>JAPQVY010000012.1:42015538-43215538 GCA_028535165.1 Quercus tomentella | reverse complement strand
TGAAGCGAATGTGTGTCATCTTTGCTTCAAAATTCAAACTATCATACTCTACCAGTACTAGATGAGTGCATATGCAACCATTGATAAGAGAGTGGCTATATAGAAGGAGCTTTATGAGAACCGTATAGTCTGTTTGAGTTTGTTTCTCACTGCAATGAAATGTCAAAATGAACTTAGCGCTATTGGCTTCTGTGATCCGTCCATGTGAAAACCGAAATCTTGTCTGGCAATATTCCAATCCGCCTCAGTGCCTCACACCACTTTAAAATTTTCTAACTTTTTAACTATTTTTTAATTCTTTAACTTTTTTTTTCTTTTTGAATTTTCTCCATCTAATGGTTGATATCAAAACATAGTATTTCAACTCTTGATATGAACCTCAATCCCTAGTATCTTTTTGTCATTATGTTTGGCAGAATTAGCTGTCTTCCCTTATTTTTTATTTATTTTTAACCCTACTTTTGAATCTTCATTACTTGGATTTAACTAAAATAAAAAATCTCTCTTTCGGCGCGACTCCCCTTAAAATAAACATTTTCCTCGGGTATGGTGCCAATGACAGAATTGCAACCCATAATCCCAAATTTTACACTTTTTTTTTTTTTTTTTAATAAAACCAAATTTTACACTTGTCGGCCGATTAGAGCATCCTCATCAGTTCGTTTATATTTTCTGTCTATTTTACACAGAAATACCTACTTTTTTTATTTTACAAATTCACTTTTATAAAACACCCACATCAGTTTATCTATTCTACACGTTTATTCAATAAAATATTCATTATTTTACAATTTTTTATTTTTCACTCCCTCACTACCCCTCTCTCTCTCACAGACCCACCACCATCATCACCACCCAGCCAAATCATCACCCCCCAATCGGCGGCAAGATCATCAAAACCCACCAATGAACCAGAAAAGCCAAGCTGATCAAGATCAAAACCCACCAACCCACACCCACAATCAACCAAAAAACTAGAAAAAATGAATCAAAACCCACCTCCTCGTGACGGCCGTCGGCCTCAACCAAAGTGCCTCACAGCACCGCCACCAGAAAATCCAAGCCAATCAAGATCAAAACCCACCAACCCACACCCTCAATCAACCAAAAAACTAGAAAAAATGGATCAAAACCCACCTCCTCGCGACGGCCGTCGGCCTCAACCAAAGTGCCTCGCAGCACCGTCACCTCCTCGCGACGGCCGTCGGCTTCAAGGTCAACCAAAAATGGATCAAAACCCACGAGATTCTAGGCGACAGACCCGTCGGAGAACTCCGTTCGTGTTGTAGGCGACGGACTCGTCCGGCGACTCGACTTGCTCGACCTCGTTCTCATCGGTGGCGATGGCGATCGGTGGAAGCTAGAGGAAGAAAAATGGATTAGATGAGAGAAAGTGAGAGCTGTATTGTGCGGAAGTGAGAGTCAGGTAAAGGAGAGAGAAAAAAGTACTAAAAAATTAAATACACATGCTACAGTGCCCGTGTAAATTTACACGGGTACTGTAGCTCATTGAAAATTTTAGATGATTTTAAAAGTTTTTAGATGGACTGATGTAGAAGGTTTTTTGGTTCAAAATGTGTAAAAGTTGTCAAAATGTGTATTTTACACATTTATAAAAGAGCTGGTGTGGATGCTCTAAAATGCTACCCAAGATGTAATCTCTGAGAAACGCCCACTCATGTGACAAAGGATTGCTACTGCCTACTAGGCCCAACAAGTGTAGTGCGCCGTATTAGATCTCACCTTTTTCTCCTCCCCAATTCATGCTTGGTGCCATACAAACAGGTGTATTTTTTTTTTTTTTTTCAAAATGACACCAATATTAAAACAATTTTGTTAGTTAGTATTGTTTTTAAACTATTAGCAAACTAACAGCTTGAGAGTTAGAGAGTTGAGATCACTGTAGCAAATCAAGTATCACAGGCTTGATTTCAATGAAAATTTGCCTGGAACTCGAGTTTTAAACACTCAAGTTCCACAAAAGAAAACCAAAAAGCTCAGATACCCTTCTTCTTCTTCTTCCTCTTCTCCCCCTCTAAAAAAATCCATGACAACCCCTCCAGAAAAAAAAAATCCACAACAATTAAATAGACAACAAAAACACAAACAAGGATCAAAGTGGAAATCACACGAAGCTCTCAACCACGAATGGCGAACCCAGTTGGCGAACAACAAACCCAACGGCAAACCCAATTGGCAATCGGCGAACCCAGTGACGAACCCAAGCAACAAAACCCACGAACACAAGCAGCGAACCCACGACCCAAGCAATGAAACCCACGAACCCAAGCTTGGACTGAACCCACGACTCAGGTGAAGGTCGTTTCCCCTCTATTTCTCTCTTTTTCATTTGTGCAGAGCAGGAAATCGTTTTTTACAGACTCGAGTTCCACTGGAAATCGATTCCTATACACTCAAGTTGCTATAGTGAACTCGAGTATTTTTCCCTCAAGATAATAGTTTCATAAATAGTTTGGAAACTATACTAACTAACAAAATTGTTTAAAAATTGGTGTTATTTTGAAAAAAAAAATCCCATACAAACAACTTGAGCCACAACATCCTCCACCATCTCCCTATAATATTGTTTTTACTTTCACCTTTTCGCATTTTTTAATAAATAATCTCTATCTCACATGCTAGGAACATGAAAACTTGAGAGAAAAAAAAGAAAAAAAGTACGCATGTTATTCTATTTGATAAAAAATAAAACTAAATTCTTAGTTTTTAGTAATAAATTTCAAATCTACAAAAGATTTCTTGAATCCACGAGTTGATAGATCTGGAATTCACAAGAGAAAACAATAAACAAATTTTGTGTTTTATTATTTGAGAACTAAATTTCCTTTGGAGGCTAAAATGCATTTAATTAGTAAAATGAATACCTAGGGTTGCTAGAAAACTTAAGGCAACTAGAAAAACCTAGCTAGGGTGACTAGGAAAACGAAAAAAAAAAAAAAAAAAAAAATCCAAATTTTACTAAACAACATTAAAGACACCTAAAAACAAGGAAATAACTACTATAAAAAAATATAACAAAAATTACATAAAAATACCAAAATTAATCAATTATAAAAAACTCATCCTCAAGTTAATAGTCGAAATATGAAATCTTCCATTCGAAATAAATAAATACTTTTAATGCTTTGATAACTTCATCCAGTTTTGAAACTTGAATCCTTCATAAAATGTAGCATAAAATTTCTTCTCATCCACTTTCAATTTATTTGCAAAATCAATCAACAAAGGGTTGATAATAAATTTAAAATTTTCTACTCCAAGAAAATCAACATATTGCATAGTCATCTCAAACAAATCAATAGAAACCTGAGGAATGTGAGTTGTGGAATCATCCTCATATTTGATTTCAATTGAATCTTCTACAATATTCTCAGTAATTACCATCTTTTGATTTTTGTCATTATCCACAATCAACTCAACCTTCTTTTATTTGACCTCATCATCAAATTTTTAACAAGTGGTATCTTCAAGCTTCAATTCAACAACTTGTTGCAACTCTTGATCTTTTTCAGCCACTTCATATTTTTCTTTAGAAATTTTGGTGCATCTTGTTGACCCTCAAGAGTGAATTGGATGCTTACCTCGACACTTTCTGTCAATTGAATGTCTTCCCACCATTCCTCTACTTTATCGTCCAATTTAATAGATGTAAGCTATATTTTTTCTTCACTACAAATCTTTCAAAAATTAAAATACTCTTCCAAATCAAAAAGCTAGTCAATAAAATCCAACTTACACATATCTCCATCAAAAAATGAATTTTTCTTGTAGTTAGGAGTGTGTCTTTGAATATTTTAATCATTGTTGTTGTGATATGATTTCCTAGTAAGAAGAGTACCAATCTCTTGCCGGATTTTGAGCATAGTGCTACAACTTAAATAATGCTCCCAAGTGTAAGATTGTCGCGAAGTAATAACTCAGTAAGTCCGAAGTCGAATCTATAAGGAAAAGGGAATTGATTAGCAAACCATAAAATAATAAAACTAAAATAATAAAATTTAATTGAAGAGATTTTTGATGGTTTAGTAAAGTTAATTTAAAATGAGAGAAAATAACAATATATTAAGGCGCCAAGGTTTAGGGATCCACACACAACACATCTATTGGTAGTCTTAACAATATTTATTTTATAACTCAACTAAAATTCATAGGAAGGATGATCTTAGTCAGATGATTTAACAATAAAAACTCAAGAATTAATTGTCTAAGGTAGTTTCATGAAATTGATTGATTTTAGGCAAAACAAAACTAGTGAATTAGTTCGCAGGAAATACTAAGCATTTAACATGCCTGAAGTCTACAATAAATCAAAGAATTATACATAACTAAAAACTTTTCTAAATGAGTAAAACAATCAAAAACATAAAAACATAAGCATTAAAACCAATAAATAATTGTTAAGAATATACCAATAAACGATTGGGTTTCACCCCTTGCCTCAATAAGGCTTCTAACAAGTCATAACAAAAATAAAACTCTAAAAACTGTAAATAAAATTTAAGAAAACCTAAATTATTTTCTACGGCCACTCTTCCTGAATTTTGCACTATAGAGCCTTTAAATAAGTTAAGGAATCCTATTACAAGTTGAATTCCCGTTTGGAGAAAATCTCATGTTTTTAGGCTTCATTTAACGGACGTTTTCAGCCCATTTAACTTCAGAATTCGGACTTTTAGTAAACTGCAAAGTTGTAGCCGTTTAAGTTATATTTCTATCCCAGCTTGAATCATCTCAATTGGACATCTGAGCCGAAAGTTATGCTCCAAATACTAACTGGTGCGCAGGCTGAAATCCTAGATTGAACAAATGCCATCAGTAAAATAGTGTTTGAGAATTTCTCAAACAATTGCCTTGATGCCTGCTTAAGACCATAAAGACTCTTGTTCAATTTGCAAACCATGTTCTCCCCCTTGCTGTGTATGCCAGGTGGTAAGCACATGTAGACATCTTCAACCAAATCACCATGCAAAAATGCATTATTGACATCCATTTCATGAAGAAACCTCCCTTTCATAGCAACCAAGGAAAGCACAATTCTAATAGACACAGATTTAGCTACAAGAGAAAATGTCTCAGAATAATTCAAACCATGCTTTTAAGTGAATCCCTTAGCAAATAAACGAGCTTATACCTTTCAATGGTGCCATTAGGAAGGTATTTGACCTTGTAAATCCATTTATAGCCAATTGGGCACTTACCAGGGGGTAATGGAACCAAAGTCGAAGTGTTATTAATTTCCAAGGCCTCAATTTCCTTGTCCATGACAGCCCTCCATTCAAGATATTGAACTGCCTAATGAAAAGAGACAAGTTTTGATGGAGTAGTATTGACTACCATGACAAAGGAATGGAAGGTAGGACCAAGGTGAGAGTAATCCAAACAATCTAAAATATCATATGGCAAACCAGAATTGGGCTTGGTGCTAATAGCCTTGCAAGAATATTCAAAAAGATAAGGTGGAGGATTATGGGGTCTAGTAGACCTTCTTAAGATGGGTAAAGGTGTAATAGGTAAGGATGAAGTAGAGGGAATAGGATCAGAATGTGGAATAGGATCAGAATGTGAAGTGGAAGGAATGAACCATATGATCTGTTGCTCCAGTATCAATGATCCAAGTGTTAGATTTATATGCATGCCTATCAACAACTTCAGCAACAAATATAAAATGAGAAAGATTGGGTTGAATCCAATATGAATTACCTGAAAAATTGGATGAGCAAGAAGGTGAAGTGGAGGTAGAAGGTGAGAGTTATGGAATGGAAGGATTTGGTGCCATGACAAAAGCAACTTGATGGGTAGTCTGAGCACCATTACTTGATCCAAAATTTCCAAAATTTCCTGAGGGCAGCACTACAGCAACTTGATCTGCCACAGCCTTGTTACCTCCTTTTGGTTTATAACTTGGAGGATAACCATGAAGTTTATAGCATTTATCTGCTATATGACCAATAAGACCACAGTAAGTATAGACAAGCCTATCTTTCTTAGGATTACCCCCTTTTCCACCATGATTATGACCTTGATTGCCATGAAAATCCTTGCTATTATTCACATACATAGCAACAACATCTTCAGATTGAATCATGTTGAAACCATGACCAATACTCCTTCTTTTCTCTTCTTGCAAAATCAAGGAACACACTTTGCTCAGACAAGGAAAAGGCTCAAGTAACAAAATCTAACCAATAATATTCCCATAACTATCATTCAATCCCATCAAAAAACGAAATACATGCGCCTTGTGCTGAGCATCTAGTTAAGAAGACTTAGATCCACAAGTACAGGAACAAGTACAAACTGTGAAAGGTTGATAATTTGCAAATTCATCCCACAAGGTCTTAAATTTTGTGAAATAAGAACTCACCGAGAGTGATCCCTGTGAAAGATGAGATATCTCCTTCTGAAGCTCAAAAAGCCTTGAAGTGTTGTCCTGAGACAGCCTGTCCTTGAGATCAATCCACAAATCCCTCGCAGTGTTGATGTACATAACACTAGCCTTCAAATCCATGCTAAGTGAATTTGTCAGCAATGAAAGCACTGTGAAAGATGAGATATCTCCTTCTGAAGCTCAAAAAGCCTTGAAGTGTTGTCCTGAGACAGCCTGTCCTTGAGATCAATCCACAAATCCCTCGCAGTGTTGATGTACATAACACTAGCCTTCAAATCCATGCTAAGTGAATTTTTCAACCATGAAAGCACTGTAGTATTGCACCTACTCTAAGAATTAAACAATGGAGAAGATGGATTAGGCTCGGGAATTGATCCATTCACAAATCCAAACTTGTTTTTGGCACTCAAAGCCAAGAACACAGATCTTGCCAACTTATATAATTCTCAACCAATCAAAGGTTGTGAAGTGAGAATGAGACCAAGATTTTCGTTCGTTAGATGAAAGAAACGATTATTCGCAGATTCATCTGCCATTGCTGCACTTGAAGAAGGCACTGAATGTGCCGTTTGAGATTGAGTATTGTTTGTGGAATCGGAAGCCATGAGTGAGAAAGAAAACGAAAAACAAGCTTTGTTTGGAAACTAAGAAAACAACAGAAAATTCTCAAAACAGAGTGAGAATTGCTCTGATACCATGTAAAACAGAGAGATTCTTGAAGAGAATAGGAAAATCTTATTGATTATCACTGGCTTCTGGTTGGTAAAAGTGGTTACAAAATAATTAGTACCTACACTATATATACACACTAAAACAGAGACTTTGTTTCCCGCCTAAATAACTAACAAACTTTCAACAATACAACCAAATCAGAGTTTGACATTTGTTTTCTTCAGTGCTTGACAGCTGTCATTGATTTCTTCTCTCTTCTTTCCTTGACATGTGTAATGCCTATGCCTCTGTCTGTTACTTTCTTCTTCACCTTACACTTGCTACTATTATCCACTTCTTCAAGTTTAACAGTGGGTAATCAATAATACCATCAAAATAACAACGTTGGAAAATTGGAGCAGATTGTGATGTGGGATCAATATTATTACCTCTAGATATTTCAGACCAAGTGTTAAAGAAATGCCAAAATGAACTACCATCGACTACACAATGGCTTAAAGTGCAGCTGATGAAAATACCATCATCAAGCTCAGTTGCTTGCACAGCTAACAATGGCTTGGAAGTGCCTTCGTAATTCAATACGCTATTCATCAGAAAGAAGGAGTTGACAATGTGTGGAACATATATGGGATCAAGGATATCTGCCACAGTAACATCATCAACCACCGCATGAACAAACTGGTCTCCAAGGTTATTGCAATCAACAAAGAAAGAGCTGGTTTTGTCATCATGGTTTTCAACCAAGACAAGGCGACCAGCGAGAGGGTAGAATATATCTAATGTGCGGGACAGAGAGGTTTTTAGGTGATCAATCACACGGTTACCTTGTAGTTCTTCTTCTTGTGAAGGTTTAGCTTTGAAGAAAAGGAGACCCTTTTGGACATGATCAACTAAGAGCATCTGGAGATCCCATGGAGTTAACGCAATCCTTCGAGTTAACTCGTTAGGACTCACTGCTGCCCGGATAGTACTAGTGGATATGAAGCGAATGGGTGTCATCTTTGGTTCAAACTAGATGAGCACATATGCAACCATTATAGCCTGGCTATAAAAGGAGCTTCGTGAGAACCGTATAGCCAATAATGGATCCGAACAACGTCAATGTCAAAATTGTGGAGCGCAATATGGCATTTACTGTTCCACCACCCTGAACATTGATTTTTTTTTTTTTTTTTTTAAGTTTCAACTCGTTTGCTTCTGATGATAACTTTTTTATCATCAGATTTCTTATTCAATTATCAGAGATTTTAATAATTGAGCTAATTAGAATCCACAACATTGAAATCTTGGCCATATTATTTGTCTTATTTTAGCCACTACTTTTGACGGAATATCTTCCCTTTATTTGATTTTTTTTTTTTCTATGTCTTAATCTTCTTCTTTTTTTGTTTTATTAATCTTTTGCTTTAAGTAAAGAGTAATGTTACAAATTCAAACTATTTTATATCGTTTTTACAAATTGTTAATGTAGTTTTAGCATTTTTCAAATAATTATTAATAAATAAAAATGTCATGTTAATGGTGGGTCTATATTAGAACTAATAAAAAAATTTCATATCAATAATTTGTAAAAATATTGTAAAATAGTTTGTGATACTGTTAAGTAAAATAAAAAGTAAAACCTATCTCTTTTAGAAACTGGAAAGCTTGATTATTATTTACTATATTACAACAGGAGATACTCTACATGACATATATTTCAACTCCGTCCGAGCCATTTTTGAGGCGGTAACGACGACAAAGAATTTAAACTACATTTTTATATAAATAAATTTCACTTTTTTCTAAAATAAATTTTAATACTAAATATAATTAAAAAATAACGAAATTATCAAAAAGTGTGACACAATTATTAAATGGATTGAGTTAGGGTTGAGCCATTTTTTTGAATAATTTACTTTGAAATACAACCCATTAACACAAATTTCCACCTCTACATTTATGCTCCATAACATTTTGTATATTAGTTTTTACAAAATTTACGTGATTCGGTAATGTGCTTACGTTCACAAAGTTGTAATAATTTCAATATGTCAAAGAAAATATAAGGGCTGCAATTATAGTACAATCTATCTAGGGATAATTATAACTCACTTGAGATCTTCATTCACACTCTAATATACAATAACTACCTATAGTTGTAGATTTGTAGTAGCCAAAACCTTATCATAGAGAAAAACTCAAACTAATTAATCATCCCTTAGTATATGTCTCATCTATATATATATAAAACCGAAGCCTCTGTTGGCACCACAATTTTCCACATCAGCACAACATTTAAAAAATAAAAATTAAAAATAAAAACATTATAACTCCTCAAAACCCTAGCAACCTTACCCCTCTCTCAAGTTAAGAAATATAAAGCCACGATTTCTGCAAACTCTCTCTCTCTAGCACAATTTTCCATGTCAGCACAGTATTTAAAAAAATAAAAAATAAAAATAAAAACATTATAACTCCTCAAAACCCTAGCAACCTTACCCCTCTCTCAAGTTAAGAAATATAAAGCCACGGTTTCTGCAAACTTTCTCTCTCCAGACGCAGGAAGCCCTAAACGCACGGTATAGCATTCAAGGTTAGTTTTGTTTATATATTAATTAATACATAGTACTTTGTTCACCATTGAATACTCATATAATCAATTTCCAATTCAGTGTTCAAGAACCAAAATTCTAACTACGCTATCATAAAATATTATTATTAGTATGAATTTTATGGAGTTGCGGTGTTCAGGAATTAAACCAAAATTCTTTTAAATTATCTATAATATTTTGTCCTCCAAAAATTTTCTCTCTTTAATTTTAGTATATTGTGTTTCTTAAGCTATAGATAGATTTTCTTTGGTTTCTGCAAACTCTTTCTCTCCAGATGTAGGAAGCCCTAAACGCACAGTATAGCATTCAAGATCTACAATGCACAGTATAGATTTTAGCTTATAAAGTTCAGCTTTTGTAAGGTTAGTTTGTTTATATATTTTGATAGAGAAACATGTTCAATGTGGTACGGCTTAATAATCGCATTAATAGCCAATAGTTAATACCATTTGCAAATTCAATTCATGGAGTTGCAATTGTCATTAAATCGTTCTATGGCTTGAAGCACTTGCATTTTAACAAATTGGACATGTCTTTAAAGTCCTTTTATTTCTTTGGGGGAAAAAAAAAAGAAAAAAAAAAAGGAGAGGTTATGTTAAAACTTGGCATCATCAACTTATAAGAGAGGATATGTTCTTAGATGGTAGGAATAGGACAAAATGGTTACACGTTTGTTACGCCTGACTTGCAAAAATTGCTCATAAAGATGTATGCATATGATCTACTTCCCTTTGCTTTTAGTGAAAGATTAAATGCACGCCAATGTTGAGATCAACCATTCTAAAAAAATTGTCTGTGCAATCATAAAATATTATTATTAGTATGAATTTTATGGAGTTGCGGTGTTCAGGAATTAAACCAAAATTCTTTTAAATTATCTATAATATTTTGTCCTCCGAAAATTTTCTCTCTTTAATTTTATTATCTATTATATTTTGTCCACTCTTATGGACTAAATCAACTTATTCTCCAGTCACCATCATTAATAAATGAGAAATCAAATCAAGGTTATAGTTTTTCTATTTGGTTGCTAGGGTTTTTGTTCATGAAATTGCTATTTTCTATTTAAAAATTGCACCTGTGGATCAATAGTTATATTTCTTACCTTGGCATTTTGCACCTATGGCTAAAATTTGTGTGGATCTTTGGAAGTTCAAAAATCTTTTCTCCATTCACCATGGTTTTTCATTGAGTAATTTCTTTCTCTCTTACTCCTCTTGACGAGTTTTGTTTTTGACTAGAAGAAAACTTTTTTGCTTTGAAGGTCATGCAGCACCTGTCTCATTTTATTTGTCCTCGCCACAAGGAAAACATCTAGGTAAGGCAAATAATCTATTTTAAAGTTTGAATGGAAACTACCAAGTACAAGAGGTAAATCTTTAAGGGATGAGCTTAATTGTTTCTTATTTTCAATAATAAATCATTTTATTGCAATACCGGTAATTGTTTGAGAAATCCAATATGTTCATATCTCTATAGAATAGAGATAGTAGAAGCCAATTTTATTACAACTACTTAAATTGAGTTGACTTAATTCCGTACAATTACAAAATATAGCATGAAAGATAATGGAATTAATTGTTGTAATTTTTATTTTCTTTCCATGTTTTGAATTTCCTCTATATTATTATTACAACTGAGTAAAGATTGAGAAAGTAACATTACTACTCTAATTTGAAGTTTAATGCGTCCTTCTCAAGTCATGGTCTTTATTTATATATTTGCAATTTATATTTCTAACCGTTGATGAGAAATTAAGGTTCAGTTGCACAATATGTGTAAATTCTTCAGAATGCTACTTTAAATAGTAAGTCAATATGTCTCTTACATTTTGGTATTAGTTAGAATTGTTTTCAAATGATTGTACCAATAAAAGTGAATGTATATAAATTTTGTTTAACTATCCCGCGCATTACACGGGTTAGCGACTAGTAGCTATATAAAAAAAATCATTATCTCTTTTCTCTCACATGCACTATATTTTTCTCATGCGCTTATCTTTTTCTTTTTCTTTTTCTCTGTCTCACCAGCGGCTTGCACTCTTTTCTCATTTCGCGGCTGCCTCTCTAAACATGTTTCTTTCTCTCTAAGGCTCTAATTAATAATAAAAAAATTTAAAAAAAAATAAAAAAAACCCTTCACTCTGCTTTTTATATACGCTTTGACTACTTCTATTCCTGTTCCTGTTGTAAATTGACTAAAGAGGAATCCTTAATCTTGGATGGCAAGGTCATCATTAGGGCTTGTCAGTTGTTACGTGGGCTGGACCCGCAACAGAGAGGACATTAGGTCCGTTTGAATTGAACTTATTTTTACTGAAACTGAAAATTGAAAATATTGTAGCAAAATAATTTTTAAATATGTGAATAATGCCATGGGATCAATTTTTAATATTTTTAAATGTATGAACAGTGCTACTACAGTGCGTGAACAGTGATTTTTGTCTCCTGTAAAGTAAATTCATGTGATTTTACTGTTCATGAGCTGAGAAAAAAAAAAAAAAAAAGCTAAACGCAGACGCGCAAAACGCGCAATCCAAACGGGTACATTGTTACCAAAAAGAGGTAATTTATGAATACTAGAATTTTTTTAAGATCACAATTTTTTTTCCACAATTTTGATGTTGTAAATTGTGATTTTTTTTACTTTCATATAGATACACTTTTTTCTCCAATACACACATTTATCGCATCAGAAATATGGTAAAGTTGTGATCTTAAATTTTCTGGTATAAATTATATGGATATTTCTTTTCCTCATTACTATCATATAACAAACACATTCTTTTTCCTTTACAGTTGGATAGGGCCAAAAAGATTGAGAAAAATTGGTGAATGGAGTGAGGGGCGAACAAAATGGAACTAAGTTGGAAAATGGACCGACTCTTTTTTTCAATTTTGGAGTGAGAAATGAGGCGTGCGGAGTTGCACTAATATAAACATGGGCTTCAAAGCCCAATTTTTGTTGTCAACATTGGTATGAAAGCCTAACCCGTGAAGTAGAAATCAATCACTTGTAGAGCCCATTTTCGTGGAGTAAAAGTTTACAAGCACAAGGCCCAATACGAGAAGTGGAAAATACTTGGACTTTCGAACTTTGAAGGCCACTTAGATGGATTTCTGACTTCAACTTGGCAGTTTATATGTTTCAACTAAACTTTGGATCTGCTTGGTTAGAGAGGTAAAAAAGTGGGATAATGAAAAATTATGAGAGGATAGAAAAGATTTAATTTTTCTTTATGTGTGTTTGGTTGAAGGGATGAAAAATTCTTTTTTTTTTTTTTTTTTGAGAGAAAAAAATAAGATGATAGAAAATGAAATTGATATAAATTTACAATTATAACCTTATTAAATAAAACAAAAAGTAACACATTTTTTTAGTAAGAAAATTGTGTATGGACACTTCAAATTTTGTTTTTAAAGGAGCACAAGTTAAAGGAAGATGAGCACCAAAAATAATAATAATAATATTAAAATAATGAGAAGTACTGGAAAAGTCAAAAAAAAAAAAAAAACCAAAAACAAAAACAAACAAACAAACAAAGAAGAAGGAGAAAAAAAACGCAAAACAAAAAGACAGAATTCTTTTTTTTAATAACCACAAAAAAAAAAAAAAAAAAAAAAGCCAAAACTAGCAAAGAAACAACAAATCTATGTGCCCTTGCACATGGGTATTTTTCCCTACTCCATACAGTGAGAGTTTTCTTCTCAGCTTTCTCTCCATTTTGGGGAGAAAACATTTTGGTGGAGTCAGGAAGAAAGTCCCGGGCCCCACCAATATTTTCTTTCCCTCCAACCAAACACCTACAAAAAATATTTTCTTTCCACTTTTCTCTCCTACATTTTCCATCCTCCCTAAAATCTTTCCAACTAAACGAATCCTTAATATATTCAACTAACAAGACTTTAGTGGGCATTGATGAGCAAGTGTTGTGTTGCCACGTGTTCACAAAGAAAATGGACCCTCAACAAATCTATTTAACCTCTTGATAATCGTATCTATTGATAGGTAATAATGCACATTCAAAATTGTGAATTCAAATTACATTGTTCTTTGTTTTTGGTAAGTGTGTGTATTATATGTGTGATAATGTGTCGAATAAACTATGCTTTATTTTTTATATGCAATGCAACATTGTCAAAGCCATGTAACTCAACTAGCATCTCTTGGCATTTTCAACAAAGATTTTCATGATTCAAACCCATCCCTCCCATTATTATGTCAAATTTTCCCTTTCAAAAAAAAAAAAAAAAAAGTCATATATGCCGTTAATTTGCCAAAAACGTCATTTCCTTTTTCTATTTCTATGTCCAAAATGACGTCTTTTACAGATGGCTTATGGAAAGATGCTAATTACTCAATTACCACTTAAGCAAGTTCATGCACCGTCCAACTCTGTGGTGCTTGAATCCCTGCATGTTGCATAAGGTTATAATGGATTTCTCTAGCAATCTCTGTCTAATTGGGATTAGAATTCCGATGCCGGCCAGGTGCAAAGTACAACTTTTTGTAACCATATAACATTCGACACTTTCAATAGACATACAATTCAAGGTGAAATTGTGCCTATGTTAAGCCATATAACATTCAACACTTTCGAATCACCTTATTGAATTATTTATAACATTCAAGTAATTTTCTGTCTGGTTCTAAAATGTGATGTATTCAGCTTTCATTTTCTCTTTTCTATATTCAAATTCTAAAATTAAATATAAAATAAAATAAAAACTCATTTTTACATGTAAAAGTGTTTGATAAGTTATTTTGAACACATAATTTGAATATAAAATTCATCATACATGGTTTGGAATTGTTTTTTATTTTTTTTAAGTTACTTTTTTCACTTATACACACTCACGTCAATCAGGTAGGACTCTTTGCATTTTTATAATATTTACGAAATTGTCACTATATTCATTTTCTAGGAAAATGAAAATGTTGAAAATGTGTTTTTATTTTTGTATTCAAATCCAATTTTAAGAGCTCGTTTTCACTTATAAACACTCATATCAATCAGGCGAGCCCCTTTACTGTACCCTTCCTCACACTTTCTCAATCCAAATAGACCGTTAGGATACTGAAATGAAAACTGAGAATAAATTCTTAAACCAAACAAATTTTTGTAGTGAGTCCTACTAAAAACTGAAAATGAAAACAAAAAAACACTACTTTTTTTTCAGCTAACCAAACAGTCCATTAACTCTCACACAGGACAACACTACCATTAAATCACCTCCTTTTTAGAACGCGGAATATCACCAACAACATTTATTAGAAGCTCTTGTAATTTCCATGTCAAAGATGACAAAGAAGGTTCATAACAAAATTTAATTATGAGGCTAAAGCCTCCATGAACTCTGCATCGTCTGCCATAGCCTCCAATATCTCAGGCGAAAGACAAGCTTCAAAATCCATGCTTCCTTCTTCAACCCCAGGAAACACGGTTAACTTTCCATCAAACTTATTGCCAACGCCACTTCGCACAGCAATAGGTCTTCCCCAGCCAAAGTCATTACCATACACATTGAACCGCGGCGAGCTTCCTGTCCCCAATGCATTACTTACTATTCCACTGCGTGTCGGTATGTTTGGGGCTTTTACCCAATCCTCTATAAACTTCTTCACCTCTTCCGCTGTTTGAGAAGCAATCTCCTTGTTTATCTGCCAAGCCACCCATCCTAGCCCGCGTTCAAGAAGATTGTCTACGGTAGCTGTTACTTTCCCAAATAAAACCGCATTTCCTAAGTATTCTTCTGGTAATGGTGGTTGTATTCTTTGCCTCATTCCCACAAGTACGTGGTAATGAACCTCTTGATTAGCACTACAACGCCTATTGCGAACCACAGATCGCCAAAGATGACCAAGGACTGCTTGAAGGGACGAGATATTGTTGGTGCCCATTTCAGCATTAGCTTTTGCTTTGAGTTGTGCAATTTTCTTCTTTGAAAAATGAAAAACTTTTTGTTTGAGAGGTGGGGGAATGGACTTCTCACTAGATATTTCATTGGGATGGAAAGGTATATGAATGGGGAAATCGATAATACCATCAAAGAAACAGCGTTGGAAAATTGGAGGAGGCTGTGATGTGGGACTATTATTACCTCTAGATATTTCAGACCAAGTGTTAAAGAAATGCCAGAATGAGCTGCCATCCACTACACTGTGGTTTGCAGTGCAACCAATGAAGATACCATCAGCAAGCTCAGTTACTTGCACAGCCAACAATGGCTTGGAAATGCCTTCGTAGTTCAATACGCTATTCAATAGAAAGAAGGAGTTGACAACGTCTGGAACATATATGGGATCAAGGATATCTGCCACAGTGAGATCATCTACCATTGCATGAACAAACTGGGCTCCAAGATTATTGCAGTCAACAAAGAAAGAGCTGGTTTTGTCATCGTCGTTCTCTACCATGACAAGGCGACCAGCAAGAGGGCAGAATATATCTAATGTGCGGGACAGAGAGGTTTTTAGGTGATCAATCACACTACTACCCTTTAGTTCTTTTTCTTGTGAAGGTGTAGGTTTGAAGAAAAGGATACCCTTTTGGATATGATCAAGTAAGAGCAGCTGGAGATCCCATGGAGTTAACTCAATCCTTCGAGTTAACTCGTTGGGACTCGCTGCTGACTGAACGGTACTTGTGGAAATGAAGCGAATTTGTGTCATGATCTTTGCTTCATAGTTCAAAGTTCAAACTACTAGTACTAGATGAGCGCATATGCAAGCATTGATAACAGAGTGGCTATTTAAAGGAGCTTTATGAGAACCATACAAATATGTGCCCAACAAACTTTCAGAAGGCAAAAAGCGTTTTTTGAAACAAAAAATAATAATATGAGCGTTTGGTTAGATTTAAAAAAGAGTTTTAGCTAAAAGCTGCGTTTTGAAATTGTCAAAGAAGAGCACCTTGGCAGTGGGCAGCACTTCGGAGCTTTTGCAAAATTTAATGTGCGTTTCATCAATATGATTGTTAGAGGCAGTGTTAAATTACCAAATTGCCTACTATGCTGTAGGTCCTCTCCATGCTGTTCTGTTGCAGAACGCTCTCCGTGCTGCTGCAAAGGTCCTCTCCGTGCTGCTCTGCTACAGAACTCACCTTAATTGATTTTTAATGAAATTAGAGAAATTGAGAAGCAGAAAGAAGATGAGAAGCAGAGAAAGAAGATAAGGATGGGAGAATATAAAGGTGGAAGAAGATAAGGATGAAAGGAAACGTGTGGTTGAGAGAAAAAAAAATAGAAAGCTACCGTTCATAATATTTTTATAATAAATTACAAGTAGTTTATTGTTATTGGTTCAAATTTGAACTTAATACTAAGATTACTTTTTTGTCCCAACAATAACAACCAGTAATAATCTGCTATTTAGGATTTATTGTAAAAATATTGTGAAAATATTATGGACGTACATATCATTTCTCAAAAGTATAAAGTAGAGTGGGATACGTGTCCATACAAGGAATTTTACAAAATGAAAATTACAACTATATTATGACAGACAAATTATCACAAAAGTTTCAAAATAGTTGAGGTATCAAATCTTTTATTAGACTAGGATTGTTCACAACTAAAAACAAATAATATTGTGAAAATATTGTCACATTTTATTGTATCTCTGAACTTTTTAAATTAGCACTCTTTTCTTTAGAAAAAAAATAATGTTATTGACATGATATTTTCATAACAATCTCATAATAAATTTTACACAGTAAGTTTTTATTGGTTCACATTTGGACCTAGACATTATTATTTTTTTATCTACCATTAACAACTTGTCATATAGACTTTATTGTGAAATTTTTGTAAAAATATTGTGTCCATAACTTATATTAAGAGAAATAATTAAAACAAAAAATTCTCTTATATATATATATATATATTAAAAAAAACACTTAAATTTTTAAAAAAAAAATTTTAACAATTTTTACCAAACACTTCACTTTTTTTTTTTAAATATAATTTCTTTTTTTTTTTTTTTCAAAAAGTTCAATTTTAAAAAGGTTGAACCAATCTCACCCATGCCTGTTTGATTCTCCACCACAAGGAAATGCCAAAATGGACTGCAACAATGTTAACATCAGAGCATTAGCATTGGAAAATTGCAACGTTATTCTATTTTACAATTCTAAAAACCACTTTATCATTTATACCATTTTATTTTACAATACCTCCACATCCCAAACTTCTATTTTTATTAAAATATTATTTTTTAATCTTTCTTTATTATTTTTTTTCTAACCGAAACTTTTGTTTTCCTAGGCTTTCCAACCGTCTTTTTTTTCCTCTCTTTCTCCCTCAACACCAGTTCAACACACAAAGCCTTCCTCTTTTTCTCCCTCAACACCTGTGTGACACACACAGACCCATCGGAACAAAAACCCAGAAAAACCCAAGCCACCACTGCCCACTGCTCACCAAAATCCCACTGGCACAAAAACCCACATTAAAAAAAAAAAAAAAAAAAAACCCAGCGCCACAACAGAAGGAAAAAAAAAAAAAAAAAACCCATCGGAAACCCAGAATAACCAGCCACTTCAGCCACAACCCAACCACAACAAAGCCACACACACACAAACCATCAAACCAGTTGGAGCCAACAACGGCCACCACACCTACCACCCAAGCCACCGATCAACAAACCCATGCCGCCGATTTGAAACCCAGGCCGTCGAAAATACCCAAAAATCATCACTAGAGCCACCATCGGAGCTACCGATGATCAACCCAAATGATCCACCCACCGATCAACGGATCCACCATTTCAAACCCACCGATCAACCAATCCAAACCCACCATCAACCGATCCCAGCCCAACGATCCAAACCCAGCTCGCCGATCCACGCTGATCCAACCTCCAACCTCAAAAATCCAAAACCCAGCACCGGTGCAATGAGAGAGAAGCCGTGTGCGATGAGAGATGAGAGAGTGGCCGTGTGAGATGGGTGAGAAATTTCGGAGATGGGTGAGAAATTTTGGCGATGAAGCTTCAGAGAGGAGAGAGCAGATGGAGAAAGAGAAGGAAGAGTGAGAAGAGCACAGAAAAAATGAGAGGGATGAGAGAGAAATTTCGGGGGAAATAGGAGAGTAAAATATTATTTTTTTTTTGCAATTCTGTGAACAGTACAGTTCTATGTTTAGAATTGTACTGTAGCAATATTGCAAAAAAATTTGCAATACTGCTATTTACCATTCT
Source organism: Quercus tomentella (assembly GCA_028535165.1). Classification (NCBI taxonomy): domain Eukaryota; kingdom Viridiplantae; phylum Streptophyta; class Magnoliopsida; order Fagales; family Fagaceae; genus Quercus; species Quercus tomentella. Next base: position 43,196,665 of record JAPQVY010000012.1, on the reverse strand, counting down.
CTGATGCAGGAGGTTTTTAGGTTTAAAATGTCAAATTCCTCTTAGATATGGCATTAGCATTCCCCAATGCTAATGCTCTCATCATCAAAGTTGTGGAGCCCATCCTGGACAAAGCCATTGGCTTCTGTGACCTGTTCCCATGTGAAAACTGAAATCTTGTCCAGCGATGACAGAATAGCTGTCTTCCCTTTTCTGTTTTTTTAGTGCCCGTTAACAACAATCTTTTGCAGCTTTTTCCTGCATTTATTCTACATTTTTAACTTTTTGGTGATTGTTTAACAGTTGCTTTTCTGTTATGACATTTTTTTAATAACTTTTTATTACCTTTAATAATCAGACCCAATTGGGGAAACGTCAACCAGCACCACAGTGCTGGTTAATAAAATATCTCTATTTTAAAATTATTTAATAAAATATTTTTATTTTTAAAACTTGATTTTAATAAAATTAAATTTTATATAAAATTAAACATAGAAATGTCGAATTTCACTTAAATTTAAAAAAAAATTTAAGTATCAAAATATAATTTTGGCAAAAATGCAAAATTGACCCTCTAACTTTCACCGTTTTTCATTTCAGTCCTCTAACTTTCATTTTTGTCAATTCAGTCCTCTAACTTTCAATGTTTTGTCAATTCAAGGCTCCGTTACTGTGCAGTTACTGTTGCCATAAGAATTTATAAAACGATGCCGTTTTGCTTGTTTTTTTTTTTTAATTCGGAATTAAAATATGAAAAAAAAAAAAAAAAAAAAAAAAAAAAAAAAACATTAAGTCGTTCCCCTTCCCCTAAATCAAAAGAAAACCAAGTACCTAAATCCCTAACCCCCGTGAAACTTTGAGAGAGAGAGAGAGAGAGAGAGAGCCGGTTTGAGAGAGAGAGAGAGACTAAGTTCACCGCCACCACCCCACCGTAAAATTCGCCATATTTATTATGCACACATCTTAAACTCCACCATCTTTGCCATACACATTGCCGCACCGGATTGCACCACCTTGTTCTGCTCTGCCATCGCCTCGAACAGCGGCCTCACGAACAACCCCATGACGCTCTCATTATTGCCGGCGGGGGGCTTGAGGTAGAGGTTGGAGAGCGAGCCAATGGCGTCGCAACAGGCGTCGCGGACGGCGGAGTCGGAGTCCTTGAGGCACTTGATGACGTGGCCGATGATCTTGGTGAGGTGGGCGGAGGAGGAGTCCGAGTGGGCAGCGCAGGTGAAGGTGAGGAGGCGGAGGGAGTCCTTGCAAGCGGAGGGTTTTGGGCTTTTAGGTGTGTGGTGTGTGAAATGCTTACTAGGAAATCTCCTTGGGATAGAGAGGAAGAGTTGGATACAGGGGAGCTTTTGGGGGTTATAGGCAATGAGCGCGTATTGCCCAAAATTCCAAGTGGGATTTCGAAGGAGGCAAGGGATTTCTTGAAGGCTTGTCTTGTGAGGAAACCCATGTTCAGGTTCACGGTTGAGATGCTTTTGGATTATCCTTTTCTCGCCGACGTGGATGAACCTGAGCTTCCCGCTATTCCTAATTCTTCTTGGACTGAGGCTGATTTTGAGCATGGTGGTTATTCTTTTTCGGATGATGATGATTTGACCTCTTGTTCATTTTGTGCAGAAAACAATGCATATTTTGTAACTTGGTGCATATTTTGTAACTTGAGACAATCAAAAGACAGAGAAGACAATCAAAAGATTCTGTTGTGTGCATATTTTTTGTACTTATGAATTCTGTGATGGCAAAATTTTGTGCAAACTGTGGTGTACTTATGAATTTGTAATATTTTATAACTTGTTTTTTGGCCAAACCAAAGGAAATTACATTAGAGTATACATTCACTCACACAGTAGGCAATTTGTCAATTTTCATCTATACAAAGTCTATCAGCATATTAGGAACAACATTCTCAAAAGAGTCTTTCAAAGTGCCACCTACCATCTAATTTTGAGCATGGTGGTTATTCTTTTTCGGATGATGATGATTCGACCTCTTGTTCATTTTGTGCAGCATATTTTGTAACTTGAGACAATCAAAAGACAAAGAAGACAATCAAAAGATTCCATTGTGTGCATATTTTTTGTACTTATGAATTCTGTGATGGCAAAATTCTGTGCAAACTATGGTGTACTTATGAATTTGTATATTTTGTAACTTGCTTTTTGGCCAAACCAAAGGAAATTATATCAAAGTATACATTCACTCACACAATAGGTAATTTGTCAATTTTCATCTATACAAAGTCTATCAGCATATTAGGAACAACATTCAAAGTCTAGCCTGCCATTCAAAGTCAATTTGTCAACACTCACACAATAGGCAATTTGTCAAAAGAGTCCTTCAAAGTGCCACCTGCCATTCAAAGTCTAGCTAGTTAATGTTGTTCCAAAGTTTGAAACAATGTCCACCAATTCCATACGGGACAGATTACATTACAACTATCAGAAGTAATCCAATTTACAACATAACAAATAATAACATATTGAAGTAAGAAAATTTAAGGAATCTGTCTACATGCTAAGATTGTTTTGATTAGATGAAAATTGACAAACCACTAAGTGGCAGCAGCAATTACATTAATATAAAACAAATCCACATCAATGCCAGCAGCAGCAATTTTCATCCACCAAAATAAGAAAAATTGAAACAAATCCACCCCTGCCTTGCCTTTTCACTTTAACGTCACAAAATAATTTCAATATTAGTCTACTTGCTTCAAAAACTAAATTGCCTTAATAGTTTGGCGATAACATCACAAAATAATAGTCGTGTGACAATGTTTGGCCAATTACATAACAAACTATGCCTAAGTTTTGAAGCACTGTTCCTAGAATTAACTAAGTTCTGCTGATTTGTTGACTATTAAAATTTCTGCAGCTTTGTTGACTACCATCAACTCCTGCTCTAGATCTCTTCGAGTTCCCCTCAATGTTGACAGCCTGGATGTGAAAAGTATAAAGACATTAGAAGTTGACAGCAAAAAGATATAAAAGTAATATATGTGAACATTAGTAAAGTGAACATAACAAGAATTAACAAGACAGGCTAGCAAAGTGAACAGAACAAGAATTAAGAAAATAGGCAAATTAATTGTTCTTAGGTAACCAATGGTCCAGAGAATACAGCAAACCATCTAATTTGAGTATCTAGTTCAGAAATTTGAAATCAGGCAAACACAAATTAAGTTCTATGCTTAACATGTTTTCTTGCTAAGTTCTATGTGATACACAAAATTTTCCTATATTCCATTGCTACCAAGCTAAATATATATATATGTCACACATACATTGCTTTGTTGGCTGCTAAATGCCATGTCTACTTGCACTCTAAATCTCATGAAGTGTTCCTCAGTGCTGGCGGCCTGCATGTGAAAAACATTAGCAATGTGCATAATTTGCTACATTAAGGAAATAATTGAAATGAATTCAAATACCCTCTTTTTTGCCGCTACTTGTTGCCTTGCCTTTGCCCTTGTCAGTTGCCGCCTTGCCTTTGCCCTTGGTAGTTGCTACTCCTAGTGGTCCTTGATTGCTCCTGCAGGTCCTTCTGTTATAATCCAATTGATGACAATGTGCACATCTTAAACTTGTTTGATTCCTCTTCATCCTGTAAGGGTTATGAACTTCAGTTTTATCCTTTCTTCTTCTATCAATCTTAGGCCTCCCTGGCTGAATTTTATGGATTGGAGGAAGTATTGCATCTCCATCTACTTCGGGCCACAAATTTGGACCATTGCATGGTTGAATGAGATGTGAATATAAAGTAATATATGTATCCTTCTTATAGAAGTCATTCACATAATTCTCAGCCTGTTCTTTCCTAAAAGCTATTACATGCACTACATGCTTACAAGGGATCCCAGTCCAATCTCAGCAGTTGCAAGCACATGAAAGTTTCTCCACATCAACCACAAATTGCTTGCCACCACTATTCACCTCCCACCTCGTCCCACCTGACCAAATAGATGTGCAATCAATGCTAGCCTCTTTACATTTCTCCAATTTTTGCTGGATCTTGTGACAAATAGGGCCTTGATACTTAGCCATTGAATCCCTATTCTTATGGATCCTGACCATGAGATATCTTCTAATGGTTTCAAGCATATTGACCAATGGCTTCTCTCTTGCTTCCACAATCTTCAAATTAAAAGTCTCACAAAGGTTATTTAATAGCATATCACACTTTGGATAATAGGGAAAAGCGTGCCTAGCCCACTGCAACGGAGACTTACTTCTTAAATCATCACAAGCTTCCTTGCTCACTATTTCCATTTGCTTCATATAACTTTCAAATGTTGCTCTTGTTGATGCCTTAGCTGCCCCCCAAAACAAGTCCTTTAACTCCTTTCCTTGATGGTTCTTCTTGAAGTTAGCAAACAGATGCCTCACACAGAATCTATTGTATGCTTCTGGGACCACATTAGCTAAAGCAGGAAGTAAACCTTTTTGTTGGTCTGAAATAAAGCACCATCCATGGTCTCTCACAGGCCCTATATCACCTATTAAATTCTCCAAAAACCATGTCCAAGTCTTCTTATTTTCTGCCTCAGCAATAGCATAAGCAATTGGGTACATACCATCATTTCCATCTATACCCACAACTGCTAGAAGTTGGCCAGCAACTACACCCTTCAAATGACAAGCATCTAAGCTTATCAATGGTCTACAATGTCTAACAAATCCCTCTATACATGCAGCAAAGCACACATAGACCCTCTTAAAATTATGACCAAGGACGGCAACTATGACTCTAGCTATGGTACCTGGGTTAGGTCTTCTCAATTCCGCACAATAGCGTCTAACCTTGGTGTATTGCTCACAAAATTCCCCTCTTACCATGCCTCTAGCAATGTCTCTAGCTCTATATGCCTTCGACAAGGCAAGCTTCACAGTAACATCTCGCCCCACTGCAGCTACCAAATCTTTAGCTTTAAATTCAATATTAGTCTGAAATTGATCAACATACTTTTCTGCCACCCAATGTGCAGAAACTTGCCTACTATGGAAAGATCTACTGCATGTATGAGTATCATACAATGCACTAATCCGGAAGTTTGCCTCCTTATCAATACCTGCAGACACTTTCCAAGGAAAACCTTCAACACATTTATACCTCACCCTAGCCTTCTCATTCTTTGACAACTTGATGCCATATCCATGCTTCAATTTGTAGGCTCGTGCAAACTCTTTGAACTGCTTGTTGTCCCTAAATGACGTCCCCAACACAAACTCAGGATCCTTTAAGTATTCACTTTTGAATTCAGGTAATTTTTTCTTTTGCTCACTATCAGAATCGTCGAGCGAATGCAACTGGTCCGAGGATACATAGTCGGATCCACTTGGAATTTCATCCAACGGCCAATTAAAAAGAGTTGAAACTAGATCTAGGTGAGATAGTGATTGGTTTGCAAAATTAGGTAGGTGTGACAATGGATGGATGACATTTGTGAGTTCTTGTGAGGGCTGATTGTTATGGGTTATGGTGGGCTGAATTGTGTAGTCATCCACAGTAATTTCATATAATTGTTCATTGGCTGGGTCATCATAGTCAGAGTCATACCATTCATAATCCACATCTCCCACGGCACCATTCCCATCCTTGGCCCTAACACCATTTCCTTCATTGACTACATTACCACCCTCCTCAAACTCATCATCTGCAAGAGCCTCATCCCCATCCTCAATATCAACTTCATCAACATCCCCATTCTCCACATCAACTTCATTATCATCACAATCACCATCAATGTCATCAACACCCACACCCTCCACACCAATACCACAACCAACCAAATTTGCAGCATCAACAACACTGACATCTCTAACTAACAATAGTTTCTGAACAGGGGTTGCATGTTCTACATAAATGTCTATTTTAGGATCAATGGGGTCAAGACACTTAAATAATTCATAAGTATTACTGTCAGTAGACAAATATCTTAGGCCATTGTCAAGATCCAACCCATGCACCAGATAATAAAACTGGACATAATCCAATACCCCCAACTCCGCACAATAATTCTTAACCTCTGGTACAGAAAAGCAATCCGAACCCACATTATCATATACTTTCACCTTGCCACCTATATACGTCCTCTTCTTAACCGAGTGGTGCAATACTCCATTGTAACGAAGAACTAACGTAAAATTCTAACCAATCATCTTCCCTCTGAAAGTTTAAAATGAAAAAAGTCAGCACACAACATAAGTATTTTAGCCGACAAAGACAGTGACAAAGACAGTGTTAAGTAACCCCACATACACTATTAGCCCAACAGAAAAATAAAGTGCTGACATCTAAATACCCCACACAACAAACAATTCCTCCAAGTGGGGACCAAATTGTTTCGAAACAATAAAATTGCATGTGAAGATGTTCAGCAAACAGACAAAAAAATATATATTATCCACTCAAAAAAATAAATAAATAAATAAACCATATAAAGTAGATTATCCCATTCTCACCTAACAATCAACAAAGTCCAACATAGACAAACAAAATGCAAAAAAAAAAAAAAAAAAAAAAAAAAAAAAAAACTTTTCAACAGAAAAAGTCACCAGCTTTATAAAACACACAATTCATTGTTCTGCTACTATATATACCCAAAAAAAGCACACTAAAACTATTCTTGTGCTTATTCTTTGCTGGGTGAAGGTATTTATGAGAGAAGTGTTGGTGGGTGAAGGTATTTATGAGATGACCCATTTATATACAGATTAGTTTAGTTTAGTCATTAAGCTGCAAAAATATACCTGCAAAGTTGCTGGGAAAGAAGCAAAGGACAGGCGAGGAGGAGCTACGGTAAGGCAAGGCAGAGCACCGATTCAAAACTCCATCACCGACGCCATTGGCTCGCTCTCCAACCTCTACCTCAAGCCCCCTGCCGGCAATAACGAGAGCGTCGTAGGGCTATTCGTGAGGCCGCTATTCGAGGCGATGGCGAAGCAGAACAAGGTGGTGTAGTCCGATGCGGCAATGTGTATGGTGAAGATGGTGGAGTTTAAGATGTGCGCATAACAAATATGGCGAATTTTACGTTGGGGTGGTGGCGGTGAACTCAGTCTCTCTCTCTCTCTCAAACCGGCTCTCTCTCTCTCTCTCTCTCAAAGTTTCACGGGGTTAGGGATTTAGGTACTTGGTTTTCTTTGATTCAGGGGAAGGGGAACGACAATGTCGTTCCCCTTAATGTTTTCTTTCTTTCTTTTTTTCTGATTTTTCATATTTTAATTCCGAATTTAAAAAAAAAAAAAAAACACAAGCAAAACGGCGTCGTTTTATAGATTATGACGGCAATAGTAACTACACAGTAACAGAGCCTTGAATTGACAAAACATTAAAAGTTGGAGGACTGAATTGACAAAAATGAAAGTTAGAAGACTGAAATGAAAAACAGTGAAAATTAGAAGGTCAGTTTTGCATTTTTGCCTATAATTTAATTTGGTTTAAATTAAATTTAAAAAACAGAAATATTTTACTAAATAATTTCAATGTTGACTTTTTCCATCTAGTTCAATATGGACGAAAGAGACTGGGTCAGTAGTACTATGGTGTGGGGGTGCGAGGGGGCCCTTATTAGGACTGACTTCCAAATTACAGGCGGTTTCGCCATCAATTGGCTTGGGAACCGGGTTTTCAAGTTGACATATGTTAACATTTTCTATTTGGTTGTCATCTCAAATGTGGAATTGCAAGGAACTACTGGACAGACTGGGAAGTAAAACCCATGTGCATATGCTATATATAACCAAAAGGGCCAGCACCAGCAGCAATGAGAAAATTAATATAGGTTTTTTTTTTTTTTAGAAGTATGAAATTATATACTTAAATTAAAAATAGCTATTTGAATAACTATTTAGTATTTACTATGACAATATCTTAGAACCTATTTACTAAATGTAATATCTACCCACCAAAAAATGCTATAAGGAATGATAATTAATATCATCTTTCCACGATATTTAAATTTTAGCAATGAATGATGATATATGCTACAATTTTTTTGAGGATCTTCATCAAATTAAATACTTGCAACCATCTACAATGAAGATTTTGTTATTCATTCTTCATTCTTTATCATCTTATTTTATGAGTCTAACTTCGATGTTTAGCTTACTTATTTTTAATGAACACCCTTTTAAGTAGGAAAAGAAATTAAAAAAAGAACAAAATAACAAAAGACATCTATCATCAAAGTTTCTATTAGATAAAATTATAAGTCTAGAAGATTTAAACTTAATAAATTAGTGTTCTCTAGGTAACAAATAGAACACCATATATCATCATTCTAACTTTCCAAGCATGACTACCAGTGTACCACATAATATTCAAAATACAAGAAGAAATTTTTTGGGATATTAAAATTTAGTAGGAGTATTTTAGACATTGCATAATGGAATATTTTATGAATTATAAGATTTCGTTAGGGTTTAACCAAGAGAGTAACAGTAGGAGTATATGCTCATTTACAAAATATAAAGGAGGAAATTATTCAACTTTAATTTAGGGGGGAATGAAACTACCCCAAACATAAAGGAGAAAAGTGCTACTTCGTCAATTTGTGTGTGTGTGTGTGTGTTAAAAAAATCAATCTAAAAAAATTACTCATAAAACAATGAATTTTGGTTCAACAAATTGACTAAATCAAAAACAAAGTTTAGGAACACAAAAAAATGTCACGATATTTTTACAATACCTATATTTCTAGCTGTGGTGGGTTTTGGTCTGATATTTTATTATTTTATTTTATAGTTTTTTTTTTTTTTGAGAAGCTATTTTATTTTATAGTAATACTACATTCACAACATTTTCATAATAAATCGTAGGTGGTAAATTGTTATTGGTTTTAAATTGGGCTAACCACTTTTGACTGTGTATTAAAAAAAACAAAAAACAAAACAAAAAGCCAATTGAAGAATATTGTGCCTAAAACAATGAATTTTGGCTTACCAAATTTGACTAAATAAAAAAAGAAGCCTAGGAAGACAACAAAATGTCACACAAAAAAGAATCATAGGAACACAACAAAATGTCACAACATTTTCGCAAATTTTTTTATATTCCCAACTGTGGTAGGTCTCAGTTTGATATTATTATTTTATTTTTTATATCCATAGCATTTTCATAACAAATTTTAGGTAAAAAATTATTACTGGTTTTAAAATAATTAAAATCATGAATTTTAGCTCACCCAATTTGACTATATTAAAAAAGAAGTCTAAGAATACAATAAAATATCACAATATTTTCACAATACCTTCATTTTTAGGATCCGAATAGATATTTTTTTATTTTATTTGAGAGAAATGCTACATTCATAACATTTTTGGAACAAATTCTAAATGACAAATTGTTATTGGTTTTAAACTGATAACATTGTTATTGTTATTCTCAAAACATTTATTTTCAATTGTAGTTGGTCACAGTCTCATATTTTATTATTTTATTTCGACTTGTAAGAAATTGATACCTCAGTATTTGTAAAAATATTGTGAAATTTGTTATGTCGGTATAACAATATATGTTCCAACTTACATAAATATTTAAAAGGAAAAAAAAAAAAGCACACAAAAACAAACACAAACCAATTACTAAGAAAAAAAATTAGGCACTATAGAAATTAATGTTAAAATGTTGTGGACTTAACATTTTTTTATTTGACCTATAAGAAACTGAGATCTCAACAATTGTAAAAATATTGTGATAATCATAAGTGTTGTAACATTTTCTCAAAACATTTATTTTAAATTATGGTTAGTCACAAACTCACAATCTCATATTTTATTATTTTATTTCTACTTGTAAGGAATTGACATGTCAATAATTATGAAAATACTGTGCAATTTGTTGTGTCAGTATAACAATATATATGCCAGCTTACATAAATATTTAAAAGAAAAAAAAAAAAGACAAACCAATTACTGAAAAAAAAAAAAAAAAATAGGCACTATAGCTACAAAGCCAGTTGAATAAACCAAAAGAACTGTAGCTACAGTGCTATCCATCAATAATAGCTTACCTATGATTTGTTGTGAAATTAATGTTAAAATATTGTGGACTTAGCATTTTTTTTATTTGATATATAAGAAACTGAGATCTCAAAAATTGTGAAAATATTGTGATATAATAAGTGTTGTAACATTTTCTCAAAATATTTATTTTCAATTGTGGTTGGTCATAGTCTCATTTTTTTTTTCCCGACTTGTAAGAAATTGATACCTCAATAATTGTGAAAATATTGAAAAATTTGTTATGTCAGTATAACAATATATATACCAGCTTATATAAATATTTAAAAGAAAAAAAACGCAAAACAATTACTAAAAAAAAAAAACAACAACAAAACAAAACTTTAGGCACGGTAGAAATTAATGTTAAAATATTGTGGACTTGGCATTTTTTTTTTATTTGATCTATAAGAAACTGATATCTCAACAATTGTGAAAATATTGTGATAACAATAAGTGTTGTAACATTTTCTCAAAACATTTATTTTCAATTGTGGTTGTCTACAGTCTCATATTTTATTATTTTATTTCGACTTATAAGAAATTGACATGTTAATAATTGTGAAAATATTGTGAAATTTGTTATTTCAGTATAACAATATAAATGTCAACTTACATAAATATTTAAAAGAAAAAAAAAGACACAAATCGATTATTGGGAAAAAAAAAAAACTTTATGCATTGTAACTATAGTGCCAGTTGAATAAACGAAGAGAAAAAAAAAAGTTGAATAAACGAAATGTATAGTGCAAAAGCACTGTAGCGCGGCATTGTCGCTTTTTATATAGTTAATAGAAAAGGCCTCAAAATTGGAAAAAATAAATGTAGAATGATAACTAATTTTTTAAAAGAAAAAAATGCATGTGTGTTTCAAATTCTTTCCCATCTTCAAGAAGGTCTCAAAATATTGAACCAATAGAAATCAAACATAATTAAAATCCTAAATTATTTCACATAAAAAAAAGATTGTTATGAATTATTATGAATATGCTAAATAATCATTGAAATCAATGATTTCTTAACAAATTGTAAGAGAGATATTAATAAAACCAAAATACAAAAGCTATAATAGCAATTTTGTATCTCAAAAAGTAAGAACAATTTTTAAACAAAATATATATAAAAATTCGAATACCTAGTATTTAATGAATATTTAGATATTAAAAAATCTATTAAAATCTATCGTCTTATGCTCCAAATTGTATAAAGTCAGTTCTGAATAAAATAAAAAATGAACATAATTGAAATCCTAAATTGTTTCACATAAAAAAAATGTTATGAGTTATTATGAATGTGCTAAATAATCATTGAAATCATTAATTTCTTAACAAAATGTAAAAGAGATATTAATAAAACCAAAATACAAAAACTTTAATAGCAATTTTGTATCTCAAAATGTAAGAAGAACAATTTTTAAACAATAAATATATAAAGAGTTGAATACTTAGTTTTTAATGAATATTTAAATATTAAAAAATTTACTAAAATTTATCGCCTTAGACTCCAAATTGTATTACGTCGGTTTTGAATAAAATTAAAAAAAAAACTATACCTTTAAAAAAATAATAAGTTTTTTAACATACCAATCTATATCTAAAATTTGAAACATCATATATATTGTTACTACGCTTTTGTTGAGTCACATCAGCGGTCATGTCATCATTTTTAAAAAGTATATACATAAATATTAATGTATACAATAAATTTCGCTACTTTGTCATTGTGCCACATTATCCACTTATTTTCAACATCTTTTTTTCTCTTTTTAAACTTTTTTTCTCCCTATTCTTAAAATAAAATAAAATAAAAAATAAAAAACTCTTCTTCTCTCTATTAGTCCACATCTACTATTACACTTTCTCCAACTTTTCATTCCCTCTTTGCCTCTCTACTACTCTTTACTTGACCATTAAAATTCCTTTATCATTTTCTCTTTCTTATATTTTGATTCTTCTTTTATACATCTTATTTTGTATAAATTTGATATCATTTTTTCCATACAAAAATTGTGAGTACTCTCTCTCTCTCTCTCTCTCTCTCTCTAAATTTTTGTTCTAAGTTAGTTCAATGGTTTTTTTTTTAATTTAATTATAATATGTGTTTTGATGTTTTTTTTTTTTTCCATCACAAATCCCTCTTATAGCTTTGGTTGAATTTCGGTCTAGGTTAATACTTAGTATTTTCTAGAAATAGGAATTTGAGTTTATATCAAAACAAAATGTACATGGGTATGAATTCGAATGTGCCTACCAATTTTTTGAGTAATAAATTATTATAAAGTCTATATTTTATTCCTATGGTTTCATTTTAATTTTGGTTGAGATAACATTACAGTTTTGTGATGAGTTTTGATTATCATGATAATCTTATTTTTCCTTATGAGTTAAGAGATGAGAAATTTGAATAATAAGTTTGAAACTTATAAAGTTTAGTTGTATATTAGGCAAATATAACAGACTATAAAAGTAGTTAAAAGAATATGCTTCACCTTAAAAAAATATTAATCAAAAACACATCAAAAATAATAGAATGATATATTTGTAAAGATTAAAAAAAAATACTTGTAGAAATCTTTTGAAAAAAAAAGAAGAAGAAAGACAATACTTGAAGTAATTATTGCTTTTTATATATTACACCTTATTACATAATATTTATATATTCCCACGTATCATGTGGGTCTTCAACTAGTAATATCTAAAAGTTGAAGCACGACATTAATTTTTGTTACACTCCTTGTAAGCCACATCATCAGCATAGTATTTTGGTCCATTCAGTCTAATTTGGTCACATTTGGTCCACTACTGTCTAGTTCAATCCATTCGGTCCATTTGGTCTCTTTTGCTCCACCTCAGTTTTATTCAGTCCACTTCGATCTAGTTCCATTTTGGTGTGGTGTCGCTGGATGATGATGGTGGTAGTGGGCTTTCAAATCAACTTCAAATCTACCTTAACTTGGTGGTCGTGACTAGAGTTGATGGTGACGACGAACTCATGTCAGTGACGTTGGGCTGAGGTTGGTCATTAGGGATGGGGATTGAATATGCAGTGGAATTTTTTAAATTTATTTTAGGTAAGTTAAATAAAATAACAAAAATTAGGAATTAGTGGACATGTGGCATATTTTGATTTGTGGAGCATGAAGTGAGATAGGGAGAGTGGGATAGATGATTTTGATTCACTTTACAACCCTTCATGCATACAATGTGATCTTATTTCTTAAATCACCTATCAAAAAAGAAAAAAAAAATCTTAAATCCAAATTGCAGACTTTCAATAACAAAATCTTTAATGGGCAACATATCAATTGGAACATTACCACTATTGCAATTGGTTAAGTAAGGATTGTGAGTGGAGTTGCATCTTCTAAGTGGTTCACATACTCTGATAAAATTGCATAGAATATGGTATAGCCAAGTCAACTCGAGACCAAATAAAGAGTATTACTGGGATTCATGCTTTATATATTGTAATGACTAACTAAGAATGGACAAAATGGATAAAACTTTTTGTAGGGATTGCCCAAGAGCCCATATTTATGTACATATTGGGCCAGGGGCCCAATTCGAGGACGTTAGACAGTCCGAGGACGGGTAAACACTTTCATAAGGAACCGTGTTAGTAGGTGAAGAGGTAAAATCCAGTTAAGGTCATCCAGAAGGGTGGTCCAAGGAGGAATCTCTCCTCGACTGAGCAAAGCCAAGGTCAGAGGGTGTGATCTACCATCAAGAGTAACATTCTAGATCATTCCATGAATGAGGATAAGTATCAGGAAGGAACAGGACAAAGAAAGGTCATAAAATATCTCAAGGGAAAGCTTCTACCACTGCATCAAATGCTTTGCAGCTAACTCTCTTACTGTATTGATGAGGAAATGATACCTAAACAGTAACTTTAACCTTACAACTACTACCTAAAGACTTTAGAAAGGTGCTGATGGGACAAGGATCAACACCTACAATCTGATCTGCACGTGAAAGGTAGAGATGAGAGGGGAAGATAGTATAAAATGGAAGAGAGACTCTGAGAGTGGGGATCTAAAAATCAAGAGAAAAGCACTGTAGCAATCTAGAGTTGAATTTGTAACCAAACTTGAGAGAATATATAAGAACTGATCTCCTCAAACTGTGCCGAGGACGATTTTCTTTAGTTTAAATCAATCTATCTTCCTTTTCTAGTCATCTGAACTTGTTTTACTTGTTGTCCAACTCATTTAAGTCCAGTTTTCCAACCCACTCTCTACAAATTTGTTATATTGGACTTTTTGGGCCTACGTTCATTTGTCTTTTGGGCTAGGGACCCAAACATCGCCCTTACACTTTTAATTTTAAAACTATGTTGAAAAATGTCATTCTTTTGAAACTATTTAGCGAAATTCCTCTATTTTAAAACTCAGTTTTAGGGAAATCAAGTTTTGCATGGAATTTGATTTTCTTATACTCGAGTTCCAAGTATTTTCAGCCATGGTGGAGGTCACTGACCTGGCATTTCTCTAAAATCGGGTTTTAAAAGAGACATTTTCTTCCTCTTTTTTTCTTCTTTTTTTTCTTTTTTCTTTTTTTTTTTTTTTTTTTTTTTTTGATAAGAAAGACATTTTCTTAAATTGTTTCAAAAGAATGTCATTTTTTTTTACGTAGTTTTAAAATTAATGACTTTTACTCAATTTGGCCCTAGGAATGTGCCAAACTTTTGGTTAACTTCTTGTGGCAGGAGATATATGAATTCGATCAGAATGTACATTTTGTTGAAATTGATATTGAGGAAGACCCAGAAATAGTAGAAGTAGTTGGAATTATGGGTACACCACGTGTGCAGTATTTAGAAAATAAGGAAATGCTCAAGTTGGTCATATATATTTTGTCCAGCCAAAATGAGCATTTGTCACTTTTGCCAAAACTTTCCAGTAAAATGCTCTCTGTCTAAAACTATTTAGGAAAATTCTCTTGTTTTAAAACTCAATTTTCTAAAAATCAAGTTTCAATTTAAAACTCAATTTTTGGACAATCAAGTTATAGCGAACTGAAAATTAAAAAAAAAAAAAAAAAAAAAAAATTCTAGAACTCGAGTCCTTTGAATGGAACTCAATTCCAAAAAAAAAAAAAAAAAAATTGTTTCTAAGTACAATTTCACTATAACTCGATTTCCCAAAAATCGAGTTTTACATTTAAAACTCTATTTTCTAAAAATCGAATTTCAAAACAAAGTCATATCTCTAAATAGTGTCAAATAGAGGGCATTTTGCTGGAAATTTTGTGAGAAATGGGTAAAACTAGTGGAGTTCGCGGTGCTGTGCGATATGGTTTTGGACCATTTTTAGCACCGCACTTTGCAGTGCGGTTTAGCTAAAAACATAACTGCACCGCACCTTATTTTTGCGGTCACATGTGCGGTGCGGTGTGGTACGGTGCGGTTTAAAGTTTAGCTAAAATCATAACTGCACCGCACCTCATTTTTGCAATCACATATGCGGTGCGATATATAAGATGCGGTTTGAATAATTTGAAGTTGGTATATTTTTCAAATTTTGGGCTTTTTCTACCTAGCCCAAAACTTATTTTTCCCTTTGTTTTGGTCCAAGTTTTAAACTATTGAGTTAGTTTTTCTTTATTTTAGGCTGGCTTTCCTAATCAACATTTGCTAGGGTTATCAAACTTTTTTTTTTTTTTTGAAAACTAGGGTTATTAAACTATTAATAATATATTTAATATTAAAAATAATTAAATATATTAATATATAGAGAGGGTGCAGTGTAGTGCGGTTTATGCGGTTTTCTTATTATAAAACCGCAAACTGTACTACACCATATGGTGCAATTCGGTACGGTGCACTATTACTTGCGATGCGGTGCGGTTATGCCATTTTGCGGGCGGTTTTGGTGCGGTTTTTGCGGTTTGTGCAGTTTATGCAGTTTGGTGAACACCCCTAGGTAAAACCCCATTTTGGCCTATTTTGTCCATTCATTTTTCATTTGTCCAGACTCTCAAAAAAAAAAAAAAAAAACTCTTCATTTGTCCTCTGCATTATTTGTTTTCTTGTAATTTTTTTTTCCCTCTTATTAAACTCTTTATTCTTGATACATGGTTATGTTTTCTTGTCTATGACTGACAAAATCAATGTGTGTTAATCAAGTTTTCTCATTGAATGATTGATTCATTTCGCAACTGAGAAATCAATGTGTTAATCAATTGTTTCTCCAAAAAAAAATGTGTTAATCAATTTTTCTTATTAGACTCTTAATTTTTCTCATTGCTACTTAACGAAATTATTTTTGAAAATCAAATTAGTAGCAAAAAAAGGCCGTCATCTAATACTAGTCAGTGCTAAGGATTATGTAGATAAATAAATACATTTGCACCCAAAAAAAAAAAGATAAAGAAATACTTCTTTTTTTTTTTTTTTGCTGAATGATAAATAAATATATATGTGAATGGTTACGTAGAGACCATTGGGTACCAAATAATATTATCACAAATATTAGTAATCCAAAGTTGCAATCACACACAAGAACACAAATATTTACGTGAAAAACCCTTTGTCTTTAAAGGGAAAAAACACGGGACAAACTCCGAATAATTTTATTATTGTCAAATCAATTTCAATAATTCTTGTGCATGCTTCATGGTTAAAGAAAAAAAATTTCTCTTTTTTTTCTTTACTCTCACACACAAAAATTATCTTTCTAAAAGGCAACAATCCTTTTTCTCAATTCTTTTTCTTTTTCACCATGTGGCACCCCTTTTTTTTCACGATGCGGCAACTACAAAAACCACTTATAGACAATATATTGCTTTATATATAATGCACCTACCACTGCCTGACACTCCTAGTATAATTAGGAATAGGAGTTTTACTCATGCAAGCCTACTTCACGGACGAAATGGGAAATTAGCCATAATTTCCCAACTATCTAGTTAGTAGTTCCGGTTCCCAAACTATATTATTTATTAGCATCTCGAGTCTAAAAGACTCGATTTTGGTCTATAAATCGAGCATCAAAGACTCGATTTCTATGCTCTAATTACGTCCGATGTGGCATATTTTTCCACGTGGCGATTACATGGAAATCGAGTCTCTAAGACTCGATTTATAACCCTTATAAATAAGAACAAATCAGACCAGAACATCAGAGGAGAACCAGAGAAGAAAAAAAAACCCGGAAACAGAAAAGAGAGAGAAGATCGAGATCGGAGAAAAAAAACCACTAGAACATCGGAGAAGATGGAGATCGGAGTGAGATCGGAGAAAAAAAATCACCAGAACCCAGGCCGTCGCGCGACCCAAGCCGTCGCACGACCCAGGCCATCGCGGGACCCAAGCCGCGCGCAACCCAGGCCGTCGCAAGAGCCCAGGCTGCGCGCTGGTGAGGTGAGCTCTCTCTCCCTCTGATCTGAGTCTCTAAGATTGGGATTGTTGTATTTATGGGATTTTTGAAATTTGTTTTTGGGTATTTTGGCTGGTACATGATACTTCAAATTTTTTAAAAAAAATTTTGGTTTATAAATCGAGCCTTAGAGACTCGATTTTCAGGTGGTTACAACGTGGAAAAAATGCCACATCATACCATGAAAATTGAGTCTTTGAGACTCGATTTATAGGCCAAAATCAAATCTCAAAGACTCAAGATGTTAGTAAATAATATAGTTTGAAAACTAAAACTACTAACTAGATAGTTGAAAAATTATGCTTAGTTACCTATTTTGGCCCTACTTCACCTATTTCCACTTGCAATAGAAGTCTAAGTGGGCTGGATTACCATTAGGTGCACGGCACCTAACAGAGACATCATCCATATATACATGCATTAAATAGATATATGCTTTTAGTGTATGTACTTATATTCCTTACAGGCTCCTCAGTGCCATAAAGGTGGATACGTTGCTTTAAATTTTACAATAAGCTTATGACACGATATTTTTTATTGGTTAATTTAAGTAAAGTCCTTAAGGTAACTTCCTTTTTTTTTTTCTTTTTTTTTGAGAATGAAAAGATTCAATCATTCATTGATACGTAGAAAATCCCAGTACAAGGCATCCACCGCAGGTGGTGGTATATCTTCTAACCAATACATTTCATCATCAATATTCTTAACATATTTAGCAAATGAATGAGACACCATATTTCCTCCTCTTACCACCCTGATGGAAACAACCCGCAATCCGCTAATATAGCAACAAATATCCTTGTAAATATGGCCTAGCAGAAAATTGTTAGCTGTTGAAGCCGAAATTGCTCTCATCACGTTCAGACTATCCCCTTTGATGACTAGCTCAGAAAAACCAGCTTCAATGGAGAATTCTATAGCCTTTTGGCATGCCAGAGCTTCTGCTTCCTCACTGTTGTTCACATAGGTTCCCTAGCCTGACATTCCAACCATCACCTCGCCTGTTGTATTCCTGATTATTGCTCCAAAACCAGAACATTTCAGGTCCGAGAAGATTGCAGCGTCAAAGTTTAATTTATACACGTCTGGTGGTGGAGGTTGCCATACATTTCTACTTGGTACCGTGCCTATAATTACAAGACTTTCTTGGGCCTTCTTATACTCCTCAAGGTACTCTCAGCTCTTTTATTCAGCCAACGTTACGTGGATCCTTCAATTGTCCTCCGTCCACCACAACATTTCTCTGGTTCATATGATTAGGTCCAGATGCCTTTATTGGTCTCGTTTGGAACAACGCTGCCTTGATCTCATCAGCAGTAAAATCGTTGAACAATATCTGTTGCATGTCTGGGGTCATCTTGTGTGACACTGTGTTGAGGCATTCATCAATCTGAGAACATGTACCTGCATTGAACAAGCTATCAAAATAATTAGTTGCCACCTCAACCATATCTTCCCTCTCTTCCACCCAATTGCCATCAATATTTTTAATTCCCTGTATGTGATTTCACCTCCTTCGCTGTGATGCTTTAGAGTGAAAAAGCTGTGGATTTTTATCCCCATACTACAGCCAAAAAATTCTAGATCTTTGAGCCTAATAAATCTCTTGTTTCATCAAATGGTCATCCAAGGTCTTGCTCACCCCTAAGAATTCTGCTCTCGACTCCTCAGTAGTCTCCTCGGTATTCAACACCTCCAATCTTCTTTGAAGCCGCTTAATCCCTTTAGTATTTGGATTGGCTTTAGAAAATCCCCAGGTCCTTATAGTATTTTCTGTTTTATGAGCTCAAACCCGTGCCCACCATTTTCTCTAGCATCCCATGTTTTTTTAACCACCTCCCCACAATCCTCCCATAACAGCCAAGCTTCTTCAAATTTGAATCCTCTCCAACCTTGTAATCTATCCTTCCCATATTGGTCTGTTTGAAGAACAATAGGAAAATGATCTGAAGCATGGGGAGATAAGTGACTTTATAATATATTTTCAACCAACAAAAAAAAAGTAACTTTATTATAAAGTTCTTAAAACCCTATTCACATTCATAAATGGATCAGATTTAATTAGGTCGTTAAGATCTAAAAAATATTAATTATTACCATTTTGACTTCTATTTAAATTATTAATGATGTGAAAAAATCCAATCTATTTGTTTCATATTTGATGAATAAAATTTTAAGAATTCTATAATTTAGAGGATCTTAATCCAATTTAACAACATTATTCATAATTATTAGGAGATAATTTGTTATTGGTGTTTAGTAAAAGTGATGCCATAATTTGTGATTAGTACGGTCTCATAAAAATTATATCAATAATCACTTGTAAAAATGAAGTTGCACTAATATATTTTTTCTACTTGTGATTGATCATTAATCTAACTAGTGACATATTTTGTCTACTTGTGACCAAAGATAAATTGTTATATATATATATATAAGATAGAAATTCTACTCTGATCTAACCTAAATGTATATGTGTAAAACTCCTTCCTAGAAACTTGAACTCCAACCATTATCCCCCACACCTCACAAGTACTTATACTTGTAGAGTGACCATTATGCTAAAAGTGCATGGTGATCCAAAGATAAATTATTAAACTCCCACTAAAACAATTTCTACTAATAATTTTTTTCTGAATTATTAAATAAGTTTCCCAAAAGTAAAATTGTTAAATCCTACATAATACCGATCATGTCATAAAAGGATATTATTAAATAAAAGGATATATTAACAAAACATAAATAAAAATAAAACTTAATTAGTACTTATATATCTCACATAAACCACACTACCATTAAGTTCCATCACATAACTTATAAGAACGAAAAAGAGGGATGACAAGATATTTAACTACGAGGCTAAAGCATCCATGAACTCTGCATCCTCCAACATAGCCTGCAAGGTCTCAGGTGAGAGGCAAGATTCAAAATCCATGCTTCCTTCTTCTGCCCCAGAAAACACTGTTAAACTCCCATCAAACTTGTTGCTAGGACCAGTCCGCACTGCGATAGGTCTTCCCCAACCGATGTCATTACCATACACATTAAACCGCGGCGAGCTCACTGTAATAAATTTATTATTACTTGTTAACCCAGGGCGTTTATATATCTTTGGGGCTTTCACCCAATGCTCTACATTCTTTGATGTAGAACAGATAGCACATGCTTTCCTAGAGCAGCAGGGGTATAGGAAGTCACAACGCAAGATCAAAGGGGGGTGCCAGTAGGGGGGGCCATCGGGGTAACAGTGTCGGAATTGCATGAAATTTGGCAGGTTGAAGGGAAACGGCATTCTGATCCAGATTCATGAGCCATGAACGTCGCCAAAATTTAGGCGAATTCCTTCATTAAGGCCCCGATAACAGTGTTTTTGCTATTTATAGTAATATTTGTTTTTCCTTAATAACTTTTAGTTTAAAAGTCAGAATAAGGTCCCGTTTGTTTTGGGACGACCCTTAAGGTCAGTAGTTTATGATTCTGCATTTAACTCAATTTTGCCATTTTTTGTAAAATTCGGTATTTTGTCACCTAATCGCGTAATTAGTGCGAATTAGGGTTTTTAGACGTTTTTCCTTAGTATTTATATGTTTTGTAGCCGTCAGAGGCAAGGCAGACTATTATCAATAAACGCAGACATTTTGTCAAATTTTCTTCTAGTGGATTCCAGTTTTATTCTCCTTGTGGATTCAGGGAAACCCCTCGTGGATTCGAGGTTTACTACCAGGAACTAACAGTCTAGTTTCTGTTCCATTAAGAGAGCATCGTGTGTGCTTCTCTTCAGGCTTCCGCGACATCAGTTGGTATCAGAGCCTTGACTTACCCTGGTCTGATGGCTAACCGGCGAGACGGTGACCACCACAACAATGGCGGCGGTGACGACGTCAACAACCCAGTCCTCACTAGGGCTGAGTTCCTTGATTTTTGTGATGAAAATCAACAATTTCGTGATGAAAATCAACAATTTCGTGATTCAACCCAGCAGACTCTGGACTAGATTCAAGAAGCGCTTGCCACCTTGCTTAACCGAAACCCTAATCGTGATGACGAAGAGCGGCGTGATAATCGAGCGCGTGGCCCTCCCCGTCGTGGACCAAACCGGAACAGGCAGCAAGACTACCATGAAGAAGACAGTGAAGACGAGGAGTATGCAGAGAGAGTCCTTGGAAATCATCGTGGTCCTGTGAGGGATAATGGCCGAGATTATCAGGAGCAGAGGGACTATCGGATGAAAGTGGAATTACCATCCTTTAATGGTAATGTCTCCATTGAAGAGTATCTAGATTGGGTCAGTGAGGTGGAAAAGTTTTTCGATTATATGGGTACAGCAGATGACAAACAGGTGTGTTTAGTGGCCTACAAATTGAAGGGAGGAGCATCTGCCTGGTGGGATCGTGTTCAATTAAACCGTACCCGTGAACGAAAGCTTCCAATACGATCATGGAGGAGAATGAAAAGATTAATGGCAGATCGGTTCTTACCACCAGATTACCAGCAGGAGTTGTTCAGACAGTACCAGGATTGCAGGCAGGGAACTCGGACAGTTAATGAGTACATGGAGGAGTTTGACAGGTTGGCGAACCGCAATGATTTGGAGGAAACTGAAGATCAACGGATATCCAGATTTGTACACGGGTTGCGAGTTTCCATCCGAGATCAGGTATCCCTACAAACCCTATATACTTTGAATGAGGCTGTAACCCTATCCAAGAAAATAGAATATCAGCATCTCAGGACAGGTTCAAAGTTTTCCAACCGCAATTCGGAGTCCTCTAGTTCCACTGCCAACAAAGGTAAACAGCCCATGTTTACACCACGGTCACAACCCATGGTTAGGGAGAATAGTGGTGTCAACCAATCCACAGTGGCAGTAGCAGGTTCCGCAGCCCAGCCGATAGCGAATACCAACCCCTATGCTAAGCCAACTGGGAATAAGTGTTACAGGTGCGGAGAACCAGGACATCGATCTAGTACTTGCCCTAAGCGAGCGGCAGTGAATCTGGTGGTGGCAGAAGAGGGCGAGGTAGAAGGTGAACAGGAAGGTGAAGAGGTGTATAATGATGCTGATCCATATGCCTATGATCCCGATGAGGTCCAAGAGGATGAGGAAGGCGTGCCATTAGGGCGGTCTTTGGTGATTCAAAGGTTGTTGCTCACACCAAGGGTGGAATACGGTGATCAGCGGAATGAGATCTTCCGAGCACGATGCACCATCAGTAAGAGGGTTTGTGATTTGATCATTGACAGTGGCAGTGTAGAGAACATTGCGTCGAAGAATTTGGTTACCAAGCTGGGACTGAAAACAGAAAAGCATCCATCTCCATACAAGATAGGTTGGATCAAGAAAGGTACGGAAACTCTTGTTACTCAACAATGTCGTGTTACTTTTTCTATGGGTAAATGTTATGTAGATGAAGTAGTTTGTGATGTTGTTGAAATGGATGCATGTCATTTAATACTGGGTAGACCTTGGCAGTATGATGTAGATGCTACTCATAGGTGTAAGGATAATGTGTATGTGTTTTTTAAGAATGGCAGAAAAATTGTCCTTGGTCCTATTAAGGAAGGCAATACACCCAAAGCTTCTAAAGTGGAGGGGAAGCCAGCACTCCTCATAGTGAACAATGAAGATGAGTTTGATAGGGAGTGTAAGGAGTTGAAACAGGTATATGCTATAGTGGTGACGGATGGCGAGCCAAAGAAGGTTGCTGAAATCCCTGAGGCAATCCAACCATTACTCAAGGAGTTTGAAGTGCTTTTTCCAGAAGAGCTGCCTGCAGGTTTACCACCAATGCGTGACATCCAGCATTGCATTGACTTAGCTCCTGGGGCTAGTCTACCAAATCTGCCACATTACAGGATGAATCCTCAAGAGGGTCAGATTCTACAAGGGCAGGTGGATGAGCTTCTGAGCAAGGGGCAGATCAGGGAGAGTATGAGTCCATGTGCAGTACCAGCGTTGTTAACACCAAAGAAGGATGGGAGCTGGCGTATGTGTGTGGATAGTCGAGTCATCAACAAGATCACAGTTAGGTATCGATTTCCTATTCCTCGACTAGATGACATGTTTGATATGCTGAGTGGGTCCAAGTGTTACACCAAGCTGGATCTCAAGAGTGGGTATCACCAGATTCGGATCCGACCTGGAGATGAGTGGAAGACAGCTTTTAAGACAAAGGAGGGGTTGTATGAGTGGATGGTAATGCCTTTCGGTTTGTCCAATGCTCCCAGCACTTTCATGAGACTTATGAATCAGGTATTGAAACCACTTATTGGAAAGTTTGTGGTAGTTTATTTTGACGATATCCTGATTTACAGTAAGACAGAAGCAGCCCACTATAATCATGTGCGCGAAGTATTAGCGGTATTGCAGGCCAATGAGTTGTATATCAACTTGAAGAAGTGCAGCTTCTTGACTGATAAGTTGCTGTTCTTAGGGTATGTGGTCAGTGCGGATGGGATTCATGTTGATGAGGACAAGGTCCGTGCAGTCAAAGAATGGCCAACCCCAAAGACAGTGAGTGATGTGCGAAGCTTCCATGGGCTAGCAACCTTCTATCGGAGGTTTGTTCGAGATTTCAGTAGCATAGTAGCCCCTATCACTGAGTGTCTGAAGAAGGGGAAGTTCTTATGGGGAAAGGAGGCAGAACAAAGCTTTGCCTTGATCAAGGAAAAGTTGAGCACAGCCCCGGTTTTGGCATTGCCCAACTTAGATAAGGTGTTTCAGGTGGAGTGTGATGCATCTGTGGTCGGGATAGGCGCTGTTCTTTCACAAGACAACAGACCAGTAGCATTCTTCAGTGAGAAAGTCTGTGAAGCTCGAAGTAAATGGTCGGCCTATGAGCTGGAGTTCTTTGCTGTAGTACGGACTCTTAAGCATTGGGAGCACTACCTGATTCAGAGGGAGTTTGTATTATATACGGATCATCAGGCATTGAAGCACATCAATAGTCAAGTTAGCATTAACAGGATGCATGCTCGGTGGGTAGCTTACATACAGCGCTTCCATTTCACATTGAAGCATAAGTCTGGTGTCACTAATAAGGTGGCTGATGCACTCAGTAGGCGAGCATCTTTGTTGACCACCCTACGCACTGAAGTTGTAGGGTTTGATTGCCTCAAGGAGCTGTACGAGAATGATGAGGATTTTGGTGATATTTGGGGTAAGTGTCAACAAACTCATACTGCTGTTAATAGTATGTACATCCAGGATGGTTTCCTCTTTCGGGGTAACCAATTATGCATCCCTAAAAGTTCATTGAGGGAGCAGATTATTAGAGAGCTGCATGGTGGAGGTTTGGGTGGACATATGGGCAGAGATAAGACTATAGCACTGGTGGAAGAGAGGTATTATTGGCCACAACTCAAAAGGGATGTTGGCAATCACGTAAGGAAGTGTCCAATTTGCCAAACTGCTAAGGGTCAATCTCAAAATACTGGTTTATACATGCCTTTGCCAGTTCCACAAGCACCATGGGAGGATCTGTCTATGGACTTTATACTGGGTCTTCCTCGAACCCAGCGAGGTATGGATTCTGTTTTTGTTGTGGTTGACAGGTACTCGAAGATGTCCCATTTCATAGCATGCAAGAAGACTTCAGATGCTACTCGAGTGGCCAATCTGTTCTTTAAGGAAGTTGTGCGTTTGCATGGAGTGCCAAAGTCCATCACCTCTGATCGGGATACCAAGTTCATTAGTCACTTCTGGCGGACTTTGTGGAAGCGTTTTGACACTTCCTTGAATTACAGCAGCACTAGTCATCCTCAGACTGATGGCCAGACAGAAGTAGTTAATCGCACTTTGGGGAATCTGATCCGATGTATCTCAGGTGAGAAGCCCAAGCAGTGGGATCTTGCATTGTCCCAAGCAGAGTTTGCGTACAATAGCTCAGTCAATAGAAGCACTGGTAAGTCTCCATTTGCCATTGTCTACTGCGTGCCCCCAAAACACGCTTTGGACTTGGTACCTTTGCCTGAGCTTCCAGGAGTGAGTCAAGCAGCAGAGAATATGGCTGATCGTATTCAAGCCATGCAAGTGGAGGTGAGGCAGAAACTTGAAGCTACAAATGCCAAGTACAAGGAAGCTGCTGATAAGAAGAGGCGTGAGAAGATCTTCAATGTTGGGGATTTAGTGCTGGTCTATCTTAGAAAGGAGAGATTTCCTGTTGGTACCTACAACAAATTGAAGGACAAGAAGTATGGGCCATTTCAGATTACTAAAAAAATCAACAACAATGCTTATGTGGTTGCTCTTCCTTCAGACATGAGCATTTCTTCTACCTTCAATGTTGCTGACTTGTATGATTATCATCCTCCTGATGAACCAGATAGTGGGAACTCGGGGTCGAGTTCTTTTCAAGTGGGGGGGACTGATGTAGAACAGATAGCACATGCTTTCCTAGAGCAGCAGGGGTATAGGAAGTCACAACGCAAGATCAAAGGGGGGTGCCAGTAGGGGGGCCATCGGGGTAACAGTGTCGGAATTGCATGAAATTTGGCAGGTTGAAGGGAAACGGCATTCTGATCCAGATTCATGACAGCTGCCATGAACGTCACCAAAATTTAGGCGAATTCCTTCATTAAGGCCCCGATAACAGTGTTTTTGCTATTTATAGTAATATTTGTTTTTCCTTAATAACTTTTAGTTTAAAAGTCAGAATAAGGTCCCGTTTGTTTTGGGACGACCCTTAAGGTCAGTAGTTTATGATTCTGCATTTAACTCAATTTTGCCATTTTTGGTAAAATTCGGTATTTTGTCACCTAATCGCGTAATTAGTGCGAATTAGGGTTTTTAGACGTTTTTCCTTAGTATTTAGATGTTTTGTAGCCGTCAGAGGCAAGGCAGACTATTATCAATAAACGCAGACATTTTGTCAAATTTTCTTCTGGTGGATTCCAGTTTTATTCTCCTTGTGGATTCAGGGAAACCCCTCGTGGATTCGAGGTTTACTACCAGGAACTAACAGTCTAGTTTCTGTTCCATTAAGAGAGCATCGTGTGTGCTTCTCTTCAGGCTTCCGCGACATCATTCTTCCTCTCTTCTTCAGTTGTTTGAGAAGCAACCACCTTATTTATCTGCAAAGCCGCCCTACCTAGTCCGTGTTTAAGAAGATTACCTGCACTAGTTGTTACATTCCCATTCAAATGTGCGTTCCCAAAGTACTTTTATGGTATTGGTGGTTGAATTCTTTGCCTTGTTCCCATAACTAGCTGACAACGAGCCTCTTGATTAGCATCAAAACTGATAGACCACAAACTGAATGACCTCTTGTGATAGAAATTAATTAATTAATTAATTAGTCAAGTTATTAATTAATTAATTTATCATGTAAACGCATGGTAATACAAATAAATCACCAATAAACTAATTATGTAGCAGAAAATAAATAACACGGTGATTTATTTACGAATGGGGAAAACGTAACGGCAAAAACTCCACCGGGTAATTTTTAGGTCACCATTCCCGAAACTCCACTATTATCACAACAAGTGGTTACAAGTAAAGGAATCCCAAGTACCTTACCAACCTACAGTTGAACCCTTACCCCAATACCTAATTGGACTTGTTCTGTAGTGACAGTTCCCCTTTTCTGATGCATGACTCCCAAGTACGTGACTAACCAATTGCACGGATCCCAGTACGCGACTTCAGTCACCAACTAAGAAGGTTGTTGGTTGCAAAGTTCTTCAATTCATCCACACAATGAAAATCAAGAAGATGCTTGGTCGCAAAATCGTACGGTGCACATACACAGCAACTTCTTCAAGAGAAAGAGATGAACTAGGGCAAGAACTTCGTCTCCGGTTACAATTTGCTTGAATAGAGTTTGCTCAATACTTGTGCAACTTGTGAACTGTTTGACGGCCCTTAAAGCAATCTTTTTATATTTCTAGGGTTAGGAGAAAAGAAAGCCCAAAGACATATTCACGGATCCCAAGAAAATCATATGAGAATTCTGAGATTCTTAAACCTCGACAGATAGGAGGTGTCGAAAAGGTGTCGAGCACACCAGGCTTTGAATAGCTTTCTTAAGCTCGATAGATGCAGCTGTCGAGCTTTAATGAATCTGTACTATTAGCTTGTTTTCTTGGACAGACTTGAAGGCTTCAACACTTGATCTTGAAACATAGTTTCTTAAAGTATTTAAACACATTCTAAATCTACCCAAATACAAATAAGGTGCATTTTGTCAAAGGATAAGTCAATTACATAAAATAGTGATATATGTTCTTAACAAGTGAAACACATATGTCCTAACAGGAACGTCGGCTACAAACCACAGCTCGCCAAAGATGAGCCAAAACAGCTTGAAGGGACGAGATGATGTTGTTGGTGCTCATTTCAGCATTGGCTTGCTTTAAGTTGTGCGATTTTCTCCTTTGAAAAATGAAAAACTTTTTGTTTGAGCGGTGGAGGAATGAACCTCTCATCAGGGACTTCATTGTTATGAAAAAGAATACGAATGGGAAAATCGATAATACCATCAAAAAAGTAACGTTGGAAAATTGGACCAGATTGTGGTAGGAATTCAATATTATTATCCCTAGAGAATTCAGACCAAGTGATGAAGAAATGCCAGAATGAAGTGGCATCTACTACGCAGTGATTCATAGTGCAAGCGATGAAGATACCATCAGCGAGCTCAGTTACTTGCACAGCCAACAATGGCTTGAAAATACCTTTGTAGTTCAATACGCCATTCATCAAAAAGAAGGAATATACAATGTCAGGAACATAGGTGGGCTCAATGATATCTGCCACGCTGATATCATCAGCCACTGCATGGACAAACTGGGCTCCATTGCTATTACAATCAAGAAAGAAAGAGCTGGTCTTGTCTTCGTCATTTTCAACCTTAACAAGAGTACCAGCAAGAGGGTAGAATATCTCTAATGTGCTGGACAATGAGGTTTTTAGGTGATCAATCACACTACCCTCTTTTAGTTCATTTTCTTGTGAAGGTGTAGGTTTGTGGAAGAGGAGGCCCTTTTGGCTAAAATCAACCAAGAGCATCTGGATATCCCATGGAGTAAACTCAATACTTAGTTTTCTTGTTAGGATTCGCTGTTGGCTGGATGGTACTCGTGGAAATGAAGCGAATTTGTGTCGTCTTTGCTTCAAACTAGTAATACTAGTAGACGAGAGCAAAGACACTGGCTATAAAAGTGAGAACACAGTAGGTACCCTGTTTGGTTCTCATTTCTCTCAAGGCAAGGCAATGCAAATAAACGTTCCAAAATCATCATTGTCAAAAGTTTTTTTTTAAACCACCATTATTGAATATCTACTGTACACGTGATTATTGAGAAACTCTACTTTCAACGTTAATTACGTGATAATATGATGATGTCTACACCGACCTCTCAATAATTCCTACCCTATTCACATATTATATAAGAATATGATATCATGCACACTTTTACACACACATAAAAAAGTAACTGAAATTATGACTTAAAATCATCATGACTTTAAATTGCAATTTCAATTTTTTTTTTTATGTGTTTAAATGTGTGTGTAATAAACATTATTCATGTAAAAATGTCTACATATATATTTTTCTGTGGAAAGAGCTTCAACTAGAAATACCAAATTGCCAAATTGTCCAAATAGACACATCCAAATTCTAACAAAACGAATCTACATAAACAAAATTGGCTTAAATAGTTGTTAAAGAAGTTCTACAGCCATTATCTATGGAGCTTGTTATTTTTCAACATGAATGACCCAGCTTGCTTTTCATTCCCATTCAAATGGTCAAATGT
Source organism: Quercus tomentella (assembly GCA_028535165.1). Lineage (NCBI taxonomy): Eukaryota > Viridiplantae > Streptophyta > Magnoliopsida > Fagales > Fagaceae > Quercus > Quercus tomentella. The sequence goes on along the minus strand of JAPQVY010000012.1, from coordinate 43,167,532 downwards.
AGACATAAGCATAGTTTCCTCAACCCCGTCCATCTTCATAACTCATCCTTCTTCAAACCTATCCATCTTCATAACCCATCCATCCTCAACCTTACCAAGTTTTGTAGGCAAATCTTGATAAACAGCAACTTCAATCATAATAGCATAACTTCATTTCCTGTGAGACCTTGTTTCATTTATTGCAACATGTAAGGGATCAACTTGCTTCTTTTTGGATAAGCCATCAACATCACCGTCAACATTAGTTATCCAATGCTTCTACACCTATATCACCAACTCCCTTGGAAAAAGCTATTGTAGACATATCCTTACTCCACAACCAAACTCATCTCATCAAACATCTCAATTTTCTTCTTCAAAAATTGTGCATGACTAGAATGTGCCTATGTTAAGGAGGGGGAAATAAAAAATAAAAAAAAGAGTCAAAAACTAATATGAGACCAATAAGAATAGTGAAAAGATTTAAACTTAATTTACAATGATACAAACTAAAAGTTTCTACCAATAAAAAATAAATAAACAATGAAGTTTATTATGGCAACTTCTTCGTCATACACTATCCTATCACAAGTGATCATTTTCAAATCATCATTCCATCTAAACCATAAGTGGAGCAAGGGGGCTCGAGAGGGGGCAATTCCCCCCCCCCCCCCCCCCCGAGACTCATCCTTATTTTTTGTTATACCTAACACACTTTTTAACCCCATTTATGCCACTTTTTTTTACTTATCCAAATTTTTTTTTTTTTTTCACTCACATGAGTCACATTGGGACTCAAATTCTATACAATATATGAACAAAAATACATCTCTTGTACAGCTAAACTTGTCAGTGTGACTCAAATTCTAAGCAAAATAATAATAAAATTTACAAGCTTGTGAGGCACCAAAACCTTACCACAACCATTATATTTTTTTCTCCTCTATCTCTTACTTTTTCACAGTTTCAAAGTATGAATTTTTGCTATATCCAAAATTTTAATACCTAGAAGAATAGAGAAAGGAAATGTTGAAAAGGAAGCAAAGATGTAATTTTCTAAGTATATTTATACCCTTAACACTTCTAGATTGAATTATTTTCGTAACTTATTTTAACAATCAAATTAGATGTCTAAACTTTTGGTCTTTTGATTAATCTCTTACTTTTGTGAGTAACTATGGATGGGCTAATTTTGCTTCTTTGTTTTAAAAATTAATATATAAAATAAATATTTGTAGTTAATTAAAATTGTAGAGAATCCTAAATGTAATGAGTCCAGGGAATTCTAAACAAGCTCATATCAAGATAGATTTTGCAATCTTCCTTCGGATCCTTCTTTAAGAAGGAAATTTTTTTATTACTATCCTAATAGTAGAGATCAAGTTCGAAGAACATATCTACAATGTGGACCTTGTCAACTAGTTGACCATACTTTTCCACAAAGAGAATTTGAAATAATAAAGTGTTGATTTAATTCAACATTTTTTTTTTTTGGCTAAATTAATTTAATTCAACATGGTTCAATGAATATAAGGATCAATATTTTTATTATTTTCTTTTAATGTTGCCTCCCCTAAGTTGAAATTTTGGCTCTGCCACTGATCTAAACCCGCTTTTCCTATTACAAAGTTCTACAATAATAGTCCAATTTTTTTAGTGTTTTAAAGCAATGTTCTACATGCTTTGGTGTACATTCAATGACAAATTTCTCACTAATTTCTTTAGCTACTTTAGCAAATGATGCATTTTTAAATGTGTTGAATTTCTTATTTCCATGAAGAGTCTCATCTGCAAGTATCTCAAGTAACAAATTCTACATGGGTGTGACCACCTAAAGTTGTGTTCTAGGCATCCTTGTCCTTCTCTGAGTATTTTTTTTTTTGTTTCCCATTGCTATTATATTCTAGTACAATGATATTCGCAAGAAAAATGAGACAAAATCACCTCATTGAATTATTTATGACATTCAAGCAATTAACTCTTACATAGACAACACTACCATTAAGTTTTGCATCACATTTTTCAAGAACATTGAAGATCACCAACATCTAGAGGCTTGTAATTTCAAATTGCATTTCCAACATTTCCGTGTAAAAGAAGGTTCACAACAAAGTTTAATTATGAGGCTAAAGCCTCCATGAACTCTGCATCATTTGCCATAGGCCCATAGCCTACAATGTCTCTGGTGAAAGACAAGCTTCAAAATCCATGCTTCCTTCTTCTATCCCAGGAAACACTGTTAACTTTCCATCATACTTATTGCTAACACCACTTCGCACAGCAATAGGTCTTCCCCAGCCAAAGTAATTAACATACACATTGAATCGCGGCGAGCTTCCAGTGATCATTGCATTAATTGTTACGGCACTAAATTTAAATGTCTTTGGGGAGTTTACCCAATCCTCTATATACTTCTTCACTTCTTCTGCCGTTTGAGAAGCAACTGCCTTATTTATTTGCCAAGCCACCCAGCCTAGTCCATGTTCAAGAAGATTGTCTACGGTAGTTGTTATGTTCCTATATAAAACTGCATTTCCTACGTACTCAGCTGGCAATGGTGGTTGTATTCTTTGCCTCACTCCCACAAGTAAACGGTAATGAACCTCTTGATTATCCTCGTAATGCTGGCTGCGAACCACAGCTCGCCAAAGATGACCCATTACTGCTTGAAGGGACGAGATGGTGGTGGTGCCCATTTCAGCATTGGCTTTTGCTTTGAGTTGTGCCATTTTCTCCTTGGAAAAATGAAAAACTTTTTGTTTGAGAGGTGTAGGAAAGGACCTCTCATCAGAAATTTCATTCTGATGGAAAGGAATATGAAGTGGGAAATGGATAATACCATCAAAATAACAACGTTGGAAAATTGGAGGAGATTGTGACGTGGGATCAATATTATTTCCTCTAGATATTTCAGACCAAGTGTTAAAGAAATGCCAAAATGGACTACCATCGACTACACAATGGTTTAAGTGCAGCCGATGAAAATACCATCAACAAGCTCAGTTACCTGCACAGCTAACAATGGCTTGGAAATGCCTTGGTAGTTCAATACGCCATTCATCAGAAAGAAGGAGTTGACAATGTCTGGAACATATATGGGATCAAGGATATCTGCCACAGTAACATCATCAGCCACCGCATGAACAAATTGGGCTCCAAGGTTATTGCAATCAACAAAGAAAGAGGTGGTCTTGTCATCATCGTTATCAACCATGACAAGGCGACCAGCAAGAGGGTAGAATATATCTAATAATATATCTAATGTGCGGGACACAGTCTTTTAGGTGATCAATCACACTGCTAGCTTGTAGTTCTTTTTCTTGTGAAGGTGTAGGTTTGAAGAAAAGGAGACCCTTTTGGATATGATCAACTAAGAGCAGCTGGAGATCCCACGGAATTAAGTCAATCCTTCGAGTTAACTCTTTGGGACTCGATGCTGCCTGAATGGTACTGGTGGATATGAAGCGAATGTGTGTCATCTCTGCTTCAAACTACTGCTACTAGATGAGTGCAAGGAGCTTTATGATACCGTATGAAAAATATCTGTGAAATAGACATGGTTCAAAATATGTGTGAAATAAACATTACTCTTTTACAGTATGTTATGTTTAATTCTCCCAGCAAAGAAAGAAAGAGGACAATTATGCACGGCCTATCACACACAATCTACACAAATTTCAATTTTTATACAGAAATCATAATTTAAAATAAAAATTTTAATTCAAAAAATAAATCATGTGATCGGGTAAAAAAATGCCAAACTGTCCTTGACAACGTTAACATCATTGCCAAATTTGTGGAGCCCAACATCTACGTAGCCAATGTCTTGTCTTGTATCCACCATGTGAACACTGAAATCATGTTTAGTCTTTTTGCTCTCATATTTTTTGCATGTACGTTTGTTACCAGTTTCCCTGAATTGCTGTATTCCATCTTTTCTTTTTGATAAATTTCATTAACTTACCTTGATATTTGAGATAATGCCAATTAGGTTTAGATCATTTCAAAATTGATCAATTTGGTCTTTATAACCAACTTAGTGTGTGTTTAGATCCACTGAGAAGTTGCTGCGTTTACGTTTACGTTTCAGCCTTTTTTTTTTTTTTTTTAACGCTAAAACGCTACTGTTCATCACTGTTATGAACAGTAGCCGCAAATTTTGACCATGAACCATGCACGAATGCACTGTTCACGGATCCATAAATTACACTTTTCAGCAACTTTTTCATTAAAAATGGGTCCCACGGTACTATTCACACATTTAAAAATTATTTTGCTACAGTATTTTCAGTTTTCAATTTCAGCAAAATAAGTTCTATCCAAACACACCCTTAGTCTGTAAGACAAAGAACAAAAAAAATTCACATATTAAACATTTAATTTTTTTTTCAATTACCTCACAATCATTAGGCTAACACTCGAATGTCATAATTATTGCCAAATAATTTTGGAATTCCACGTTAGGTAGAATCGCAGTCACAACAGTATGGCTAAGGGTGTGTTTAGTTGAAGGTAGAATAGGATAGATGGAAAAGAAAAGTGAGAAAATATAAAAGAAAATAGGAGTGGGTGTTGTTTAGTAAGAAGGAAAAGTGAAAAATTTTGAGTAAGACTCAAACATTTTCCACCCAAACCCACAAAAGTCTGCCTCTCCAAAATGAAGAGAACACAGGCATTTTCACGCCTATTGCCGGTGAATGACAGAAGTGTCATCACCAACTTTTTGTCTTCTTTCTACTTTTCCCTTTTTTTTTCTTCCATTTCTTATAAACGAAACGTTGGTTTTGGGCTTTTCCTTTTTCTTTTTCTTTATCTTTTTTGGGTGCTCATCTCACATTTTTTTTCTTTTTCTTTTTTTTTCCTTTTATCTTTTTTTTTTTTTGGGATTTGCTAATATTATAAATAAATAAAATTAAAGTGCCCATATAAAAATTTTTAATTAAAAAATGTGTTACTTTTTGTTTATATATTTAGTAAAGATATAATGGTAAATTTATACCAACTTCATTTTTTATTCTCTTATTTTTCATCTCAATCAAACAAAAAAGTTTTTCATCCTTCCACTTTTTCACCTCTCCAATCAAACACAAATAAAGGAATATTTTCTATCCCCTCACTTTTCCATCTTTCCAACCAAACAAACCCTTAAAGCATTAGTATCAACTCTTCTTAAAAGTTTAGCATTTGACACATTAAAAAGCTACTTTATCTATTAACACATCATTTTACATTTTACAACTAACTCTATGTCACACCTCTTAATTTTCATCTCTCTCTCTCTCTCTCTCTCCAACAGCAACAACCGCATCCCCATACCCTCTACCACCATATACCCACAAACCACCATGACCACCGTAAAACCCAAATCCAACAACAATAGAAATCCACCACCACCATCAAAATTGCAACTCACCGTCATAGCTTACACAAAACCCAAATCAAATCAAATCAAAAACCCATTACAAAACCTAAACAATAAAATAAAAAATAAAAAACCTCCATCACCAATCTAAGAAATTTACTGCAAAGCAAAGTGGCTATGGCCATGGAGAAAACCACACATCAAAAGCAACCACACCCAAAACTCATCCAATTTCTCTTTGAGATTAACCCAAACCCAAATCATACATCCAAACCCTCAAACCAAATCATGGAACCCAAACTCACGGACCTAAAATAAACCCCCAAAAATTCGTTCTTTTCAAACCCTAAACAACCACACCCATTCCAACAAATCCCCAGACCCACAAACAATGGGAAAAGGAGATTTTTAGCCAAAAACAAATCTAAAAAATAAGGGAAAAGGGATATATAAGGGAAATAGAGAAAGGGCAATAACAACCACCTCAATGATGGTGTTGGCCATATGGCTTAGGCCATGGCTGGGCTTGTGCAAGAAGAGAGAGAAGCCAATGAGGGATAGGGTCTTAAAGGCTCACTCACGATGGTCATTGTGGTGGAGCTGTGGAGGTTTGATATAGAGAGAGATGGAGAATCACTACCGTGATGATGGTGGTGTTTAGTGGTCCATGGTGACCATTGGTGATGGCCGATATGAGGCCGAGCTTTTGGAACTCATCCATGGAAGCTTTGGCTATGGATTTTCAAGAGAAGAAAGAGAGAGTCAATACTCAGTAGAGAGGAGAGAAATGAAGGCTTATGCCACACAAAATCCTCTAGAATTGTATAAACAATTTTGTAAGCAAGAATGACTATTGTGGTACCTTATTCTATTTCAAAAAACTACATTCTGGTCTAACTTAGACTGTAATATTAGGTCATCCCATTAATCAAGTTTTAGAATTAAGGACACATTTGATAGATTGAAATAGACATTATAACGTAATTAGTATCCTATGGCATAACTATTTAGTTATTTGGTTATGTTTTTATTATAATGAATAGTTATTCCTTATGAATAATTATTCTTCAAAATAAGGAATAATTATTTCTTATCAAAAATTTCTTATCAAAAGTATTGAATATTTATTTCTTCACCTTATGTAATAACTTTTTAAAAAAATTTTATAAAAAGCCATTAGTTGCCACATCTTCAAAAGAAAAGAAAATAAATTTTCTTTATTATTAATTATTAGCTATATTTTAAACACCCTAAAATAAGTGTATTTTAAGAAATTTAACTTAAAAATGATTTAATTACACCTTTTTACTCTATTAAATTGTGAATATACATTCAAGATTCTATTCCTAAACAGTCACCAAACTAATAAATAGTAATACTTATTACATTCCAACTTAATATATTCCTTGTAATACTTATTCCTATTCCCATGTAATAATCATTACAATGTACCAAACGTGCCCCAAATGTAAAGTAATGTATAGATTCACAAAATATCTGGCCATTTATTTGTTTTTCATTTATAAATAACCATGGTCACTCATAAAACCAATGGAAGTCGCTCCAGCCTACAAACGCAAGATAGATATACTATTTTCAGCATTCTCATTTTCTCATTATCATACAAGTATAACCAATTGAAGAAAATGGAAATGACAGATTGTACACAGGTTCTAGTTTTTTTTTTTTTTTGGGCTAAAGACACATGTTCTAGTTAGCAAAAAGAAAGTGCTCATAAATTTATCATTAACGCATCTAAAAATTTTCTACTAATATCTTACCACATTGGTTAGTATGGTAAGACTGCCTATCTTTATGGCTTTTTTTTTACAGAAAAGCTACATACTTGATACCTCAACACAACATAACCCTGTTACATTTGCGCAGCCAGATGAGGCATCTAAATCTGACATCTGTTGTATGCTTCACAAGCTTCGGGCAACCTTTTCGTACAAATCGCGAGGCCAATTCCTTTTCAAGTTATTAGCAATAAAGCTTGCAATCTGCAAAGACAAAAAGATAACATCAAGTATACCTCAATAATTTTCTTACAACTTTTATAATACCAAGTTGATATGGCAATCCTATCAACTTTGTATCATAAAAGTTGAAAGCAAATGGGATGCTGAAGTAATTATTTAGGTATACTTGACGATGTGATCACATCAAGAATACCTAAATAATTACTTCAGCATCCCATTTGCTTTCAACTTTATAATGATTGAGTGTCAAATTTTAAGCTATGCAGAGACTATAAGAAAAAAATAGTTGCAGATCACGACTGAGAGAATAATGGAAGGAAAACAGAAGAATTTTAGTAACTTATTTTAAGATACCTTAGCCCTCAAGGCACGAAGTGATCCATCAGAATCCGTTACATTGTCCAGGCAAGTAAGAGCAACCTTCAGAAGGTCTGGAACACAATCTTGAACATGAGGTGATAAATTCTGGAACACATCAATGGTAGCATCCGGTGCTCGTGGATCTAATGGAAGAAATGGAAGTTTAGCAACCTCCCTCAAAGCATCTAGATGATGGCCCAATCTTGCCAGCTTGTGGATTGACAATATTGCCTCAAGTTGTCTTAACACGGTTTGTTGCGCTAAAACATGCTCTCTCTCTTGAGGACTGCACAGTTAGCTCAAGTATCTTTAGGGAAAAAGTTACATAGAATGGAGAGCATATAAAATGTAAAACATATTATAAATACATTATGGAAATCATTGACAACGGTAGTTAACAGCCCAAGAGGACCAAGACCATAGTTAAAGATTCACAATCATTGGTTGTCAATTTTGACTTTTGAAAACAATATCAAATGTCCCAGTAATTAAGCACTGCCCAATTGAAGCATAAAAACAACAAAAAGCCTTGTAACTAGTTGCTACAGCGCATGCGCACAGGGGGAGGGGGTGGGTTGTGTGTTGTGCAAAGAGGCCAGCAGCAGCAACATAAGTCACCAATAGTTTCCGACATACATTCTACAAAATTGTGTGGAACAACTTAAGTGGAGGTATTAAAAATTAAAACAAAACAACTTTGTCGGAAAATTGTAAACTTCAAGGTATTTCAAAGAAGATTAAGAATGTAATTTCAAAATTCACTGTGATGAAGAATAATTTGCTAACTATAAATTTATACCAGATAAACTGAGTTACACCAAATTAAACTCAACTAAGCATGAATCCCAATTACTTTGGGCCAGCTTGAGTTTTGACATTCATTTGCTTATAAATTAAACCAGGATGTAGTTAATGACTATACTATAATGACTGAAAAAAAAAATTCATAATTTTAGGAATACTAAAATTCACACATACTTCAGAATATGAGCTTTTCAATTAAAGCCTCAATGTGTCAGAAGGTTTGTCTTACTTGAAATTTTCTTCTACTAACGTTTATGATTGAACTTAGGTTACAATAATAGAAGAACTACAGCCAAAACTAGTTAAAAACATACATGAAAAGTACATTTTGAAAATGCTGAGTATTGGAATAACCTGACTTCAGGATAATATCTGTATGTCTCCAGTATTTCATTGCCTGAATGAATGAGGCCAGCAGTCTGGCTCTCACCATCTAATCTACCACGTGAGAGGGCGCATATTGCTTCAGAGAGGCACTTATTGATAGTATCCAGTGCCATTGAAAATGCCCCAACTCTCTTCTGAATTTCTATTGACTGAAGTTCAATGACAAAATAAAGGGACAAAACATAAGGTTAAACACTGAAAGAAGAAAGAAATTAGTTGAAGCAACACCATTTGAAAGAAAGAAATATTAATAGTTGAAGCTGGCAGAAAATGAATAAGACTAGAAATAAGAAGAGAGGTAAGCACAAGAAAAGAAAGTAAAGATGTTTGAAACATAAGACATGGGAAAGAAGTAGGTGCCAACTCTGAATACTTCATATTGAAAAAATCTTATACGATTTATAATCTCAAAAATATCAACATATAATCAGCACTTCAGTTTAACCCAAAAAAAAAAAGCTCAACTAAGGGTAGACCATGCAGCCATGGAAGATTACTTTTTTTTTTTGATAAGAATGATATATATACAGAGGGCTAATCTATGCAGGAAAAGCACATAGCAAATCCAAAAATTACAAGAAAAGGAAAAAAGAAAAAAGAAACAAAAGAAACCCAAGCAACAGATTAATTACAAAAGAGAAGAGAGCTAAGAAAAGAAGGGAGAGAATCACTAGTCGTGAGTCCCCAAGTCCGAGACCAATCAAATAGAGTTCCACTAAAAGAAGCAATCTCCAGAACTATCCAATTCCTCAAAAGTCCGCCGATTCCGCTCCTTCCAAAGACACCATAGTAAGCACAATGGAACTAAATTCCAAATATGAGACGAATACTTCCCCAACCAATTCCATCAGCCAAAGAGCAAATCTGGAATTGATCTAGGTATGACCCACAAAAATCCAAAAGTTGTAAAAACAAACCTCCACAACCGATAAGCCATCTCACAATGAAATAGTAAGTGATCCAACCATGGAAGATTACTATTTCGCAAATTCATCTAGTCAAGATTTATTTTATGGGTCCCACATGTACTACCAATCATATTTCTTTAAAAGTATAGTTATACTAGTTCTGGGTTAACACTGATTTTAATTTTGGTTTTTGCTTTACAAGTTATGGTAAGCTCTGTATTCATGGGCAAAACTGTAATTTCCTCAACTCATATGGAATTAGGATTATTTTGGAAATTTCGCTGAGTCTAGAACTTTTTGGGAGATCCTAGGTATCATAGGTGTATTTTTTGAGTTCAAGTTATTTCTTTTATTAGGATTTTAGTTCACTTGTCTAACTAGGAGTTCATTTGCTAGTCAAAATAGGAATCCTAATTCTATTAAAAAAAATTTATAATAATAATTAATAAATTTATAGTATATATAAGCATGTCAATGTACTCAAATAGGCGAGAGTTGACTGATAAAAATAGTGAGTATTTTCAGTACTAAGGCATGCAAGCCTAATTGTTCTTTTTGTTCTTTTCTCTTCTATCTTTGTTCTTTTCTTTATTAGGTACAGTTTCATGCAGCGCCCTTGAAGACCATTAGTTTCTCTCTTTTCCTTATTCCTTACAACCCGTAACAAAGTCTTTCTCTGACTTATCAAAACCCTAAAACCCCACCTACTTTACCTACCAATAACCATCAAATAAACTCATTAACCACCCTACCAATAACCATTAGTTTCTCTCTTCTATCTTTGTTCTTTTCTTTATTAGGTACAGTTTCATGCAGCGCCCTTGAAGACCATTAGTTTCTCTCTTTTCCTTCTTCCTTACAACCCGTAACAAAGTCTTTCTCTGACTTATCAAAACCCTAAAACCCCACCTACTTTACCTACCAATAACCATCAAATAAACTCATTAACCACCCTTTGTTCCTAAACACAATCAGATTTTCTAACAACTTGTTTGCTTTGAGAAATAGTAATCTTTTTCTTTTTCCCCATCTTATCAAACTCTAGTCAATTTTGAACCTTCTACCTTCTTTCCAAAAGTTGTAAATCCAGATCCCAAATTCTCCAAACCCTAGACCTACCACAAAAACACAGACAGATTTCCCCAAATTTTACTACGTTAGTCCCACTCCCAAAACGTATTACACAGTTAAAAAGATATGGCTGATAAGGCCCACCAACACCAAGGAGTAGAATACGAAATGATGGTTTTTTTGCTTGACATTTTATTTACTTATAATAATAAAAAATGAATTTTTCTTTTGCAGCTAGTGAAAAGCATGTAATATGGAACAATAAAGTGAATTTAATATGAACATGCAAAAGGACACAAGTCACAATTTCTCCATGTTAAACTCCAAAGGTATCAAAATAAGGCAAGAAAATTACTTTGTCATAAAGCCCAGCTTCCTGACACTGACAAGCAGCTTCAAGCAGAAATTGATGTCTTGCTTTCGCATCAGTCAAAAACCTTCCTAAGTCACCTTCTTCTCCAGTACCTCTTGAACCAAGTAAGAGATAGATCCCACCATCCCGTAACAACAGCTCAGTAAGGAGTTGCTTTAACATCAAGCTTCTCTGCCTTTGCTGATCCACATTACCTCTTCCAGTCCATGACAACTGTCCACCACCCACAGCAGCAGCAGCTTGTGCATAATATTCTAATGCTGTTGATAGATCACCACTTCGTAAGTACATAGATCCATACTGCCTAATCATGCTAGATGCCTCTGCATAAGCATCCATCACTCCCAGTTTTTGCCCAGCACTAATACCTTCAGAAAGGACCCCATGGTCTGCTAACACAATTGACATGTGGGCAGCATCAATGTTATATCCTCCACCTCCTGTTTCCTTAGACAAGTATAAGACAGCTGGTAGCAACTGGATGCTTAAAAGCAAAACATAAGGGTATACCAGAGGGTCCTTTCCATTTTTTGTATAATATGATGGATCAAATTTGTTCAGGTAGACCTGCAAATCATCCAAACTGTATGGTACCAACCCCTCATTCAGAACAACAGATGAGCCCCCACTCGGGCAGTCCCGTACAGCAGACAGTTTGAACCATAAAAAATCCTCTATAGTATTGAACAAATTTGGTAGATCTCTAAGCAGGCGGTCAATTTGCCTGCGAGAACCAGATATCATAGCATAGAGCAACAACTTTTTCTTGTCATATGCAGCTCGGCCCACCCTATCACCCATTCTTAACATTTTTTCGCATTCTTCCGAGGCGGCAGCTGCAGTCTCAGCGGGCACCATACCTCTAGTATTTATCCACTCTGTAAGCTGTCAAAAAGGAACAATGACTACGACTGAATAAAATATATAGTCTTATTAATAACCAGTGAACAGTCTGTACCAGGGGAGCAAATTGGTGTGAAGCACGGGATGACATAGCAACCTTTCTTGCTTCATCATAATACCCAGTTCTCAAGCAAAAATAGATCTGTTACACAAAAGTATGATTTAGTATGGAAAATAATTATTTGAAGAGGGGAAAAGGAATTGTTACTTCTTATCCATATAAATTTAACATCTTGTATATCAATCAAATGTATCAAAAGAAGTTTTGAGAAAAAGGAATTGTTACTTCTTTTCTACATCCATTTGTGCTTTCAGAAAGTTCTACACTTGATTATGACTTCAAAAGTGAGAAATCAAGACAAATCAAAAGCAAGTCCATATCTTCCCTAAATTACATCTAAGAATGAGGACCAGAAGAATGTGCCGCACAAGGCCCAAACCGACTATGTTGACAAAGAGGAAAAAATAAAGCACACAAAATACTTCAACAATTGAGATGCATCTGAATCTGACTCAGTTAGTACTACCCTTCAAAGCAAGATTAGAGGTCAAAAGTTTCAAAAAAATAGATATAAAATACAGAACAGAAAAATGCCATTTGATATTACTTGAAAGGAAGGAGCTAAAGGAGGACCCAAGGACAAAATATGTATGAGACATGTTATGTGAAGCTTGTGGGATCATACATATTACATGCACAAACTACCAGTACAGACACTTTACTTGATTTGTTTGTGTATATTGCTTATATCTTGAATTGTTGCTATTCACCCATTATACGGTACTAGGACGTGTTACTTTCAAACAGTTTTTGAATTATAAAGGAAAATGCTTAACAGCAAAAACATGACCAGCTTTAGCAGTCATACAATGGAATTGCTTAAAAATTTGGCATCAGTCATGGATTGGAACTTGTGAGTTGCATTATGTATTAGAAACTAATCAGCTGTAGACGTAACTTGAAGTTCAACATAATTTGAGAAAACATGATAAAATCATAAGGGAAAAAGGAAGCAAACTTGCTTGCATATCATAAATGAAAACAAGTAGATTGATTAATGAAATGCAAGCTAAAACTACAAAATACAGATGGAAGTATCCAAGACCTGCTGCCAGGTGGTATCAACAGGAGGTTGTCTACGAGCATCGCCTGCATCAAAATCCAGAACTCCATAATCCCTTAAACGAATCTGCAAAAATGAATAAATAAATAAAACTAAGGAAACATAATAAATCTTTGAGAGGGTAATGAAATCCATCACAATGAAACTCCTGAAAAGTTGAACAGAAACATGTTATCAAACCCGAAGAAAGGCGCGAACTCTTTCCAAATTTCCAACCACCCCACCAAGAGCAGCCTACATGAGATCAAAAGATGTAAATTAAGACATAAGCATTGAAACAACCAGTGCCAAATATGTGTTTTGAAGCAAGCAGTTCCAACTGATATTGTACTTTATGTTTTCACACATAGCTAAACAGCAAGATCCTTACACACACACACACACATATATATATATAGGAAAAGCGAAACTCTTTAGTCATTACCAGCAACAGAAGTTTACATGAACATGATATAATTGATTGAGGAATTCAAACAACAAAGGTAGAACACTAGAAGCGACAACCAAATAAAGCAATATGTTCATACTGTTAATGAAAATAAGAGAAAATATGAAAGGAGGAACTATTTTCTAAATCATCCCTCAGCCAATCCATTCCATATATATAGAGGAGAAGCATTTAAAAATATGACATAGAACATTCTGACAGTGACAGCTGATAGGGACACCTCACTGATGGTATCTTCTAGATACAGCATAGCATTTTCTGTCTAATGCATACAAAGGAAAGGAGGAACTATTTTCTAAATCAGCCCTCAGCCAATCCATTCCATGTATATATATATAGGAGAAGCATTTAAAAATATGACATAGAACATTCTGACGGTGACAGCTCATAGGGACACATCACTGATGGTATCTTCTAGATACCAGCATTGAGACATTTTCTCTCTAACACATACAAAGGAAATAAGCATCATCAACAAAATTCAGTTTGCAACTACCAGCATTGAGACAATATAATACTAGACAAAATTAATACCTGTGCAGGATGACTTTGTATTGTATCCATGATATACTTCTCATGCCCCCATTCCAGGTGGCGCCTTGCACCAATGACTAGTGACATCTTTTTTGATACATTGTGTTGCACAGTTGCATCTTCACCCATTAGCATCTATCCAAATATTGAAAATATGAATTACTGTATTATAAAGAAGTTTTAAGCAAGAACGAGCTCACAAACTGGATTATATTTGACAAGCCAAGCACAACCAAGAAAGTACACCTGAATGAGGTGCCATATCTTCTGCAAGTTAACGGACTTTCCACTGGATCCCTCAAGACCCAAACTTTCATAAGCACCCTTGAAAGCTGTAGCAGGCTAATCAAAAAATCAAACAGTAAATAAACTAATAAACCATACATAATGGAAAACCCAACTTTTTTACAAGTAATATATAGGAAAATTTAACATACATTAAACAAAAGTTAACTTGAGTTTAGACAGAATCTAAGACCAAAAGCACAATGAAAGAAAAAAGGTGGATATCACTGAATAATACCACATATCACAAATTGAGCATCAATATGCTTTGAACTGAATCCCTAATAACTGTTAAGATAACTTATCATGTTGAATTTGCAACTTTACCATTAATATCAATAATTTAGCAGATTATTAAACAAACAAAAAAGTTGCAATCAGACAACTCAAGCTTATATTCCTTTTAAATGGAAATAACTATATTTACCTTAAATGGTAAGCCACGCTCCCTTGCATTATTTAAATTCTTCACAACTACAGCATAGACTGATGCCTTTTTCTCAATAATAGGCTTGTTAGCTAGAGGTACAAGGTCCATGCTAGATGGACCAGATGAACGTTGAGGGCTAGATGCAATGGACACCATTTGACCTGGATGAGTAGCCCCAGTGCTGGTATCGATCATGTTAGTCCTGGGTAACGTTGAAATTCGGCTTAAACTCTGTAGAAAATCACGTTTTTCTTTTTGCCAATCCTCCTGTTATAAAGAAAATTATATGCCAGAGTCAAGGTTCAAAGCACAATAAGTAAAGAGATCAACTCACAATCAGGGTTAAAAAGCTCAGTGTGGAGGATTTTATTATTGATGGTCCTGAATGGACGCTATAAGGTAGCACAGCCTAGATGGTTCTCCATAAAATCATCCTTGCCAACCATGTAATGAAAATTGGAATAAACCGATTGCCCTATCCCACTGTGCTAGCCCTTAATGATGGGGTTTCCTTTTCCACATTCCAAGACATGCATGGCAGTCAACATAAGGTGCAGGAGTGTGGTCTAGCAGCAAAGTTCTAACACGTAGCCATTATCAATCTTCTTAACCAATAGAAATCTCTGTATGTTAAATGGAAGGAATTCTATAACATGTGTGATCATTCTATTTGCAGAGCTTCCACAAAGGGTATTATAAGGACCAACATCCTTATCAATCTTATATTAGGGCATTTTCACTATTAAACTTAATTTTTAGCTTCAAAAATCTACAACACAATTTACAATACCCTTTAATCTCATTTGTAAAGGAAGAACAAAAGAAAATCAAGTACAGTAAAACAAACTTTAAAAAATTAAACAATAGTGATATTAATCAAAGAACTGCTTTATCAGTTAACAAGGTTTTGCTCAAAAAACAGGAAAACTAAACCCAAAGTAGCTTACATTGAGTCCAAAATTTTATTCAAATTCAACTGATAAAAAAAATGGAAGACATAAAGTTAAAATGCAGCACCAAGAAATATCTGTAAATATATTTTAAAGGTTAACATGCCAAATATAAAGAAACACAACCAAAATTTTGAATAAGGTAGAAAGCAAGTCATAGCAACATCCAATGAACCCAATAAGTCACACTGACCTCCAAAACTTTCAACATGTAATCATTATAGCTTCTGAGGTTATCCTTCTGAGCTTCCTGAATGGCAGAGACCATTGCCATCTCATGAACCTGAGATGAATACATTGCATGCAATATCAATAAAAGTTGCCGAATACTTTGTGAGGAACTTAAAAGAAAGCCAATCATGAAACCAAATTATAAAAATCTTGCTCAAAATAAAGAAGCTGTAATTCAGCTGCACAATCAAACTGCATGTTTGAGTAGGGAGGGGAAAGACACTACGAAGTTGGAATAGGCAGAAAGAGATGGGCAGTAGCTTGGTTATCACAGTTCCACTCATTTGCAAGTAGACAGAAAGGTGAAACCACACATAACAACAAAACGAAGTGAGAGGCCGGGGGGCAGGGAAAACTGAAAAGAGTCAAGTTGATCAGGCTTGACGACCAGGAGAAGCAAAACAAAATTAGGATTTGGCCGAAAAAGAAGCAACGTTATGGATACCATGACTAATCACCATTGATAAAGATAAAAAGGAATCTTTCTAAATCTCTTCGGGTCAGCAGGGCCTTCAAGCATCCGAAATACGCCAGTGCTATAGCAATTTCAACCAGATATGAGTAGATAGATCAATAGAATGATATTTAATACATGCTTATGTAAAGCCGTATGCCGAAAGATTGGGGAGAACTAAAAAAGCGTATTTGATAGAGATTCAACTATATATCTCAGTAGATCCTTCCATATTGGTTTACCATGTCCAAAGTGTTAATACTATAGCAAATAAAGAGATGCATGGGGCATTACAAAGTGTTAATATACACTATACAGAAAGTAGATCATTTCTAATCTTGGAAGGATGATTTGGATATGTAAATGAAGAGCTAAAGAAGTCTTTTCAAACCAAAGATAACCCAGAACCTTTTTAACATATAAGTAAGATAACCCAGAACTTTATTCCACGACTCCGAATAGTTTCGATTCAGACCAAGTTTATGTGACCCAGAGGGACCCTAAGTGTACATGCACATTGGCAGTGCAGATTGAATAAAAATAATCGTCCTAAAGAAGAGGCATCCTTTTTTCTCATTACCAGCGATTAGCTTATGACTTCTACCACAATCTTCCTAATTTACAATGAATCTAAATTTTCCCCCATTTTCAAGAAAGCAGTCCACTCTGACTCACCTAGAGATCTCATTTGCTGTTGGACTTGTAGAAGTTCATGCAGTCTCCTCGGCCCCTCATCTAGTAGCTGCTAAACATAATTTGAGTAATCTAAAAGCCTGATTATTCAGGGAATTTTGCTACCAGAGTATTAAGTCGTCTACAAATTTTGCACTTAAAGCACTCAGCTGAAATACATTTACAACTTAATATAGTTATAGTAAGCTCATCACTAACCCCAGATTTCAAAATCTTCACAGGAAACCAATTTCATTATGTATCCTAAACAAATCGGAGCACAAAGTGCCAGTGAGGGGAACAATCCTTCTTCATAAGAGATTAAAATTTATTGCTTAAAGTTAAAAGAGAAAATTTAGATAAACTGGTAAAGGGTAGACAAGATAACTAGATGTAGTAATAATGGAAACTTAACTGTGTGGAATAAGAAGGTTATGCCCATCTCCTTTAACTAAACATTAAGTGGGAACCTACTATTTATAACAAGATTTACTTGTCCTCATACCTAACCAACTTCACCAATGTGATGCAGAGAAAATAAAAAGTACATATATAGGAACAGAACATTAACAATAAAATTTTAAAAAAAAAAAATATATATATATATATATATGCAGATCATTAATGGAGCAGGTCAAAACACCCCAACCAAACCAGCAACTATAACATTTATCAGCCAAATGGTAGATTTTCAAGAATCTCTACTAAGCCCATAATAACAAAAATTAATCTAAACTTGAACTTTGGGTTTATCTTCAGTCACTTCCAAGATTTAACACTTAGTAGAAATGATCTGAATGCTAAACCAAAGTATAGAATATAAATATCATGTTTCACTTAACGGAGAAAGTCAAGCAAGAATGCAGATGAGCATTGACTCTTTTAAATTGGCAGCACTTGAGAGTACAAAGAACTAACAGAAATCTAAGTGTACCTATGGAGGAAACAGCTACCCCAATAAGTCATTGATCTATGGACAACCAGTTAAATTCTGGTTTTTGGACCATGTTACAGAAAAATTTAAATAGATGCAAAAGAATGTGCCACAAGCACCATAACTTAGGATAGTTTTATACGTTGCATTCTTTCTGTAAAATTTGTACCAAATCTTTACACAACACCCAATTCATAATTTCAAATCAGTAACAAATAATCAAATATATATTTCAGATAAATTTTTTTTTTAATAAATAAATATATATTTCAGATAATGCCACATAATTTAAAGAAAATCAACACATTGAACTATTTCAAGTAATCTAAGTTAAAGCAATAAAAACATGATAGTAGCCCTAATGGTGATAGTGAAAATCTGTCAGATCCTTAGTAGGCCCTTTTAAAGACAGAAAACTACCTGCTGCAAATACTCTTCGACACTTGTTGCCTCAGCAGGAAAAACATCCTCAAACGTTGTCTTCACATAAAAATATAACAAAAAACAATAAAGAGTGAACAGTGAGCAAAGACACATTATTCATAGAAAATAAATCATGTAAAATATTGCAACAAAAGCATTGTGAAAAGGTAAAGTAGACCATGAAATCAAAAATGACAGCAACTTTAGAGTAACAGTAAATTTTATAGACACTAAATCAAGAGAATGAGGGAATGATGTGCCATTAGGTTATGGATTTTCTAGAGTTTCTTTGTCTGTTTGCTACAGCTTATTTTTCACCTTTTTGAGAATGGTGTTGTTTCAAAAAGTTGTACCTAGAAAAAAGTGAAGTTAAAAAAGGTTGTACTTTCAAAAAGTGTGGTTTGATAACGCACTACCAAACGAGCACTTGAAATTGAGAGTCAAAGCAAGTGAAGCATGACTTACAAAGAACATAGCACGAGGTGACAAATTTGTGGAGGAAAGCATGAGGAAGAGCAGTAACTTCAAATATATATACATATAGGAAGAGCAACAATTAAAATTTATTATTTGCATCTTAAATTACATCAGTGGTATGCACTTGAGGGGAGCATTTCACTAACCATAATGTTTCAATCCTCTCACTTAGCACTAATATATTGGACGCAAAAGCATAAAAATTGTCAAATTCACTTGCAGAATAGTGACATTCATGCATTGACTTGGTGAAATGCATGTATGGAAGCAGGTTTTCACTATATAGTGTGGAATCTGAATATATGTTGCCATCTGCAACAAATTATGTGTCCAAGATATTAAATATAGATTAAAAAACTATTAGAATTTAATCAAATTCAACATTAAAAAAAAAAAAAGGATATTTATTTATAAATCATTCAAATTTTACATATTTTTACCTATTAGTTTTCTTTCTATTCATATTTATACAATGTGTTCAACAGCCTACATAAATTAAGCTAAGTGAGGAAGAATATATTGAAAACTTCATATCTAAAGCCATTCAAGGCACATTTAAATATAACTTAAAGCCTGAAGACAATAAGGCTAGGTTAGTATACTTTATTAAGTAGAATGCAAATAATATTCCACCTTCAATTCAAAAGACTTCAGATCCCGTGCAAGTTGCTCCGCATTTATTCCCTCACGCGCAAGTAGCCTGTAAATCCAACAGAAGAGAATAAAACAAATAAAAGTAGATATCACCATATCTTTTTCTTGAAAAGAAACTATGGATATAACTAATAATACATTCGAAATTCATAAGAAATCCAACAATAGGATTCATAGAGGTACCTTGTGGCAGCAATAGATTGAGAAGGAGCCTCAGTTCGCAGGGTTTTAGCTTTGAGCTTCTTTGATAATGCCTCTAACTGATCTAAGTTTCTCTGAAATAAACACATGATTTAACTCAGAGACAAGAAAAAGCACACTGTATAGATCCATGTGCAGACTTGAGGTTTTTTTTTTTTTTCCTAGGAATACCAACTAATATGTTCTCTAATGATAAGAATTCCTAATTTGTAATTTCTTTTAGAAATATCATCTAATATTTTTTCTAAAACTAATTAATTCCAAGAGCAAGAAGGAACGCTTCGCTTCTGTTTAGATTAATTTAATTAAAAAAAATTAAAAAAAAATCATAAGTAAATATAATGGTGGTAAAGAGAAATGTAGGGACAACCTCTCGCTCAAATTGCAAAGACTAGTGCAGTAGAGCAGCCATGGCGTCCCAAAATAATGTGCGCCTATCGCACCATTATAAAAATAGTGCGCCACGATTTTAAAAAAACCTCTCTCATGGAAATACCACGCCACCCCTTCCTCAAGAGGGAAGCGCTCGGCCTTAGGCGTTACTAACTAATTAAATAAAAATTATTTCCTGAACTAGTTGACTGTTATACTACTATTTCACCTAGTTCATACAAAAATATGTTCATCGAACAAAACATAAGACTCAAACTTAGATTATTTATTGGTGAGTACGTAGTCAGCTTTATCAGCAACAAACAGAGGATCATTTGTCCAATACTGACTGGTTGCCAAGAAATTTCACAAAAATAGAAACAAAGGAAGACAAATGAATCTTGATCACAATACTGACTCCTTTCTGAAAACTAATATACACAACTAGTCAAAGACAGAGTCACAATTTTTTTTATTCGTAAATTACATGCACAACCAATGTGTCTAGAACCCACAAACTCATCCTTCACCTTCCTCTTTTTGTTTTTCTTTTTTCTTTTTATGATGCGTAAGTTTTGGCACCCAGAGGAAGAGGAATATGAGATTCAAACTAGTGACCTCCATTTCAAGTGGCATGATCCCCAACCAACTGTACATTTGTACTACCTCTTGGGCTTCACCATTGACCTTGCTTTTACAGGGGGATGAGATGAGCTATGATTTGAACTAAAACTTATTTTCAGCTAAGACAAAAAGTCACATTCGGCTCGATTGATTTTTTTTTTTTTTTAAATCAGGGTCATAGACAACAATAGTCAAAATTAATTCAAAATGTAATTCAGTTTCCTCTCATTACACTTTATTAGCAAAGCACCAGAGCAAAATTGGAAATGAGAGAGTAACCTATGTACCTTGCGCTATGCTCATGTAAGCACAAAATTTTTTTAAATATACATTCTTTAATTTTCTTTTCTTCCCCTACATTTTCTCGGAAAACAAACTGAAACTGAACACCAAAATAAACTAGGTCCTAAACCTGTATTTTCAAATCTCAAAGCCATTATAAACTTTTTCTAGGTTTCAATTACTTTAACTTTCCCTTACTATTTCTCTCACAGCAACCAAATCCATAAAGCCTCAGCCAATCACATTTTCTCAGAAAACAAAATGGAGCACTAAATAACACAAAAGAACAATTTCCCTCTTTCCTTCTTTTTTTTTTTTTACTCTCTCTCCCTCTTCAAAAATCCAAACATTTCAAGAAATTACTTTACGTTATTAAAAATTTTCCTCTCATTACATTTTATTAGCAAAGCGTCTCACCAAACTTGGAAGTGAGAGATGAACCTTAAGTAGTTTGCACTATATACCCACGCGAGCACAAATTTAACATATATATTCTTTAATTTTCTTTTCTTCCCCTACATTTTCTCAGAAAACAAACTGAAACTGAACAAAAAAAAATAAAAATAAAAGCTAGTCCTAAACCTATATTCTCGAATCTCGAAGTTATTACAAAACTTTTTCTAGGTTTTGATTCCTTAAACTTTCCCTTACCAATTTCTCTCACAGAAACCAAATCTATAAAGCCACTAAATAACAGAATCAATCAAATTTCCTATTTACTTCTTTGCTTTTATCCTCGCGAAAAAAAATCCACACATCTTAAAAATTTTCCAAACTTTTTTTGTTTTCTCGGAAACCAAACGGAAAATGTGGAGAGAGAGAGAGAGAGAGAGAGAGAGTAGGGTTTGGTTAGGGACCTGAAGAGGAGGGAACTGAGCGGAAGGCGCCGCTTGTTCGAGTAGCTTGGTGGAAGAGTGAAGCAGATCGGTCCAACCGCTCATGTCTTGATCGGTCGCCATTGCTTCTTCTACTTCTACTATGGCTACTGAGAGAGAGAGAGAGAGAGAGAGGGAAAGGGTTTTAGAAGCTTTTTAAAAGCCCTAATAACAATTTGAAAAAGGTGCTCCTATCCTATACTTGTATTGCTTACGATGCCCGGGTCTGTTGGGTTGGGTCGGATCCGATCTCTTTTAGTTAGCCAAAGTAATTAGAAAGTTCGATTAATTTGGTTTTACAACAATGATTTGGTCATTTAACTATTCAAACTCAGCAAAATTTGCCAAATAGCATGTTTTTAGAAAAAATTTAGGAAAGTAACACATGATCGAAGTTTATTAGTTAAGAGTATGTTTGAGAACAGTTTATTTAGCTATAACTAAAAACTTTTGCTGAAAATACTGTAAATAAAACTAAAAGTTAGCTGAAATAGTACAGTAAAACCCATTAATAGTACCAATAATCTAACTTTATAATTAGTTTTGTATATTTTACATAATTAACTTTGTTAAAATTATTTGAGAAAAAAATTTAAGTTTGTTAAAATTATAACTGAAAAAAGATTTAATGATAATAGTAATTTGATTTTAAAAATTAAGAGTCTAAGGTGCGGTTTGGATAGGACTTATATAGTGTTTGCGTTTTGCTCCTTTTTTTTTTTTTTCCCACGCGTTTGTGCATGAACAGTAGTCGAAATTTTTGACTTTTCAGCACATCAGTGGGTCCCGTGCACTATTCACGGGACCCACAAACTTCATTTTTTAGCAACTTTTTCATTAAAAATAGATCCCACGGCACTATTCACACATTTAAAAATTATTTTGTTACAGTGTTTTCAGTTTCAGCAAAATAAGTTCTATCCAAACGGACCCCAAGTGTGTGTTTGGCTACAGCTTAAAAAGGCAGCTTATTTTACTATTCAGCTTATTTTTACTACTATTCATGAGCTTCACTGCACGTTTTGATACTATTCACGGGTCCTTGTACTATTTCAACTAACTTTTATCTTTATCTACAGTACTTTCAGTAAAAAGTTTTCAGTTTGAGTTAAATAAGCGGATCCCAAATAGACTCTAAAAGAAACACGATTAATATTTGAGAGACAACATTAAACTTTACCAATAATCAAATGACTAAATTATTCGCTTAAGTTCATTCTAATCCACAATTGTTTAAATAATGATGTCGTGGTAAGAATATAAATCACTTATGTAATAATAAATTATTAGGGTTTTAATAATTTTATATAGAGTTATCATGAAAAAAAAATTAAAGTAAAAGCTAATTTGGTTTTACAAGCTATAATTTTACTTTTGAAGGCTATGTTACAAACGAGCAATGGGGATTATGGATTTTGGTTTGGTGTGGTTGATGCGAGGAGGTTTGGTTTTTGTTGGTGAGGCGATTATCAAGGTAAAATTGATTTGGGGCACTAAATATGGTGGCATATGGGGTTTAGGTAATAGGTTTTTATGTGTGCTTATGGGCTCATTAGTCATAAGTATTGGCAAGGTCATGGGGTGAAATTTGGGTGGTTGGGTCATGAGGCTTAACTCTTTAAGTGAATGATACTCTTTTAACCATCATGTGTAGTGGCTGAATTTTGATTGGGCTTTTTAACCAACTAAAAGTGGTAGTGGGAGTTGGGATTTTGGGATGCCTACCAAGGAGATTGGAGGGCTAGGCCATCGTACGTGGTAGAATAGAATGAATTGGTTTTTGGGGTTTGGTTATAGAGGGATTTTGAATGAAGTAAAGTTGCATGTGTCTAATGGGGATTTCATGGTGACTACGTTGGGAGTGGGGGGGGGGGGGGGGGGTGTGTTTTGTTTTCATGTCTTAAAACACATGATCTCACTCTTGGCTCAGAGAGAGAGAGAGAGAGAGAGAGAGAGAGAGAGAGAGAGAGAGAGAGAGAGAGAGAGAGAGAGAGAGAGAGAGAGAGAGAGAGAGAGAGAGAGCATAGAAAAAAGGGAAAATAATTTTTTATGAGAAAAGGTGAATAGTTTTTTCCACCAGTTAATACTAATGTAAATTACAATTTATTTTCCACCGGATAAAATGATGCAATTGTAGTTTATTAAAAATTATATTTGTTGTGGGTATCAGTTAATTTAACTGGTAAAGTATTGAATAAGAGATTTGATATTTAAATCATGTCCACAAAAAATTAATCAGTATCTTTAGCTCAAGTGATAGTTTTTTTTTTTTTGAAATTCAAATATATACCCACAAAAATTAATCTATAAAATATATATCATATCATATCATATCATAAAATATATAAATATTTTTTTAGAGATGATATATCTTGACAAATACATGGCATAGTTGGAATGGCTCATATCAAAATAGGATTCAAAGTTAGAGAGAAAAAATTGAAATGATCACAAATTTCTACTGTGTAAGGTTCTGTTTAGGATCTGCTTATTTTACAGAAACTGAGAACTCTTTACTGAAAGTACTGTAGATAAATGTAAATGTTAGTTGGAATAGTACAGTGAGACCCATGAATAGTATTAAAAAGTGCAATAGGACCCATGAATAGTAGTAAAAAAAAACTGAATAGTAAAAATAAGTTGGCGAAAAATAAGCTTGCCAAACAGACCCTAAGTGTGCGTTTGGCTTCAAATTAAAAGGCCAGCTTGAAAAATGTTAATAAATACCCTTAGGGTATTGGTTAATAATTCATTTAAAGAAAGTTTTTATAAAAAAAGGGAAAAAAATTAATATTTCGACAGCTTTTTTCATTTTCTATAAAAATGGTGTTAAAACTTTCCTAAAATGGATGGTTAACCAATGCCCTAACGGCATTCATTAATCATTAGCATGACTATTTTACTATATTTTTTCTATTATTTATGGGTCCTACTATATTTTTTAATATTATTTATGGATTTCACTGTATTATGTTACATAACTTTTACTTTTATCTATAGTACTTTAAAAAAAAAATAGTTTCAGTAAAATAAACGGATTCTAAACAGAGGAGATTGTAGGAAACTAGCATTAAAAAACTAACTATTCAGTTAGTTGGACCCGTTTGCAAACAATTTGTGGTTGTAACAACTCGAGCCTTAGAGGGTCGATTTAGGGCCTCTAAATCGACCCTCTAAGCCTCGGTTTACCTGGGTTAACATGCCAAAATTCCACGTGGAGTACACAAGGAAATCGAGTGTCTGAGACTCGATTTCCGCGTGTACTCCACGTAGAAATCGAGTCTATGAGACTCGGTTTCCTAAAGGTTAAACCGAGTCTCAGACAGTCGATTTTTACACTTTCAAAATTCACGCGTCTTGGTTTGTCTCTTTTGGGCGCAGAGTGTCTGACCAGCCAGGCATTGGTCATGTCTGTTGGGCGCAGAGAATATCTGACCAGCCAGGCATTGGTCATGTCTTTTATGTTTTATTTTGAATGTGCAATGTTTGTCTAAAAGCTTATAAAGAAAAAGTCTTTGGGCGTGCAGAATACCAGCCAGGCATTGGTCATGTCTGTTGGGCGCAGAGAATATCTGACCAGCCAGGCATTGGTCATGTCTTTTATGTTTTATTTTGAATGTGCAATGTTTGTCTAAAAGCTTATAAAGAAAAAGTCTTTGGGCGTGCAGAATATCTGACCAGCTATGCATTGGTCATGTCATGCCCATTTTTATGTCTATTTTGAATGTGCAAAGTCTGAGCAGCATTGTTTTGGCATTGGTCATATCCGTGTTTTGTTTTTTGGGTGATTGGTCAGAAAAAAAAAAACTCTCACACAACTCTCACACCTTCAGCAACTTCTATCACAGAACCTCTCTCAACAACTCTCACAAAACATCATACAACTCTCATAAACTCTCATACATCAGCAGCAAAACATTGCTCCTCTCACTCTCATACAATCTCAGCAGTATATTTGCTCATCCTCATGTCAAGTAAGGGTCTCCTCCTCACTCTCTAGTTGGTTGTTTAGTGTATATAGCTGCTTTAAAAAGTGTTGCTTGCATTGAATTTGTCATGCCATTTCTTGATAAAATATTTGTTTGTATTAAATATTTATATTTGTTTCCTAATAAGATATTTGTTTGTATTAAATATTTATATTTGTTTCCTGATAAGATATTTGTTTGTATTAAATATGTATATTTGTTTCATAATATTTTTTTTTTTTTTTTGAGTAACCGGCCTAGAAGCCCAGGCAGGGCTCCTTATGTATATTAGTTGGTTGTTTAAATATGTGTATATATATTTATATTTATATATTTATACAACTATATGTTTAAATATTTATATAAATATATTTATATTTATATATTTATACAACTAAATGCAAATATAAATATAAATATATATTTATATAAATATATAGATTTATATTTATATTTATATTTATATATATTTATATATTTATATATAATTATATATATTTATATATTTATATATTTATATTTATATATTTATATAAATATAAATATATGTGTATATTTATACAACCATATATTTATATTTATATATTTATATTTATATATTTATACAACTATATATATATATTTATATTTATATATCTATACAACTATATATTTATATTTATATATTTATACAACTATATATTTAAATATTTATATATTTATATAAATATATAAATAATAGACACATAAGGAAACAAAAAAGAAACAGGTTCAAAGAATTGTGCAACCTCCAACTTTTATGAAATTCCAACCATGAGAAAGACATTATTGAATACAGTAAAAGCTGTGAAAATAATTGGATCACCGGTCCAGTTGCACCTAATTAAGCAGCTGGCATTTTTCCATTTTCTAGATGACATAAAGCTGATGACATATTAGCAGATCCGAAACAAATTTACTGTCATGACGGATTTTTTATTGTATGATTTTTATGATTCAGAGTCAAAATTTGAGTTTGTATATCACATCTAGTATATTTCACTGTATATTAATGCCTTGATTTTCAAATTAGATGATATGTCTAATTTGATTGATCATGATCATATTCACATTAGTGTTTTTTTTTTTTTTCTTTTGTCTGATGAACCCTGCTCTATGTTATTTCATTAATAGTAGTGTGTAATAGGGTATGCCATTAATTTCCGTAGCACTGGAATGATGATATTTTTATTTATATTTTTGTTAGAGCTGAGTTTAAAATTTGTAATAGGGGTGAGTTTTGTTTTTAGTTTTTTTATTTGTTTGAGTGTGTTTGTATGTGATGTGGGGTGAGTATATGCAATTGTTACACTTTTAGATCCGTTGTAATTTTTGTACTTTGAGTAGATAGAAAAAGTTTTGTAATTGATGTTAAATGAAAGAGATAAAATATGTCACTAACATAAATTTCCTTGGCTTGGCTCTCTAATAGGTTCACAATCTTTGAAGAAAATTGATATAAATGTATACTTCGGTGGACCCCTTCACAATCCTGAAGGGATTGACGGATTCCCATTTAGAGGGGAGGGTATCGAATGCTACTACATAATGTTACGTCGTAAGTTGAAGACGTTGAATGATTTGAAGAGGAAAATAATGGACGAATTGAAATTGAATCCTGCTTGGTATGACATCAAGATTATTTATCGTTACCCACAAGAAGTCCTTCATGAACGGATAAATTATGGGTATATGGCGATCAAAGAAGATAAACATGTAAAGATGATGTTTAATAGGATCCAGAAAATGCCCCAAGTAAATGCTGCTGAGTTGTATGTAAGTTTGGAGGCGCCTGCAGATAACACTACTGAGGTGGTGCAAGAAACAACTACGGCTTTACAATTTACAGCCCTAGATGATGGATGCACTACAATGGGAGGGTATACTGCACAAGGGTATACGATGGGAGGTTATACGCTCCCATCTCAAGATCATGTTGCTAATACTAGTGAAACCCTCTATCGTGAAGAGACACATTTAGAGGAGGAAGACGAAGACGAAGATCATGTTGCGAATGATGGTGAAAATGTTGAGGTTGTGGATGAGTACGAAGAGAGGATTGAGCAAGGCGACTTTGAGAACGATGTGGATGAACATGAAGTCGTTCCCAATTTTGAAGAGGAAAATATTGAGGACCATGATGAAGGTGATGCAAATGATGATATTGGTGTCCAACATAATAGAAATACGACCACTGGCTACAGACCTCCTGCTGAGTCATTCTACTCAAATACTTGGGAAGATATGGTTGATCCTTCACGTCTTCAGATACCATTTGTCTCTACTTGGGAAGATGGGATGCATTTTTCTAAAGGGTTGACTTTTGCAAATAAAGATGCGGTGAAGCATGCATTGATAATATACGCAGCAAATGATAATAGAAATTTTATAATCCGGAGGTCGACCAAAACGAAATTGTGCGCCGCATGTGTTGATGACAACTGCAAGTGGTATGTTGGGGCATACATGAAGACTAAATTCAATGGTATGTGGATGGTTACGTCTTATGTGGGTCCACACACTTGTATACCCTTTGGCCTAAAAAGAGATGGTAGAATGATGGATTCGCATTTTGTTGCATCAGAAATTGTGGGAAAATTGCAAAAAAATCACACTGCACGTATTGATGAGCTATGGGAGATCATACGTACTAAGTATAATCATGAGCTTTCTTACTATAAAGTATGGGACGCAAAACAAAAGGCAATTGCTAAGATATTTGGGGATTGGGAGGAGTCTTACCAAAAGTTGCGAAAGTTGTTGTTGGCATACTTGGATGAGGACTCAGGTACCCAGTACAGCTATCACACCATACCTAGGCCAAACGAAGGTACTGCGTTACTACGCTATGTATATTGGGCATTCGCTCCATGCATTGCTGCATTCCAATATTGCAGGCCAGTGATTAGTATTGACGGGACTCATCTGTATGGTAAATACAAAGGGGTATTGATGATTGCAATGGCAACGGATGCTAACCAAAAGGTTTTGCCTCTCGCCTTTGCTGTTGTGAACAAGGAGTCAGGGGCTAGTTGGGGGTGGTTTTTAGAGTGTCTCAGGACTTCCATAGAGCATGTCATACCTAACGATGGCATTTGTATTATTTCTGACCGACATAAAGGTATCAAATGTGCCATTCGAGAGTGGCCTAGACGTGAGGATGGAAGAGAACAGGTATATCACCGATATTGCCTTCGACATGTTGCTAGCAACTTCAACAGACACTTTGATAACCCGATTCTAAAGGCATTGGCCTTGAAAGCTGGATATGCGAGTAATGAAGCTAAATTTAAGTCCATAATGCAAACCATTAAGGAGGCCGAGATTAATTTACTGAGGGGTGTAGACCCTACTGATACGCGGATTGAACGTTATATGCCGTACACATATCTAGTGAGTGAGGAAGTGGAGAAATGGACCCAGTCACATGATGGTGGAAGACGTTACGGGGCAATGACAACCAATATCTCCGAGTGCTTTAATGGGGTACTTAAAGGTGCCCGCGGTTTGCCCATTGCTGCAATGGTTCATTTCACTTGGTGCAAACTTGTTGCATATTTCCACGATCGACATAAACAAATTACTTCTGATCTCTCTCGAGGTAAGCTGTGGAGTGATTATGCAATGGAGATCTATAGCAGAAATGAGCAGAAAATTGCAGGACACACTGTGAGGAAATTTAATCATGCAGAGGGTGTATATCAGGTGGTTACCCCGTACAATGACCATAGAGGTGGAGGGGGAAACCACAGTCATGAAGTGCGCATATTTGCTAGAACATGTGGTTGCAGAAAGTGGCAAAACTTGAAGATCCCTTGTTCACATGCAATTAAAGTTCTTCAAGGTCTGCATCTCAATGCGACCAACTATATTGACCCATGTTACAGTTTGAACAACGCCATTCTCACATATTCACATAATTTTGTGGTACCAAAGTCAGAGTCTGAGTGGAGGGACGTTTCCGGACCACGATGGGTGCCTGATCCACTGCTGTTGCGGGGCATAGGTCGTCCTGTGAAGTCAAGAATAAGGAATGAAATGGATGGGGTACGGCGAGAACGGGGAAGCCGGAGGGAAGATCCGGACTTGAGGGAGACTCAACCGAGGCAACGATGCGGAGTGTGTCATCAAGAGGGGCATAACCGTAGAAGTTGTCCAAATTCCCGTGGGGCATCGACAAGTGGTACTGCTATAAACTAGGCAAGTGCCCTCACTGTTTTTATATAATATATTCAGAATTTCATTTTCTTATAGTTCTTTGCATTTGGAAACTAATGACCGTATTTTAATTTTTGCCAGGTTAGCGGAAACTCGATTTTGCTAAGTGACATTGTACGTGGGACTTGTGGTTATCTTCTGTATTGACAAGTGCTAGGTGACTATGTAGAATCTGTTGTATCAGTATGGAGAAGTGCTTGGTGACTATGTAGAGTATGTTGTATCAGTATGGTTTAGTATGGACAAGTGGTAGGCAAATATGGAGACTATGTTGTATTTATTAGTTGTTATTTTGGTTATTGTTGAATGTTGTTGTAATTGAACTATTTGCTATCCATTGTACTTGTTACTATAGTTGCGTTGTGCAGCTTTTGCCTATAATGCCAGCAATTATATTACTTTGGCATTAGTAGCTACTACTTTGGCAAATTCAACCACAGGGCCCTCCTTTGAAGCGATGATAGCTAGTATTGAATGTTTTTTGTCCGTTAATAGAGAACCTATAATGGTCATAGTAACTGTTTGAATCCAGTTGTTTGCATATGATGTACGAGCCATTTACCAGTATCATATGCTTGTATCTACTTGTTTACCGCTACTCATGTTATGTGTTCTGGATCTAGTTTACTGCTGCAGGGGAAGGGAAACCAATTATGGTTTATTGCTGCACGAGTAGGTGCCAAAAACAAAAACAAAAAAAAAACCCCCCAGTAGAAATCGACCATCTTATGGTCGATTTCCATACCAAATCGACTCTTGGAGAGTCGATTTGCATACGAAATCGACTATAAGATGGTCGACTTCCACTGGGGATTTTTTTTCTGCACGAGTAGGTGCCAAAAACCAAAAAAAAAACCCCCAGTAGAAATCGACTCCCTGATAGTCGATTTCGTATGCAAATCGACTCTCTGAGAGTCGATTTGGTATGGAAATCGACTATAAGATGGTCGACTTCCGCTGGGGATTTTTTTTTCTGCACGAGTAGGTGCCAAAAACCAAAAAAAAAACCCCAGTGGAAATCGACTCTCTGATAGTCGATTTCGTATGGAAATCGACTATAAGATGGTCGACTTCCACTGGGGGAATTTTTTTTTTTTAATCCCAAGTTGGGAACTAATTTGAACAGGCAAGTGAAAAGGGCTATTTTTATAACTTATTGCTTTAAATATAAACGTATAGATGTAAAAAGTCACGACGGATATAACAATGAACTCAAGTTTCCTATTTTGTGCATAAAACTAACTACAATGCTGAAATTAAATTGCAAGAGTCAAATTAAACCTTTTAGGTTATTTGTCTCCATATATTGCAAGGACATACCTTAATGAAATTTTAGACTAAAGAGAACCACACCAAGTCTAAAAGCTCAAATTTGAAACTTTCTTACTTTATCACACAGGCTTTAATGTAAGACTTTGATAGACGGTATATTGTAACCGTCCTCATCTCAGCGAATTCAAACGCCACTCATCTCAACGAATCATGCTATATTATTCAAATATTTGCATTCATATTCACGATAAAATCACAAGGCTGGTACAGTTTAAGTGCCAAAAGAGAAAGAAAAAAATTTGAGTAATGTTTTTTTACACATTAAAACATGTTATTTGAAAGGGATAATTACACATAACCCACCTGTTGTTAGGGCGAAAATCACTTTGCCTACCCGTGGTTTGAAAAGTATCACTTAACCCACCTGTGGTATGTTTCCGTCAATCTCCGTAACCCACCTCAAGCCCAGCCGTTACAAAAACACCTCTTAACACCAAAACACAACATAACGCGAATCAAAACACCCAAAACTCAGAAACTTTTCAAGAGAGAGACTTGTGATGAGATCAACGTGTTATTCGTGGTTTTTATATCTCTTTTTCAGCCTGTCCTGGCCCGATGGTTTCATCTCATCACGATGGTTCTGGCTCTCCATAAGTGGTTACAAATTTTCTCGCCATTAATGAGTTGTGGCTCTCCATTTGGTGGTTTTGTGTCACCATTTGTGGGTTTTGTTGGTTTTTGCATTTGGGTGTTCTTTATTTTTTTTTTTATACAAAGATATTCTTGTGGAAAAGAAACCCCCCTACATTCCAGAAATAGATGATCCTTCATATACTAACTTAATGGGAAATAGAGATATTCCTAATGGGTATGGTCTGCCACTATCTTCTGACAAAAACCTGTTATCTTGGAAAATATAGATTCTATTTTTTCTACTTATGAAACCATATCTGGCCTTTTTTCCTGCTATATGTTTTATAACTTTTAGGCACCTGTAATGCTGAAGGACAAAGTATTAATATTTTATAATTTCATTTTGGCAAATGTCATAAGAAAGTTCATATCTTTTTGATTGATTGTAAATGGTTTCTTCTTTCTTTTCATTTGGCATAAATATCATATGGAAGGTTTTCAAATGTGTGTATCACTAAAAGTTGGGCACCTGAATTTGGGCTTTGCTTCTTTTTTTTTATTTTTTATTTTTTATATCTTACCTCCTTTCTCTTTAGCAGATCTGATTGGGAATATATTGATTTTTTACAAATTCAGATATGAGGTATTGATTGAGAATCTTATGGATCCTGCTCATGTTCCTTATGCACATTATGGAGTAAAGGAAATTCTACCATCCAAAAACAGTGAAGTTTTAAATAATCCTTATGTTCTGCCAATAAGTTTTAATTTCTTTATTTATGATTGAAACCAAGTTACCTTCACAGCGGAGGCTGATAGAGAGGGGTGCACACCGATTGAATTTAAGATTGAAAAGTTGGACGGCAATGGGTTCAATATAGTACAGTTTCAGGAATGGAGCAGATGCACATTTATTGCCCCATACCTGGTTTATGCATCTCTTAAGCCTGAGGATCAAGCTAATGGATCTAAATCATCAGCTGGAACCAGAAAGGTTATCTATTAGATTGATTAATCTTTTATACATAGATGATAAACAAAATTTTTGGTTAATTCTTACTTATGTATTTCATTTTTCGTTCCTTAGTACTTCTATTTATGTAAATCTTGGTTGATGCAGGATACATCTGTGCAGAAGGAATTTTTTTAAAATTTTTTTTCCATTCCAGTTAGTCTAGGGAGTAGCAGATTGATATGGAGCTTCCCAAGAAACTATGGTCATTGGATTAATAAAGTTGTGCCACGATGGATATTTCATAAGGAACAAAACCTGGTTATAGACTCTGATTTATATCTTCTACACATTGAGGTGACTCCCATCTCTTTGTATGTTATTGCAAGTTTCTTTTCTTTTTTTCTTTTTTCAATCTAGGCAGCTGGTTTATTCCATTATAAATCACTTTTGCTTTTGATGGGTTACTATCAAATTAAGTTACTGGTATAGGTTCACCAGATCAACCTTACTACAGATTCATGGGTGTGCTTTATTATTTTTTTTTTTTTGCAGAAATCACGGTGGCCAGTGGTTATGGGTTCACAATAGAGAGAAAAGAAAGATAGAAGTTTTCCCCATTGCCTCCCTCAACCCTTTGGCTAACTCCTCGAATTTATAAAAAAAGAAAAGAAAAAAGAAAAACCCAGTTGCCCATAGCCACCAGAACCTCCATAGCCACCCGACCCACCATTCGAAACTGTAGAAACTAGAAAATGATCAAAACCCAGTTGCCCAAATCGCATTTCAAAACGGCCCAAATTCTTAAACTCGGCTCCATGGCTAGAACTCAACGGGTGAGAGTAAGAGTGGCAAGAAGAACAGGTACGAAACCCACTAATCTGAACTAGGTTTGTGGGAATTCGGGTGGAATGTGAAATGGGTCTGCGAGAAAACCCCATGAACCTGAAAGAGAGTAGGGATTTGCGGGTGAGTGATGCTGAAAAAGAGATATAAAAACCATGAAGAACATGTTGATCTCATCACAAGTCTCTCTCTTGAAAAGTTTCTGAGTTTTGGGTGTTTTGATTCGCGTTATGTTGTGTTTTGGTGTTAAGAGGTGTTTTTGTAACGGCTGGGCTTGAGGTGGGTTACGGAGATTGACGGAAACATATCACAGGTGGGTTAAGTGATACTTTTCAAACCACGGGTAGGCAAAGTGATTTTCGCCCTAACCACAGGTGGGTTATGTGTAATTATCCCTATTTGAAATATAGTACCAAACACATTGACGTGTCTCTACGCCCCTTAGCATTCCTAGTGTCTCCCTAGTGGTGTAAGACATTGACGTGCCTAGAGAGACCGTCCTCACACATTCAACCGATGAGATTGAGCTATAATCCATCAATGATCCATTCTTCACCAAATTGACCCCAACATTCAGCTCTCCACAATCAGATTGATAGATCAACTCATTATTGAAGATTTCAAGCTTCCACTGACCCTTACGTGCCACCTTAAAGCCTTGAAGTCACATCCTATGCACTACACATGACACCACCCAAATAGACTTATGGTGGGTTAGGTTGGGTTGTGTTGGTGGGTTGGATACACACTCTACACAGGAAGAGCGATAACGATAAATTTGAACATAGATTATTATAATATTTTCTTATATACATGGAGAATATGTTATTATAGTGATTTTAAAAAAAAAATATTATAGTTAGTTGACTAATTTAAACATATCCAAGAAGATTTTTAAAAAATTGTACACCCCCATTCTATGGAATACATGTTACATATTACAATAAGTTTAAATTATTATATAATTTTAGAATTGTAGCATTTTTTTTTTCTTTCCAAATATAATTATTATACCTATATTGTTGAAATTTTAATTTTCAGGTAATTTTTTGAATTTTTATTATTTTTATTGCTTTTCTAGGGCCCATATCTTTATTTCCAATACCTATTTTGTTTGTATTTTTTAACCTAAAACTAAAGAGTTTGACAGAAATAGAATACAATTTCATGCTTTTCAACCTAAAAATTAAGAAAAATAAAATAAAACTTCGAGCCCAAAACTGAATTGGACTGAATGGACCTAAGTGGACCGAATAGGATTGAAGTGGACTAAAATAGACTGAATGAACCTAATAGACCGAATTGGACTGCAGTGAACCGAATGATTAAAACTATAATGGACGGAATGGACCTAAGTGGACCGAATTGGACCAAAATAGACCAAAAGGACCAAATAGACTGAATTGGACCGAATTAACCAAAGTGGACCTAAGTGAACCAAATTAGACCGAAATGGACCAAATGGGACTTAACATAAAGTCATAACCCTTGTAGGTCTTGCATGAAATACATATGCCAGATCAAACGAGAGCTAAAGTTGATGCCAAAGTTGGCACTTAACATAAAGTCATAACCCATGTGTTTATAAAATGCTCACTACTTGTTCCGAGAAACTAAAACTGGTTTTTCAAATGGAGAAACCATCTTGCTTCTACAAAACCATCAGTCACGAATTGCTCAAAATGATACTGTCCCTTTTTGAAACACTATTTGAAAGAATCTTAACACAAGCTGATCGGACAAGTTCACAAAATATAAGCCAAACAATCTATAGAGGAAGTTCATACATCAAAAGGCACCATGCTATTCTCTCATAACTTGACCAATCAAAGACTTAAAAATAAAACGTATTATGCAGATCTTATATTAGTTTCTGGGAAGCATAAGCAGGTCTCCTTCCATTAACTTTACGCAGAATATGGTATCCTCAAGGCCATTCTCTGGGCAAGCCAAGGTCTTTGTGAATCTGGGTCAATGAAACGATGCATGAAGAACTGTTCTGCTTCTTCATCTATCAATTCTCTAGCCCATGCGACCCTCTTTGATGGGCAACTACCTGGCCCATAGCACCTGCATTTTTAATTGAAGCATTCCATACTTATTTAGTGTGCTATTAAGAATAAACTTTCATAAAGACACCAGCATCCATTTCAGATGAAAAGTCAAAGAAAAGAAAATACAACCAACTCAACCAAAACAGTAATCCAACATGTTATCAATTCATTTTCATTTTCATCTTTACTCAGCATCAGAAAAAGGTTAACAAAGAGCATCTGCACTTGTTACAAGCTACCAAATCATAATAGTAAAATTGGCGAACATTTTATTGCAATTTATTAATTATATGGTAAAAAATGCGATGTTCATAATAAAGGCTTATGGTCATTAAGCACAGGAATTAGCAAGCAAAGAATTTGAGAAGCATGGTGATGTGTGCTGGCACCAGCCACACCAAATTGACTATGCTGGGATTGGACGCTTACCAAGTTAATTGAGTCATACTTTTCATCAGCATCTGTAAAACAAGAAAGGTATGTTGTAAGCACTTCACACACTAATGTAGAATGACAACAATTGAATTTAGCGGAAATTCATACAATCAATCTAGTATCAAGTAATTACATAATTTTTTAAGGTAAAATACAAGAAGCCTGGCCTGCACTGTGCTTTCTTCTGCTTTTGATGCTAGGTACAAGCAGGTTGGAGCCACAAGACGCGGATCATATTCTGTCATACTCTTTCTGAAAGCACAAAAAGAAGTTAAGCTTAGCAAGCAAAAGCACAACTGGGCATAAAAAATTGCCTGAATGTGCTTTTTTATGAGGTGATGCTATTTTTGTTTTTTGTTTTTGTTTTCTTGTTTTCACTTTCATCAGTCACTTCATCAAATTCAGAATCCTCAGTGGTATGTTCACTTTCAGAGTCACTCAACACATACCTTGTTCTCTAACTTGGTTCACCCTTTGAGGTCTTGCTCTTGCTGGTGCAACTTCAGTAGTTTCTTCAGTACTGGCAGAAGTAGAAGCAGAACCCCAATTTTCTTCATTTTCAGTCACTTCATTTACCTTACCAACCCTTCCCAACACAGAACCACTTTTCTTGTTGAATGGAGATGCCCTCATCTTTCTCACTTTCTTCTCCGGTGAAATCCTGGAATTTTCAGCAGGCTTTAACATGTCAGTTAAAAGCTTCTGGGCCAATGTCTGAGGCTACTGCTTATTCGCTGCACCTCTCTTCTTTGCCGCTGCAGGGGCCTTAACTGCCTTAGCATTTGTAGCCAGTTTTCCCCCGCCCTTTTTCCTGGCTTCTGGAGTAGCTACAACTTCTATCTCACTATCTTCATCATCATCATCATCATCATCATCAATTTCATTAATATCATTATAATCATCATCATCATCATCAGATATCTCCG
This sequence comes from Quercus tomentella, assembly GCA_028535165.1. Classification (NCBI taxonomy): domain Eukaryota; kingdom Viridiplantae; phylum Streptophyta; class Magnoliopsida; order Fagales; family Fagaceae; genus Quercus; species Quercus tomentella. The sequence goes on along the minus strand of JAPQVY010000012.1, from coordinate 43,130,108 downwards.
AAACAATTGCCAAGGGCTTCTTCTTCTGTGCAGCAGCAGCCCTTTTGCTAGGTTCTTTCTTCTTGGCTGGTACTTTGGGCACTTCAGTCTCCATGGCTAGTTATAGATAAAAACAAAGAGAAATTTACTGTGGGAATACTTACAGAAAAAACAGTCCAACACATTCCCAATGATCACGGTAAAAGATCATGGAAAAATTCACAAGAAACTAATTATTAGTTCTGCTGAATCTCAAGTGGAAATTTTAGTTGGTGCTTGTAACATGGAAAATTTTTATCTATGTACATTACAGTATTTTGTTCTCTTATAATTGATTTTATGAAGAAGAATAATAGAAACACAATTTCTCACACAAGATCATATATTAACTGGTTTGCAAACAATATCCCCATATCATCCACTGTAATTTTTCTTACATTACAGCTGAGTTGTGTAAAGATCATAATAAATAGTCTAATGAAATATAATAATATAGCATTTACCGGCTGATTGATCAGGAGATGCATCGAGGTTATAGGCAGCAACTTCTATCGTTCTTTAACCTCATCCTTTCGAAGGAAAAATAGAACATACGAACAGAAACAGACCTTAGCAGGAGCTTTCTCTGGTAAATGAAGCAGAAGTAAACCAAAAATCAAACAAAAAGTAATTCCCATATAATAAACATAATATTTTTTGACACTTACCAATTTCCATTGCAGCCACAGATGACGAGACAGCTTCTGCAACAGATTCTGCATTATTTGCCTTCTTATTATTGTTCTTCCGTGGGTTCTTGGGTGCTTGTCTAGCAGACTTCATAGCAGCTTCACCCCTTGCTTTGCCTCTCATTTTCTTTCTTAACTCCTCTGACTCACATCACTTCTCTGTAGCTCCTAAATGACATAAAACTAAAAACAGTCAACAAATAGAAAGACAGAAAAATAAACAAATCATCACAAGGAATTGTTAATTTTTCAGTCATACATCGAGTTGCCCCTCCAAAGCATCAAGATTTGTCCTCCAAAAGGACTTTGGAGTTTCCTTTCTCAAATCATCAACCTCCTTATTGACCTTATCCCTTTCAGCGCATAACTCTTGAACCTTCTCAATGGTCAAGCTTCCAATTGCCATGGCCAGTAGATACTCATAATCACTTATCTGTACCCCATTACTACTGCTGTCAGCAGGAGATTTCACTGCTGTTTCTTCTGTATCATCAGTTGCACCAGCAACTTCTGGCTCAACAGCTTTAGTTTTCTTTGGAAAAGGAGTGAAACCTTTTGTTTGCAGCTCAACAAACAGATCAGCTCTCTTCCTATTACTTACAATGATCTCTCCCTTCACAACTGCAAGGATAAACCTAACCTTGTTTTCTAACTTCAACAACTCCATTTCACGTTTGTTCAGTAGAAATTTCTGCACAAAATACAAAAACTGCAATTAATAATTGTTTCCCTAAGAAATGGCTGAAATTATTGAGTATCAGTGTTGTATTTGTGTTCACACAACAGGCCATGACATCAAAGGCAAAATAGACCCATTGTAATAAATTTGTTTTCACATACTCATTCTTCATCCCAACTAATGAAAAAACAATTTTTTTTTTTTTTTAACAAGAAAGGTGTGTTCCAAATCACTCATCACTAATACATTGCCAATGCCAACTGCTCCACACCAACATTCTTTCAAATTTCCTCCCAAGATATAAATTCTATGAAGCAGCTTAACAAGCTTGCAATTTCTTAAAGCAACAAAGTTTTTCAGCAATTAGATTCTTCTGGAAAAAAAATACAAAAAATAATAATAATAAACAAAATAGATTCCAATATGTTTGACTGTAAGTCTGCTATAAGATGCTTCCAAAAAGAGAATTTACTTACTACATTCAGGATTTCCTAGAGATTAATATTCATAGAGGAAAAAAATAAATAAAAATAGACCTATGTGGAATGTGGTCAACTTGTAAATAAAAATAATTCAGAATACTTGGGGATGTTGAACAAATTACTGGGAACTCTCAGCAGTAGAAGAAAAACATATGCTTGTCATGACGAATACCACCTCTATTTGGCAATAAAAATAAGTAGAGAAAAGAATGAAGCTTACATGGTAATCATCCATGTAATCACGACGGTCCTGCATAACAAATTAAACCTTGAAGTTAGGACAAACTTTGAAACAATCATACAAGTCTTTTGAGTCCAAAAAATAGGGAGAGTTTTAGAGAGCCAGGTAGGGGGGGGAAGCTCTCTAAAACTCTCCCTATATGGAATGTGGTTAACTTGTAAATAAAAAAATCATCAATCTGCATCAGTTTCCTATTATAAAATTCCATTAAAATAAAGAAGTGTTTCCATCAACTGATTGGCAGTACATTCAACATTATTTAGAAAAAAGGCCAAAAGCTTCCAATGAAAATCTTGGTTGGACACAACCACAGAGGAAATTCATTGTATTATTATAGTTTAAATATAATAGTTTAAATTCATTGTATTATCATGAAGCATACAAGGAAAGATAACAAAAAGGTGGAATGATATAGTTTAAATATTCTTTGTCAATCATAAATAAATAATGCAATCCTATGCATACTTCCAGAATTTCTACAATTTAATGATAGGTTAACAAGAAAAGGCTAATGACCAAATAGCAGAGCATAAGCCCAACTTCTGCATGAAGTACAAATTCAAGCAATAAAGATTAATTACCTGAGGCGCAGAAGTTGCACCATGCCGTTTTGGCAGCTTACTCCGATCAGGTGCAATAATTGGGTTCTCAAAGTTACTCACCAGTTCATCTTTCGGAGGTTCATATGGAGGCACGTTTTCAAGTTCTGCTTTACAAGCAGCAAGAAAAAGTTAGCTTTAATGATTCTTTGTTACCGGGATTCTTCTTGCAACCTCACGTGTTCCACTTCTTTATATTTCTTTCTAATACCCCTTAGGAAAAAATATAAAGAAATGGAAGACCTGAGGAAGCAAGAAGAATCTCGGAAACATAGAATAATTAAAGCTAACTTTATCTTGCTGCTGCTGAAGCAGAACTTGAAAACATGCCTCCATATGAACCTCCAAAAGATGAACTTGTGAGTAACTTTGAGAACCCAATTATTGATTTATGCCTCAGGTCGTGGGTTATGACGTGAACCCACGACCTGAAGCTTGAAGCCCATTTTGACGAAAATACTTTTCAGTAAAAAAAGATTAGAAACCTATTAGAAATAAGTCATGCCATGGAAAACAACACACCCACGAACCATTTACAAATTTAATTGTATGAAGTAACCAACCTCAGTATTAATCCTTGCTTTGGATATGGCATCATCCTTGAGCAACTTCTTCAATACCTGCACAAAGTTCACTAACCATTAGCATCACAAGTTGAAAATCTCTATACACTGCCAATAACCAAAAAACCTCAAAACATAGTCACTTGCCTTACGAAATGGAGAAACTATAAATAAATATAAGAGCTGAGGAAACAAGAAGAATATTGTCAACAAAGAATCATTGATGCAACAAGATTTATTCCTAAGATATTTTTCACCATCTAGTTGTTACCTTTAATGGGAAACCATTAACCTCCATGTCCACGTACAACATAACCTGAAGAGTTGCATAAGAAACTTTAAAATCAATACAAAAACAAATATATATATATATATATATATATTTATGTATGTAATAGTGATAGCCAGGGTTGAAGAGAAATAGATAATACATACCACCCTTGCAAAAGCTTCAGGGTTATGTTCCAAGGCAGCGGCCCAATTTTCATCAATTCCTTTCTGCAAATAATTTAGAAGTATTGTCAACACGAAGTACCCATTTAATATATCTTCCTTCTTGGCGTGGAAAAAAAGATAATCGAAAAAAAATCAATTTTATGATTATATCAATAGTACTAAGATTATATTAAAAAAAAAATAAAAAAGATATATGCCACAACTATCAAAGGATGAAAGAAATTTCAGAGTTGCAAGTAATAAATTAGTTGGCGTAAACATTAATGAATAAGATTTTATGCAAATATTATGAATCATTATAGTAAACATTGTAAAAGAATCACTTTTTGACAGTCCAATATCATTTTCTATCATCAGCAATCACATTCCTCATCAAAAATAAAATCAATAAATCAAAATGCACACTCCTCTTCTGAGAATTTAATGAATTCATCCTACAAGGAAAAGATTTATAATCACAGTTTCTAGCATGTAGGGCCATGCCTACTATTGGTCACTGAAAATATAATGCGTACATACAAAAAAATCCAATTAAGAAACTTAAAATAACAAAAGAATCCTAAGGCATAAAAGTCTCTCAGTTATTACTTATTAATGCACACCAGTAAGTATTAACTAGTCCAAGGAATTTGTAGGAATGAAAAATTAGTTTCAAAGAGAAGTAACAGATGTTTCAACATAGCAAAGCCACTTGCAAACATCATTATAAGGTTAGAATTTTTGCACAATGAAAAATTAAATTACTATAGATTCTATAATTACAATGAACTTAAGATTTCAACAGACTGAAAAATACGCAGAAAATCAAGAGTACAAAGAAAGGTTCTTTCTTTCACTTTTTTCCCCCTCTATCCAATGCTAAACAACACCCAGACCTATGACCTACCCTGACCCAGCGTACCTGTTGAACCCCTGAGCCAAAGCATCAGGGATAAAGGGCTTCTATTGATACATCAATGCCACATATGACAAACAAATTACACTGACCTGGCGAATAGCAGCTTCAATCTTCTTTTGCGCTTCAACATCAAAAGGATCTGCATAAAGAAGGGCCTATATCACACAATAACAAGAACGTATATGTATCAGTTTCTCCATCTAATAATCATTATCAAATTAAATTATTTATGTAAGAAACTCAATGGTTACAATTTAACTACATCTGATCAGTAAATGGTAAGTACGTAAATACACACATATATTAGAGGCCAATATATTAGAACTTGAAAAGTACTTTATGTGGTAAAAACTTAGCACCATGACATAAGCTATAAAGGCCAAGGAAGAGAAAGAGTTAGAGCCACCAGATAAGCAACTTACGAGCTCCTCTTCTTGTTGACGTCGTAAATCAGATTTTTGGCGATGACGCTCTCGTAAAAGGTCTTGCAGTTTATTTAGATCATTTCCTAGAACAGCTTGTGCTAGTTCAGGATCATTCTGTAAATTCAACATAAATTTTAGATTGCTAGAAACTCACCAGTTAAGAAAATAAATCATAGAAATCAAGAATGGATTACAAACAATCCAATCGTTTTTATTTTTATTTTCACATATAATTTTATGCCAACTGCTACTGATTGGCATGGCATTTTCAGATAATAATCCAATTTTCAAAATCATCTCCAAATAGGCTCTAGCTCAAGAACACCATGAGGGTGCGGTAGTGCAAATAATATTAGAACCAACCTATTACCCAAGTAGTTAAGTTTCCAGACTTTATCTGATTCCAGACTTCTTCTTAACAGAAAAACCCTATTTACATGCTTCAAACCCCAATTTGAAATGCAAAGAATAACTTTGAAGAAGAAGACCACAGTTTAGCTGAAACAACTGAGCCATAAGATTAGAATCACTTCGAATATGCTGCTGGAAAGCTCCAGGGTTCACAGCAAACCCATCTGGATTGAAGCTCAAATTATTGGTAGGTGCACTGAAATAATTTCAAATAATAAGAGTCAGAAAAAAGCTTTAGATTCCTGTTTAGTACCTAACAATTATTGAGATAAAATTACAAAAGTTATCTTAGTGTGCTTCATCTTGAGACAGTGATTTACTTTTACCTGGGATCTAAAATGTGCATAGGGAATAAGTGGAACATTTTCAGAAAAAAAACTCAATCTAACATCTCAAGTCACCATACTGTAATTTGCAGACTGGATTGCCGAGTATTAGATCTACATAATCTTGGCATCCCTTAAATTCCTCATAATCATGGAAATTAAAAATAATTTTTCAGAGCACAAAAGATTGTGTCTGAAGTTATTCTATCAACCTATCAATCTATATCAAATTAGTAATGTTGAGACCATCAATCACAAACACCCAACATGAATGAAGACCAGGAGGTGTTGCTGGGCTGCTAAATCATTAAAACATAATAACTCATATTAATTTTCTCAATCAACATAGGTCCTCGGCAGTTCTTTGTTCCCTCAACTTGAATAATTCACTCTTCCTCGCTAGTGAATTAATTATTGAAACAAAACTAATCTTTAAAAATTCTTATAAATCGCAAAAATCGTCATATGGGTTTGCCCAACATTATAGCCTAATAAAGCATCATAATGTACTATGAATAATAAATAAGTACCTTGATGCAGCAGCAGAAATCATCATCACCAAATCTTCATCTTTCACACCCAATGCACTCAATTTCTCAATATTCGTCATCTCCTTCCCATTATACAGCAGCTGCTGTTGCTGAAGAGGCACACTTGTCTGCCCACATACAAAGCCAAATCAAATTTAACATTCATAAATCCATACTCAAATTTAACTTTCCAGACCTCAATACCCCGTTTCGTTCCTCAGACAACTAAGAACCAACTGACCGCAAATACATATAAAAAATTTAAATTTCACAATCGAAGTTTACAATCCAATAGTATCAAACTCAAATTGAGCAAAAAATATTGATGAAGCAGAAGGAAAAACAAAGAATCATTGATGCAACAAGTTTGTAGGTACTGCTGAAACAGAACATAAAGCAAGATAGTTAGTTCTTGTTAATGCATGCACACGGAAGCGGGAATTAAACTTCTTTTCATTAATAACAAGAGAACCATAGATAACCACAAACACATGAATATGTACCTCGAAGATAACAGCAACAAGAATTGTATCATTCACAAACACATGAATATCTACCTCCAGCTAATGTCCCAACTGTACCTTTCACCTAGTTCAAATAATGTACATTAAAATCATTTTGGCCACAAAAATAATTTCATGAACTTTTCAACACCAGCTTGAAATGTCCAGTTAAAGGAATAAGGTATCATTTGAGTTACCTTTTTTGAACCTTACGCTTTCTCGTATAATAAGGAGGAGGTCTTGCATGTCCTTCGTCAGATGCCTCGGGCCCAGCGTTGTGTCCATGTTTGTGCCCCCCTGTCCCACAAGGAGGTGCCTTAGATATGCATTTTGGCCGACCTTCTGCCGCTGCAGCTAACCCAACAGGCTGCTCAGGCTGAACATGGGGTGGGTTGATGGCTGAAGAAGGGCCAGTGGACGTACTGTGGGAAGGTGGGTCCTGTTGCAAGTCAGGAGGGGTTTGATCAAGACCCAGGTCAAATGATGGAATAGGTGATAGCTCAGGAAATGACCGTGGGGTGGGTGGACGAATGTCAGACCCAGGACAGGCATGTGGGGTGGGTGGAGGGATGGTGGGACTAGGGGACTCATGTGGGGTGGGTGGAGGGATGGTGGGACTAGGGGACTCATGTGGAGTGGCTAAAGGGATGGTGGGGGTAGGGGATGGATGTGAGGTGGGTGAAGGGATGGTGGGGCTAACGGATGGATGTGGGGTGGGTAAAGGGATGGTGGGGCTAAGGGATGGATGTGCGGTGGATGGAGAGGGATCGAGGGTAGGGACAACCTGAGGGGTAGCAATAGGCGGACGAGAGCAACGTCCGGCAGGAGCTGTGCTCGTGCTTGGGCTCTCAGTAGTGCTTGGCCTCTGAGTAGGCGCTGCCGCAGGAGTAGCTGCCTCCTCGTTCGGGGCCTCAGGTTCCCGAGGTCGTACACGGCCAATCTCATGCACTGCCTCCAGCACATTAATAATGTCATTGTGCTCCTCCGTGCCCACGGGGTGACGGCGCATCATACAGACATATCCTTCAATCTGCACATGGAAAAACCAAGTATATTAATAATGCAATATCAAAATGAAGAAAGCCAATCAATAGTATAATAAAGGTTGGTTCCAAATTGATACGGCAACTAATAATTGGAAATTATAGGGACACCAAGTGTTACATTGGACTAAATTGAAATTAACTTTTGTATTAAAGATGTAGTTAGCGGATATCGTCTTCTCAAAAATGCAAATTGCCAATGCCAAATGAGGAAAAAAATTAAAAATAATAAAAATGGAAAGATGAATGTATACCATAACTCTAAAGGCTGAAATACGAGATATGACCTTAGAGCATCCCAAATTAGATTTGTATATGAACAAAGTTCTCTATAAGGTAAATCAACAAGATTGTCTATAAGCAATCTTAAGCAGACAACAATTTAAAAGAGAGGTTTGATGCTAAGCAAACATTGGACCACATAAGAAGAGTTCTCTAAACAGTGGTAAACTAAGTAACAAGTACGGTAAGATGTAGAACACATGGAGAAGTTACCATTAGAATGAATCTACCACCAGGGATATCGATAAACCTTCGAGTTATCCTTGTGAACCAATCGAAGTACTCGTGCTGTAGAGGCATATCACCAAGCACTGCTTGACAACGCCGTTGAAGGCGATGACCCCAGTTCGTGAGATGCATAGCATGTCTCCGCATCCAATCAACACCGATCTTCCCCCTCAAATCAATTGCATGAAGCACCGGGTCCGTGTTAACATCGCGGGGAATTTCTTGGATCATCCCAAATTGCCGAACGACACGATCCGGTGTATGTTTCTCTACTAGATGGAAACATACAAGCGGCACCATTGCCGTCCACACTGCCCTCCCTGCAACGCACCACGGCGGAAGGTTCTCGTATTCATCTTCATACGGCTGCCACACCACCTACAACAGCCCAAAAACAAATATGCAACACATTAGGCAACTATCTTTCTATTTAAAAGTTCAGCAAATATATATCTTGTTCTTGAACATGTTGAACAAAGCATTTTCATACCTGGTTTGGCAACATTAAAGCTATTTGCTCCCGATACCTGTCCCTGAAGACCTGGGCGGGCCTATTTTTCTTGTTTGGGACCCACACCCACCTACAATCAAGAACAGGGGATCAATATCTACAACTTCCCAAGTAAGATAATATTATGATTAAAACTATAATGTAATCAGATATAACTACTAATAGAATCTTATAGAAATTTCTTCAATTAATAATATCACTAGAATGAAAAAAGTCCTTATAAAAACAAAACACATACAAGCCATATGACAATGACAAAATTAGAGTATATTAACGTAATCATATATATTGAAACTTTGTTTAACATTTTTAAATGTTGACATAAATGATTCGTACAACCCTTTTAAATAAAAATAAAAAATTTATATTTTAAGTTACATGATTGTAAGCTTAGGTAATGATCTCATATTGTAAATGAAGTTACTAAGGTACACACTTACTTAAGGGACAGTGGACCACGCACTGGAGGACCATAAGCACCCACTGGTGGGCCACGCTCAACTGCCGGGCACAAATAGGGGAATCTGGCCCACGCCCAATACTGGACCAACAATAAACACCCACCAATCTGACTAGCTTTCTTATCGCTTGCCCTGCATAACTGTCGGTACAACCATGCAAGGCAAGCACTTCCCCAACTATACCTTCGTGGGTTGCGAAGGTCTTCCAACTGCTGCACCCACATTAGATGCACCCTATCACCGGATTTGTCCATGAAGATTGTGTCCCCCAATAGCGCTAGGATGTAGCATCGTGCGTACCTATGCACTTCATCGTCTTCAGCATTAGGCGGCAGTGGATGGGCAACTTGCTCCAAAAGCCGTTTGATGAGAATCCTTTGGCCAGAACGTTCCAGATGGTCTTCATTGGTAGGTCGAAAGCCAAGGTACTCATCGCACACATTCTCCCATTCTTTTTGTGTGCTCCCTGTTACAGCGTCACCATCAACAGGAAGTCCAAGAAGAACCTCCACATCCTGCAGTGTGATGGTGACCTCACCATGCGGCATGTGGAATGTGTGAGTCTCGGGCCGCCATCGCTCCACTAAGGCCGTTATCAGGCCATGATCAATCTCTCTACCCGGAGTCCTGAGAAGTCCCTCCAAACCAAGTGCCTTAATGATGTCAATTACTCGATCGTCCACCATTGGCTCTCGATTCGAGAACTCTTCACTACGGGCACGACATTTAAGGGACCCTGGATCCTGCACAAAACATAACCATGGATTAACATATGACAGCAAGTTGAGTGCAATAGAAGTTGTTTATAGTATTTATAACACCCACCATGGATTAACATGTGGGGTGGATTAACATACAACTTATAAACATACAAGTTATTATTAATTTCTAAAAGCTAGTTAATGACTTGATGCTAACTAAGAAAATTACACTTTAAAAATATTTAGGTCATAAAATCTCTTATTGGCATCAATGTTAAACATTCGTTTTTTTCTAAATAAACATGTAATATTCATAGAAAGAAAAGACTTAGAAACAAATCACAGGGGGAGGGAATTAATCCCTTCTCCATCTTGTGATTTAAAACGAAAATTTAGTGAGGAAGAGATAGTGTTAAATCTCTCATTTGGCTCCATTTTATGGGCAAAAACACTAGCCTTCCTAAAAATATGGTTTATAAACCCAAAAAAAAAAGAAAAAAAAAAGATAGATATTACAAGGATCCCCCTAATCAATATATATATAAAAGCAGAGACCTCATGCGAGAGTGCATGAGGTTCTACACATATTCTATGTCCTACTAAATGGTAGAAACTCAATTGTTAAAAATAAGCACAAAAAAAGAAACAATAGAATAGTAAAGGTACAAATTAAGAACTAAGTGGGCAGAAAAAATTATGTGGTGTCTCCATTATTTGAAGGTTAGCCTAGAATCTATATAAATAAAAAATTGTTAAATATATTATACGGGTACACCTTTGTTAAAAATTTGTTAAATATGTTGAATCATGTCTACCTCAACCATCATTGAAACTACTTGCTTTATTTATTTATTTATTGGTCAAGTATCATGTACAACTGTCCGCAAGAGCCTTGACAATATCAAAGTGTGTTTGTTGCTTCGCCTAGACATGAATGCAACCTTAGCACTGCTATAGTTAAAATATTATTGAAGATGCTTCATAAGATCAATGCCTTAGTTAGACATTTCGTATGACAAGGGATAGGTTGAAGGAGCTTGATATGCATAATGTATGCTTGCAATTAATTGGTTTACAATCAATTGATGGTTTACAACAAAATATGCCTACATTCTCTGAAGTTTCTACTATAATTGTAGGTGATTTTAGCAATTAAAATATCCACCATTTATGCTATAATATATGTACAAAAATTTCAAAAACCATTTTACATAAAAGCTTATAGCATTATCCGTGCACCGCGCGGGCAACCTTCTAGTTAAAATACAAATAACCTATTTTCGACTAAAAAAAATATTTTTAAATTTTAAATTCATTTAATTAAAACCAAACTAAAGTCCAGGTTCAAAAAACGAAATTCACCACACACAAAAAAAAGTGAAATCTTTAGTGGTGTGTTTTACCTGCCCATTCCAAATGGCTTCTGATTGATGGTTGGGCTGCAACGTCAACACTGACCTGTCAATGGGGCCAGGCTGCGCATGGTTAATCTGTCCAGCATTTGCAGCAGCCATACTGCACAAAAATGATAAGCAATTAGCACATACTAGACATTATTGAAAACAAAAACAAAAACAACCTAAAAAATATTGTCAATAATAATACATAATGAAACAAGGTATGCATTTGATGTTACATCTAACTTTTTCTTTTATATAGGTTATTTGAACAAACCTCTAACAAAACCACAAAATACAAATAATTATTACTTTCAAGTTGCATCCATCTAATAGGTCAAAAATAGAGCACAAAGGAACAATCTCTGTCCCAAAGCTTTAATTAAGCAACTTGTTGTTGTGTATGTATTGCATGGTTTGCAGAGTGCATATGAGAGAGAGAGAGAGAGAGAGAGAGAGAGAGAGAGAGAGAGAGAGAGAGAGAGAGAGAGAGAGAGAGAGAGAGAGAGAGAGAGAGAGTGTTCAATAATTTGAATAACTGATTATTGACAATTATATGGCATTAGCTTTTTTATTTATTACAATATGCAAAATACGAGAAATAATTTTAAAAAAGAATTCAATATGCAAAATAATTTAGTTTAGTTATCTAAAAGAATTCAATATTCAAAATGCTAAAGCAATATTTACGTTTGAAAGAATAAGGAATAACATTGAATGCACCACCTCCTTGGAATTTTGCAACTGTAACTACCTGCATGTTTATGCTTTTATGTTTGAAAGTTTAACTAAAAAGCTAGGCAGTAACTAAGATGCCGTTTTGCCAAGGCTTGTCATGGACATTTATAATTCATTCACTAAAAAGTGGTAGGGCACAACATGGAATAAAGGGAAACAAAAAGAAATTAAGAAATAAAAAAGAAGGCGGCATTTCTAAAAGACGATATTATTGCAAAGAAAGTATTATAATAAATTGACAATTGAAAATATGTATCTTTGTTTCATTTGCTAGGGGAAAGAATCCCATGTGCATGTTGCCATGTTGTTAGATATAGGAACAGGTTGTTTCAACCGGAAGTGATCTAACTAAACTATATCTACAATAATCTATGCAATTAGTTCTGTGTGAAACTATTAGCACATGCTGAAAAGACCAAAGGGGGGGAATCAAACTTTTTCAAATGGGATTTTAATAATGAGATTGTACAAGACAGATACCACATATAAAAAATATATGTGGTGGGAGGCAGAAAAGACTTAATGACAAGGCCAAGGGTATTGATGGGAAAGCTCTGTAAGGGTATTGATGCAGGAATAAGATAGGTTTTTTAAGGCTGCACTATTTATTTGCGTTTTGATGGGAAGGCTCCCTCAACCAAAAAAAGAATCTGATACAAGGAAATAAACTTTGTTCTTATGACTTAATTTACGTTTCCAAAATAATTTACGTTTCCATCTAAAAATGGAGAAAGTAATATTTTCCTCAAAACAATCTAATTTTGGTCAAGTGATGGTTTCAAAAACGACTGCTGTATTAGATATTAGGAATTTAGGGGACATGTATTCCTAGTCACTTCTCATAATAAGACTTAAAAAAGAGAGTCAAACTTGGCCAATGTATGCTTCCTATATAGGAATTGGTGACTTTTTTTTTGGATGAAATTTCAAATTGAGCTCAAGTTTTGGGCTTTTGAATAGTGGTCTAGCTAAGTACATATCTTCTATGGATTTATATTTTTGGATATTAATAGGTTCCATGTTGTTAGTCCCCAATTAATAGGTAAGGAAGTAGAATCACTGGACTAATGGGCTTTGTTAATCTTTGTTTTTTTTCAGATTGATCCACGCCATCGTTATGGACACAATTTACACTTCTACTATGATGTCTGGTCTGATAGCAAGAGCACCCAACCTTTCTTCTACTGGTACTCATGAAAATTAACTTTTTCTTTCTTGGTATAATTGCTTTTGATTTAGCCTTATCCTTCTTTATCACTGATTTCTAACTTTATTTTTCTCCTCCTCTGAAACTGAAGGTTGGATGTTGGTGATGGTAAAGACCTAAATCTTGAAAGGTGCCTAAGGACTGTTCTACAACGTCAATGCATCGCGTATCTTGGACCAGTAAGTATTACTAATCATACCATCTGTTACTGCATTCCAATAATACACCCCCTCTCCATTTTAAATGTGTTCATTTCATGGTTTAGATTAAATATTACAAATTTAAGTGTATCCACTGCAACATCATTTAAAATTTTAAGTAACATGGCTCTTTATACATTAGATCCAAAAAATAATATCTTAACTGTGAAATGGACCCCCTCCAATCTTGTTTCTTCATCAAATTTGTTGTGTTGAATTTACATGCACACACTCCCATAAGCATCTTTGCAACCTAGATAAGTGCCTAGATAGATAACTAAGTGGCTTCTTATGAATGTGGATAAATGCATATATTTCACTATTTCACTGTTATAACTTTACATTCTCTATCGTTTGGTATTACAGAAAGAGAGGGAAGCATATGAAGTAATTGTAGAGAGTGGAAAGCTTTTATACAGGCAAACAGGGATGCTTATTAACACCGTTGAGGGTTCTAAGTGGATTTTTGTGCTCAGCACATCAAGGGCTTTGTATGTGGGTCAGAAGAAGAAAGGTGTTTTTCAGCACTCAAGTTTTCTATCGGGAGGTGCTACATCAACAGCAGGGAGATTAGTTGCCCATGATGGGGTTCTTGAGGTACTATCTATAACATAGCATAGACACAATTATTGATTTTTCATCATGTTGCAGTTCAATTTCTAAGCCAAATGCATCTCTCTCTCTCTCTCACACACGCACACACACGAACACACCAGCATCTTATATATTGGTCTGTCAAAGAGAAATTTGGATTTTTAAGTGCTTTGCTTATTAATTTGTCTTATTTCATTTCTAAGTGTTTATCTGCACAGCAGTACATTCTACATTTCTTATGGTCTTTCTAAAACCTACCAAAGATGAATCTGAAGCATCTGTGTTATCTGTAATCAAATACCCAAATTCATCCCCTTCAAAACCACACCACATGTCATGCCATTTTTTTGTCCTCCTTCATCACAATAATATACTCAAAAAAAAAAAAAAAAAAAATACTGATGTTATCTAAAATTCATCCCCGAAATTTGTCTTAATTCGAACATAAAATTCGAATCTAAAAAAGTAAGTAACTGAGAAATGGCATACTTGAAAAATGGGAAGGAATTGAAGCAACAATCTGGGAATGAAGAAGAATGCTTCTTATACAAAAAAAAAAAAAAAAAAAAAAAAAAAAAAAAACAAACAAACAAACAAACAAACAAGAGAGTGACTGAGACTACACCTTTGTTTCAGATACCGCGTAGGTGAGCGAGAGAGTGACTGAGACTAGGTCGGTGAGGCTGAGAGGGTGAGTGGGTTGGGGCCGGCGTCGGCGACGGTGACGCTGAGAGAGTGAGAGGAGGAGAGGGTGAGTGAGAGTGTCGGTCGGTTTGCTGAGAGCGTGAGTGAGGCGTTTGACTGATGAGGGAGAGTGAGTGGGTGGGTGGGTGACTGAAAGAGAGGGTGACTGGGTTGGGGCCGGCGTCGGCGACGGTGACGCTGAGAGAGTGAGAGAAGGAGAGGGTGAGTGAGGGTGAGCGAGAGTGTCCATCTGTAGAGGCGTTTGACTGATGAGGGAGAGTGAGTGGGTGGGTGACTGAAAGAGAGAGCGTTAAATTCAAAAATATCCTATTAGAAATCGACCTTCACACACTCGGTTTCCAGGTCGTGCTCCACGTCAGTCCACGTCAATGGCACGTGACACCAACATGGAAATCGACTCTCTGATGGTCGATTTTTAGATGGCTGCCACCTGGCAGTAACGCCACATCAGATGTCACGGACAACCAAAACCGACTCTGTGAGAGTCGATTTACAAAGCCCAAAATCGACTATCATAAACTCGAGATGTTACTAACCCAATTACTTTCAAAACCGGACCTATTAACTAGATAGTTGGGAAATTAGGCCTATTTTCCAATTTCGTTCCTAAACAGAGCTAGCAAATTATTCATGAAATTATTATAGAGATTCCCAATCGAGGAAAAAAAAAAAAAAAAAATACAAGGGAGCAACAAAAAGTGAGAGAGAAAATTGGATTGTTCTATTTGAGCAGTCGTCGTGCTTCCACGGTTCCGCTAGAGGAAAAAGAGCCTATAGAAGTTAGAAGTAGAAGAATGCCGAGGGTGACACCGATTTTGCGCAAAGCTCGTAAAGCTCTTCAAGATTCGGATTTGGTCAAGGCCTTGCAGTCTGAGATCACACACGAGCTCTCCTCCACTCCCTTTCAGGTCCTCTCTCTGTCTCTCTTTCGCCTCCATGCCTTTCCTGTTGACGTAGTCGATTATTTCTTTGCTTTGAATTGGGATGTAATGTAATCGAAATGCGTGAATTTCACCACAAATAGCTAAACCATCACTAACCCATTTGCTCAAATCCACTAGAGACACAAAAAAAGTAGAAAAAACAATGAAAGTTTAGGGGTGGGAATGTTTTATGGGACTTTTATTTTAGTTGCAGACTAGTGCGTGTGAATGTGAAAGATTGATCAGTGACTTCATGGCTCATCTGGAAAACAAGTTTGGTGTACAAAGTGTAAAATTACTGGGTGTAAATATTTATCCCTCCAAAAACAAAAGTGGAATGTGGAAATTGGTTAAGTTTTCAACTCAGAGTTTTGGGGTTTTTGTATAAGCTATAGATTGACAAAGTTAAGAGCTTTTTTTAATGAAATTATGACACTTTGTCATGCCCAACTTGACAAAAGTTTATTCCTTTTATTTTGGGAATTGTTATGCCATCCTGTTTTGGTGTTACACCTTCTAGGAATTATGATTCATACATGCAGACAAAAGCAGCTATAAACATATAGCTACGTTTGACTCTAAAATTTAAACATCTTTTTTAAAAATCTATGTCACTTGTGTACCTAGTATTGTAAAAGTAAAAGGATTGGCTCCTTATTGAATTGTATGTGTATTGACATGGATATAGGATGACCAAAGTCATTCTCCGGGGGATTTTGTGGTGGAATGGGACTCACCACAGTCCCAAGATGTGGTTTTACGAAGAAATTGTGAGTCGGGGGAGGAGGTTGCAGTCTCAGCGGTGCTTGGTCCATTGACTTATGGAAAAGAGGGAGTGTTTCCGAGGGATGTTTTGATGAAAGTATGTTTGAAAAAGCCTGGCCTGAGCTCAATGTTGCAGTTTGATTGTGGAGTTTTTGAGGGAGGTAATGAAGGGTCTCAGTTTGACATCCATAATGCCTATTATATCCAATCACTTACTTGTGTGAGCCCTTCAGACTACAGAGGCCCCTTATTCAGGTAAGATTTTATACTCATACGTTTTTATTGAAATAAGTTGCTCACTTTTCAATATTACTACTTTTATCTTAATCCATCAAATAGCACATATTCCTGTCAGATATAATCTTTGATCTAAAGTAAATAGCAGCAACAATAACCAGATATATGTAGTTTGATGTGTCCTATTTCTTATTTAAAGTGAGCCTTTTAAAAGAGTTACATTTCATGTTTTGCTTTGAGTTGGATTCTCTTGAGCAGGTTGCTCTACTTATACATGGACAATTGATAAGTTACACAGGGATGGTGTGTCTTTACTTAGCCATTTGAAAAGTATTCTCCCTGTGGGAGAGAAATTAAAATGGCAGCTGTAAGGTTGGTCCATGTATGTCCTTAGTTTGATTTTTAGTGTCAATTGAGCTCCTTTGGATAGAATTCCATGTATTTCCAAGAGGAAGCCTTGAGGCGAAACTTAATTTATGATCCCTCTGCTCAGGAGAAACTTGTATTTTATTTTCTTTATATGGAAATTATGGATGCCCCCATTCTACTGAGGTTGCTCTCTAGTGTTGCTCCAAAGAACGGAGGGGTAGATGTACACGGTATCTAAACAATTACTGAATTGTTAATTTTCTTCCTTTTCCTTATTACAGACGTAATTTCCTTATCTAGGATAATTTGACTCACTGAGGATCTGTCCACCCCCCCCCCCCTCCTCCCACTTCCCTTTTCTCCCTTCTGATTAGTAATTACACATGCACCCGATGGGTTTCAAACCCATGATCTCCCCTTCCATCTTGCTCTTATATGGAAAGGAGGTGTCATTTGAGCTAGAACTCGTTGGCCTCCCTTGGCTCATATTGGATAGGATATTCCACTGTGCATTGTCAACATGGTAGTTTAGTTTTCTTTTAATCCTAAGGGGTCAGTAAATCACCTTTCCTTTATTGGTTTTCATATTTAATTTCCTCTTCTTCTGCCCCTTTTATCTAACTGCTTCTAGGATGTTGATATCTTCTGTTATTACTGTTTGGGTATCTGAAAGGAGAGGAAGTCTGGAGTTTTGGGAGGAGAAACATTTTATACTTTTGTGCTTGATGTTGACCCTCTTAACTCTTAAAGGACAACTATAGGTATGCTAAATGGTGATTTCCTTGTGGGTGTTATCTGGAATGAGGTTGTTTCATAGTTATATTAGTCTAACTAATCTTGTTACATGTTAATAAAGTTATTAATCAGGACAGGGCACAGTTTTACTTTCTTTGTGGTTTTAATTATACTTCTCCCAAACCCTGCAAAAGTGGAAGCTTTGTACACTGAGCACATCCTTTTTTGTCTGTAAATCATTGGCTGTGTGATTGTGAGAGTGCTATTTTCACTGTCTACGTTGTCTGGGTACTTATCTGATGAATTTATGATCCATACTTTTTACACTATAGTGTTGCATCCTTGATAAAATCATAAATTAAAATAACCCAAAAATTAAATCGGAATCCAAAAACCTCATATTTACTCCAGCATTTAGCTTATGATATCAAAGTTTGGACTATGATGAAATACTACTATTTACATCTTAGTTTTACTGGATATGTGAGGTTTCTCAATCCCAAAGTCATTCTGTATGTTTTAATTTTGATAAATCTTTTCATAATTATTTTTTGTTCTTCAAACACATTAGTGCAAATGCTTGTTCCATTCACATCATGTTCATTATGTTAATTGTTTAGATTTTTTCCCCCTGATTTGGATTCTCTAAAATCTAAACCATAATCATCTTTGTTATTGTTCTCTTTTTTACATCTGTGTACAGCTCTTTGGACCCTCAATTGCAAGATGCACTCAAGGAGTACCTAGTTGCAAGGGGAGTTGGAGAAAGCCTGACCAACTTCCTCCTCCACCACCTACATAAAAAGGAGCAAGGTCAATATGTGAACTGGTTAAAAAACCTTGAATCATCATTGGCAAAAAGTGAGTGACAGCTGATGGTGGGTCAATCATACATGCTTCATTCTTTCGCATTAATTCCCACCTTGTCTCAATTTATCAACTGTTGTCTTTTTACTTTTACATAGTTTGAGCTCAAATGTTTATCATTTGTAAATGTTTTTTTGTTCATTTTACAGTCTGAGCACAATTAAATTGAGTAATGGATCCCATCAAAGTTTTTTTTTTTTTTTTTTTGAGTAATGGTCATGAATGATTTTTTGGATGGATTGCCAAAATCAGCTGCATTGCTAAATTGGTGACCTGGTGTTGTATGCTGCAACTTTGATGGATAATCCTTTTAATTTTCATTAATGAAATGTGCCGTTCACTAGCCTGGCCTTAAGTGCTGGGTCCAAACTTCTGCCCCTATATGGATTTCTTTAATAGGAAAGTTTGCATTAAAAGGCAGGTGTATCAACAACAAAATACCATAAATCCCTGCAGTCCTTCGATTATAGTGTGAAGATACGTCAGCCTCCAGAAGAACTTCATTGAATCAAAATTTGATTAAAGGAAAAAGGAATGCCTCTATTCAATGTTGCTGGATTTTTAAGGCAATACAGAATCTAATTACTAATGGAATATCAGACAAAACCTTGGTTGCTGCATTCCATGCTAGATAGCCATGCACCCCTAAGGCGTTGAAGAGAGTCATGCACATTGAACCTTCTAAGAGGAAGAAGGCATTTCAATAGTACTTCTCTTCCTGCCATCCTTTCAGTTTTCATTATCTATGTCTGCCTTTGCAGTCCTCTGTACGCAAATCTGTCAAATTTATCATTGCCTCAAGAAATGACATATTTATTTACTTTTAAACAAAATGCATATAGGGGGAATGCATGGTTTCAGGGTTTATATAATTCTATATGTGTTTTGATTTTAGTCAGAATTTCAATAGTCTTGTAGGTTCCAAACACAAAGCGGGTGAAGGAAAAGCAAAACAAGAAAAAATAGCATAGGGTTTGAGGAATACATATAATCTGAGTAACTATTATGTTACATAATATGATGGTCAATATGTGCAATCATCATCTCATGCATTGGATGTCCATCTTTCTTTTCATAGAAAGGCTCTTGCTTGGACTAGAGGAGCTGCAAGCTCTGATCACGGCTCACTCAGTGCGAGCCCTCCTATTCTGGTTCAAAAAACAGTAGATATAGCTTGAATGATACCATCTTTTTCCCAGCAGGGATTAGCATAAATATGTATGCAAGCATTTGTCTCCAACCAGATATTAGGATACACATTTTATACTTCAACTATAATTTGCAGTTACAATTTTGAAATCTAAAGCCTTTTCACAAGGATAGTACCTGTAAAAAGAAGCCAGTTTAAATAAAAATAAGAATACCCCCTTCACACCTTCAAAAAGGGATGTCAACTTCTTGCAGAAGACACCCAATAGAATATGCAAATAAGAAAAAAATAGTGAAGGGATCTGGAAGAATTTATCGGGACTAAAAATTCCATTCAAATTCATTATCTTTCTGTGGATAATGTGGAAGATTTGAAAAATGCTCATTCAACTAAAGTTTGTTTAGAGAGAAAGAACATTGCCACAGACAAAGGATGTGTCTTGTGCCATTCAGCATTAGCGAATATAGATCATCTTTCCTTTCCTGCTGCTTTGCCAAAGCTCTATGGCTGGGATCAGCCATAAATTTAAGATCTGTTCTATTTCTGGTTAAAGTATTGGTTGCAATATATTGAAAATAGCAGGCACTTTAACCCTCCTTTGTAAGGACCATTGCTCTTATTTATGGGCCATCTGGAAAAGCAGGAATCAAGCCAAGATTCATTACTAATGCGTAATAAATTGATGGACAGGTAGTTCAAAGCTTTCAACAATGCAGAAACCAAGCAGCAAAGCAAGAAAAATATAAAGGAAAGCCTCAGTTGGCAAATGCTTATCCTAAAGATAGGGAGGGAAATAAATTATTTAAAGGACACTGCTCAATTGCATAAACAGAGGGGTTACAGACAACATTACTGGTAGCAAGAGAAGCAGTGTTTCAAGCTAAAAGGAGTGGCTTTTGGTTATGCAAAATGAATTAATATTTTTTCCATTAACCATGGGAATGCTCTTACAAATACTGCACTGATGGATTAGGCAATTAGCCATAGAAGTTTTGTAGTAAATGACATCATTTTGGGGCCAGTGTTAGATTGGGCTAAAGAGGTCTTTAGTATTGCTGTCGGGTATAGGGAGCTGGGCCGATCTGCCAAGCACCAGTCGAGCTTTTAGACTGCTAGACTAGTACCCATGTAGACATTAGAACATTTTATATGGATTGCTCTGTATCTTTATCTTCTGTTCATTTGTTGTAACCAAAAAAAAAAAAAGAGAAATGTTAAACGATTCCCTAAAGACATTTATTAGCGAACCATTTTTAACAGTTTTTATGGAAAAAAAAAAAAAAGTTATATTATGACAATTTTTTCTATTTCCTATAAAATTAGCATTAGAACTTTTCTAAAATAATTTATTTTGAACGCCCGTTAATAAGTCCCAAAAAAGAGAATAACTAAGGGGAAAAAATAACAACAAGGGCACATTTTTTTGTTTTGAGAGTCACAATAAGGGCACATTTGGTACAATGTAATAATCACAGTGAATTAGGAGTTAGTATTAGAAGGCACACAAGAAGCTATAAATTTTTTTATATACAAAAAGAAGCTATGATTGAATGACTATTACTATTCATATATTTAGTGACAACACATGAATAGAACCTTAAATGAAATCATATTTTAAGTCCAATTTATTAATTTATCATTTATAAATTCATATTTACATTTCTTTTTTTATAGCTCTAGCATAACAACGTAGAAGTTATCAATTACATATTGGGGAAAAAAGGTTGTACTATTACTTATTAGTAGCCAAGAGAGGGGGGGGGGGGGGGGGGGAAGTAGTTAAATACCCAAAATTGTTTACTGGGCACAATACAGATGACTAACCATCATTCATATCTTGACAAATGTATGGAAGATCTTGGATGCTAGCTAGGGCCTGTTTGGTGGCAATAGTATTGGATTTTTGTTTTCAAAACAATGTGAAATTTTTTTTGTTTTTTTTTAATTTTTGAAGTGTATTAAAAATATGTGTTTAGAGTACTCATAAGTCATAATGCAATAAAAAAAGTGTTTAAAGCCATGTTTTAATTTTTTTTTCTAAAACTGAATATACACAATTGGGTATTTAATATGTGTAGCAATTAAGAATTTTCAAACAAAAAATTAAGAAGTTTTAATGGAGAAAGAGAAATTCCCGCAATATTATCAATGGCACCAATCCCTCTCTTCTTCCCATTTCCCCTCCTCCATGTCAAAGATTAGCTTAATCGCATATGGCTTATATATATGGAACATTCTCTATGCCAAGGTGGTTGTCTCTTGAATTACTCCCTAACATTACCTTAATTATGTTCTATACATTGCAAACACACTACAGGTAGCTTCTTCATTCATAGAAACTGCATAGTTCTTTGGTCTCGTAATGCTAAAACTATTTTAGGTGTCATTTTGGGTAAAGGTAAAAAGTTTTTTTTTTTTTTTTTTTTTTTTAGTTTTTTGTCTTAATTTTTTTTTTCAAATAATTTAATTTTTATCTTTTTAAAAATAAATTAGCTTTGATTTATAAGTTGTGTTAACGGACACTGTGAGGTTCGGTTAACACCCAACTTTATGTCATAATTTTTGTCAACTGCCTAGTTTTATGTTAGTATTTTGTCACCTTTATAGGTTTTAAAATCAGTTTTATACCATTTCTCCTATTTATTCTTTTTTTTTTATTAAGTGGGATCTACATTATTTTAACCTTAACAAACATCGTATAATGCTTGTTAACATTTACTAATTTATAAATACTATGCACAGGCTGGCCCTAGGCCTAGGCCATTTAGACCATGGCCTAAGGCTCCCTAACATGGAAAGGCCCCCAAATATGGGGTCAGTAAGGTTTTTTTTTTTTTTTTTTTTTTAATTAAAGAAAAATGTGAGTTAGATGTTCAGTTTTTCCCAATGCCAAAAATATTAGAGCTATGCTAGTATATTACAAGTTTTATTACATAAGTCCTATAAATTGACATGTCACCAATCAAATGAAGTAATTCAATACTCATTTATTCTTTTCTTGAAGTGTGATCTCATTATCACATCAGTTTGTAAACTTTTTGTAATAAAATTTATAGTAAGTTTAGCATTTTCTCCCCAAAAAAAAAAAACAATATGAATTAATAGAAATGCAACCTAATCTCCATTAAGTGAATGAAAAATGCTAAAGCTAATACAAATTTTACAACAAAAAACTTACAAACTAATGTAACAGTAATATGATCGGTGTCACTTAAACAGTATAATAAATGAATGTTTAAATAATTTTTTATTAGTGATATGCTAGTTTGTAAAACCTATATAGTAAGTATCATTAGTTCACTTTGAGTGAATTAGTCATATTAATAAGTATGAATTAATAATAGATTTGAAATTTAAAAGAATAATAATAAAAAATAAACTAAATATTATTTAAGTGATTTAGAATCTTAGATATAAAAAAACCCCTTTAAAATTTTCGCCTAAACCCTCAAGTTATCTTGGCCGACCCTGACCATGCAAATAAGCAATAGGAAATTAGCAAATTATCCAAAGGATCCTGATTCCTTGAACCAATCCAACGATGGAAACAATGATAATTGTCCCTCATATAAATGTTTCGTAGGTTTTACTTTCAGAATCCATACCTTTTTCGTGGAAGCGACGAGAGACAAATGGGGGATCAAGTCAAAAGTGTGCTCATATATGATATCATATGTCGACACCACTACAACGCAAAGTGGCCCATGATAATACATTTATCATATATGGACCACTTTTAATTTTATCCTAAAAAAATAAGAAGAATATATGTGAATCCCTAATGTTGGAGAAAATATAGGCTTATCAGTTATTACAGTTGTCATGATGCTCCACCAATAATCAATTTTTTTTAAGAGAAATGCTCATAACATGACTTTTACCACAATTTTTATCACAACTTGCTTATATGGTAAGTTGTAAGCAATAGTGATGGATCCATAATTCTATCACTCACAACTTACCATATAAGTAAGTTGTAACAAAAATTGTGGTGAAAATTGTGTCCTTAATATTATTCTTTTTTTAAGAGGACATTTAAACCTCTTTTGAGTATTTTTTGAAAAGACCTCTTTTGGGTATTTATTTCTTCAATAATAGCAAGTTTCCGTTCCACGTCCAAAGATAAGAATTCTTTTAAAGTGACCTCAAGATGTTGATAAAATGTTATAAATTCAAAATTTTATGAATATCACAATATTTTAAAAATAGCTGAGAACCACTGAGTCAAACTCAATCCCTCCAATAATCATTTTTAATTACTCAATGCATTCCGTCTCGGTCACCACGTGTGAATTTCACAGTTGTTTAGATTATTTAGAATCAACGCCAAGTGGCTCATGATAATACATTTATCATATATGGACCACTTTTAATTTTATCATAAAAATTAAGAAGAATATATGTGGACCCCTAATGTTGGAGAAAGTACGGGCTTATCACAGCTGTCATGCTGTTCCCCACCTATAATCATTTTTTTTAAGAGTAATATTCATGACATCCTTTCATTACAACTTTTATCATAATTTATTCACATGATAAATTTTGAGCGAGAGAATTGTGTCCTGAGTATTATTTTATTTTATTTTTTTTAATGAGAATATTTAAACCTCTTTTTAAGTGTTTATTTATTGGATAACAGGAAGTTCCCGTTTCACGTACAAAGATAAAATGTTATAAATTCAAAATTTTATGAATAACAGAACCACTAAGTCAAACCCAATCCCTCCAAGAATCATCTTTAATTACCCAATGAATGTTGGCATTTCCCTCTCGGTCATCACGTGTGAATTTCACAGTTGTTTAGATTATTTAGAATCAACGCATCCATTCCCTACGAGAAATTACATCCATTTGACATGTCATCTATGGTCTATGTCACTGAATTACCTGAATAAAAAAACATGTAACTTAAAAATAGTTTCAAAGAACTGAATGCACAAAGTCAAGCAGGTTCCCTTAACAGTTCACACTTTTTGGTCTCTCAAACTAATAAAATAAAACACCCAACCAATTTGGACAATTAGTGGATCTTGCTTATCTTTATTTCCAATACCCTCTTTTATCCTATTTTTATTTAAATAATACTTTCAAGCACGAATCAAGATT
Organism: Quercus tomentella; assembly: GCA_028535165.1. NCBI lineage: Eukaryota > Viridiplantae > Streptophyta > Magnoliopsida > Fagales > Fagaceae > Quercus > Quercus tomentella. The sequence goes on along the minus strand of JAPQVY010000012.1, from coordinate 43,105,069 downwards.
CACAAGAATTGTCCATCATCGTGTGTAAAAAAAAAAAAAAAAAAAACTAAAAAGCTAAAAAGTATATATATCATGACAACAAATTAAACCAAAATAAGAAGTCAATACCTTGATTTACAAATGCAGCATCGTACTCCTAAAAAAGATTTTCCAGGTAAATAAAATTCGATGAACTGAACAGTAAAATAGAGGATTACATTTACAAATGCCATATAGTACTACTACAAAAGATTGGCTGCATCGTATTATTATTATTTATAACAAAATGGAGTGAATTGCTTTACATTACTTTACTGCCTCCAGTAGTTGCCAAATTCTTCCTCACGCCATCAATCTCTAGTAAGTAAAGAGTTTTTCTTTTTGGGAAGAGAAAGAAAAAACTTAAAAGTAAAAACCCTTCCTATTTGTTCGCCCCATATTTAAAAAATTAATCCTATTCCTTTCACACAAAAAAAAAAAAAAAAAAAAAAAAAAAAAATCCTATCAAAATTTTATATAGATTTTTTTTGGGAGGGGGGGGGGGGGGGGGTGGGGGAGGGGAGCCTACATACTAAAAAAACAGATAACTCATATATTTGAGTATATATATTTGAAAATTTTTGGAGATCCTACCCAAATGTGACTCCGCCATTGTTGATATTATAATATGGTACCATAGTGATGGTTGAAAAACAATGTCATAGCGGGTTTTGATAAAAATATATAGTAATAATAAGAAAATTGTTACGTTTATAACATTTTAACAACAAATCATAAGTGGTAAACTGTTGCTGATTCTAATATGAACATACCATTGAAATTATATTTTTGCTCATCAATAATAGCTAATAATTAATAAATGTATAATAACATAAGGGGTAAATTTTGCACATCCAATGTAAAAAAATCACACATATCAATCCATGTAAACTTGTGTAAATTTAGATTGTTTTTATAGTAATCATGTAAATATACAAGGATTAATTGCTATAATAACCATGTAAAAATACAAGGGTACTATTCACATGCAAATATATTTTTTAATACCTATTTACTCATATATACAAAGAGAGAGGAGATGATTTGAGAGAGTAATAAAAAATTGGTAGATAAATATTATTTTAATAAATATACTGTTTAATATGAGTGTTTTTAAAAAGTAATTGTGAAAAATAGAAAAAATAGGTTAAAAGTTTTGTCCAAGCTGATGCAATCTTCTACGAATAATTTCTCTAATAATAATAAGCATGATGGGTTTATGTGAATAACTCCAAGGTCCAAGCCACTATACGCCATAGGTTTTTGGACGGTACTGCAAGACAATAACAGCAATAGAGAAACTTCCATGAACTTTCGTTTTATAATAATGTCAATAATCAATATCAAGTGTTTTTAAAAAAATTTATTTTCGCACACCAAAACTTACTTTTGCTACTTTAATATAGCATTTGACAATACACTTTGTTTTATAATGTGTTTAAATATATGCATATTCATGGGTGTATGGAGATATAAAGTATGTTAGTTATAAATTTTGTCTCCTCTAAAGTTAAATCCTGATTTCATTGATGATTCCATGGATATAGAAGTTAGAACTTTGAACACATTTTCTTGACCATCATTTCTTGTATATGATCATATGCCTCTTTTTGCATGCAAGCCTTATGAGCTTTCTCTAATTTAGGGGTGTCCACGGGTCAGTCCGGGTTGGGTTTGTGCCCAACCCGGAACCGACCCGCTCACATCGGGTGGGACGTTGAACGACCCGCCGCCGACTGCCGGCAACCTCGGGTCGAGTCGGATCGGGCTCCGGTGGACAACGGTCGGGTCGGTCGAAGTCGGAGTGAGTTTTAACCTCCAGATTTTCGCCGAATCTTCGCCGGAAATCGCCTAATCTTCGCCGGATCTCGCCGAATCTTCTCTGGATCTATTGATTTTTCTTCGGATCTGTGCGACAACCACAGGATCGAAGCAAGAAAGACCATCTCAAGCCCAGATTTGAATGAAAACGTCCATCTCATCGCCGGATCTTCACTGGATCTTCGCCGAATCTGTTGATTTTTCTTCAGATCTGTGTGACAACCACGGCATCGAAGCAAAAAACACCACCTCAAGCCCAGATTTGAGCGAAAACTTCCATCTCATCGCCGGATCTAACCAAAAACTACCAAATCTTCACCGGATCTGAGTGGATCTAGGTAGATCTGGTCTTCTTTCACGGGATTCGGCGGTCGGATCGGGTTCATCGGGTTTTGGAGAAGAAAACCCGTCATCCGACCCGCCTGAATCGGTTTTTTGTGGCGAAGACCCGCCGCCGACCGTCACCGGCGTCGAATCGGCCGATTTTCGGGTCGGTCCGGACGGTTTGAGCGGGTGGGTCGGTTTTCGGTATATGGTGGACAGCCCTACTCTAATTATTCTCCCTTCAATGTTCCACTCCATTGTCTTGTTGACTTAGCATTTACATGTTGTACTTTTATTAATTTTAATTTTTAAGGAAATAAAATTATTTATTGTTGAATACAAATAAAAAAAATTATATAAGTCATTAAAATCTTTGTTTAGGTGGAAGGTTGAATTAGGGGGAAGATTAAATGGATAAATTCATTTAAAGTTTTAATTAAGTAGAAGGTGAAAGAGTGACACATGGTGGTAATTAGAAAATGATGAGGTGGAAAGCGAATGACAAAATTCTCTTAGCAATTAGCATGCATCACATAGCAGCACCTCACGCTCTCACACGTGAGATTTATGCTTTTTTTATATATAAAGAAGATATCTAATTAGAAAAGAAGAAGAGATTTATGCTTTCAAATTGATTCATAATTCTTGCAGCAAACCCAATGATCACTTATGACCTATAAGGCTATAACTCTTTACAATTTTGAGTCTTTGACAACAAAAATGACATTCAAAAGTTGGAGAAGATACAATAACTTCTCAATAAATATCAAAGTAAATCAAACAATTTAAACATACATAAATAATGGCAATGAGTGATTCTCTTTGAATTGCATTTCAATTTCAATAAGAATAGCGATTATTTCATGTCAGTATATACGTTCACATATGTGTAAACAATTGAAATCGTGAGTTGAAGATACAATTTTAAATTGTGTCTTCATCTCACAATTTTAATATTGAGCCGAATGTTGGTTTGGATTTGTAGAAATTATTACTTGGCAGCTTCCTTTTTTTTTTTTTTTTTTTTTTTTTGGAATTGGTAAGTAACTTGGCAACTTTATAAGATATTAGATATTCTAGCTGTCATTACGTGAGAGACTTTAGTATTTAAAAATCTTAACTTTCTCTTGGCCTTTATTTTTTATTATTATTGTAAGGACCAGAAAAATTGGCGGTCCAAGCCCACTTAGAATAGTGGCTGGATCAGTTCAACCGTGGTCCAAAACAATGAATTTGTAAGAGAGGAAAACAAACAACTAAAGGAGGGTTTTGCCCAAGGGGGGAAATAAGGAAGAAAAGGAAGACTTGTTTAAATGCATGAACCACTTTCTCAATACCAGTTGGCCCGAGGAGGCCACATTTACATAAGAACTGTTACTGCTCACTCTCTTTTCTCTTACACTGTGTTTGGTTGTGGTGATTTTAGGGAGGATGGAAAACATAGGGAGGAAAAGTGGATGGAAAACAGTGTTTTCCACTGTTTGGCAAAAGATGGAAAACACTGAGGATGGAAAACCCAGGAGAAAATTTTCTCTCCCTGGCCCACAAATCTCATCCTCCCAAATCAGGAGGAAAATTGTGGGGAGAAAACTCAGAAAAGTGGACTTATGGCATTTTTACACAAATGCCCTTTGGAATCAAGTTAAAAAAAATAAAAAATAAAAAATAAAAAAGAAAAAAGAAGAAGAAGAATAAACAGAGAGAGAGCGCTGGAGAATGAGAGCTGCACCTGCACTAGCTGGAAGCCTGGAACATTCTTGAATGAGGAGGACAAAGCAAAAAAAAGAAGGGGGATAGAGATATAAGGACAACGTGTGGAGGAGAAAAAAAGAATTAAAAAAAAAAAGAAAAAAAGAAGAAGAAAAACGTATGGATGGGAAGAAGGCTGAGAAAGGACAAATGATATAAAGAATAAAAAATTTTAAGAAATGTTACCACAATATTTTCATAATATTATTTAATGAGTATAAATAAATCTATTTCTTACCTATTATGTAACAAGGGTATAATAGTCAATTTATATAAACTACATTTTCTATCCTCTTACTTTTCTTTTCAACCAAACAAAAGAGTTTTCCACCCTCCCACTTTTCCATCCCTCCAACCAAACACACATGAGGGAAAACTAAATATTTTCTATCCTCTCACTTTTCCGTCCTCCCACTAATTTTCCATCCTCCAAATTTTCCACTCCTCCATCCAAACGGACCCTTAGTGTTCTTCTCGTTTCTTCTCTATCTCTTGATACTTGTGTTTGGCCCCCTCTCTCTGTAAACCCCCCCCTTTTTTTTATATACTTCTCATTCTCTCATCTCTCAACCATCCATCCTTGTCTAACATACCTTCTATCATGACACTTGTCTCTTTCTGTATCTAAAGAAGGTGGCAATAGCTATAACTTGTACTATTCAGGTTACTTCTTCATCAATGCAGCTGATAAAACTGTTGTCCACTATTTAATGCGGAGGCAACAGGTTACTCCAAACTATAAACTTTCCCTATGTTCACAGATTCTCTCTCTTCATATCCTTCTTTTAATTTGGAACGCCTCAGAGTCCTATAACTCATCCCTTCCTCTCCTCGGATGATCTTCCTCCTGGAGCCCGTGACCCGTGGCATCTCCACACCAATACTGCAACTCTTCAACTTCATCATCGGTCCTCGGGCACTCACAATTATTATTGTTATTAATTTTATTATTGATGATTTGTTTATTAATTCAGCTCTGTATGCCTTGTTTTAGCAAGCACATATATATAAATGGTTGTGTTAATGGGCACTGTGCGGTGCCCGTTAAGCACAAATTTTTTTAGTTTTTTCAGACACAAATTTTGTCTTTTTTTTTTTTTATTTATGTCAATTTTTCAGTTTTGTAAGTACTGTTTAAGATTTTTTTTAAAACTTTTTCTGACAATTTTTTTTTGTCTTTTCTGCACTTAACTCCATATATAAATTAGTACTATTAAAATGTATTACAAGTAGTTAGCTGTCGTTTTGTGAAGTGACCTTATCGAGTATAATGACTACATTGCTTTTAAACAATGATTGTGTTTCTATCTATTACCCAAAAAAAGCAATGATTGTGAATGGCACACGGTTCGTACACGGCTTGTCTTTTAACCATACGAACCCATACTTCGTCATGTTGGCATGTGATATTGATTTATTTGCTCTATTTATTTCTTTAAAATAAAAACAAAATTTTTTAAAAACCTTTTTACAAAAAATAAATAATTAAAAAAATTGCCAGATACAAACAAAATTTCGTAACTTCTTCCAAACTAACGTGGGATTAGATCTGATTGGTAGTTGGTACTACGTTGATTTTATATAAGTAGATGAAAAATGCAATCAGACCCCACCACGGATTAACTACCAATTTTAATTTAACCAATCAATTAAAATGTTAACAGGGTAATTAATTATAGGAAGGTCAACAAATACCTTAAGGATATTTATTAGTGAACAAGTTTAGACATTTTTTATAAAAAAAAATTAATGTTTTAATTTTTTTTCTATCTTTCATAAAAATTGCATCAAGACCCATTAATTATAATCAATTTCAAACACAATATTTAATATGGATAAACAATAAAGCAATTAACCATAAATAAATGCTCACTAGATTCTAGCAAGATTAATTGGTTAATATAGGATTAGGATCCCATAAAGTGAAGCAAATTTAGGACCGTCACATCATTTTAAAAAAATGATAAATGTTAAAGGGAACAATCTATTTTACTTGGAAACGGAGAGAATTTATAGTATTTATTTGACATTAGGTAATAAGTTTAGTTTTTTACTTTTTAAAGGCTTATTTTTTTCCACTTTTTCGTATTTTTTTCAAATATTTTCAAGATAAAAGATTTATAATAAAAAACTACATAAACTGTTGCTAAAGGAAATAAGTGTTTTTTTCACTTGGAAAGGAAGAAAATCCTTTACTTAAGTGCATGTTTGGATCCAACTTATTCATGGCTGCATTTTCTACTCTGCGTTTTTGTTCTTTTTTTTTTTTGGTTTTCACGCGTTTTTGGAGTATTGCGGTTACTGTTCATTAAACAGTAACCGCAAATGTTGACTTTCTGTAGTGAACAGTGCACATGTGCACTGTTCACGAACCCACAAATTTCATTTTTTATCAATTTTTTCATTAAAAATGGGTCCCACAGCACTATTCACACATTTAAAAATTATTTTGCTACAGTGTTTTCAGTTTTCAGTTTTCAGTTTCAGCAAATTAAGTTCTATCCAAACACACCCTTAGTGTCTTTTTACTTAATTGGTAAAACTTTGTGTGTTTTACTCTAAATTAAAAAATCAACTTATTTTTATTATTTATAGTTCTATTTCATTTTTTTTATATAGCACTATCCAGTAAAAGTATACTGAAAATAAATGGAGACAAATTCCCAAGCTAGTTGACGCGTTTTTTTGTTCTGAAGCACAAGTAACGGCGTAGGATGATATACTTTAGACACTCACTATAGTTTAGACTTCAGATATAAATAGACACAAATTTCCAAGCTCCCGCTTCTGCTAGCAAATGCAGACTGTGTTTGCGTCAAATTCTGCAGATCAAACATTCTCTTTTCTCTTTTATAGTTTTTGAGAGAGAGAGAGAGAGAGAGAGAGAATTTTGTTGAATACAACATACCAATACAAAAATGGAGATGTTACTGAAGGAATTCGAAGTGGAGCACAAGAACTCGTCGGAGGAGGCTTTGCGAAGATGGAGATACGCCGTCTCCGTCGTCACAAATCCCCGCCGCCGTTTCCGCTTCGTCTCCGATCTCGCCAAACGCTCTGAGGCCGAGAAAAAAAGCCGCAATGTCCAGGTTCTCATTTTGTTCTTTCTTAGCTTTGCTTATATTTTAGTTTAGTGCTCTGTTTGTTGTTCATAAAAACACAACGCAAAAAAAAAAAAGGAAAAAAAAAGTACCGTTAAAACTGTTTTGCAGAAATCGTAGATTTAAATTGCACTAAATTACTTTTTTGTAAGATATGATGAATTGTGCTTGTTCTGTTGTTAGGGGGTTTCATTTTTTTACCCACAAAAGAAGAGCTCATCTTAAAGTTCTTGAGATAAATTTAAGCTTTTGATCTTCTCAAAATATGCTGAACAAACATACGTATGAGGATTTATGATAGCTTTGGATGTATGAGGACGATGTGCAGTTATTTGAAATAGTTATGAATTCCGGCCGTTCCATTCCAGGCCGGAATTTTCCATTCCAAAATAGTTAACTGGTATGAATCACCCTTCTATTCCATTTCGTTCTAAATTCCGGCCCATTTTGCTCCATTTCACTAAAACCCGTCTGGTATGGTGATTTCGGCCAGTATGTAAACGAATCATTATATTTCTCCTGAGCCTTTTTTTTTTTTTTATTACTTCACTCATATATGATATTTATTATGTTCTGTTCCAATTGACAAACCAAAACGGGTCCGAAAGGTATTCAAAAGTTTTATAATTTGAATTGCATTACATATCACTATGAAGGTCACTAATGACATTTGATTGTGAAGTTTCCTAAGACTAAGTGACTCTTTCTGTCATGACTTTTTAAATTCAATCAACCCCATTTTTTGTTTTCCCCAGGAAACGATACAAGCTGCTCTTCACTGTCAAAAAGAAGCATTGCAGTTTATTGCTGGTATGAATTTCTAGTTTCTATTTTTAACAAAGGCCTCTTTTTCATTGTTAGAGCTCTTTCATTCATGCTTTGATCGATCATTTTATGTTGTTCTGCAGCTGGTGGTCAACCTGAATACAAGTTACTAGAAGAGCATACAGAAGCAAGTTTTGGCATTCGCCCAGATGAACTTGCATCAATTGTTAATGACCAAGATATTGAGTGCTTGAAAATCCATGGTGGAGTTGAGGGGATTGCGAGGAAAATCCATGTCTCATTGAATGGAGGTGTCAACACTAAGGATTTACCTACTAGGCAAAAGAATTATGGATTCAACTGTTTTACAGAGAAACCTTCCAAAAAATTTTTGATGCTTGTGTGGAAATCATTACAGGACTTTTCACCAATCATTCCTGTGCTCAGTGCCATGGTTTCTATAGGTTTAGGAATTCCCGCTGAAGGGTGGCCTAAAGGCATATATGATGGTTTGGGTGGCTTTGTTGGTATGTTCCTAGTAATCATGGTTACAGCCATCTGTGAGTACAAGCAATCCTTGCAGTTCATGGATTTAGATAGGGAGAAGAAAAAGATTTTTATCCAGGTAACTAGGGATGGGAAGAGAGAAAAAGTTTCTATATATGATTTGGTTGTTGGAGATATTGTTCACTTGTCAATTGGTGATCAAGTTCCAGCAGATGGGATTTATATATCAGGATACAGTTTGTTGATTGATAAATCAAGCTTGTCAGGTGAGAACGAGCCAGCAAATATAAATGAGGAGAACCCCTTTCTTTTTTCAGGAAGTAAAGTGCAAGCTGGTTTAGGAAAGATGTTGGTAACAACAGTTGGTATGAGAACCAAATGGGGAAAATTGACGGAAACTCTAAATGAGAGAAGAAAAGACAAGACCCCACTGCAGGTAAAACTATACAGTGTTGCTTCAATTATCGAAAAAATTGGCCTGGCTTTTTCTGTGCTGACATTTTTGGTACTTGTAGTGAGATATCTGGTTGTAAAAGCTCTTAACTATGAGTTCACAGAGTGGTCGTCAAGTGATGCACTGACAATTGTGATTTGCTTTGCTACTGCAGTAAGCATTTTGGACGTTGCAATCCCTGAAGCATTTCCATTAGCAGTAACTTTTAGCCTTGATTTTGCAATGAGGAAATTAAAGGAAGAAGGGGCACTTGTGAGGCATCTCTCTGCGTGTGAGACAATGGGCTCTGCTAGTTGCATATGCACGAATAAGACGGGGACATTGACCACAAATGATATGGTAGTGGACAAAGTATGGATATCTGAAAAATCTATAGATGTAAAAGGTAATGCAAGTGAGGTGTTAAAATCAGAAATATCTGAAAGAGTTTTAGGTATCCTATTGCAGGCTATATTTCAAAATACTGGCTCCGAAGTTGTTAACGCTGATAATGGAAAGAACTCCATTTTGGGAACACCAACAGAATCAGCATTGTTAAAATTTGGCTTGCTTTTGGGTGATGATTTTGATGCCCAGCATAGAGAGTTCAAGATTCTTAAGGCTAAGCCTTTTAATTCAGTTAGAAAGAAGATGTCTGTGCTTGCAGTTCTTCCTGATGGAAGGGTACGTGCATATTGCAAAGGTGAATCTGAAATTATATTAAGAATGTGTGACAAAATTGTTGATTGCAATGGAGAGCCTGTTTTTCTTCCTGAAGAACAGGTAAAGAAGATCACAGATGTTATAAATGGCTTTGCATCTAGAGCTCTGAGAACTCTTTGCTTGGCTTTTAAAGATGTTTCTGACACTTCCATCGAGAACAGCATCCCTGATAGTGGCTATACATTGATTGCAGTTGTTGGAATCAAGGATCCTGTGCGCCCTGGTGTCAAGGATGCAGTTTTAACTTGTTTAGCTGCTGGAATAACTGTTTGTATGGTCACTGGGGACAATATACATACTGCTAAGGCCATTGCTAGAGAATGCGGTATCCTCACAGAGGATGGAGTGGCCATAGAAGGACCAGAATTCCGTAGCATGTCCCCAGAGCAGATGAAGGACATCATCCCAAGAATTCAGGTTCTTAAATTTTTGCTTTGGAATGTTTTGACCTTCATCTATCTATGTTGGAAGATGCTGCATTCATTTTTGTAATTGTGTATAATGGATTCAGGTAATGGCTCGGTCTTTGCCATCAGACAAGCATACCTTGGTGACCCATTTGAGGAAGACGTTTGGTGAGGTTGTTGCAGCAGCTACTGGTGATGGGACCAATGATGGTCCTGCTTTTCATGAGTCAGGCATTGGACTTGCTATGGACATTGCAGGAACACAGGTTTGTGACTTTGCTTTCAAAGTTTCAATTTTATGTACTTATATTTCTTTTTCCTTCCCTTGTGTGATATTGATGATTTGGACTGGCTTAGCCAGGTAGGATTCTTGTCTCAGTTTTTTGTTCCCCTATCACACTTTCTCATATGAAATGAAGCAACATGAAGCATGTGTGTGTGTCTATTCCACATTGTCATTCATGGATCATTTTCTTCTACCATTTGATAGAAGAAAATATGAACTAGTTTTGTGGTAATCAGTGTTTGATCCTATTTGGAATTTTATGTATAGGTTTCTAAACTTTCTTTTCAACTATGTGGTCTCAAACGTTTATTGCTTACTGTCTTGCTTATCTCACTGCAATATACTTTTTAATAAACATGCTTAAAATTATTTTACTCAACAGTCCCTATGAGTGAGAATCTTGATCAGCCAAATTATTAACCAGCATCTAATTTCTGACCAAATATCCAATTCAGCAAGAATTATCTGTATATTGCTCCAGTATGAAACCTCTTCCTTGGGTTAGCTCACCTTTATTATGTTCTGCTTTATGTTTCACATTCACCTTTTATGTTGCAGCTTTTGAGAAATCAACTTATTATCTATGTTGGACAAATTTTTTTTTTTGAAAAATAATTACAACATACTGCTAACGCCGCAACTCGAACCCTTTCTCCCCCTAGACCCCCAAGCACTTTGTGCATGGAGAGGTGCCAATTCAGCTACAAGGCCTTTGGCATCTATGTTGGACAAATTAGAAATAGATATATAGGCTAATGGTTCTTGGATCAAATGCAATCCACCCCCTCCCCCCTCGTTCTAAGTAGCTTCAAAAGGTTAAGCCACGGATTCAATCCTGTTGGGATATAGTGTTGTATTTAGGGTTAATTGCCGATAACCACCCTAAAGTACTGGGTATTTGCACATTGCATCTCAAATTTTAAAACTCGCAATCAAAACCCCAATTTTAAGACACACATCCATAGTTCCCCTTCCCTTCATTCTTTTTTCAATTGGGTTTCACAAGCTTGGAATCATATAGTGTTTTCATTCTCTAATCCTCACTCATGTTAGGACACATGAAGACCAACCCAAATCTGTAAGATGCGAACAACAAAGATAGAAACAGAAGAAGAGTTCAAGGCGCACACACGAATTCCAGATTTATACGGTTCACCGAAAATAAGGTTGCATTCACAGGGTTGCTACATTTTTTATATAAGGACTACCAAAGATGTTATAGTAGTCATAGGTATATATAGCAATATAGCATCATATTCCGCTATAACTAGAGCTACGTACATGTGTGACATTACTATAGTAGCCTATGCCTAGGCAAATACCAGAAATACCTCAAATTCCTGGCATAAGAAACATAGTGGATCTGGCTCCACATAATTGATATCAATAGTCTGTGTCTGTGTTATCTTTTAGATACAAGATCATAATATCAAATCTCTATTCTGTCATAGTAAAGTTCTTATCATCTTGACTTGTTTTTCTTTTTCCCCAATACATCACATAATCTTTGTCATTCAGTATCATTTTGATTTTGCATGGGCTTATATACTTTTGGACTTGTATCATTGCTATATGTTGTGCGACCTACTTCGGTTTCGTTTTTATTTTTTTGGGGTTAATTTATTCTTTAATGATCCTTTTTCATGGATATGTTGTTCAGGTTGCAAAAGATAGTGCTAATGTCATTATATTGGATGAAAACTTTATGACTATTGTGAATGTGGTCAGATGGGGACGTGCAGTTTATATAAACAATCAAAAATTCTTGCAATTCCAGCTAACTGTCATTGTTGTTGCTCTGGTGCTCCATTTTGCTTCTGCATGCATTTCTGGTATGCTGGATTATGAAGTTATGGTTTTATATTTTATTTTGAGCAATAACAGAATAATGAGAGTTTTCCACATAACTTTCAGGATCTACCCCCCTAACGGCTGTGCAGTTGCTTTGGGTCAACTTTATGGACGCTGTTGGTGCACTTGCACTGGCTACAGAACCTCCAAATGATGAGCTTATGAAAAGGCCCCCAGTTCGTAGGGGTGTGAGCTTCATCACGAAGGCCATGTGGAGGAATATTATTGGTCATAGTGTATATCAACTTGCTGTCCTTGCAATTCTCAATGTTGATGGGAAGCGGCTGCTAAACCTTAGTGGTTCAGATGCAAGTGATGTTCTCAACACACTGATATTCAACTCGTTTGTATTTTGCCAGGTATGTGGTACCAGTCCCCTTCTTGAAGAATGTTCTGATTTTTTACTGTCATTATTGACCTTCTCTATTAATGTTGAGTTAATTCCTTTTTTGGGTTTAATTATCATTTTGGTGTCTAACATTTACTCTACTTTACATTTCAAATGTGTCATATTACTATATTAGTCCCTAACCTTATGGTATTGTGTCAATATAGTATATTCAATATATGGGAGATGAAAAAAACTGACAAGATTAACAGTTATTTGAAGTATTATTTTTATGTCACCTAGGTTTCTACATGGCCTTAATAATTAAATTATTAAAAAAAAAAAAAACTAAAGTAACAAACCCAATACCATTGGGATTGAAATCCCTGATGGTCCGTTTGGATTAAGGGAGAGTGAGGAAGAGTAGAGTAGAGTAGAGTGAAATTGGCCCAAAATTAACCTATTTTTAGCAAACTCTACTCTATTCCCCTTCACTCCTCCTCTATTTCCCTTCAATCCAAACAGGCCCTAAAGTCTCGTGGCAGATCTTTAGTGCAAATCTCATACATGAGATCCTCTGCATGATACACATCATCTTGAATCTTGTTGAGCCACCAAAAAAAAAAAAAAAAAAACTATTGACATTTCCTATTAGGAGAAAAGAGAAAAGAATAACTCAAATAATAATATATCTGATTAACTATCTTAGTATGCAACTAAGGATCTGGAGCAGAGAAAAAAAACAGCAAGTTTTGAGTGAATCAACATATAACATTGGCGGTGCCAGTTCTGAGAATGGATAGACTCAGAGTCAGAGCAAGCTCAATTCTTTTTGCTTTTAGCCTAATAAGAAATGTGATTAATTTTTATTTCTGGGTGCATGGCTTGACAAGCTTCAAGATGCTGTGTATCAGGCAGAGGATAAAAATAACATTTCTATGTCACCATTAGTCACGTCAGTTTTTTCTATACTCCTTAATGATAGAGACTATTTTGACACAATACCGAAAGTTTAGGGACTAAACTAACATATTTGAAACATTATGAGCCATTTTGACACATAAGATAATTGTGAGGGACCAAAATGGTAATTAAATTTTTTTTTTTTTACAAGTTGGGATGTATGTATAAACATACAGATTTCAGTGTCTTCTGTTGTATTCCAACTAATTAAAATGATGAATCGAAGATCTTAGGCCTGTATCTTTATAACACAGTTTGCCTTTTCAAATGTGTCAAACATTGTGTAGTGTGATTGTCTCTTCTCTTAGATCTTAGAGCTGTTTGTGAAATTTTCAAACTAGTAATATGTGGGATAACTATCCATATGCAACCAAACTTGACATGGATTATGGATTGAATCTGACTACAAATTAATTTACTCATACTTCAGGTTCAAGTTTAGCTGAACCAATTAATTGGGATTAAGATTTTATCAACTTGAGTTGAAAATATACAGTTATCAAAACCGAACCAAACTGGAGGTCAAACTAGCCTGTAAAACCATTAATGGAACCTTTCTTGCTGAAGTTCCTATATGTGACTGCACTGATAAGCTAATAACATATGGTATTGGTAACTGTACTCGTTGATTTTTATCATCTTGTGAAATGGTATTATTACCCAAAGCTTCTAATATAATTTTTTTCCTGATTTACTTTTATTTTTATTATTTATAAAAAGTGAATCTCTTTTTTTTTTTTTTTTGGGACTAATTATTAAAAAAAAAAAGTGAAATAAAATGAAACTCTGATTTCGATATTAGTGAATCTTAGTGCAATATGTTAGTGTAACTCTGATTTCAATATTGTCTGTGCTCCTCAACTGCTTGTAGTGAACTAAAATGTCCAATATGTATTTATCACATAGTACAACTATGGAAAAGTAACCAAAATGCAATTTATTTTTTGGGGGATTAAAAATTATAATAGAAGGCATGGTTAAAGACTATGGAAAATCGTAATGAGCATTGTTTCTCCTTCGGGATTTTTTTTTTTCAGGTGTTTAATAATATAAACAGCCGGGAAATAGAGAAGATAAACATATTCCGTGGCATGTTTGATAGCTGGATATTCCTAGGTGTCATGGTTGGCACAGTGGCTTTCCAAGTAACAATGGTCGAGTTTCTGGGCGATTTTACAAGCACGGTGCCACTGAGCTGGCAATTATGGTTACTCAGCGTGTTACTTGGATCAGTTAGCTTGCTGGTTGCTGTCATCCTAAAATGCATCCCAGTTGAGAGATGCAGCTAAACACCATGATGTTTATGGTGATAACCTGGCTTGAGAAGGGAAAAGAGAAGGCTTTTAATTCTTTTTTCCCCTTTTTCTGAAGCAACTCTAGAGGTAAACTGACTTTCGTAAATAATTTTGGTGCTAACTTATATAATGGCTCGTCTTGGTAGAAAGAACAGGGGTAGAATTAGAAAGAAGTTTGGTGACCCGTTTTTCTGTAGGTCATCTATTTTTTTGAGTAATTATAGAATACTCTTAGAGTACCATAAATACATATTCTCTCATCTCGTATGATAGCAGGTCTTACTAATTAAATTTATAGGACTCACAATTCATGTGAAGGGGGATGGAGTACGCATTTATGATACTTCATAAATATTCAATAATTTTCTGTATTTTTTTTATTTTGTTACAAAGAAAACTTCTTACAAAAGATTAGTGGGTTGAAACTATAATTACTACAAAGTACCTTTCAGACTCAATGTAGTGATCCTCTTTTTAGTAAGAGGAAGATGTATATAATTTTTTTTTATAAACTCTATGAGCAGTTTGCTTTCATCTCTTTCATTTCTTAGACATGTGAAGAAGTAAAGTATTAATTATTAGTAGCCGCAATACAAACAGGTGACTATGACGTTTAGAAAGTAAAAAAGAAGGATTGTGAAAGTACCCAACATTATTGTTAGTGGGCACAATACATATGGCTAACCATCATTCATATTTCGACAAACGTATGGGAGATCCTTGGATCCCAGATATCCGTAGTTTTAAACCAATCCCAAGTGGAAACTTTCCCCCAAATGTTTCTTAGGTTTCATAATTCAGACCTTTTAGTGGAAGGGTCACTAGACAATGGTATAAGGGCCATTAGGCAAAAGTGTTCTCATATTTCGATTCCAGTCACACCACAACAACGAAGAGTGGCTCATGATATGTGTATGTGGACCCCTAACAAATGTGGGGAGTTTTCCATCAAAGCAACTTTCACTTTTGATACTCTGTTGCATATTTGTCTTGAATCTATGCATTCTGTTTTATAGTTAGTGAATTTTACTGCTGTGTAGATTCAATACATAGTTAAAGGTGTCCAATAAGTGTAAAAACACAAAATATTTCATAATCTTTTTTCTTATAATAAGTTAGCATGTTAGGTACTAAAATGTGGGCCCCTAACAAATGTGTAGAGTTTTCCATCAAATTAAGTAACTTACACTTTTGAGGCTTTGTCATGCACCAATTATCTTATGCATCGAATGTATGCATTCTTTTTTATAGTGGGTGAACTTTTACTATTGTGTAGAATCAATATACTGTAAAAGGAAAGATGCATTAGATATATTCTCGTCGTCAAGAGGACAGTTTTGTCTAATAAGTGTAAAAACAAAAAATATTTCCCACTCTTTTTCTTATGATAAATTAGCATGTTAAGTGCTAATATGCGGACCCCTAACAAATGTGGAGAGTTTTCCATCAAAGCAACATACACTTTTGAGACTCTGTCATACACAATAATTATCTTATTTTTTGAATGTATGCATTCATTTATAGTGTGTGAACTTTAATGTTGTGTAGAATCAATATATTGTGAAAGGAAAAATGCATTAGATACCTTCTCATCGCCATGAGGGAAGTTTTGTCCAATAAGTCTAAAAATGGCAAATTTCTCCTGATCTTTTTCTTAACCATTATATAAGTTGGCATGCAAGGTGTTAATAAAAGTGATTTCAATGATACACTGCCATGAGAAGTGATATTTTATCATGACTTTGCCATATCAACAATTGTAATATATATATATATCTATATATATAAATAAATTCGGTTGCCCATAACAATGCACACACACATATATATATATATATATATATATATATATATATATATATATAAATTCGGTTGCCCATAACAATGCTGCATGGGCTTCATCATAATTTTCTTCTCTCTCTCTATCCTGTAAGAGGTTCAGAGTTCAGGCACATGACCCCTCTTCTTTCCTTTCTTCAATGACATTATCAAATCCAAAAAAAGAAAGGTTCATGAATCATGCGTAAAATTGGGATGGTTTGGGGAGCGTTTCACGTTACACATTTTAACTTCTTTAATGCAGGACCACAATGTGTTGTCCTGCTTCTTTGAATAGGTAAATGCAGAGACATCATAGAATAAGTGTTATATAGGAATAATTACTTATCTTGCTTCCTTGAGATTCTGGCAAGTATATAATATTAATGATAATCAGACAAAAATTTCCAGAGAGGACCATTAATATTTGTTGAGGTCCTTATTTTTTTTAGTTTATAAGATCTCATGGTTTGTTTAGTTGTTTTACCCAAAAAAGTCACCTCGAGTTCATTGTTTATTTACATATGCTTGTAGTTGTAGGGGGGGAAAAATGAATAAAACAAAAACCAAGAAAGAACAAAATATATAAATTTAATCGGTATTCACAAATCTAGCTTTTGAACATGGTCTTATTGATTCCCTTAATAAACTTTTTAGAGCAAATGATCCAGATTTTCTTCACAGAGTCAGTCAAGGCGGAATTTTTTAAATGAAGCATGTATGCTATTGTTTATACTTTATAGAATGCCATTCATGCTGGGTTTGAATAAGGTTTATTTATTGGTAAAGCCTAAAATAACTATTTATAAGTTATAACAACAAATCGCAATTTCCAAACAATTCGTAATTTCCAAACAATTCGTAATTTCCCAACCTCATTGCGGAGAAAATGACATCTACTGCAACCTTTGTAGTAGCACTAGCTAGTAATCTCTACAATTCTACATGCCTCAATGGCTCAATTCTCATTGATCAATCAAGAGCTGACATGCACAAAGATTATGATAGTCTTTAGACTAGCAACTAATTAAGTTTATGTTTTTAACTTGGGATTGTATCTAGTCCATTAGTAGCACTGAACATGTAAAGATGTGGATATGTGTCTATATCTTAACGTGTCCAATGCACTTAGGCATTGGACACAAACCATATCCTATGTTTTTTCTTGGTTGATCATATGGCTAGGATTTAATGTTTTTTTTTTTAATAGTAGATTTTTTCTTAATGTAAACATCAAAGCTATTAATAGTGACTACCTAATTTGTCGTGTAGGCTACACATGTAGGTGAGTTTTACCTAATTTATTTATTTATTTTTTTGATAAAAGAGTTCTACCTAATTTAGGTTACACATAAGAGCTCCATTGATAGCAATATGGTCATTTTCTTCCTTCCTTAGGTCTGTAGGCCATGCTCTCATACCTAGGGAGTTCCCTAGGTATGATGACGTGTTAATTGGTATTAACTTTTTTCTTAGATGACATATTTACTAAAACAAATTGTTTTCCCACTAAAAATTTCACATAAATTTGGATTTGAGCCTATTTTTAAAGAGTGATTATTATGTATTCTTAGAGTAGAATCTCATAATACTTACTCCATAGCAATAAAAGCAAACCATCTCATACAACATTTAAACTTTTTATATACATTTTTAAGCTTATGTAGTTCTGTTGTATACTTATATTAAATGATTTATTTTTATTGGGGCGTAATACCACATTGTACTTATTTTATGAATATCTAATAATTTTTCATTTTGTGATTTTATGCTCCTAAATGATCTTTTTAAAAATGTTTTATTATTTGGGGTCTGTTTTTATGAATGTGCCTTTCTGTTTATATAATTACAATAAAGATTAATGATTTTCTTGTGAGCAAGTTAAGAAAAATACTACCTCCGTCCCTATTTGTTTGTCTTCTATTCCATTTTGGGATGTCCCAAAATATTGTCATGTTTCTAAAAGTAAAAATTATTCGTTTACTAATGTTCCTATTATACCTCTACTTTATTTTCAAAACTATTTGAAAAGAAAACAAACTAATATTTAAAAAAAATCAATTTAATTGGGGCACCTTTTTAGTTGCCTCATTAAGAATAACTCTTTTTTAAAAAGCTGATTTATTTAAGGGTAGTTTTGTAAACTTACACATTTTTACAAGGCAGACAAGACAATAAATGATATTTCCTTAAAAAATTTGACTTTTCAAACAGAATAAACAAATTGGGACGAAGGGAGTAAATATTTTCAAACTCATTGGGATTGCAACCAAACATAGTGAAAAAAGTTATAATTTCCGAATAATACTTTTACATCTAAACAAATGGAATGTAAGGTTTACATGTGAAATCTTTAAAAATATATATTATTTAAAAATGAATGAAAGAAATTTTTTACAAATGAAACTTGTAGGGACTGAAATTGTATTGACCCCAAAACAAGAATGGGCCCAAACGTTAACGGTCCACACAATAAATTTATAAAGCGTGGATAGAAGAGCTAGATTTCTTCCGGAGGAAAAGCGATTAAACAGGATGATTTATTGTGATATAATACAAACAAGATTATCGGATTTTATCCTCGGAATCAACTATGTTGTTTTTCTTTTCTATGGTTTTCTTTCAGAAGTCTATTGTATCAGAGTCCCGATCCCTTTCTCAATGCATTCTTCCATGTTATATACTGTCATCTTGGTGTCATCTTCGCCACACACGTGTAGGTTGGATTTGGGGGATCCCTTCCTATCCCATCCAACACTTCCTGGAAACCTCAACCAGCAGCTGTAAGGCTGCTTCATCACTGTTCAGGCATCACCTCCACATTAATGCGGCCAGAGAGTTAGTTGGAAGGCATTCAATGTGGAAGTAGCAGCCTTACAGATATTTGTTTACCTCTCCTGTCTTTCCCCTGGTCTAATATCCTATCTTTTGCTGTGGTGCAACTCTGAAATAAGTCTGTGATGGTATGACATTCTAATTCACCTCGGCTATACGCTGCCGAGAACACTTTTATCCTCGGACACTTATTGGACTCATCTCATGTTGTCTTTACTCCTCTCTTAGTTTTGTTCTCTTCACAGTCTTATTTGGGCCTCCTCGGATGGTCTAACATCCTCGGATTGGGTTTTGGGTCCAGCTGGCATGGCCTTAATAGTACCTCATGATTAATTGGCCCCCACAAAACCCATTTTCCTCCATGGCTATTCTCTCACCTTTTCTTTTCAATTGGATAAGGAATACAAGACTTTTGTGCGTTTAAACTTTAAAGGTTAAGGGTGTGTTTGAATATCGCTTATTCATTGAAAACTGAAAACTTATTACTGAAAACATTATAGCAAAATAATTTTTAAATGTATGAATAGTGTTATAGGACCCATAAAACACTGTTGCTGTGTTTGTTGGGGGTTGGCTGGTCCATGAACAGTGTCATGGGACCAACCAAAAAAACGCGAAATGCGCATTCATCCCTGGGCAAATGCACACTTGTGCGTTTGGGTGTTGATAAAAAATGAAAATTATTTCACTATTCAACTTATTTTTACTACTATTCATGGGTCTCACTGCACTTTTTGGTACTATTCATAGGTCCTACTATACTATTTCAACTAACTTTTATCTTTATTTATAGTACTTTCAGTAATAAATTTTCAGTTTCAACAATAAATTTTCAGTTTCAACAAAATAAGTGGTATTCAAAAAGACTAAAAAGATAGAAAGAAAAAGTTGGAAAGAAATTAGTGAAATTGAAACATGTCGAAAACATGTAATGATCGTGAGAATTCCGAACCAGAAGAAAATAGATTTTTGGATTTTTTACAGGGAAAAAATAAATAATAAAATTGCGTGAACGTAAATGTTTTTAATTGCGTGAACGTAAGTGTTTTTACCCTTTTTTTTTCCTCGAGCTCATAACTTTTTTATTTTCTTGCATAAATTGCATGGTTTTAAAAACCGAACCGGTCATCGAACCGTTTTTTTTTTAATTTCCGGTTCAACCCCGGTTTTTGACCGGTTTTTGGCCGGTTTTCCGGTTGTTGACCGGTTATTGACCGGTTTTGAGGCTTTTAACCGGACCGGACTGAGTCCCGGTTCCCGGTTGAACCGGTCGGACCGGCCGGTCCGGTCCGGTTTTTAAAACAGTGATAAATTGTTTAACACTTTAACTTTTATAACAGGAAATATCTATGAGATTTGATGGAGAAGTGATAGGTAGAAGATGACTGAGTTGATAATCTCCAACAATTTTTTAATCATATGTATCAACCATAATAAAATATAAGTATTATATTTATATGAAAACACGAACTCAATTTTTACTTATTTTTTTCATTTGTGGCTTAATGAAAATTTATTAGAATAAAAACCTTAGAATATGCATTTATAAGTAAGGTTTTTAATAGCTATTTTCACACTATATGGAAATGATATACATGTTTTCATAAAAAGCTAAAGCATAGTAATGTTGTATTTTTTTTTTTTTTTTTGGTTTGGTAACTAAAAAAGGAAACTCACATGTGTGGTCATTGCCTTTGTCCACTCAAACCTTGTTTTGCATGACGTGGAATCGCCTAAGCAATAATAGAGTTTGTCATTACTCAAATCCATAACTAACATTGAGACTGTTTGGGCAGGACAATAATGGATTTGCCACTACTCAAATTCATAACTCCTAAACTCGCAAATATAATGAGTCATAAGGACTTTTTACCATTAAATCACACCATTGGGTGATAGTTATGTAATTTAGATTTTAGACAAATTACAAATAAATTAAAACTTGTTCAAAATTCAATTGATATTTAATTTAATAGAAATTGAGAATAAAGTTTAGCAAATTTTATAATTTGTAGTGAGATGTATTTTCAATAAATATAATAACATAAAATTTGCCATAATTGCTCTTTTCTTTTTTCTTTTTTTAACGTATTGACATTTTTTTTATTATAATTGATACATAATAAAAGTGATATCATCAAATACTATACTATATAATAAAAATTGGGCTTATAAGTTGTAGTTGCGCTAAATGGTTGTACCAAATTACAGTGACCAAAATGGTGACTTAATTATTCTTATCAATAATTTTAATGAGAACTTATTTGTTCTTATCTATCAACTTATTGTTTCTTATCAACTTCTTTTTTACTTATTTTTTAAAATTTTTTATCAACCTTTTTTTAAAAAGAAAATATTAAATGTTCTCCAAACAACGTTCAACTTTTTTATATTATTTGCATTTGTATAAAATTATGTGTGTGACAATGAAATAAGAAAAAAAGAGTCCATATTTGACAATCAGTTTAGATTAGATAAGAATTAAGAAGATATAACTTTACATTAGATAAGAAGAGATACAGTTTGATGGGATTTTATAATGAGTACAAATTTGGTAAGAATAAGGTGTAAACCCCATATTTTATACCATCTAATTAATAAGTCACCTAACCTAATATAACATTAACATCTTAATAAATTTCCAGTTGAGTTGAATTTTCTGATGGGTATTAAAATTGATTCGGTATGATTGTGTCTATTCTTTAATGTGTGATATGTGTTATATGACATGTTGAGATTGGAATGTGTAAAACTTCCACATCTTTATAGAATTTAATTCCATTTTATAATATAGTTTAACATTTTTAACATTTTTTTTTTTGAAAAATAATTACAACATGCTGCTAACCTCGCAGCTTGAATCATTTCCCCCTAGACCCCCAAGCACTTTGTACATGGGGATGTGTCAATTCAGTTACAAGGCCTTTGACTAACATTTTTAACTTGAAACTCTATCTCTAGTGAACAAAAAAAAAAAAAACTCTTGAAAATAACGACATGAGAGGAAGGAGCTCTAGCAGTGGGGGGAGATGATTTTTGGTAACAGCAGTTAGATGATTTTTCCTCCAATAATTTATCAAATCCCATAGAGTTTAAAATTCATTCAGTTGCATATGATTATGAATAGTTATCATCTTTTTTTTTTTTTTTTTTTTTTTTTTTTTTTTTTGAGAAGGGAATAGTTATCATCTGAATGGACAGTATTCACTATTCAATAGTTCTTGGTAAATTGCTATGATTTACCCTTCAATTTTCCATTATTTTCCTCTCTTTATTTCTACTAATTATCTTTTATATTTTTAAGGGTTTCGATATGTTCTCCAATCTCCATAGTGAATATTTCAAGGGCTTCTGGATGCAATTGCTTACAAAAATTAAAGAATTCATCCCTTAATTCCAGATCCTACTCTATTAAATGGCTATAATAATGTCTCATAAAAAAAATGGCTATAATAATGTGAGTGATCCATTCTTCCTCTTTTTGTTCTTCTTTTTCTTTTCCTTTTTTTTTTCCGTAGAATATTCAACTATGCCATGTGATATTATAAATTATGCTCTCTAATGCTAAAGACATACTAAGATTTAGGCTAAATAAACAATTACACCCTCTAACTTTAACGTTTTTAATTCATTTAGCTATTGTTTGTTAACAACATAATGTCCATTCTATAAGTCTATCAAAACCATGCTCTTCAACTAGTTTGTGTGTGTGTATATATATAGAAACAAACACAAACACACAAGGAAGAAGGAACGTGATTCTAATACAAACAGACTATTCGAAAACCACTTAACATATACAGCCTGTAAGGACTGAAATTGTATTGGTCCCAAAACTGGATTGGGCTCAAACGCTAACGGCCCAAACAATAAATTTGTAGAGTGTGGATAGAAGAACTAAATTTATCCCAGAAGAAAAACGATTGGATTTAGCGATTCAAGATGGTTTGATACAAATAAGATTATCAAACTTATCCTCGGAGCAAACTAAGTTGTTTGTTTCATATGGTTCTCTTCAAGACAGAAATTGTACAATTGTTTTATTTCTTGTTTTTCTCCTCCTTTTTTCAGTGTATTCTTCCAGGTTATATACTTGCAATCTTGGTGTCATCCTTACCACACACGTGTAGGTTAGATTCGGAGGACTCCTTCCTGTCCCATCCAGCACTTCCTAGAACCGTCAACCAATAGCTGTAAGGCTGCTTGATCATTGTTCAGACATCACTTCCACATTAATGCGGCCAGAGAGTTGGTTGGAAGGCATTTAATGCGGAGGTAGCAGCCTTTGAAGATATTTGTTTACCTTTCTTATCTTACCCCTGGCCCAATATCCCATCCTTTGTTGTGGTGTAACTTTGAAATAAGTCTATGATGATATGGCACTCAGATTTATCTCGGACGCGAGTTTCCGAGAAGACTTCTGTCCTCGGATGCTTATTGGACCTATCTCATATTGTCTCTACTCCTCTCTTAACTTTATTCTCTTCATAGCCGAATTTGGGCATCCTCGGATGGTCAAATGTTCTCGGATAGGGCCATAGGCCCAGCTAATACTGCTTTTAACAATACTTCCTAATTAACCGGCCCCCACACAGCCTATTTTTGTAAACTTTTCATTGAAATTCTTAATATACACCCTTATTTTTTCATCATCATTTTTTAATGTTTAATTTTCTTTTTCTTTTTTTTTTTGTAGTAATTTGAATTTTCTTCTTAAAAACAATTTTTATTTATTTTTTTTTTTTTTATATAAGATAGAATTTCTACTCTAGCCTAATCTAAGTGTGTATGTGTGTAAAACTCCCTCTTGAAGACTTGAACCCCGACCCTTACCCCCACACCCTATAAGCACTTATACTTGTGGAGTGACTACTGCACTAAGGTGTGCGGTGGTTTAAAAACAAAAACTTTAACCATATCATTGTTGTATCAAAATTTAATAACTTAAAAACTCTAATTTAGTATTTAAAGCACTTGCAGCGGGCTCAACAAAGAGTCTACTAATCCAAACTTTACCAATTATCCCTAAACACAAAGCCAAACTAGTTTTGAACTGTTGGTAGATACTTCGGGTGAGGCTACGGTAGCTAGTTAAACCATTTTTTTTTTTATTCTCTCTTTCTCTCTTATACTCTCAATTGCCAGCAAAATTGGGTTGATTGATTTGGCTGGGTTGGTCAATTTGACGATGGATGGGGTGTGGGTTGATTTGGTAGTGGTTGTGTGACACCGATTTGTTGGTGGTTGGGCGATTTCATGGTGGGTTTCTGTCATCTTCGTCATTGGGTTGATATGTATTTGAGTTGTGATCTAGTTGGGTCACATTTGGGTCTGAGTTTTTTTTTTTTTTTTTTTTTTTTTGAATTGGGTCTATTTTTGATTTGTAGTTAGGTGCTTTGTGTTTTATGTGTTTGGTTTGGTTATTGATGTTGTGATCTTCAAATAATTTGTATGAGGTATTGTATGGGTTGGATTGTTGGTGTTATGAACTTGTAATTTGGGTTTGATTATTGTGTTGTGATATGGGAAAATGTTGACATGGGGAAGCATGATTGAGATATATATATATATATATATATATATATATATATATATTATAGGAGTGAGAAAAACTAATATTTAAATAGAGTAGTGATAGAATTTGAGGCTGATGTAGTCGTCTATAAATAATACATTAACTAAAGTAACAAAAGTTGAGTTTTTGGTGTCAAAATAGCTTAAAAAACCAATGAGGCTGATGTTAATCCTCTTATAATACTTAATTAATTTACTCTCTATCTCCTCTCAAATACCCTCAAAATCTCATTTGTTTTTGCATCTTCTTTCCATCCAAACACTTCTTATGTCCCATATCTCAAATTTGCGCCCTTTGTCTCCCTTTTCAACAAATCCACAATGATATCATAAAATAGATAGGTTAATAAAGTATAACAAAAAAAAACATTTTTTATTATATAGAATTTACCTATTGAACTAACTGGAACCCATCAAAAGAAGTGTTTAATAAACCATAATATTGTGCCAAAAACAAATAGTATAATAGGTTATTTGTTCGGTGTAAAGCATTTTGTAAAATTTAAAAAGTGATTTATAAGTTACTCCCTCCGTCCCACTTTGTTTGTCCTCTATTCCATTTTGGGATGTCCCAAAATATTGTCCTGATTCTAAAAATAAAAGTCATTAATTTACTAATGTTTCTATTATACCCCTATTAATTTACTAATTCAATTTTTTAATAAATTTATTTAAGGGTAGTTTTGGAAACTTATATATTTTTAAAAGGTAGACAAGACAATAAATGATATTCCTTTAAAAAGTTTGACTTTCAAATAAGACAAACAAAGTGGGACGGAGAGAGTACTATTTTTTTCTATCAAACTTTAGTAAAAGAAAGAAAAACGGTATGCACTTTTTTTTAGCAGCGCGTGTATGTCAATTTCATGCTCATTATAAGACAATCATAATTGTTCGTGTGTGTGTTAAAATACTTAGTATTCTAAAAATAATAATTACCTGTTAGAAGGCAATGAATGTTGGAAACTTGGAATAAATCTTAGAATACGTATTATTATAAAATTATTGAATACTCCAGGAGTACCATAAATGCGTACTCCTGCCTCTCACATGAATGGTTGGTTCCACTAATTAAATTAATGGTGAGACCCACCATTCATGTGAGAGGAGGGACTACGCATTTATGGTACTCTGTGAGTACCTAATAATTTTCCCTCACATGAATTGTAGGTCCCACCATAAAATTAATTAGTGGGACCCACAGTTATGTGAGAAGAATTAGTACGCATTTATAATACTCCGCAAATACCCAATAATTACCCCGTATTATTATCTGTGAGTTTTTTCAATAATTTTTATTATTTGAAAACAAAGAATAAATAAATGAGGCGTTTGACAAACCACAAAATAAGTTTTAAATTTGTTTAAGTTAGCAAATATTGTAAAATACAAAGCTTGATTTTAAATTTTAATATGCTATTTTCATATTTTTGGAAACCACATAAATGTTTTCAAAAAAAAGAAGCAGCTAAACCATATTTTAGAATGGAAATCTAAGATCATATAGTGACAATTGATTTGGTTCCATGGTGCAATTCCTTAACATGCTTTTATTGGTTGGCTAGCAATTCAGAACAGGTTGTTGACAAAGGAAATACCTTTGAAATGAGGGGTAATTGTTGATGCTAATTGTGCTACATGCAGAAAGAGAATTGAAAACAGGAAGCATTTTTTCTTTGAATATCCCATATCTAAAAATGTGTAGAATTATTATGGGCCGGTGTTTTATTAGGAATCAGAAATTTCAGTGTGGGAGGAAATCATTCAGGAGTTACTTTTTTTTTTTTTTTTTCAACTTTTTTTTTTTTTTTTCAACTTATGGCGTCTATTTTCACAATTTTCTAGCCGAAAGTCTAACACCATAACATTTTTTTTTTCAAAATTTTGTCACAATTCTAACGTGACAGATTATGAGTAGCGGAAAAAAAAATTGTTAAGTTTATGTGAAAGTGATAAAAAAACAAAATTGTGGCAAAAAAAATTGTGGCAAACAAAGTTGTAGTCTTAAAAGGATCAAGATCCCATCGAATGCAATTAACCCCTTCTCCTCTCACAAATTTTTTTGCCGCTTCATTTTTTAACCTTTTTTTTTTTTTTTTTTTTACTTTCAATCTCAGTTATTGACAATAATTAAAGGGCAAGTTTGCAGCAAATCCTACAAACTGTCACATGTCAATCTAAGGTATTGACACATGTTTAGGCTTATTTTAAATGAAACTTCCATTAACTCACTTAACTCCAACGTCTCTCCCTTTTCTCATGCTCTCTCTCTATCACAGGTGGCGAACCAAATATAAACCCACAACAAAATCCCTCTCTCCCTATCACGGTATTTCAATTTTCAAAACAAAAATCTCTCTCTCTCTCTCTCTCTCTCTAAGCTCCCATCGCTGTCTCTCTCTCAGTTACCCACCATCACATGCTCCAGCTGCCAAATGGATAGTTAAATATCCATTGCTCCATTTTTGATAATGAATGGGAAGCAATCATTATATGTGATCACATATTATACGCTAATAAACAGTCCACCACTTTTTTTTTTCTTTATTTTCTAAAATGTTATTTTATTTAATGGTTTGAATTAAAAGTTTTTTTTTTTTTTTAAATTCTTATTCTAAAGCAATTGCACATGGTGAGCATCCACATCAGTTGGTGGATAATCTTCTATAATACAAAAATTCCTTCATTTTACACATTTTGGTCAAAAAAACACCCACATCAGTGGGTGTAAAGTTGTGTAAAATTGTGTAAATATTTCCATGAGCTACAGTAACCGTGTAAATATACACGGTTACTGTAGCTCGTTTATACAGTAGTTTATTATTTGTTTCTCTCTCCTCACCTCACTCTCTCCTTTTCAGCTTCTACTCTAACCTCTCTCTCCGGTCCCTCAATCTAGCCTCCTCCATTGATCCACCACAGTGCTTCACCGTTCGCCTAGCTTTTGCCGCCAGCTTCACCATCGATCCATCACAGTACTTCGCTGTTCGCCCAGTTTCGTTGCTAGCTTTATCGTCGATCTCGTTGTTTGATTTGTGGGTTTGATCTCTCTGTCAAGCTTCATAGTGCTTCACCGTCGATCAATGGGTTTGATCCATCACAGTGCTTCACCGTCGATCTCGTTATTTGATCTGTGGGTTTGATCTTGTTGTTTGATGGTGGCTGTGTGGGATGTTTTGGTTCTGTGAGAGAGATGAGAATGGGGAAAATGAATATTTTATTGAATAAACGTGTAGAATAAATAAACTGATGTAGACGTTTTGTAAAAATGAGTGTGTAAAATAGAAAAAATAAGTTTTAAATGTGTAAATTTACAAAAATTTTATATGAACTGATGCAAATATTCTAATGGCCTAGGTAATGCAGCACAATGCACATGATCTCAATCTCTTGTACTCTCTTTTAATTTTTTATTCTTCTTAAAATATGTATTTTCCCCCAAAAAAGAGAGAATCTTTTAAAGATGATCTCAATCTGCAACTTTAAGTGTGTTTTCAATTGATTAGACCTTACTCGAATCACTGTAATTATTTAATGATCAACAATTGTCTCATGAACGTGCTACACAACAATTGGTATCTAGAACACTAATGGTAACTTTTTACTTTGCACGTGCACCAAAATGGCACCGTACTTTGAGCATTAGTCCGAGGTTGTAAAATAATATCAATTTTACAATTTTAAATATTATTTTATCTATTTTACCAGTTTATTTTGTAACTCACCTCATGTCTCAGTTTTTATTTTTAAATTTAACCCATTAAAATAATACTAACCTCTGAGGTGAGCGCGTGCTCAGAAACTCTTCTATTTTTTGGGTAAAAATTAATAATTTGCATTTTTATTATAATTTGGAATTTTTACTTTTTCCAATCACAAAAAAAAAAAAAAAAAAATGTGGGGTGAGTTTTGTAGATTGGAGAAATTTTAAAACTAACAAAAGAGTAATCCTATTTTGTAGGGAGTTAATGAGTAGAAGTAGGAATTTAAATCAATGTAAAAGTAGGAGTTTATTAGAAGTAAGAAGGGGGATATTTGTAGATTAACGTGATGAAGGAATATAATATCGTTAGTTAGGAAGGTTCTAAAAGTATGTGGGAAACTAGCATCTCGAGTCTTAAAGACTCGAGTTTTATAGAATAACAACACGAATCTGAAGAATTGAAGAAGATCTGAAATTGAAGAAGAAAAGAAGACGAAGTGACCCATAGAGGAAGAAGAAGAATAGTCCCCACGAGAATAGAAAGAACACGAAGAAGAAAGAAACCCATGGTGAAGAAGAAGAAAGGAATCTGCAGAAAAAGAAAGGAACCCAAGTACAAAAAAGAAAGGAACCTGCAGAAGAAGAACCCAGAAAAAACAAAGGAGAAGAACGGACCAGAAAGAACACGAAGAAGAAAACCCAAGCACAAAAAAGAAAGGAACCTGCAGAAGAAGAACCCAGAAAAAACAGAGGAGAAGAACGGACCAAGTGAAGAAAAAGTAGTATAAGAAGAATGACGGAAATCGAGTTTTACATACTCAATTTCCACTTGGGATTTTTTCCACATCACTTTGCCTTCCCATGTAACTCGAGTCTTAAAAACTCGAGTTCCATTTTGAACTCAATTTTCTAAAACTAAGTAACTTTCTTTTACCAATTTATTATTTTAACTCTATTTTTAAGTTGTTGGTTAATTAATTTAGGGGTATTTCTGACAAGAAAAAAAGCAATAACTAACTTTCTGAGTCCTCTTAATATATACAGATAAATCAACCATCAAATAATAATATAGTAATACATACTTCACACTTCTCTCTCCATCAAACCCACGGCCAACAATCACCACCACCACCAGCAACCCACCAAAGCCATCACCACCACTACCATTGAAAACCATAGAATCGAAGAAAAAAAAAAAAAAAAAAAAAAAAAAAAAAAAAAAAAAAAAAAAACCACAACACCAACCACTACCGCCGAACCACAACAACCCACAAATCAGCAGCCACCACCACTAGAGCATTAACACATCACAAACCCAAAATTTTAAACAAAATTTCCATACTCATAGACCCACAAACAACCACCGAGATCCACACCCATTGCCACTGCCAAACCCAACACCAAATCACTAGCCACCATCGCCAATCAAACACCATGACCCAAGACCGATCTTCAAAACCCAGAATGACCTAAAAACCACGACACATGCGAGCCACACCAATCTGCCCCCACCAAACCAAGCTTAGCCACCCAAAGCCCAAAGGCCAATCTGCCATGCCGATCTGCCACCACCAAACCCGGCCACCGATTCAACTCCACCACCAAAACACCACCATTGAAAAACCACCACTAAAGCAGCAATTACCGATTCGGAGAGAGGGAGACCGAGAAGGGGAAAAAAGAATAGAGAAATAGAGAAAGGAGAGTGGGAAATGGAGAAGAGAGAAATAGAGAGAGAAGACACAGAGATGGAGAAGTGAGATGGACGGAGAGGATTGGGAGAGAGCAAGAAAGGGAAAAAAAGGGGTTAATAAAATGACAATATTTTTTTATACAACCTGTGAACAGTGAGGTTGCATATATGAAATAAGCAACCTCACTGTAGCTGGGTGGGAAAAAAATTTGGGTTTAGCAACTGGGATGGAGCTTTTTTTTTGGAATTAGGATGTAAAATAGCAATTAGGTGGTGTTTACACCCTCAATGCTAGTACTCTTATAGTGTTGTACGATTGTACATTCTTTACCATCTCAGTCTACCCCTCGTCTAGGTGAACATTAAATCTAATCTAATTCTCGCTTACTAATTAATTAATTAATAAATCATGTTAATGGATGTTCTTAAGACAGTGATTAATAAACCATAATTGAAAAGTTTTGATACCACTTTCATGAGAAGGGTTTGGCTTACTTCCAGTACTTTTTTAACTGGACATGTCATTTTGTTTTAAATATACAATAACAAGTGGTAGTGAGTTTTAATCCCTACATTTTATTTAGTTAGTAGATGATGTGACCGTTTCTCATCAAAACAAAAGGAGATTCTAGTTAAAAAAAAGTACTGGAAGTAAGCCAAACTTTTATGAGAAATATAAAAAGCTGTCAATAATTTTTTTTTTTTTGAGAAACAAACACACACACACAAGGAAAAGGGAAAGAAGTTCTAAAAATAATATGGATTGCATACTCCCTCTTTATACTTTAAAAACATTTTGTTTAAGAAATATTTACGAACAAGCTCATAAATATGAGACTAGATTTAACTATATATAACATAAAATTTTATATTTTTATTGTATACATGTCTAAAAATATACTTACATAGACTTCAAATTGGATTATATAAGTTTGTAAATAAATTTATATGATATCAAATTATTATTTGTAGTTTAATGATAATATAATCAATCTATTTGTAGTAAAAATTTATAAATTTGTGAAAGGATAAAATAAATAAACCTGAGCTTTTAATAATCAGATAAACTCAACTCATTTACAACCTTATGCATACAAATTTTAGGTATAGTTTTATTATAGAGTGCCTTAAGGACAGAAATTAAACTACATATAAAGGACACAAATTAAACTACATATATATCTTTTTAAAAATAAATAAATTAATTAAATTGGGAAAAAATCTAAAAACATATATAATCACAATTAATTTATGCGTGAAAACCACAAACTAATAAATTATTAATAAGTGCATTTTTTTTTTTTATAAGTATACATTGAATCTCATAATTGGATATTTGTTATTTCTTAACAAAAATATATCCTTTGCCACGCATAATTGAATATCGTAATTTGATACTCTCTCCGTCCCAATTTATTTGTCTTGTTTGAAAAATCAAATTTTTTAAGGAAACATCATTTACTATATTGTCTGCCTTATAAAAATGTATAAGTTTACAAAACTACCCTTAAATAAATTTATAAGTTTTTTTTTTTTTAAAGAATTATTCTTAATGAGGCAACTAAAAAGGTGCTTATAAAAATGTATAAGTTTACAAAATTACCCTTAAATAAATTTATAAGTTTTTTTTTTTTTTTAAGAGTTATTCTTAATGAGGCAACTAAAAAGGTGCCCCGATTAAATTGATTTGTTAAATATTTGTTAGTTTTCTTTTCAAATAGTTTTGAAAATAAAGTAGAGGTATAATAGGAACATTAGTAAATTAATGACTTTTATTTTTAGAAATAAGACAATATTTTGGGACATCTCAAAATGGAATAGAGGACAAACAAACTGGGACAGAGAGAGTACTTATTTTAAGTATAGTTTTTTTTATTTTTTATTTTTTTTATATAGTTAATTTTCAATAAATTGGAAAAAAGTGCAACAAATAGTATAAATTTATTTGGTGTGAAAACCATGAAATTTTGTTTGGGATCATATACTATATATGGAAACATAATTGAAACATATATTTTTATATTCACACAGAAAAGGTTCAAAAGTTTTCTTCTCAAAAAAATAAAAATCAAAAATCAAAAGTTTAAGGAAAAAAAATCATGGTTTTTAAGAAAGTAAGAAATTATTACCACAAGAATTCTTGATTAATTTTTTTTATATAAATTTAGCCAGCACCATAAATCATGGCATTACCACTACAATAGTATTTGAAACCATATATATATGGAAATGATATTATTTCAATATAGAGAGCAAAAATCAACCCCAAAAAAAAAAAAAAAAAAAAAAACCAAATATGAGAGATGGTGTCTTAGCCGTGGTGGTTCTTCTCATGGTGGTTCCTATGGCTTCGGGTTGTGGAACTCAAGAACAGGGACGTAGCCAGGATTTTTAACTTGGGAGGGCCGAGTTATAGTATTTATACAATAATCATAATTCACAAATATATTGAATACAAAGTTATCAACTCTAATATATCCATAAATTGTCTAATTCACTGTAGACATACATAATATCCAAAAATATATATATATTTTGCATGACGATAATCTTTCATAGAATAAAATTAATCTATTATCATAAAATTATGAATTCTAAATGTTGCTACAGGCATCTTAAATTCAGCCACCATCATCAAATCATTAAAGAAGAACATTTTGCATTTAAAAAAAAAAAAAAAAAAACATTTGTTGCTACAAGTGTCCTAAATTTTAAATTATTGATATCTTTAATATGACTCAAGAATTAACCTAAAAAGAACCTTAATTTTTTTTCTCAATTATATAGATGTTACTCACATTAAAGAAAAACAAATTCCACTATTATTTTAAGCAACATCCACTTTGTCATTCATATTATTTATTTTTAAAATATTTTAATGAATTATCCCCCAACACAAACCCACATCCTCACACACTTCCAAGTTCACTACTCTACTATAGCAGCAATGAGATGGAAAAAAAAGGGATAGATTTGTTTTTACTAACTGTGAGGGTTTTCAGTTTTATGTGACTGTTGAGATGAGTTTTGTTTTGTTAATATTAACTAAACAATGAGGCTGGCAGCAATATTGAGGAGAAAAAGGCAAAAGGCACATAGCTTGAGAATGAGAATGAAGAGGAAAATGTAAAAGCTTTGTTTTGAAATGGGCTAACATTTATTCTATTTGTAGAGAGTACTTCATTGTCCACTAGATTAATTACAAGTTTTTGGATAATTGGGGAGCTCAACTATTCTTTTATTTGAGGAGGACTTTTACCTATTAGACAAAGTTTAAGTCTTCTGAATAAATGGGGGGAGGGGGGGGGTTATAATTTTTTGAGGGGGCCTATATATTTTTGCTATATATGCTGTTGAGAAAATTTAAAATTTTAGGGGGGCCAAGGAGCAACATGGCTCCGCCCTTGCTTAAGAACATCTAATCAACTGGACAAATCATCATTGCTCTCGATCCCATGGTAGTCGATTCTATCCGGTCATGACAGCTTTACTCACAAGAGAGAGAGAGAGATTGTATTTATTGTGTAGGACTAGGTTTAGGTCAAGTGCATCTAATGCACTGGACCCGATTAAATGGTGACGTGTGTCTAAAAATGAACACATATCACCATATCAACGGATTCAGTACTACTGAACGCTAGATTTAAACCTAACCTTACTGTGTAAAGCTTAAACAATTGTTCACAAATAACAGTTTTTTTGATTTAAAATCCAGACAAATGATGGCCCCCACATTTTTGTTATCTTATTTGGCTGCTTGTTCAACAAATTTTACAACTTTTTTTTTCACAATTTATTGTCAATATCATTATTATGAGCTAGTATCTTATGTATTAGACGCATGAGACCTGCCTCTCATAGGTAGGTAAACCCTACTCGTGTGGAGCCCAACTTGTGGAGAAATTACAAGATCCACATGGTGGACAAGTGATGTGGTTTACTAAAAAACTTCCACCTGTTTAAAATTATTAGTTAGAAATTTTTTTTATACAGAAATTAATTACTGACTCAGCAATTTTAAACAAATAAATTTTTTTTAATGAAATGGTGGACCACATCACTTACCCACCATGTGAATTTTATAATTTCTCCAGCTTGTGGAAGGTGAGGCCCACCTAGCTCTGAGAGGCAAGTCCCATTAACCAATCGCATGAGAGGTTTTTCCATTATTATTTGAGACCGCCACTATTATGACTTTATAGTTATTTGTTTTCAAATTCTCTTTTTACTTTAGACTCTCATTTCTAAAAAGTAAAAATACATAATAAAAAAAATCCCATTCTCTCTCTATATATTCTTAAACTTCAATGCATAATTGCATATCAGCATATGTAATTGTTTTTTTCGTTCATTTCTTCTTCTCCCCTTGTCTTTCTCTCTCTCTCTTTCTCTGTGTATGGGTCCGGTTTCCACAACATTCTGCCGCTCTACAGAATGCTCTGTATTTCAGATAAATCTCCCGAATAGCCCAAATACCATCCACTCTCTCTCAGTCTCTCACCTCACTCAACCCGCTTCTCGCCACTATCTTCAGTCCTTTTCACTGTGTCAAAATTCAGTAGAAACTTCCTTCTTTCTCTAGAGAAAGTCGCCGAATATTCATCTCCACAAAAATGGAGCAAAAACTTCTCAAGGACTTCGAACTCGACCCCAAGAACCGCTCGGAAGAGGCTTTGCAACGGTGGAGATCCGCCGTGTCCATCGTCAAAAACCCCCGCCGCCGGTTCCGCCACGTCGCCGATTTAGCCAAACGCTCTGCGGCCGTGATAAAACGTCGCAAAATCCAGGTCCTTCTTTCTCTTCCTTCTTCTTCTTCTTCTTCTTCTTCTCCATCATCGCACTTACTCTAAATCACACTTAAATTGCACTGAGAATTGGTTTTTTTTTTTTTTTCCCCTGAAAGATAACGAGATTTGATTCACTGTGCTTGTTCTGTTAGATTTCAATTTGTTAATGCGAGGCTAGGGATTTCATTTTTGGTTTTTTTCTGTGTCTTGTTTGGCCGCTGAGAAAAAGTTTGGGAAATGGACGTTACGGTTACGGATGGGATGCTAAAACGAATGAATATGACCTGTCGTACTCTGTAGTACTCTAACGCTACCGTGTCAATCTGGCCTAGAATTTGATTTCCTTTTATTTTCCTCCATTTTCTCGTGAGGCAAACAGACTTGCTATGAGCGTTTAGTCGCTGTTTGTTGTTTCTAAAAAAAAATGCAAAAAATTACTCTCAAAACTGTGTTGTTTACTGAAAGATTTGATTCACTGTGCTTGTTTTGTTTTAGATTCAAATTTGAAAATGGGATTGTTTTGCGAGGCTAGAGCTAGGGATTTGATGTTTGGTTTGGTTTTCATTTAATGACTTGTTTGACCGCTGAGAAAAGATAAGGAGGTTGACGTAACGGAAGGTAATAAATGAATGTTGATTGTTGTAGAGTACTCTACTCAACGCTACTCTACTGTGTGGCCTAGAATTTGACGTCCTTTATTTTCCTCTATTTTCTAGGTAAACAAACAGATTTGCTACGAAAATTAGATAAGATGAAAAAGAAAATAGGAAAAAAGAAAAAGAAACAGAATAACAAAATTTTG
Organism: Quercus tomentella; assembly: GCA_028535165.1. Lineage (NCBI taxonomy): Eukaryota > Viridiplantae > Streptophyta > Magnoliopsida > Fagales > Fagaceae > Quercus > Quercus tomentella. The sequence goes on along the minus strand of JAPQVY010000012.1, from coordinate 43,069,286 downwards.
AATTCCGGTAATATCTAATTTTGTCGCTTAAGAAAGTGAAAACCCTAGCGCAACAAAATTCGGTACTGATTTACAAATTGACTATTTCAGTATCAACAATATACTAAATTATAAGAAAAAAAAATTATTTTTCTGTTTTGAAATTGAAAGTGAAGAAGACGCCAATTTTTTAAAGCTATATAAAAAAATTGTAACAGAATAAATTTATTTATTTATTTTCTTTCTCTAATTGGCTTGTGAGAATTCTTTTTTATTGATGTATTCAACTTAAAAAAATAAATTAAACAAAAATACAAAAACATTAACATATTGTATTATATTATGAACTGAAAAAGCTGGGAAAGAAGCATAGGCAAATGGACAAATGCAAATACTAATTTGGTCACAAGTCGTATTTGCAGCTTAGATTACGCTTTCCGATATCTCATCCGTTAACGTATTCGAAATGGGACCAGTTCTCACATTCTTTTGGGGTTGGGGTTTGAACTTTGAACCAGTTCTCTTTGCAATTGTGATTATGTGTAGCTATATAAAACTACTATCAGTTCACTTATTACTATGGTTTTAAAAAATGGTCCAGTTTTCAATTTTATCGGACTAAATTAGGGTCTAACTCTGGGTCTAATCTAGTTTCTAAAACCATGCATGCTACTCTTATTTTAAATTTATAATATTGGGATTGGGATTACCAAAAGCCTTACTTGTTAGTTTGATATTTCATATAGTGTTTCTGTAAATGAGAATTTATTCACTCTTTACGCTTCTTTCATAGAGGGTGTGGACCCGTTTGGAATTCATGATAGGGCACACACGCTTTGTGGGGGGATAAGAAGAATAATTTCTCTTTGCTGAAGTGTATTTACATTTGAAAAAAAGGGTCACCACATATGATTGGACCCATTTTGGTAGGCCCAGATGGCGTGGCAAGACCCGTTGTTGATATAGTGATAATGAAATAGACCAGTGATTCATGTGCAAAACAGAATGTGCCTCACGCTCCAATCCAAAACCCAAACCCAAACCCAAAACCCAGTTTTTGAAATGAGTAATGTTAGTTGTACCAAAATCTTCACGACTGTTAGATGTAAAAAGGTTTGATAATGATCTTTACCATATGCTATCTCAGCCAAAAAAGAGAAAAAGAGATTTGTGAAAAATTTTGTGTACTCGTTGAGCAGTGTGAGTAGGGTTTCCTTTCTGAAAAAAAATAATAAAAATCCTTGATGGGTTTATGTGGTGCATATAACTCCAAGCCACTCTAGACCGTAGGCTCTGGAATGTACGGTAGGACAAATAAAACGACTTTTGGACCACATCTTTCAATTATAGCATAAGAAGAAACTTCCTTGAAGTTTCGTTCTAATAAATAATTGTCAATGTGGACGGTGTGGTTTGTGGAGTAGAGAACAATGCTAAAATGCAGGGGTGGAGCCAGAAATTTTTGTTTGAGGGGACCAAGTTGTAACACTAATATATTTATCAAGATAATCCTATACACACATATAAATACACATGCTTTTTTTATTATATACACACACTTTTTTATTTGATAAGTTATATATATACATACACCCAACAAAAAAAAAAGCTTAATATTTTCAATCAAAATTATGTTTGATGGTTATCTTTCATAAAATTAATAAAATATATTTTCACAATTTTCATAGTGAAATTCTTAAAAAGTTTCATTTTCTATAAAAATTATCAAATTTTATACTAATGTAAGTAAAATTATTCAATTGAACTAATGTAGTTTTCAAAAACAAGAATGATCCAAAATTTGGAGGAACAAATTAGGCTCCAAATATATTTGAAACTATTTTGCTTTGACCCATTATGTGGCAACTAAAGAGACATTTTATGTGTAGTTTTAGTGACAGTAATTTTTTAATGAGTCAATGATTTGTTAATCACCATATAACAGGTTGAAAAAGATAAATTCAAACATGTTTGGTGCCAAACTTTTTCAAATATTTAACAGATATAAAAGCACATTTTACAATAAAAAATAGAATTGCGAAAAATAAAATTGTCTCTATAACTATTAGACCAATTATTTTTTTTAGAGCATCATTGGACTAATTCAAATACTTAGGGGGGTCAACTCTTATTTTTGTAGACTAAATTTTGAAAACATTAAAATAATTATATATATATATATATTTAAAAAAATTTCTAAATTTTGGGGGGGCCATGCTTCAACATGGCTCCGCCCATGCTAAAATGGGACTATGGGACTATAGTTTACATTAAAAAAGAAAAAAAAGTTATAGAGTGCGTCTTTTTATATATTTCCCAAATCCCATTTGCTCTTTGAAAGCATCGCAAGCTCTCATCCTCACGAAGTGTTTGCTACACTCACACTTTTTTATTCACAGTATGTGTCATTTTGGCAAGTTGGCACACTATATCCGGTGCTTGGTTTTTAAAATTCTGCTCTTTATCGCTGGTTATGGCAAGTCCCTGTATAATTTTTAAAGGATTTTACTAATGTGTGCCCTAAGGGCATACATTAATTTCCATTTTTGGAAAAAAAATTTTCGAGAATTGAAAAAGTAATGACAACTTTTTCAATTTTTAAGAAAATATTTCCAAAAATAGAAAATTTAATGTGTGCCCTAAGGGCATACATTAACCGGATCCTAATTTAAATTAGTATTGAGAAGTGCTGTTGTAGTTGTCGTTTTCTGAAGTTACCCTATCGAGTGGTAACCCGCTAACCACCAATTATTCTTCTGAATAGTGAATAATACGATATTGACTTTAACGCGGTTCGTACACGGCTTGTCTTTAATCATACTACGTCATGTCAACACCTCATATTGAATTCTGTAACCCTGTCCCTGTTGCTTTCTTTTATAAGATAAAAAAATTGCTATGTTTTCAAAATAGAATAAAAAATAAAAATAAAATTCTTTATTTCTTTCTTTTAAACTAACATGTTAAGGGAATTAGTTGTCACCGTTACATCACTTTCATATAGGTTATCGTTTATCATACACCAACTATATAACATATAATCTTATTAGTTGTGAAAAATATTATAAATTTTTGATTAAATTGTAAATTATACTTAGTTATTATTTTACTAAAAGGTAAAAGAATAAATTTTTTTTATAATATTAAGTGTGCGTTTGGTTTGCGCGTCCACGTTGGGCCTTCGTGTTTTCATTTTTTTTTTTTTTTAGCCGCACAATTTGACTTTTCAACCACTTTTCAGCCACACAAGTGGGTCCCGTGTACTGTTTACAGGACCCACAAATCTTACATTTTAGCAACTTTTTCATTAAAAATGGGTCTCACGATATTATTTACACATTTAAAAATTATTTTGCTACAGTGTTTTTAATTTTCAGTTTTTAGCTTTTAGCTGTATCCAAACGGACCCTAAGTAAATGTTTGGATAGAGTTGGAATGATTTTTCAGCTGTGTCCAACATTTTTTAGTGGGTCCCGTGCACTATTCATGAGACCTGCAAGTATTTTTTTAGTAAAAACAACTTTAAAACTGGGTTCCACGGCAGTATTCACACATTTAAAAATTATTTTGCTACAGTGTTTTCGTTTTTCAGTAATAAGTGGTATCCAAACAGACCCTAAATACACTTTAACTTGCGTCTCGTAGTAACTTACCAAAAAAAAAAAAAAATTCAGCTTAAGGTTTCTTTTCACATAATACAGCTTAATAACTTTATTATTCCAATACTACTGTTAACCGCATCTATGATGAAATGTCAGGTTTATAATTATATATATATATATATATATATATACACACACCACTAATTATGGAAGACTTTTCAAATTTTTTAAATGTGGTTGCTACTCATCGATTGAATTGTGGCTTCAGGCCAGCTGACAGAGAACTCAGGGACATGTAGGGCCACATGTAGGAAATCAAGTTCAATGATTTCACTTTAAGATTTGAATATGATATTATTAATAGGAATTGAAAAAAGAAATCTAAGTAAAAGCCATTGGTGCTATTTTTTGAAGTATTCAGATGAATACTAGGCAACTTAATAAAAACTCATTCATGTTCTTAACTGCATCAGTTTTGCCTTTCTGTCTAGTAAAAAAGTATCATTGGACCTAATGTTTTGAACAAATTTTATTGTATATATAAGTATAAAGAAGTGTATGTTTAGTTTGTTTACAAAAAAGAAAATGTTTAGATTGTAATATATATGAGTTAGTTTGAAAGTAAAAGAATGACGAGGAAAACAAAATTGAAAAACAAGATTTTGGTGGATCGCTCGGGCAAGCCTGCAGTGCAACCTGAATGTGATCAGGAAATCAAATGGACAAATTGAAAAATACAGTGTATTGGCAATTTGGCACTTCAATGAGCACCAGATGGATCAAATTGTATTGGCACTTCAATGAGCCCATTTTAGCAAGGATAGGTGGGAATGTGTGGGTACAAGCGAGCTCAGGTGAGTGCTCACTCGAGCAAGGTCAGTCTTGCTCCAGCAAGATGGTTACAGAATGTGTTGTTTCTGAAGAAAAACAAGGGAAATGAGACTTTTTCAGTCTCCACTGGCTAATTACAGGCTTACAGCCAAGACATGTTATTAAGGGCTTGTATCAACCAAAGTGATTATTCATTGATAAGGCTTCCATATTCAGTTTTTTTTTTTTTTTTAATAATTTTTTTAAAATACAGATTTTACACCATTAGAGAGAAATTCAGAGAATTCTATAAGTTTTCTACTTGAAGAATTTTGGCTTGATTGTATCTTGGAGACAGATTTACTTGCAACCCATTAGCAAACTCTTTGAGTCAATTCAATCCTCTAAGCCTTTCAATTTTTAATTCCATTGTTTTACCCCCACCATCCGCAACGAATAGAAGCACCAGAGAATTGTGAAAATTATTGTTTGCCCCCAATTCTTTTATCCGAATTAGCAATCCTGTCAGTGTTACTCCAATTCCTTTTATTGACAAACTATAAACAAATAAAAGTGAAAAAAATACCTTCTAGTTGATATTAATGCAGTTTAGGTATTCTGCATGGTCTGACGCTGAAGCATTTCTCAGAATTCATGTGGATCATCTCACATGTTATTCTGCTAGTGAGGTTATGGAGAATTAATTCGAGTCTTCTAGACCATTTGGATTATATAATATGGTCTTGAGCTAATTTTTTACTCGATGGAAATTTGGGGAAAAGCATAGAGTTCCTACTTGACAAGAATTGACAAATGCTTTCTTGCCGGTTGATTTTAATTGGCAAAGAGATGCAGTTTCCCCACAAAAGAGCTCATCTTAATTTTCTGAAGATTAATTCATGGCCTTTGATCTCTTCTCAAAATATGACAAGCATACAAATGTATAAGGATTTATGATACCTTGGATGTATAATGACTACGTAACTTGAATTGCATGAAATATCACTATGAACGGTGACCTCCCACCCATATCTTTTACCTATAAAAAAAATCACATTGAACGTCGCTGATGACATTTGGTTGTGAAGTTCCCTAAGAGGCTAAGACTAGGTGACTCTCTCTGTCATGACTTATTTGACTCTATTATCCCCATTTTTTGTTTTCCCCAGGAAAAGATACGAGTTGCTCTTTACGTTCAAAAAGCTGCATTGCAGTTCATTGAGGGTATGAAATTCTAGTGTCTACTTTAACAAAAACCTCTTTTTCAATGTTAGATCTCTTTCATTCACACTTTGTATTATCATTTTATTTTCTGCAGCTGCTGGTCGACCTGAATACAAGTTACCGGATGAGGCTAGAGAAGCAGGTTTTAGTATTCACCCAGATGAGCTTGCATCAATTGTTCGTGGCCATGATATTAAGGGCTTGGAAATCCATGGTGGAGTTGAGGGGATTGCAAGGAAAATCTGTGTCTCACTGAACGAAGGTGTCAGCACAAAGGACTTACCTACTAGGCAAAAGATTTATGGATTCAACAGTTTTACAGAGAAACCTTCCAGAACTTTTTTGATGTTTGTGTGGGAATCATTACATGACTTAACACTAATCATCCTTATGGTCTGTGCCGTTGTTTCTATAGGTGTAGGAATTCCCACCGAAGGGTGGCCTAAAGGCTTATATGATGGTTTGGGTATCATTCTTAGTATAGTCCTGGTGGTCATGGTTACAGCTATCAGTGACTACAAGCAGTCCTTAGAGTTCAAGGATTTAGATAGTGAGAAGAAAAAGATTTTTATTCAGGTAACTAGAGATGGGAAGAGACAAAAAGTTTCTATATATGATTTGGTTGTTGGAGATATTGTCCACTTGTCAATTGGTGATCAAGTTCCAGCAGATGGGATTTATATATCAGGATACAGTTTGTTGATTGATGAATCGAGCTTGTCAGGTGAGAGTGAGCCAGTGAATATATATGAGGAGAAACCTTTTCTTCTTTCAGGAACTAAAGTGCAAGATGGTTCGGGAAAGATGTTGGTGACAACAGTTGGTATGAGAACCGAATGGGGAAAGTTGATGGAAACTCTGAATGTGGGAGGAGAAGACGAGACCCCACTGCAGGTAAAGCTAAATGGTGTGGCTACAATCATTGGTAAAATTGGCTTGACTTTTGCTGTGCTGACATTTTTGATATTGCTAGGGAGATATCTGGTGGAAAAAGCTCTTAACAATGAGTTCACAGATTGGTCATCAAGTGATGCACTGACAATTCTGAACTACTTTGCTACTGCAGTAACCATTATTGTCGTTGCTGTCCCGGAAGGATTACCATTAGCAGTGACTTTGAGCCTTGCTTTTGCTATGAAGAAATTAATGGAAGAAAGGGCGCTTGTGAGGCATCTCTCTGCATGTGAGACAATGGGTTCTGCTGGTTGCATATGCACAGATAAGACAGGGACATTGACCACAAACCATATGGCAGTGGTCAAAGTATGGATATCTGAAAAATCTATAGATATAAAAGGTAATGCAAGTGATTTGTTGAAATCAGAAATATCTGGAAGAGTTTTAGGCATTCTATTGCAGGCTATATTTCAAAATACTGGGTCTGAAGTGGTTAAGGATGATAGTGGAAAGAATATCATTTTGGGAACGCCAACAGAATCTGCATTGTTAGAATTTGGCTTGCTTTTGGGTGGTGATTTTGATGCTCAGCGTAGAGAATTCAAGATTCTTAAGGTTGAGCCTTTTAATTCAGTTAGGAAGAAGATGTCTGTGCTTGTAGCTCTTCCCAATGGAGGGGTACGTGCATTTTGCAAAGGTGCATCTGAAATTATATTAAGAATGTGCGACAAAATTGTTGATTGCAATGGAGAGTCTGTTAATCTTTCTGAAGAACAGGAAAAGGACATCACAGATGTTATAAATGGCTTTGCGTCTGGAGCTCTGAGAACTCTTTGCTTGGCTTTTAAAGATGTTGATGACACTTCCATTGAGAAAAGCATCCCTGATAGTGGCTATACATTGATAGCAGTTGTTGGAATCAAGGATCCTGTGCGCCCTGGGGTCAAGGATGCAGTTTTAACTTGTTTAGCTGCTGGAATTACTGTTCGTATGGTCACTGGTGACAATATATATACTGCTAAGGCCATTGCTGGAGAATGTGGTATCCTCACGGTGGATGGAGTGGCCATAGAAGGATCAGAATTTCGTAGTATGTCCCCAGAGCAGATGAGGGACATTATACCAAAAATTCAGGTTCTTAAACTTTTGCTTTGGAAAGTTCTGAACTTCAACTATCCGTGTTGGAAGATGCTTGCATATTTTAATTGCTTATAATGGATACAGGTAATGGCCCGGTCTTCACCATCGGACAAGCATACCTTGGTGACCCATTTGAGGAAGATGTTTGGTGAGGTTGTTGCAGTTACTGGCGATGGTACCAATGATGCTCCTGCTTTGCATGAAGCAGACATTGGACTTGCTATGGGCATAGCAGGAACAGAGGTTTGTGACTTCTTTCTTCTCCTCCTCCTCTTTTTTTTTCCTAAGTTTCTTTTTCCTTCCCATGTGTGATATTGATGATTTGGACTGGCTTAGCCAGGTAGGCTTCTTGTCTCAGTTTTGTCTTCCCCTATCATGCTTTCACATATGAAACAAAGAAACATAAAAGCATGTGCGTGTGCTCCACGTTGTCATTCATGGATTATTTTCTTCATGAGTTGATAGAAGAAAATATGAACTAGTTTTGTTGTAAGCAGGGTTTGATCCTATTTGGATTTTCATGTATGAGTTTCAAAATTTTATTTTCAATTTTTTACTGCTTTTGGTCTTGCTAATCATACTGCAAGCCACATTTTTAATAACTATGCTTCAAAATAATTTTTTCTCAGCAGTCTCTATGAGTGAGAATCTTGATCAGCCATCTTATTAACCAGCATCACATTTCTGACCAAGTGTCCTATTCTAAAAAAATTACCTATATAGGCTATATGAAACCTCTTTGCGATCGGAAAATCTCAAACTTCTTCTTTGGAATAGCTTGCACCTTTATAATGTTCTGCTTTATTTTTAATAACTATGCTTCAAAATAATTTTTTCTCAGCAGTCTCTATGAGTGAGAATCTTGATCAGCCATCTTATTAACCAGCATCACATTTCTGACCAAGTGTCCTATTCTAAAAAAATTACCTATATAGGCTATATGAAACCTCTTTGCGATCGGAAAATCTCAAACTTCTTCTTTGGAATAGCTTGCACCTTTATAATGATCTGCTTTATTTTTCACATTCGCCTTTTTATGTTGCAGCTTTGAAGAAACCAACCAGTATCTATTTTGTAGAAAAATAGAAATGGATATACAGTCCTTGTTCTTGGATCAAATACAATCCCCCCCCCCCCCCCCTTCCTCCTGCAGCTCTCTCTCTCTTACTACAGGTCAAAGGTTAAGTAATGGGTTCATTGAATCTTGTTGGGGTATGGAGTTGTATTTAGGGTTAATTGCTGAAAAGCACCCTCAATTATGTGGGTATCTACACATTGCACCCCAAACTTTGAAAACTTGCAATCAATACCTCAATTATAACAAATTTGACATTATGCACCCTACCATCCAAATAAAGGTTAAAGTTAACGGTCATGTGACTTGCATGTTACCCTCAGAAGGCAAAAAGACAGATTTCCCCTTTAGTTACTAAATAACTAAAATGACTTTACTGATTTCACACTTCGACTAAGTTAGCCCTGCCCTTGTCTTCCCATACCCAAACTGAGTTAGCTCACCTGAAAATCCGTAAAAATAGCTCTTCTTCATCTCAAAATATTATCATCTTGACTTTTCTTTTTCTTTTTTCTCAATATATCACATAATCTGTCATTCAGTATCAATTTGATCTTGCATGGGCTTATATACTTCTGGACTTGTATCAGCAGGGCCATTTGTTGTGCTACTTCATACTGTAGTTTGATTTTATTCTTTTTTAAAAAAATAAAACTTAATTTTCCTTTTTCATGGATATTTTCTTCAGGTTGCAAAAGAAAATGCTGATGTCATTATATTGGATGACAATTTTACGACTATTGTAAATGTGGCCAAATGGGGACGTGCAGTATATATAAACATTCAAAAATTTGTGCAATTCCAGCTAACAGTCAATGTTGTTGCTCTGGTGCTCAATTTTGCTACTGCATGCATCTCTGGTATACTGAATTATGAAGTTGGTGTTTTATTTTTATTTTTTGTCTTTTCCCCCCAGGAGATACTGTTATATTTATTTTAGGCAGCAACAGAATTATGAGAATTTTCCACATCACTTTCAGGATCTGCTCCCTTAACGGCCGTGCAGTTGCTTTGGGTCAACATGATTATGGACACTCTTGGTGCATTGGCACTGGCTACAGAACCTCCAAATGAGGGGCTAATGAAAAGGCCCCCGGTTGGTAGGGGTGTGAGCTTCATCACGAAGGCTATGTGGAGGAATATTATTGGTCATAGTATATATCAACTAGCTGTCCTTGCAGTTCTCTTTTTTGATGGAAAGCGGCTACTAAACCTTAGTGGCTCAGATGCAACTGATGTTCTCAACACTTTGATATTCAACTCGTTTGTGTTTTGTCAGGTATGTGGTACCAGTCAGGGCGTACTGTTCTTGAATAATGTTCTGATTTCATCATGTCATTATTAACTATCTCTATTATTTTTGAGTTAATTCTTTTTTACTGATTGGGATGTATGTACGAATGAACAGATTTCTGTGTCTTCTATTGTATTCCAACTAGTTAAAATGATGAACTGATGATCTTAGACCTACAACTTTATAACACAGTTAGCCTTTTCAAATGTGCCTAACATTGTTCATAAATATTGTGATAGAAATATATGGATACTCGTGCTCTAGTCATTGACTTATATACCATTGCTATCATCTTGTGAAATGGAATTACCCAAAGGCAAAGCTTCAAGTATAATTTTTCCTGATTTACTTATTTATTTTATAAAAAGTGAATCTTAAACATGTTAGTGTATTTCTGATTTGGATATTGTCTCTGCTCCTAAACTGCTTGTAATGATTCTGTTAAAAAAAAGTTGCTAATAGTTTCTAGTGAAATAAGTGTCCAATGTATTTATCCTTGGTACTACTATGGAAAAGTAACCAAACATACGATTGTTGTGTTAATGAGCATTGTTTCTCCTTTGGGTTTGCCTTTTTTCAGGTGTTTAATGAGATAAACAGCCGGGACATAGAGAAGATAAATGTATTCCGTGGCATGCTTAACAGCAGGATATTCCTAGGAGTCATGGTTGGCACAGTGGTTTTCCAAGTAATCATAGTCGAGTTTCTGGGTGATTTTGCAAGCACTGTACCACTGAGCTGGCAACTATGGTTACTCAGCGTATTACTTGGATCAGTTAGCTTGCTGGTTGCTGTTATCCTAAAATTCATCCCAGTTGAGAAAACCACAAGTACAACTAATCACCATGATGGTTATGATGCGCTCCCCTCTGATGATAACCTGGCTTGAGATGGGGAAGGAGGCATTTATTTTTTTCCTTTTTCTGAAGCAACTCCACAGAGGTAGACTAACTTGATGTTGTGCTTGTAGAATGACTTTGTATAGGCCATGAATTTGCTTTTGTAGTGGCTGCACTGAGTTAACCCCCCCTCTCCCCAACAAAAAAGGAAAGAAAGAAGAGGGTTAGAAGGATGTTTGGTGACCTATTTTTTTGTAGGTCGTGAATATTTTTTTAACAGAAATGATAGTATTTCAAACTTATGATGTCCTTTTCATGATAATTGTTTTTTTATCATCAAGCTAAGACATCAATTGGTTTTAGCGTAAATGGAGATTGAACTCCAAATCTCTTATTTGATGACAATAGAATTTACTAGTCGAGTTAAATGAAACCAACAATCATGAATTTTTTTCTTCTCATGCGGAGAAAAGTTGTTAAAAAACGGTGAAACTATACTTTAGAGTATCCACACTGGAGCTAAAAATTTAGCTTTTTAGTTCTACCAAAAGTTACTTTATCTATTTAACATATACACATGCTGCAACAATGAATCTATTTTAGCTTTCAATACAATAAAATAATATAAACATTACAATAAAATAATATAACTCACTACCCAAAAAACATCCACAACACTAACCACAACCGCCTCTACCATCAGCCACGACCACACCCACAACCACTACCACCAGCACAACTCCACCACCATCGCCGCTACCATTCATCAGCCAGAGAAACCTAGCCACCATTCATCAACCATCAACAAACCCCATTCATTAACCATCAACAAAATCAAAACCATTCATCAAAATAAAAATAAAACCCATCATCAACAATCAAATTAGCCAAAAGCCACCACGAAACCAGAGAAACCCAGCCACCATCAACAAACCCCATTCATCAACCATCAACAAAATCAAAACCCATTCATCAAAATAAAAATAGAACCCATCAACATAAAACCCAATCAGAGAGATAGGGGCGGAGAACGAAGAGATCAATCGGCGCTGGGCAGGGGCTTGGGTCGTCGGCAAGTGGAGGACCGATTAAGGGGAGAGAGGAGCAACGGGTAGAAATGGGGAAGGACTGAAGGAGGAGAAAGAAAAAAAAAAAAATATATATATATATATATATATATATATATATATATATATATTCTAATCAGAACACAAAATAAAATAATACTTTTTTTTTTTTTTTACCTTTGAGCTACAGTGCACATTTAAAGATAGATGTGCACTGTAGCTGAGAAGTAAAAAATTTTGCTTATAGCTCCACTGCTACACTCTTCTTTTGTGATCAGTGGTGCTAAAAAATAGCAATATAGCTATTTAGCATCACTACTGTGAGTGCTCTTAGATTACTATAAAGTACCTTTTAGCCTCTATATTGACCCTCTTTTCATTGAGAGGAAGGTTTGATTATATGAGGTGACATTGCATGTTGTTTTTGAGAGATACTACAGCTTTTATAAGTTTTATTAATAGCTTTTACAAACAGATTTGTTAATGTTTTGAAACACAAAACAAAAAAGCAACTAAATTTCTATTTATTATGTTTTGTTGGACGCCAATCATATTTATTATCATGTTAATTTGTAAAACTTCTTGTTGTAAACTAGTAGTAGTTTTAACATTTTCTCATTCTAAAATTTTTTACCTACATCATTAGCTTTATACTAAAAGTTTGTAACCATTACCAATGGCCTTGAGGTCAAATGGTGCTTCCACCTTTCATTGATATAGGGTGGCGGTGAGGATATGGATTTGAATCCACTCGAATGCATAAGCATTTATTCAGAGAAAAAATTGCATTAAATCGTTAGTTGAATGAATCTCTTGGGACTAGTTTCACTCTCAAAAGTTCATCAATCACCTCTTCCTACATAACCTTTACCCTCATCCCTTCTGAATCCTGATGTTGGGGAATGAGCATTATTTGACACTTTCAATATGATTATGCTTATTGCTTACATTTTCAATTGGATTGTTTGTCCATTTTCTGATAGAAGCATATGAATGTTTTGCAGCGAAGCATTTCTATTTCATTTGACCTTCAGAAACTGATTTCTCACTGTGGAGACCAACAGAGCTTGATGCTATTGTTTTTCATTTCCCGGAAAGCCAAGGGGTGCTCTGATGTCCACACCCGGAGTCTGGCAGCTTAGTAGCTTACAATCCATTTTGTGAAGATTTAAGTAAAAAACATTCGCTTGAACGCAAACTCCAATATAAAAACTACGTAAAATTTAAACAGGTAAAAAAATTTATTAATCTAACTGAAATTGAAAAATCATAAATTTTTGGACTTGATAAAATTCTCAAACTGTGTACTTGTTTCTAAAGGCAGTTGAGTACATTGCTGTAAACTTTAATTGTGTCCCAAAATTTTTGTACTTTTTTTTTTTTTTTTTTTTTTTTAAAATTTGTTGAATGTACTCTTTATCCTAAACCCAAAAAAAAAAAAAAAAAAACACACACACACACACTTAAACGGCAGACAGGCCTTGGTGATAACTTAGGCATTAAAAAGTTAACTAGAAATAACATTAAAGGAATCGAAGTTAGTTCATCTGGATGTTGATATCATTTTGTTCAGTATTTCTTTCAGATTAGATGAACCTAACACTGCAGCCACCTGCAAGAATTCATCAGAATTTGGAGAGAAGAGATAAAAATGGCAAAGGCAACAATGATTTGTCATTTCCGAATAAATCAAACTAAAGCAATACCTAAAATATAATACCAAAGAACGTATGTTTGTGTACATAAAAATGGATTAATACTGCTTCAAAAAATAATAGATTAATACTACAACACGCAAAATCACTCTCTCTCTCTCTCTCTCTCTCTCTCTATATCTACGCCCACATGATTTCACTAGACTCTTCAAAGAACAGGTCATAGAAAGGGAAAATTACCAAATGTAGAGGATCATTCATTTAAACCTCCTCTTGGCTTCTCCATAAGCAATCACTCCACAAACGGTTATTGAGTACCCACCAATGCCCATAACTGTAACAGGATTTCTGAACAAGAGTATTGAGATTACAACAGCAACAGCGCCTTTTGCATTTCCTAATACCTGCAGAACATAACCGAGGGAGGAGCAGAGGAAAGGTTGAGAATTCAAGAGCAGTGGAAAACACCAGCACATGTTAGCATGATTAGATTTTATTTGATAAAAAGGTATTCGGATTTAAATATTAGGGTTGAATTACTTCTCCGAAGTCTGGTTTTCTTTGAAATCCTCAATCAAATACAGGGTTTTGCAGATGCTCAAGGTTGAAAGCCTCTTATCAAACAAGTGAAGAACAAGCAGATGAAAGTATGATTTAACTTTTAAGAGCAGTAATAAACTACCATCAGGCTATTGTAGCCACAACTTGGAGTGGAACTGAAAAAAAAACACGTTTTAGGAGCACTTTACATTACTAACATGGTTTATTATAATATACTGGCTTGGTATACCATATATATATATATATTCATATAATTGCTTCTACTCCGCATGGTTGACAGAAACTAGACAGTAGTGTACTGCCAGTAAATTGAAGTAAATCATTCATGTATGATTTTAATTAGATTTATGATGAGAAGCCCAAAGATAAATTATAATATTGATTTGCTGCAAACAAATAAATCTGGCGGGTATCTTTCAAAAGAACTAGGAAGAAAAGAAAAGGAAAAAGTACGTAAGTCAAACCTGAAGTGTTAATGCACTTGTATGTTTTGTCACCAAGAAGTTTGACAAGTTAGCTGCATAGGCCATTGTTGAATTAAGAGCAAGCAGCAGCCACATGTATTTATGTTCTTTTCCAAGTGATACGGTAACTTCTATGACATTGGGCTCCATTACAAGCGTTGCTGGCAATAAAACCAGAACTGCAATTGGTGACATGTATAGTAGCAAATTCATTGAGTTCAATTTTTCCCTGTAAGATCAAAACATGTCATGGATTTAGTGGACATTAAACAAGTAAAAATGCTCTTTTGGGGTTGAGAAAAAGATTGGTACAACCAATACAACCTTAAGTGATTTAAAGATTTCACTATTTTGGGGATAAGATCACCTCCCATTTAAATCCTCCAATTCCCTCCAATCTTTGGCTAGATGTGAGACACGTGACATGTATTTGTTTTTGTGTGGTTTACGTGGGTTTTTAAAGAACACTGGATTTTAAATGCCACATGTTGTACATTTGGATTAAAATAGGAGGAAATTAGAGGAATGAATAGGAGGGGATTCTTTCCCACTATTCTGAGCAGTATTTCTTCTTGTCAATCAAATTAGGCAGTGGATAAAAGAAATGACAAACACCTTGGTCTTAGAGAATAAATGTATCTTGCAGAGGAAAGAAACTATTTTTCATAGCCTAAAGAAGTGAAAACCTCCAGGGATTTGGCATTCTTCTTCCTTATTTCCAATGAACAGCATATATTGTAAATTGTGAATAGGAATGGACCAGGGAGAGTAAGGATTTGTAAAACCAGAACTATCCCAAATTTACAATGGGCTTAGAGTTTAGAGACACCATTCGAGTTATATAAGCATTGAAACCCATCCAGCCCTACTCTGATAAGAGGAAATAAGTATATTCTAACAAAAGAGCAGAAGAAGAATAAAGAAATACAATATTAAATGTATTTTGCTGCTTCACACAGAGCAGATTACTTAGTTATTGTAGGAAGAGCTTCTATTAAATTCCAAAACCTAAACCACAAGCCTTCATAATCTCAAAACAGCCCACATCAACCTTGATTAACTTATTCCAAGCTGCCTAAATATGAGTGAAGTAGTCTATTCAATTAACTAAATTTCATTGCATCCTCATGGCAGATATGTGTACAGGACTTTGTAGAGTATCAAAGAAGTATCATTTACATCCAGAATGAAAATTTTAGGCTAATGTATTATTTGTTCCATGAAATTTTATGCAGTTTGGTTACTCAAAAATGTTTTGTGTCAATTTATTCATCTTATTTTGTGATAAAAAAGGCTTTAGCTTCTCCCCTAATTTTCCCTCCCATTTTGTCCGTGCACCTCGCATGTAACATTAATTCCCTCATATTTTCAAGAAAGGCTGACTATATGTATTCTGTACATGTTAAATCTTTTCATCACATAATGCAATCCCGTAGTCCCATGAGACTAAATTAACTCATTTGAAAAACATATGATCTGACTTGACATGAAATAGGTTTTAAAGACAAACTGAAATTTGGGTAATTTTTAAGGGACCAAACATGTACTTTAGCCAAAAATTTATATTCAACTTTGGACACAATTGACGTCATAGAGAAGTACATGGTATTACTCTCAAGTATGGTAATGAAAATGGCTCTTTCAAAGAAATATTTGTTATACTTGAATACCAGGAGATTGGCAATTTGTAAAGACTAGCAGAAAGAAAATATGAAAACTTATCATTTAAACGCCAAGGAAATGTCACATTGAGGGAGTTGTGGTCCAGCACTATCATTACTTGTGGTGCATTGCATGATGCCTTGGATGGTGATGGAGATTCTATTTAGCTAGAAAGGGAAATTAAAAGTCATACGGCAAAACTGCTTTGTCTTATGTGGATTTCTCTAATCCTTCCATTTAAAACAACTACAAATGTGTGTTCTTCCATAGTAGTGCATGATATCCATAGAGAGAAATCACACGGCATGCATTAAAAAGTAAAGAATGAATAAGAAAGGGACAACAGAGGGAATCAATGATTCTGATTCAACTGAGTTGAATAAAGATAAGAAGAGGGAAAAAATATTCTATCCTCAGTGATCTGAAATGGTAGATAATAGTTACCCAATAAATTTTAGATATGAATCTAAACTGAAAGATGAAAAAGAAATAAATGATAAGATGATATGAAGCATTTACCCATCAGATGAAAGTAGGATACCCTGAAGAACAGACTTAAAGGCCCTTGCAGCTGTTGCACTTATGCACACAATGAATCCAAACAAATGGAAACCTGGCTCCCCCTGCCACAAACAAAGAATCTTATAACTTCACTAAAACAATATTGAAGTACATAAGAAGAAGGAAAAAGGAAATGGTTGGAAAAGGTGAAAGAGATAATAAACATTCCAACAGACACAGAGAAGCAGACGTGTCCATTCTTGAATTTTAATCAAGCAACATTTTTCATATGATTACTAAAAGTTACGTAAAAATGATCCAGCAACTACTTATACACCAACTATGACATCAAAAGATCTTTCTACTTTAACTTTTAAATATATATATATATATATTATGTAGTAAAATTTTATTATAATAAATGATAAATCTCATGTAAAGGAATGTTATTTCAACTTTAACACTAAATAACTTAACATTACCCTGATAGATGTTGTGATATTTTACTGAAACCTAACACTTTTTTAGTTGTCTCAGGCGTGCCAGCCAATACATTCGTCAAACACTAGCTTTGGCACCAACGCATTACCATGAATTTTTTTGAGCTAGATATATTACATTATAACTCACCTCATACCATGCAACCCATGACAATGTTCTTGCACACAATCCAAAATCAGTTATTCTACTCAGTTATCCATTTTCAGCTTTTGATCCAGAATTTTAAATATTTAATTATCCCTTAGAACTTGTGAGATCTTCACCCATTGCATTAAAAAAAAAAAAAAGCTTATAATTTGAACTAATTATAGATCATGGAAAGTGCATAACAATCAATAACTAACACATGTAACAGAATTACCAGATCTGGATTCACATTTAAGGCAAAAACAAAACCTTAACTGTCAAATTAAATTAACAAAAAAACCCAAATGGGTATATAATGTCTTACCTCCAAAAACAATAAACTAATAAATTAGCAACAATTAAACATAGAACCAATCAAAAACATGCAAATTAAATCAATGTCATAAATTGTGATTTAAAAAAAAAAAAATTGATCCAATTAACCAAAAAAAGAAACATACCCCACTGGCAATCACAACACCTGTAACAACAGGCACAAGAGCAGCATAGGTAACCCAAGATTCTCTCTTAAGGGTCATAATGTAGGCAAAAACCGCTGTGAAAAATGGCGTGGTTGCACCGACAGCCTGGTTAAACGACACAGCAAGGTACCTAAGAGAGATATTGCCACCAACAACCGACCCACAAAAGACAAGGCTTAAAGTTGCAATCTTTAGGAACTGGTTACGAGATTTGAGGGTCTGGAGTGGGACAAACTTGAAGAACACAATGGAGATGTAGCTGAGGATAGCACAGGCTGACATGTGACACATTGTGAGGAAGATTGGGAACCTGAAGCCATAGGTAGAGAGCAAGAACTTGTTGAGGAGAAGGACACCAATGTTGGATGAGTACCATAGAAGGATGAGGGAACATACGAGAATAACTTGCTTTTTGGAAGACATTTTACGAGGTTTTGGCTCAAAGGGTGTCTGGATTTGATGAGAAGCTTTGCATTTGAGCTACAATGGAAAATGGGTATTTTCGTTTGTTTTTGTTTTTGTTTTTGTTTTTTATAATGTTTTTTTTGAATGTGATCGATTTTGATGGGGGTGTTTTTGGGCGTGAGAGTGTGTAGGCAAATGTTAAAGAATTATTGTTGGGAGGTGAGGAGGTTGAGGAAACAGTGGAAATGTCTCCGATTTTCCGCAGGTAGTTCCATTTAGAACCGTGCTTTTTCTCCTAGTACCTAGTAAAGATAAATTAAAAAAATTTAGAGCCAGTGGTGAAATTCTCAGATTCACAAAGTACAAAACTCCAGGTACGATGCCCTTCAACATTATAAACGTAGATTTCGCATGTGAATTGGTTGTCACAAATGGGATCTTGTGGTTATCACAAATGGGATCTGTTCCTACTTGAGATGAACTGATGAACCATAATATATTAGGTGTATAGAAAATTTTCTTTTATTTTTTCTATATATATCTATGTATCTATACTTCTATATACTTTCCATATCCATATCCATATTTTATATCTATAACTTTTTAAAGAGCTTTACCTCTTTTGATTTATACTTTTATTAAGGTTAGATATGTAAAGTTATTAATTTAAAAATACATTAGATAAATTTGAAAAATTCTACGTTTTTTAAATTCAAATTTAAAAATAAAACAATTTTTTTAAATAGTTTCAAATAGTTTTTTTCTAGTCTCTTTTCCTCAGGTTATAAACAACTTATTTTCAAAATTCTAAATTTTAGACTCTTTTATTTTCTCCCATTTTTAGGAGAAATTATTAGGTTCAACAGCCAAACAGACTGAAAATAGTCCTCCTAATCAATGAAACGATACCACCTATGCAAATTTGTGAGTTAACTTCCTAATCAACATAAGAAAGAAAAAAATAAAAAATACTAGGCGATGTCACATTGCATAAGAAATAACATTTTATTGGTTGGAGGATCAAGGAGGACCACTTCAATAGTTTTTCCCTTCGGTGGACTTAATGATTTCTCATTTTTCAGAGGAGTTTCTCCCCTTTTTAATATTGAAATTTATGGTTTTTTTTTTCTCTACCTGAATGTTTTTAGCTCCAATAATTTTGGTTAACTACTTTAAAAATGTTTTATTTTTCTAATTTTATAAAAGGTTAGAAATTATTTTAAACTACTAATAACTACGTTTAACATGTTTATTCCTAAAAATTAGTACGCAATATTAGAGAGAGAGAGAGAGAGAGAGAGAGCAGTGCCACATTCACAACATTTTCACACACAAAATCTCACACAAGTATTTTTTTTTTTCCTAAAAATTGGTACATACCATCTCTATATAAATATATCTCACACGTCTCTTTTTCAATTTCTTTGCTTTTGGATTACATCAACTTTTTGTTTACTTTATCAACACCTCTAATTTTAGAAAGGTTTGTTTCTTTTGATATTGTTGAAATTATTATTTTGTTAGTTTGTGTATTTTTGTTTCCATAATTTTATACTAATCTCATGTCTTTATTTTTTATTTTAATCTCTTCTTCTTTTTCTCTCTCTCAAGTCTCTTTAGGCTAGTAACTTTTATGGTGGTTAACATTTGACATCATCTTCAATGTTGTCTTTTTATTATTATTTTTTTGTGACTGATATGGTAAAATGACAAGAAAGCTCAAAACCGTGTATACAAATATATATTAGATAATTCCTGTTGCGCGTGTAATACACACAATGGGTAATAATCACTAGTCTTTTTATGAAATTTTTATTCTTCTTCCTTCTCTTTTCTTTCACTATTTTTTTGGAAAAGGAAAACCATAATTCAAATCCTTCCTATCCCATTTTTATAAGGAAAATATTAAAATAATAAATATTGTTGACAATTTTTTATATTTTTTATGAAAATAGTGTCAAAATTTTTCTATTATAATTTATTAACAATAAAGACATGACATTTTTTATAAAGGGTAATTTTTGAATTATTTAAAAAAAAACAAACAGTGATTGGAGTTTCAACTTGCAACAAGCCGTTAACTCTTTGAATTTGTGGGGTCTAGGGAGACATCATGATTGCTTGCTGTGATAGTTAAACAACGTCGTTTACCAAAAAAAAAAGAAAAAAAAAAGAAAAAGTTAGACAACGACAAGCATGGGCATGGGCTTTGTTCGGTGATGGTGCTTTGGTTTACTTGCATGTGGGCAATTTTGAGTGTAGCACTTGGTCCATTTAATTCAAGGTAACTCCTTAAAAAGCCCACTTTGATTTGCTAGACATCTAGGAATAGGAATAACTTGTTTTAAGTTGGTTCCTTCAACTATGAGGTCCTACAATCATTGGTAATAGTTAAGGTTAGATGAGGCAATATCAACATCTGCAAACATCAATACATAGATCCTATCACTGCTTTTGGTGCTCCAATTGCCATTTTATGAACATTGATGATAGGGATTTGCATGATTTTGGGAGTCGGGGATTGAGTTTAATAGGCTTTTGGGTAGTATCGGTTAGGTGAAAGCTATGGGAGAATGTGTGAGGTTTTCGAAGGTGGAGTTGTTTATATACCTTTGGCATTTTGATAGTTGGTGATATTGGTCTAGTATATGACTTTATGTTTGGTTCATATGGTGTTATTGGTGTGGTGTGGTTTTTTTTTGGAAGGAGTATTGAATATTTTTGGAGTGTTATGAGAAGAATTGAGATTAAAAATCGTGATTTTGTTTCAGGTTGATGTACTTTGTAAAAGATGAGGAGTGAAGTAGAGTGAATGAGAATCTTTTTGTTTTTTTTTTGGTTGATAATCAATGAGAATCATTTGTAGATAAGGGGTTTTGACTACTTTATTAGTTCTTTACTAAGAATAGTAAGATGGTCTTCCTTAAGCCTTTTGATCTCATTTCCTAAATGGAGCGAGTGATCTAGATAGCTAGAGCATGGATGTTTAGTCATCTTGAGTGGATTTAATGTTTGATTAAGCTTTATGCAAAGATCAAAAGGAGTCTCATCATCTTAAGTCCTATCAAGTATTGGGATGCTGACCAAATGTAACTTGTTACACATTAGCTTGTCAAAGGTCCATAAGGTTGGAGAAGATGTGCCAAGTTCATGTGATCAATTAATTTTGAACTGTTAGAACTCTATTGAACACACTTTTTGGCCATCCAAACCATGAATTCTCACGTTTCCCCTTTTTAAGATTCACATAGTTATGATTATGAATCATTGATTTTATAGCGAAGTCTTATTCAAATGAGAAGAAATGAGAATCTTTAGATTTTTCCTAGAGTTTAGGCAATGGCTTCTCATTATTTTCAAGCTATGGCTAAAATTAGTAAGGAGAGCTTCTTTTACTTTCCCAATGTGCTAAAAGTAAGATAGCGGTTGTCATCTTTTACCTTGAGCTGGTAGTAAGATTTTTAGTTGGAAAAGTGGAATCTTGATTCTGTTAGAGCATTTATATGTTGGCGTTCCTAAAATTTTTTCCTATTTTAGGACAAGAATTGACTTTTTCTATTTTAGCTAACTACTTTTTAAAACACTCACATCTCATTTTTCTATTAAAATATTAGGTTATATTTAGTAACCGTTTTTGTTTTCTATTTTCAAAAACTTGTTTTTGAGAATCTAAAGAAAAAACTATTTTCTTGTATTTTTGAAATCAAAAACATATTTGGGTAGTTGAAATTAAAAATATAGTTTTTTGAAGAAAAAAATAAAAAATACTAAAAGATGTTGTTACTAAGATTTGAACTCTAATGCTAACTCATTAAATGAGACAGATTTATTAAATTAAATGCGTGTTTTCATTGACTTTTGAAAATTAAAAACTGAAAACAACCTTTTGCATGTTTTCAGTTTCCTTCACAAATTGAGCTTTGAGAACAGTTTTTCTTTTCTATTTATTTTGGATTGCCAAACAAGTTTTTTAGTCTCAAAAATAGAAAATTGTTTTTGGAAATAGAAAATAAGGGGAAAAAATAGTTACCAAATATACCCTTAGGTTTTTTAAATTACTTTTTGTTATTTCTCCCACTTTTTAAAACACAGAAAAAGGAATAAAATAAATGTTTGGGAAATCAACAATACTTCCTTCAATATATAAAAATGCTGTAACAAATTGTTATTTTAGGAATGCGTAAAATATTTTAGGGAATGAGTAAGGAAGTTAATATGAAGGTTCGTTACTTCTTTTGGAGTTCATTTCCTAAATTCTATGTCTTAACATTTTTTACAGAGGCTAATGTGAATGTTCTTACAAATTGTTATTCTTTTTCAGAATGGTTTACCACTTTATTTCATTAGCTTCTAGCTGGTCCTACCTTTTCTACTTTATCATTTCTGCCTTTTTATTCAACGAACTTGGGTCTCTTTGGGCCTCTTCTTAAATCAGTGAAGGGCTTTCAACCCTAAAGGCCTAAATGGCCCATTTGATTTTTTTTAGTAAGATTTTTGCCTACCAGGGTTTGCTTGGTGTAGATTAGGGCCTTGGGTTTTGGAGGAAGAGCATCGTGGGCTTCAAGCCCAACCTATGAGATGAAAGAATGTGGGCTCTTGGGCTCAAAACGTGAAGTAATAGATTTTTGGGCTGTTAAGTCCATTCTGTGTGGTAAGGAAATTTGGGCTCTCATGCCTACCTTGTGCTGTAATGGATTTTGGGTTTCAAGCCGGTTTTGTATTGCAGTGAGCTTCAGGCCCAATCCTTTAGAGATTTGGAGATTGGGCAAAAGGCCAACTCATGTAGGCCTAAAAACACAGAATTGCCCAATGAGACTGTTGGGTAGCACATGAAAAACACACTATCTTTTACCCTTGAATCTCCTTTAAGATTAAGAATATAATACAAAAATAAATATCAACAGAAAAGCACCTGGGCTCTCGGCATTATTGAAGAATGAACAGTAAGGTAACAACAATATTTTTATGCATAAAGTTCATTAGAAAAGTAATTAATATTTTTGTATACAAGTAGAGCACAAATACAAAAGTCTCAGAACAACATAAACATCACCAGCAAACTATGCCCCTCCCAGGTTATATTAATATAATCTGAAACAGCATTAAACTAATTCAACAACCCATTCCAATATCCTCTATCTACATAATTAATTACATTACCAAACTCACTCCTTAATACCCTTATGACTTTGAAAACAGGTTCCAATCTCCAGTTTATGCAATCATCTTCAAGGAGCTTTTGCAAGAAGTTTTTATTCTGCATCAGCCCAATGGCACTATGAAGTCCTTTTCTCTAGATTGCCATCATCGGTTCTCTAAGTGAAATGAAAGTTGCTTCACTTTTAGATGACACAGTTCTGTTGTAGCAATCCATAATCCACTTATTCCCTGATCTGTCCCTGCACTCAAAAGCACATTCACCAAACTTTTTCCAGTTAGAATAGACCCCTGCCAGAAAACAAAACTACTTGCCATCCTACACAATGACCAAAATTGTAAAAATCTCTTTCACTAATCACTGCTTTTAATTGAACTCTGCAATTCATCATCAAAATTCTAGTACTTCCATGCAGTTAAGCATTCACTTTCAGCAAAACTCTACCATAACTTTAGGTTGAACTTAAAACTTCCAGAATTCAAAAAAAAAAAAAAAAAAAAAAAAAAAGCCCCTAAAATCCGTATATAAACCATAAAACACCCACCATCACAGCCACAATAGTTGCATTATAAAATTTATTTTCAGAGAGAACATACAACCATCATACTAATCACAACCTTTCTGATTGGGTTTGCTAAGAATCCATTCTAATACCACACACTGAAGCAAAACTAATTTGGACAAGAGAAAAACAAAGGTTCCACAGTTTCCTCATATTTACCACACATTACACATGAATCAGAAATACAACTTTTCTTCTACTTAGTTCAGACTTGACAGGAAAAGATTATTAATTATTTTCCACAGAAAAATGTGGCACTTAAAAGTTTCCTAATGAGAGGATACTTAAAAAAAAATCCGTCACGATCAATTAGACCTGCAACAGTTTGCACAGAAACTCTCATCTCACAATCTACCTTGTCCTTCACCATAAACCAAGGAAGATTCAGTCAAAATGAAGTACCATCCCCAATACACCATTTATTTATTTATTTTATTGGTTAATTACACAGGCACCCGATGAGTCTTACCTATAAACTCACCCTCCAATCTATCTAACAGTTTTAAGCGAAGGAAGTGTCAGTTGAGCTAGAGATCATTGGCAACCCACGATCTCGCCATTAGGTTGAGCCAACAAGAAAGTATACCTTTCCAACCCTAAGAGTTTTTTTTTTTTGAAGCCAACCCTAAGAGTTAGAAGGCTTAACCTTGACAACACCTTAGACAACAAACAATTTAAAACAGAAATAACTCCCCAGAATTGCTTTGCTACCAAAGCCTTATTCAGAGGATCCATTTCTCTACATTCTAACAGCCTCCTCCACCCCCCACCCCCCCCCACCCCCTCCACCCACCCCCCCAGCCCCCCCAATCTTTCTTGGGTGAAAAGCTAAAATTCCAGTTTGATAAATAATTTTCCTGATCCCTTCATTATGACCTCAGAAAAGAAATTCCAAATCCTTCTGTCAATATCTTTACAAATTGCCTGATGCACTTTAAAGTTTGAAAAAGGGTAAACAGGCAATGAACTCAAAACAGTTTTGATTAAAGTTAATCTACCTGCCTGAGACCACAAAGTTAAGTTTTTGAGATATCTTTTCAACTACAGTTCTAAAAAGCTGTGTCTTTTTCTGATCCATATCTAAGTTAGACCCAAATACTTACCAGGTCCATCCTCTTTTTTTACCTTAAGAAGAGCTAACGGGGTTTATATCCTGTTCAGGAGTGTTAGGACTGAAAAACACCTCAGATTTGTCAAAATTACAATCTGTCCAGAAAGGCCACAATAAAACTTCAAAATTTTCAAAACACTATCTTGCATATCATTAGTACCTTGAACAAAAATAATGCAATCATCTGCAAACATGAGATGAGAACTAGAGTTGCAATCCTTACTCCTTTAATAATACCCTGAAACTGTCCCTCCAATAAGGCCAGAGACAAGGGATTAAGGTGAAAGTGGATACCTTATGCCACATTGAGGGAAAAGTATTTTACCTGGGTATCCATTCATTAGAATCCAATAAGAAACCGAACAGATGCACTGCTAAATCAAATTGATCTAATGAGGACTAAAATTAAAATTTTCCAGCACAACCAAAATGAAGTCCCAGCTAAGTCTATCATTGAAAGAATAAAGTGTGAATAAGAACAATGACATAGTGAATAGAAAGTCTTACTCCTCACTGCAGAGTTTGGCCTCCACAGAGAGAGTGAGTTTTAAAAATATATATATATATATATATATATATATATATAAATTAAAAAGAAAATCAAGCAGTCTATTTAATAAAAATCTCTAAAATGAAGATTGGAAGTGCAGGGGAGACTATTAATCATATACTCTTGCATTGCCCGATAGCCAGAGAGTTGGGGAGGATGGTGTTCACACTCTTTTTGGGTATCTTGGGTTATGCCCAAGTAGGGATGGCCATACCCATTGGGTAATGGATATCCAACCCTACCCGATCCAAATGTTTCGGGTAATATCCGGTTCTTAATGGGTAGAGCTCAACCGGGTAGGGTATGGATATTACCCGATTTTTTCGGGTAGGGTATGGATATTATCCATACCCGACCCGTAAAAAAAAAAAAAAAAAAAAAAAAACAACAACAACAACAACTAAACCTCTCTCACCGTCAGTGACTGGTCCACTTTTGGATGGACTGATGAAGATTGTACAAAATGCAGATGGCTTCTCTTGCTTATCTACATTGGGCTGAAGCTTTTGTTTTTCTTCCACTTTTGTGAACTGGTGGTACCTGGGGTTGTATCAGTAGGTTGAATCGAAGTTTTAAGGTCGTGAATAAGATGTGTTCGGCAGGATTTTCTGAGATACTATAGGGCTTTAATGGGAGCTTAAATTAATGTGTACATACATGCTAATATCTAGATTTCTACCATGAAGGCTCATCAATTGGCCTCAGCTTAAGTGGATGTGAGTTTTTATAGCCATTTAAGGTAGATAAAGTGTTTCTTTCAACTGTTGTAAGCCTGAGTTTGTTTCTGTGTATTGGAGGGAGAACATATTATATTGACCGGAATCTATTAATATTTATAAATTGGTGTACATTGTGCCCAAGTTCCTTTTTATTGCCGGACTTTCTTACATATTCTAGCTTATAATCATGTCAGTATGTGTGTGGGGTCTGTGTGTTTGAATTTCTAAGTATAGCCGAAGGTATAAAGTCCTTGTCATATGCGTATCTTACTCATTTTTTTGCATATTCACTGTATAATTATAAGAAAAATGCTAGAGTTACAAACTATTTTACAATAATTTTTACAAACTTTCAATTTGGTTAGTTTTTATGTTATAATGTTTTGAATAAAAAAAAAAAAATTAAATGGGTTTCGGGTTTCGGGTAGGGTATGGATATCCATGGATAATATGTTCGGGTAAGATTCGGGTATGGATATTATCGGGTATTGATAATCGGGTATCCATGGGTAAATTTTTCGGGTCGGGTATGGGTATACCCGATCCATACCCTACCCATGGCCATCTCTATGCCCAAGGATGTTGTGGAGCTTACTGCTAGCTGGCCAGGAAAATTCAGAAAACATAGAAATGGGGTTATTTGGAACTTGGTTCCTCACTGTTTGATGTGGGGCATTTGGAGGGAGAGGAATGCCCAGATTTTTGAAGGCACCGAAAGTGCAATCCATGAGCTGAAGATGACCTTCTTACAGACTTTTCTTGGGTGGACAAATGCATCCAGCATTTCCTTTTTTACTTCCTTGACTGATTTGCTTGATAGTTGTAGCTTTTGTACTTTTTAATTTCTGTTTGTTCTCTCGTTTTCCTCAATACATGTCCTATGTGCTTTGGTTTTTGTTTTGTACTGTCCTCTTTTTCTATCAATGAAGCTTATTTACTTATCAAAAAAAAGATTGGAAGTGATAGCACAAACAAATGTGCACAAAGAGTCACACTTGAAAGTGACTTCAGTTGTTCTTTACAACCAAAACAAAACATTTGAAAGTGTAGCCAGAGACAACCACAAAAAACTATTATGAGTTAAGGCTTGTATCATCCATCAACATGATCTAAGTAATACATCACTAGCTGTTAGTTAATGGTACTTGAGAAAAAGCATATATTCTTGAGTGTTCAATGTTACTTATTTGTAGGGTACTATCCCTTCCTCAACAATAATTGATCACTCATGTACTATTTTTATTCATAACACCAATATCTTCTTTCTTAAATTGCTTAAGGCAAATCTTTAACAATTCTCAAAAAGATACTATTTAACCATCCTTAAATCTTTAACACCAATATCTTCTTTCTTAAATTTCTTTAACCTAAAGAATAAAGTAAAAACATTAGCACCTTAAAAGATGAAATAGGTTTCAGCATTATAAATCAGTGAAAGAGTTGTTAGCTTAGTTTCTTGGTCGTTATTTTTTGGGACTAGTTTTAGGATTTCGGGTTGAGTTCCACCTGTAACTTGCATGTCTAATGTCTATAAGGAAATGCTTCCCATTCCTACAGCCTATTGCTGCCCGCAAGTATAGTAGTTATAAGTTGCTGTCTTCTATTTGCCTATTTTTCCTCTATTTTTTCCACCAATGTTGGTATTTTGCTTCTACTTCATACAATTGTGTAATAGAAAATACTAACTCATTCACAACTCACAAGAGATTAAGAGAGGGAAAAGAAATGAAATGGAGTCAACAAAAAAAATACATCTAAGCATAACTACTTTATTGGGAAAATTAACGCAAATCATGCTCAGGAAGGAAAGAAAGAAAGAAAGAAAAAAAAAGAAAAAGATTCCAGAACAGGAGTATAAACAGGTCATTTCAATTCTTAATCACCAAAAGCAAGCAGTGCTTGCAGGTGAACTGCTTTCTCAATTAATGTTGCTCTTTAAAAGCAGAAGAGAAATTTATTAGATGAATAATAAACAAGAACATTTAGTATGAGTTTGAAAACATGAAGTAAAAAAGTATCAACTGTCACCAAAAAATTTCCAGCAAAGAAAATTTGAGCACTTCTATGTATATATTGTAAATCAAAAGTGGCAGGAAACATGAAATTCTCTTGATAAACAGGCTTGCTCAAAGTTGATAACCAACACTAACCACTTTTTTATTTTATTTTATATAAGTAATAAATGATTAATTTTAAAGAAAATTTGAAATGTGGACAATGAATTTTAAGTATACATGCTATGTACTCAATTATCCTTTATAAGCTATTTATCCTAGAGATAAAGCCACTTAATTAAGGTAATCAATCATCAATAAGAAGAATTAATAGAAGTGTCATATCGAAAAGTATATATTCTTATCTAATGTATGATATGATGAATGGCAAGTATATATAAAGAACAAAAGTAAAAACCAGGGAAAAAGAAGAAGCATGAAATGCATTTTACCTATTTCCTCAGTATGTATCTTCACTGTTGGCAGCTTTGTCGAGCAAAACTAGACTCTCCACATAATAATCAACAATAGTTTTCTTACATCCAATAATCCTTAGATCCTTAATCTCTCGAGTCTCAAGATCCAGCGAAATGAGACGTCCTCCATCCACTTTTAATATAACCTCACCATTCCTTCGAAAACCTAGTGCCCTCGGTATATCATCCCTTGAACCAAAGAAACCTTGACTAGAACTAGGTAAACTTAAAACTTTAGTCCACGAGGACACAACACCATACTCTTTCATCGCCCAGATATGGAGAAAGCCATTATCCTTTTCATCGCCCAGGCAATGGAATTCCTATATACAGAAACAGAATCGTACATCAGACGTGGAAATTCTGGCAGGAGTATCTCATGGAAAACCTCGTCATCCAAATCGAAAACCAGGACAAAATTATGAAGGTTATTATCACAAACTCTAAATGCAACCCAATGCAGAGCCCCGTTGATAAATATCTGTGGGTCAGTCCAATATACACCGCATATGGGAGCCAAATCAGTCCTAAACATTCTCCATTGACCAGTGGAGAGTGTGTAAATCTCAACCTGGGTTCGAGTCTTTTCAAGGCCAAGACTTTCCAGCACTGTCACAACCCTGATCACTTTATAATCTTTAGTTTTGGGATCAAATCCAAACCCAATAGAGGCGTGGAACTTACCATGCGTAGCGTAGGTGACATTGGGTGAAGGAAATTTCAGTAACTTCCAACACACGGGTTCCAAAGACAGAAGCTATTGTTACCAACATCGGAAAGGAGGAGCAGGCCGTGACAAGTACCCACCACACTGTATTTTCTGTTATAAGGGTAATCAAACCTGGCGTGTTGAGTGAAATAAGCATCATCTTCGTTATGCAATGCGCAAAATTCTTTCTGATTCTCTGAGCAGGGGCCGATGAAGAGGAGGTTTTGGTTTTTGTTGAGGGAGTGGTGGAGATGGGTGGAAATGAAAGTTGGGCTTTTGATTAGTGATTTCCATGCTTTTGAAACTGAGGTACAGATGATTATTGATTTGATGGGTAGGAAAACGAAAATATTGGTAAGAATCTCATCGGGTAAGGATCCCCATGGAATTATTTTGTTGCTGGTTTTGTTGTTTGACATTGCCGCTTCCCCAAAGAGAGAGAGAGACAAGGGTTTAAAGAGCTGTAGGAAGGAGTGGCGAAGCCGTTTTAGGGAAGAACAGCCATGATATTGATCGCAGAGAGGGTGTCAAGGTTGAGAGGGTAAAGTATGAGAAGTGCTGATGGCACTGTCAGTCACCCATACACCAACGTTTATTCTGTAACAAATCGCTGAATCTAGATCTTTTGCTAAAACATTTGAAACTTTGATATTAGAACTAGATGTTATAAGAAAATCTAGATCTACAATTGAGGGATTTTCTCATCATTATCTATCGAAGTCGCTAGGATTTTCTCACTTGGAAAAATTGCTTCAGGTACGAAGCTCAAAAATTAAAAGTACACAAGTTTCGGCTAAAAGTTCTAATGATAACATCGAAGGTTTTTTTTTTTTTTAACCCTCTTTTATCTCACAGATCTTCATCTCATTAGAAAGTTCACTTGGTAATTTTAATTCTTTGTTTCCATTCCAAATTCCACACTTTGCACTGTCTGGTCTTTTGAGAAAGTGTAAGAAAAGATTGAAAAATTGAAACCTTGAAGCTTTTATCCTAAAATGGAAGTTAATTTTTAGGGATAATTACAGTAAAACCACCTATGGTATGATCCATTTTTATTTTGTCTACCCGTAATTTAAAACTTTACATTTTACCCACCTAAATTTCAATCTGTTACCCATCCGTTACTCTCCTCTATTAAAATCAGGGGTAAAAATGTATTTTATCTTCACTTTTATGTCGCTCTCCTCTAAGAGTCTATTTGAATACAACTTATTTTGCTGAAAACTGAAAACATTATAGCAAAATAATTTTTAAATGGGTGAAAAATTATTGTTCATATGCCTTGGAACATGAACAGTGCACTAAGTGCTGGTCTTAAAAAAAAAAAACTGAAAACGCACAAACACAAGTAAACGTGAACATGAACGTGGATCCAAACCAACGCTAAAAACAAAAAATAACAGAAAAAATTCAAACAAACAAGATCAAAGAGGGGGTTTTGTAGAGAAACAAGATGTGTATCAAAATAAGATCAAATGGACAGACCAACACATTTTGTTCATCATTTCTCTATCTCATTCACATCTCTCTCTCAATCTCTTATTTTTCTCTCTGTCTCACTCATCCTTTCTTCCCATAACCCATTTCAAATTTTTTATATTGCAATCTTTCAATCAAACCCCTTTATCAAACCAAAACTTAATTCACAATCCAACACAAGAAAACCCTCTAGAAAATTCACCCAAACCCACCATTAACAAACCCCCAAAACCAAACCCAACATAAAACCTAATATGATTCTCAGATTGAAAGTAGTTGGAGAGAATCAAAGGGTTTCAAATAAGTTCCAGCAAAGGCTAGAGAAAGAACCATGGTCGTCAATGGTGGTGGTGAACAGAGCAATGACAAACGAATATTGCGGCGGTGCAAGTTCTAGCTTTGGCCATGGGTTCCTTGGATAAGATTGAAGAGAGAGAAAAGGTGGATTAGCAATAGATTTCTTCGCCCAAACCCCAGACCCATATATCTCAAGCCTTCTCTATTTGAGTTGTTGCTCGTTGCTGCCATCACACAGTGGTCCAATTGGCCGTTGGTGTTGGGTTGTTGCTGTTTGGGTCGCTGTTGTTTGGCCATTGGTGTTTGGTCGCTGCTGCTGTTTGAGCCTTCTCTGTTTGAGCCATTGCTCGCTGCTCGCTGTTGCCATCACACGGTGCACAAAACAAAACAAGGACTGAACGGCCTGAGAGATCTGGTCGGCTGCCATGGCTTTGGCCTTACCTTCTCTGCTGCTCCCACTACTTGTTTGAAGAGTGAAGAGTGTTCATACCTCTTTTTTTATTTTGGTTTGGGCATTAAGGTGTTTGGGGAAAAAAAAAAGAAATTTAGAATTTATTTCACAACAGAGAAACAAATTTAGTAATTATTTTTTGCTTTCAACTAGTATAGTGCTAACTTCAAAGAATATCTTTATTATTTATAATTTTATCGCATGATTTTGTTTTCTTTCGATGATAAATTTTTTACGAGAAAGATTAATGTTAATTGTTAAAGAAATAGATCATTAAACAGAACCAAACCCTTGAACTCAACTCTTGAAACATGCATTGCTGTCTCTGTCCTTGTATAGAGACACAAAACCCCATAATCCAAGTTCTTTCAAAAGAATTCAAACCCTAACTTTTTGATTTGTGTTATGTTATATTTTGGTTGTAAAAGTTGTTTTTTAATGGAAAAGTCAAAGGTGGGTAACAGAGCCTTAATGGAAGTAGCCTCAGGTGGGCAAAATGTAAAGTTTTAAATCACGGGCAAGTAAAGTGAAAATAGGTCATACCATAGGTGGGTTTATTGTAATTATCCCTAATTTTTATCTGGGTAGGTTTTTTTTTTTTTTTTTTTTTTTTTTTTTTTTTTCATATGTTTACTTAAAACCCAGATGGAGCATCGAATAGGAATAGCCATGTTTTGTAAAATTCATCTACCTAATTTTTTTCTTTTAAATCTCAAATTTTAAAAACTAAACCAAGGAAAATGCTAGAATTAGATTACATTTTCCTCAGTTTCTCGGTATCAATTGGTGGCCAATTTGACAACTTCGACACCATTCTGATGGATTCTTGCCGTCTGCTGCCAAGGGTGTTGTTGAATGGGCGGAGATTTCCAGGTTTAGCAAGGACTATGAAGGATTTGGGTTTGAGAAGAAGAGAGAAAAATTATGTTTTGATGTGGCTTCCTTTTGACCCTTAGATTTTTTATTAGCCACATGTTTCTCATCAGTGTAAAAACGAGAGATAGTGGGAGGCTTTTTAACGGGAGGGGAGCTGGTCCCAATTTTTTTAGCTATTTAGCACCACAAAAAGCTACTTTATCTATTTTATCTACTCATTTTACAAAATATTCAGCAACAGTTGATCTATTTTAGTTTTCAGCACAATAAAATAATATAAAGGGGAAATTGCAGTTAACCCACCTGTGGTTTGGCCCGTTTTAACAGTGCCCACCCGTAGTTTAAAAGTTATCACTTAACCCACCTGAGGTGGTCTCCGTTAGACCCCCGTTAACCACCTCTCCATTTTCACCGTTAAAAATAGGGGTAAATGTGTCTTTTTCATTATATTTTATGTCTCTCTCCTCTTTTCTCTCTTTCTTCTTCTTCTTCTTCTTCACATAAAACATAAAAGAAAAATATCAAAAAACAAGTCAAGATAAAATTTGTTTCATCATTTTTCATATACATAATTAGCACAAAATTTTACGAAATAGGGTAGACAAAGAAAAAAAAAACCCTCTCCCTAAAACTCTAACTCTCTCTCTTTTGCTGGGTTCTCTAAAAAAACCCAGATTTGCACGTAAAAAAAAAAAAAAAAAAAAAAACCTAGCAATCTAGCAAATCCAACACCACAACCAACTCACTGAACCATCAAATCATAGCCTCACCAAACTACTACCACCAACACCACCACCGTTGTTAGCCACCGCCCAAAACCCCAAATCGGGATGCAAAAACAAAGAAACAAGAAAAACCCAGCAAAAAAATCAGCCAAAAAAAAAAAAAAAAAAAAACCCAACAACAATCTAACATATCCAACACCACAACCAACTCACTGAACCATCAAATCATAGCCTCACCAAACTACCACCTCCAACACCACCACCGTTGATAGTCACCGCCCAAAACCCCAGATCGGGATGCAAAAACAAAGAAACAAGAACAACCTAGCAAAAAAAAAAAAAAAAAAACCCAGCAATCTAACATATCCAACACCACAACCAACTCACTAAACCATTAAATCATAACCTCACCAAACTACCACCTCCAACACCACCACCGTTGTTAGCCACCACTCAAAACCCCAGATTGGGATGCAAAAACAAAGAAACAAGAAAAATCCGACAAAAAAATCAGCAAAAAAAAAAAAAAACCCAGCAATCTAACATATCCAACACCACAACCAACTCACTAAACCATCAAATCATAGCCTCACCAAACTACCACCTCTAACACCACCACCGTTGTTAGCCACCGCCCAAAACCCCTAGAAAGTCATTTCATACCTGATATAGAGGAAAATCCAAGTTTCAGCACACCTCCTCCTTGCTTGCAAGTGTTTGGGGATTTCACTTTGGCAATCAAAGTAAAGAGAGAAAGGGATTATGGGTTTGGGGATTTTTGGGGGTTCTAAGGTAGAGAAAGGGAGAGAGCTCATTTCTTTTTTTTAGGGTTCTATTTGGGTTCTAATTTTGGCTTATATAGTAAAGAGGAATTTCTAATGGAAAGGGCAGAGGTGAGTAATGGGGGTCTAATGGAGGCCACCTCAGGTGGGTTAAGTGATAACTTTTAAACCATGGGTGGGCACTGTTAAAACGGGCAAAACCAAAGATGGGTTAGCTGCAATTTCCCCTAATATAAACATCACAATAAAATAATATATCTACTATAATAAAATAATACATCCCATCATCACCACCACCACTTTATACAGCCCACCACCATCACCACCACCCTGCCCACAGTCTACTCCTACCGCCACCACAACCACCAAAATCAGCCCACAACTACCCAAGAAAATCAACCCACAATCACAAAAATAAAACCCACAGAGCTACGATCACAAACACAACAATTTGAAACCAGAAAAATTCCATGAACCCAGAAAAATTCCCGCAGAAAGGAGTGAACGGAGAGTGGAAGGCTTCGGTAAAGAGTGGATTGGCCGATGAGGAGTGAATGGAGTTGGGTCAGCGAGTGGGTCGGCCAGTGAGAGTTTTTGCTTTGTGGAGATGGGTCAGCGGCGAAGCTTCGGAGATGGTGAGCTTCGGAGAAATGGCAGAAACGAGAAAAGGCAAAAAAATGAGGGAAAGGCCGGCGAGAGTCTGAGTTTTAGAGCTAATTTGAGGAGAGAGAGAGAGAGAGAGAGAGAGAGAATGAGAGCGATAGGCAAAGAGAGAAAAGTGTAAAGTTGTGATTTACAACTATGTTTTATGTTGGTTTTATTCCATGACAAAAAGTGTTGTAATTGCTTTAATGTTGTTCCTTGTATTTTGTGGGATTTTATTGTATTGGGTTTAGTATTAAGTTGGTGAAGACTTAAGCTAAAATGAAGAATCAGTGGATTTCGCAAGAAGCTAACCCGCGAAAGAGCCATGTGAGAAACACATGCTGGAAGCTGAAGAGTCATGCCAGGCTGTCGTTTTCGCGAGTGTCTCGCAGGTAAAGCCTTCTAGTGAGGTAGTCGCGAAACATTTTGCTTGGAGGATTTTTATGTGTGACTTTCTTACCCTTTACCCATACTATATATACCATCATTACCTACAAATGTAGAGGAGGCCATTCAGAGAGAAAAACCCTTGATAGGTTTTCTACAACACACACACCCATCTTTTGAGAGAGTGTTACTCATCCTTAGTGAGAAATCATTGTAGCTTTTTCTCCATCTCTCTTCCATTGTCATATCTTGAGAGGAGATTTGTACCTAAACACAACCCACACCTTTTCAAAGTGTAGAGAGTATTTTGGAGCTTGGGAAGCTTTAGGGAATTGCCAAAAGAAGCCGGTGAGGCTTGGCGGATGCAATCAGGGGTATTGTAGGATCCGAAGAGCTAGACAAGACACGATTCTAAGAAGCCTTATTGAAGTAGGAGTTTGGAGGGTTTAGGTACATCGGGTAGATTAGGTTTGAAGGGTCTCTTGCTAACCCATGTATCCCAACTGATTGTTTAGTGGATCGATTATCGCTTGGAGGGTGGCGAAGAGGTTTTTCGCTGAGTTCTTCGGTTTCCTCTTCGATAACACATCGGTGTGTTATCTTGTATTTGCATTATCTCTTTCCTTACTCTTGTGCTTTATATTTATTGTTTGTTATTCATGTTTATGCACTAGAGTAGTTATCGGTTTATTGCACCTCATTTACTCTTATTTTGCACTTAGATAAATTAGAGTAAAAGCAATCTAGCCATTTTTTTTTTTTTTTTTTTTAAATTTGGGGGTCTAAACAACTCTTGTGTTTTCACACATTTTCGAGCATTCAAAAAGAAATAAAAAATAAAAAAAATATGTAAAGAAGTATTATTTTAATATGTGTAGGAATTAAAAAAATATTTTAAAGTTTTAGCTTTACCTTCCATACAAAGCCAAAAGTAGTTTCGTACAGAAGCTTGAAGCTAAAAATTTTTAGCTTTACATACATTGATGCAGAGCATTTTTTTGTGTTTTGGTGAAGCTAAAATAGCTATTTAGCTTCATTGCTATGAATGCTCTTACATGGTATTCGACTGATTTAACAAAGCTTGTTATGGTACCCAACAAGTGTTTATGTCTGGTTTGTGGGATTTTTGTTTTTTGGCAAAATAACACCCATTTTCAAACAATTTCGTTAGTTAACAACGTTCCTAAATTATTTAGCAAACCAACATCTCGAGTTTCTTAGACTCGAGTTCACTGTAACAAATCGAGCATAAAAGAACTCGAGTTCTACGAGGAAAAGTGGAATTTTGAATCCATTAAAGCATTTATATGTTGGCATTCCTAAAATTTCTTCTTATTTTAGGATAAGAATTGACTTTTTCTATTTTAGCTAACTCCTTTTTAAAACACCCACATTTCCTTTTTCTATTAAAATATTAGATTTTTTAAATTACTTTTTGTTATTTCTCCCCCTTTTTAAAACACAAAAAGGAATAAAATAAATGTTTTGGAAATGTTCAATACTTCATTCAATATGTAAAAAATACTGTAAAAAATTGTTATTTTAGGGATGTGTAAATTATTTTAGGAAACGAGTAAGGAAGCCAATATGAAGGTTTGTTATTTCTTTTGGAATTCATTTCCTAAATTCTATCTCTTAACCATTTTTAGGGAGGCAAATGTGAATGGTCATATAAATGTTCTTACAAATTGTTATTCTTTCTCAGAATAGTTTATCACTTTTAACTCATTAGCTTCTGCCTTCTAGTTGGCCCTGCCTTCTCTACTTTATCTTTTTCCTTTTTTCTATTCAATGGATTTTGGGCCTCTTTGGGCCTCTTCTTAAATCAGTGAAGGGCTTTTCAACCCTAAAGGCATAAATGGCCCATTTGATTTTTTTAGTAAAAGATTTTTGCCTACAAGGGTTTGCTTGGTGTAGATTAGGGCCTTGGGTTTTGAGGGAGAGCATCATGGGCTTCAAGCCCAACCCATGAGATGAAAGAATGTGGGCTCTTGGGCTAAAAACATGAAGTAATAGATTTTTGGGCCGTTTAGTCCATTCTGTGTGGTAAGGAAATTTGGGCTCTCATGCCTACCTTGTGCTGTAATGGATTTTGGGTTTCGAGCCCGTTTTGAATTGCAGTGAGATTCAAGCCCAAGGAGGCTGTTGTGTGGCACATGAAAAACACACTATCTTTTACCCTTGAATCTCATTTAAGATTAAGAATATAACACAAAAATAAATATCAATAGAAAAGCACCTGGGCTCTTGGCATTATTGAAGAGTAAGGTAACAACACTATTTTTATGCATAAAGAAGTTCATTAGAAAAGTAATTTATTTATTTTTGGATACAAGTAAAGCACAAATACAAAGTCTGAGAACAACAAAAACATCACCAGCAAACTATGCCCCTCCCAGGTTATATTAATATAATCTGAAACAGCATTAAACTAATTCAACAACCCATTCCAATATTCTCTATCTACATAATTAAGTACATTACCAAGCTCACTCCTTAATACCCTTATGACTTTGAAAACATGTTCCAATCTCCAGTTTATGCAATCATCTTCAAGGAGCTTTTGCAAGAAGTTTTTATTCTGCATCAGCACAATGGCACTATGAAGTCCCTTTCTCTAGATTGCCATCATCGGTTCTCTAACTGAAATGAAAGTTGCTTCACTTTTACATGACACAGTTAGCAATCCATAATCCACTTATTCCCTGATCTGTCACTGCACTCAAAAGCACATTCACCAAACTTTTTCCTATTAGAATAGACACCTGCCAGAAAACAAAACTACTTGCCATCCTACACAGTGACCAAAATTGTAAAAATCTCATTCACTAATCACTGCTTTTAATTGAACTCTGCAATTCATCATCAAAATTCTAGTACTTCCATGCAGTTAAGCATTCACTTTCAGCTAAACTCTACCATGACTTTAGGTTGAGCTTAAACCATCCCGAATTCAAAAAAAAAACCTTTGCCCCTAAAAACCATATATAAACCATAAAACACCCACTATCACAGCCACAATAGCTGCATTATAAAATTTATTTTAAGAGAGAACATACAACCATCATACTAATCACAACCTTTTTGACTGGGTTTGCTAAGAATCCATTCTAATACCACACACTGAAGCAAACCAAATTTGGACAAGAGAAAAACAAAGGTTCCACAGTTTCCTCATATTTACCACACATCACACGTGAATCAGAAAATACAACTTTTCTTCTACTTAGTTCAGACTTCACAGGAAAAGATTATTAATTATTTTCCGCAGGAAAATGTGGCAATTAAAAGTTTCCTAATGAGAGGATACTTAAGACAAAATCTGTCAAGATCAATTAGACCTGCAACAGTTTGCATAGAAACTCTCATCTCACAATCTACCTTGTCCTTCATCATAAACCAAGGATGATTCAGTCAAAATGAAGTACCATCCCCAATACACCATTTATTTATTTATTTTATTGGTTAATTACACAGGTACCCGATGAGTCTTACCTCTAAACTCGCCCTCCAATCCATCTAACAGTTTTAAGGGGAGGAAGTGTCAGTTGAGCCAGAGATCATTGGCAACCCACGATCTCACCATTAGGTTCAGCCAACAAGAAAGTAGAGTTAGAAGGCTTAACCTTGACAACACCTTAGACAACAAACAATTTAAAATAGAAATAACTCCCCAGAATTGCTTTGCTACCAAAGCCTTATTCAGAGGATCCATTTCTCTACATTCTAACACCCTCCCCCCCCCTACACAATCTTTCTTAGATGAAAAGCTAAAATTCCAGTTTAATAAATAATTTTCCTGATCCCTTCATTATGACCTCAGGAAAAAAAATCCAAATCCTTCTATCAATATCTTTACAAATTGCATGATGCACTTTAAAGTTTGAAAAAGGGTAAACAGGCAATGAACTCAAAACAGTTTTGATTAAAGTTAATCTACCTACTTGAGACCACAAATTTTCCTTCCATCACTGTGGTCTTTGAGATATCTTTTCAACTACAGTTCTAAGAAGCTCTGTCTTTTTCTGATCCATATCTAAGTTAGACCCAAATACTTACTAGGTCCATCATCTTTTTTTTAACCTTAAGAAGAGCTAATGGGGTTTATATCCTGTTCAGGAGTGTTAGGACTGAAAACCACCTCAAATTTGTCAAAATTACAATTTGTCCAGAAAGGTCACAATAACACTTCAAAATTTTCAAAATACAATCTTGCATATCATTAGTACCTTGTACAAAAATAATACTATCATCTGCAAACATGAGATGAGAACTAGAGTTGCAATCCTTACTCCTTTAATAATACCCTGAAACTGTCCCTCCATTAAGGCCAGAGACAAGGGATTAAGGTGAAAGTTGATACCTTATGCCACATTGAGGGAAAAGAATTTTACCTGGGTAACCATTCATTAGAATTCGATAAGAAACCGAACAGATGCACTGCTAAATCAAATTGATCTAATAAGGACTAAAATTAAAATTTTCCAGCACAACCAAAATGAGGTCCCAGCTAAGTCTATCATTGATAGAATATGTGTGAAGAAGAACAATGACATAGTGAACAGAAAGTCTTACTCCTCACCGCAAAGTTTGGCCTCCACAGAGAGAGTGATTTAAAATATATATATATATATATAATTAAAAAAAAAAAAATCAAGCAGTCTATTTAATAAAAAGCTGTAAGATGAAGATTGGAAGTGCAGGGGAGACTATTAATCATCTACTCTTGCATTGCCCGATAGCCAGAGTGTTGGGGAGTATGGTGTTCCCAAGGATGTTGTGGAGCTTACTGCTAGCTGGCCAGGAAAATTCAGAAAACATAGAAATGGGGTTATTTGGAACTTGGTTCCTCACTGTTTGATGTGGGGCATTTGGAGGGAAAGCAATGCCCAGATTTTTGAAGGCACCAATAGAGCAATTCATGAGCTGAAGATGACCTTCTTACAGACTTTTCTTGGGTGGACAAATGCATCCAGCGTTTCCTTTTTTACTTCCTTGACTGATTTGCTTGATAGTTGTAGCTTTTGTACTTTTTAGTTTCTATTTGTTCTCTCATTTTCCTCAATACATGTCCTATGTGCTTTGGTTTTCGTTTTGTACTGTCCTCTTTTTCTATCAATGAAGCTTATTTACTTATCAAAAAATAAGATTGGAAGTGATAGCACAAACAAATGTGCACAAAGAGTCACACTTGAAATTGACTTCAGTTGTTCTTTACAACCAAAACAAAACATTTGAAAGTGTAGCCAAAGACAACGACAAAAAACTATTATGAGTTAAGGCTTGAATCATCCATCAACCTGCTCACAGTAATACATCACTAGCTGTTAGTATTTGAGAAAAAGTATACATCCTTGAGCGTTCAATGTTACTTATTTGTAGGGTACTATCCCTTCCTCAACAATAATTGATCACTCATGTACTGTTTTTATTCATAACACCAAGTATATAAGGAAATGCTTCCCATTCCTACCCACAAGTATAGTAGTTATAAGTTGCTGTCTTCTATTTACCTAGTTTTCCTTTTTATTTTTTCCACCGATGTTGGTCTTTTGCTTCTACTTCATACAATTGTGTAATTGAAAATACTAACTCATTCACAACTTACAAGAGATTAAGAGGGAAAATAAATGAAATGGAGTCAACAAAAAAAAAAAAATCTAAGCATAACTACTTTATTGGAACTAAAAAAAATTAATGCAAATCATGCTAAGGAAGGAAAGATTAAAAAAAAAAAAAAAAGATTCCAGAAGAGGAGTATAAACAGGTCATTTCAATTCTTAATCACCAAAAGCAAGCAATGCTTGGTGGTGAACTGCTTTCTCAATTAACGTTGCTCTATAAATGCAGAAGAAAAATTTTAGCATAAACAGATCAAACTAGACTGAATAAGAAACTTATTAGATGAATAATAAACAAGAACATTTAGTATGAGTTTGAAAACATGAAGTAAAAAGGGATCACCTGTCACCATAAAATTGCCAGCAAAGAAAAATTGAGCACTTCCATGTATACATTGTAAATCAAGAGTGGCAGGAAACATGAAATTCTCTTGATAAACAAGCTTGCTCAAAGTTAATAACTAACACTAACCACTTTTTTTTTTAAATTTTATATAAGTAATAAATGATTAATTTTAAATAAAATTTGAAATGTGGACAATGAATTTTAAGTATACATGATATGTACTCAATTATCCTTTATAAGCTATTTATCCTAAAGATAAAGCCACTTAATTAAGGTAATCAATCATCAATAAGAAGAATTAATAGAAGTGTCATATTGAAAATTATATATTCTTATCTAATGTATGATATGATCAATGCCAAATTGCCAAGTATATAAAAATAACAAAAGTAAAAACCAGGAAAAAAGAAGAAGCACGAAATGCATTTTACCTATTTCCTCAGTACGTATCTTCACTGTTGGCGGATTTGTCGAGCAAAACTAGACTCTCCACATAATAATCAACAATAGTTTTCTTATATCCCATAATCCTAAGATCCTTAAACTCTCGAGTCTCAAGATCCAGCGAAATGAGGCGTCCTCCATCCAATTTTAATATAACCTCACCATTCCTTCGAAAACCTAGTGCCCTCTGTATGCTATCACTTGCACCAAAGAAATCTAGATTAGATAGAGGTAATCTAAAAACTTTAGTCCACGAGGACACAACACCATACTCTTTCATCGCCCACATATGGAGAAAGTCATTATCCTGTCGAAAGAAGGCAATGGAATTCCTATATACAGAAACAGAACCGGACATCAGACCCGTATTACCTGGAAATTCTGGCAGGAGTATCTCATGGAAAACCTCGTCACCCAAATCGAAAACCAGAACAAAATTATGAAGGTTATTATCACTATCTCTAAATGCAACCCAATGCAGAGCCCCGTTGATAAATGTCTGTGGGCCATTCTGAAGTAAAACGCATATGGGAGCCAAACCAGTCCTAAGCATTCTCCATTGACCAGTGGAGAGTGTGTAAATCTCAACCTGGGGTCGAGTCTTTCCGAGGTCAAAATTTTCCAGCAAAGTCACAACGCTGACCACTTTATAATCTTTAGTTTTGGGATCAAATCCAAACCCACTAGAGCCGCGGAACGCACCATGCGTAGCGTAGGTGACATTGGGTGAAGGAAGTTTCAGTAACTTTCCAACACACGGGTTCCAAAGATAGAAGCCATTGTTAGGGGCAGCGCGGAAAAAATTGGAAAGGAAAAGCAGACCGTTACAAGTACCCACCACTATGCATTTTCTGTTATGGGGATCAAGGTCAGGAGCATGGAAAGGGTAATCAAACCTGGCGTGTTGGGTCAAATCAGCATCATCTTCGTTATGCAATGCGTAAAATTCTTTCTGATTCTCTGAGCGGAGGCTGATGAAGAGGAGGTTTTGGTTTTTGTTGAGGGAGTGGTGGAGATGGGTGGAAATGAAAGTTGGGTTTTTGATTAGTGATTTCCATGCTTTTGAAACTGAGGTACAGATGATTATGGATTTGATGGGTAGGAAAACGAAAATATTGGTAAGAATCTCATCAGGTAAGGATTCCCATGGAATGATTAAGTTGGTGGTTCTGTTGTCTGACATTGCCGCTTCCCCAAAGAGAGAGAGAGACAAGGGTTTAAAGAGCTGTAGGAAGGAGTGGCGAAGCCGTTTTAGGGAAGAACGGCCATGATCGCACAGAGGGGGGGGGGTCAAGGTTGAGAGAGTAAAGAGGAAGTGTTTTTGTTACACGGTACTGGACTGATTTAACTGAGCTAGTTATGGTACCCAACAAGTGTTTATGTCTGGTTAGTGGGATTTTATTTATTTATTTAAATACTCTCATTTTCAAACAATTTCTTTAGTTAACAACGTACCTAAATTATTTAGTAAACTAATATCTCAAATTTCTTAAACTCGAGTTCATTAGAACAAATTGAGCATAAAAAACTTGAGTTCTACGAGGAAGTGGAATTTTGAATTCTCCAGAGCATTTATATGTTGACATTCCTAAAATTTCTTCTTATTTTATTATAAGAATTGACTTTATTTATTTTAGCTAACTCCTTTTTAAAACACTCACATTTCCATTTTTTATTAAAATATTAGATTTTTAAAATTACTTTTTGTTATTTCTCCCACTTTTTAAAAAAGGAATAAAATAAATGTTTTAGAAATGTACAATACTTACTTCAATTGTTAAAAATGCTGTAACAAATTGTTATTTTAGGGATGTGTAAATTATTTTAGGAAATGAGTAAGGAAGCCAATACGAAGGTTCGTTACTTCTTTTGGAATTCAATTTCTAAATTCTACCTCTCAACCTTTTTTAGAGAGGCTAATGTGAATGTTCTTACAAATTGTTATTCTTTCTCGGAATGGTTTATCACTATATCTCATTTGCTTCTAGCTGGCCCTACCCTTTCTACTTTATCTTTTCACCTTTTTTATTCAACGGACTTGGGTCTCTTTGGGCCTCTTCTTAAATCAGTGAAGGGCTTTTCAACCCTAAAGGCCTAAATGGCCCATTTGATTTTTTTAGTAAGATTTTTGCCTACCAGTTTGCTTAGTGTAGATTAGGGCCTTGGGTTTTGAGGAAGAGCATCATAGGCTTCAAGCCAGACCCATGAGATGAAAGAATGTGGGCTCTTGGGCTCAATACGTGAAGTAATAACCTTTTGGGCTGTTAAGTCCATTCTGTGTAGTAAGGAAATTTGGGCTCTCATGCCTACCTTGTGCGGTAATGGATTTTGGGTTTCGAGCCCGTTTTGTATTGCAGTGAGCTTCAATCCCAATCCTAATCCTTTAGAGATTTGGAGATTGGGCAAAAGGCCAACTCATGTAGGCCTAAAAACATAGAATTGCCCAATGAGACTGTTGTGTAGCACATGAAAAACACACAATCTTTTACCCTTGAATCTCCTTTAGGATCAAGAATATAACACAAAAATAAATATCAACAGAAAACCACCTGGGC
Organism: Quercus tomentella; assembly: GCA_028535165.1. NCBI lineage: Eukaryota > Viridiplantae > Streptophyta > Magnoliopsida > Fagales > Fagaceae > Quercus > Quercus tomentella. The sequence continues at coordinate 43,025,115 of JAPQVY010000012.1, read as the reverse complement.
TCTTGGCATTATTGAAGAATGAAGAGTAAGCTAACAACAATATTTTTATGCATAAAGTTCATTCAAAAAGTAATTTATTTACTTTTGGATACAAGTAAAGCACAAATACAAAGTCCAAGAACAACATAAACATCACCAGCAAACTATGCCCCTCCCAGGTTATATTAATATAATCAGAAACAGCAATAAACTAATTTAAAAACCCATTCCAATATTCTCGATCTACATAATTAAGTACATTACCAAACTCACTCCTTAATACCGCTATAACTTCGAAAACATGTCCCAATCTCCAGTTTATGCAATCATCTTCAAGGAGCTTTTGCAAGAAGTTTTTATTCTGCATCACCACAATGGCATTATGAAGTCCCTTTCTCTAGATTTCCTTCATCAGTTCTCTAAGTGAAATGAAAGTTGCCACACTTTTAGATGACAGAGTTCTGCTGTAGCAATCCATAATCCGCTTATTCCCTGATCTGTCCCTGCACTCTAAAGCACATTCACCAAACTTTTTCCTATTAGAATAGACACCTGCCAGAAAACAAAACTACATGCCATCCTACATAGTTACCAAAATTGTAAAAATCTCTTTCACTAATCACTGCATTTTATTGAACTCTGAAATTCATCATCAAAATTCTAGTACTTCCATGCAGTTAAGCATTCACTTTCAGCTAAACTCTACCATGACTTTAGGTTGAACTTAAACCGTCCAGAATTAAAAAAAAAAAAAACCTTTGCCCCCAAAAACCATATATAAACCATAAAACACCCACTATCACAGCCACAATAGCTGCGTTATAAAATTTATTTTCAGAGAGAACATAAAACCATCATACTAATCACAACCTTTCTGATTGGGTTTGCTAAGAATTCATTCTAATACCACACATTGAAGCAAACCATATTTGGACAGGAGAAAAACAGAGGTTCCACAGTTTCCTCATATTTACCACACATCACATGTGAATCAGAAAATACAACTTTTCTTCTACTTAGTTCAGACTTCATAGGAAAAGATTATTAATTATTTTCCACTGAAAAATGTGGTACTTAAAAGTTTCCTAATGAGAGGATACTTAAGACAAAATCTGTCACGATCAATTAGACCTGCAACAGTTTGCACAGAAACTCTTATCTCACAATCTACCTTGTCCTTCATCTTAAACCAAGGATGATTCAGTCAAAATAAAGTACCATCCCCAATACACCATTTATTTATTTATTTTATTGGTTAATTACATAGGCACCCGATGAGTCTTAACTATAAACTCGCCCTCCAATCCATCTAACAGTTTTAAGGGGAGGAAGTGTCGGTTGAGCTAGAGGTCATTGGCAACCCATGATCTCGCCATTAGGTTCAGCTAACAAGAAAGTATACCTTTCCAACCCTAACAGTTAGAAGGCTTAACCTTGACAAAAAACAATTTAAAATAGAAATAACTCCCCAGAATTGCTTTGCTACCAAAGCCTTATTCAGAGGATCCATTTCTGTACATCATTGTGGTTTTTGAGATATCTTTTCAACTACGGTTCTAAAAAGCTGTGTCTTTTTCTGATCCATATCTAAGTTAGACCCAAATACTTACTAGGTCCATCCTCTTTTTTTACCTTAAGAAGAGCTAACGGGGTTTATATCCTGTTCAGGAGTGTTAGGACTGAAAAACCCCTCAGATTTGTCAAAATTACAATCTGTCCAGAAAGGCCACAATAAAACTTCAAAATTTTCAAAACACTATCTTGCATATCATTAGTACCTTGAACAAAAATAATGCAATCATCTGAAACATGAGATGAGAACTAGAGTTGCAATCCTTACTCCTTTAATAATACCCTGAAACTGTCCCTCCAATAAGGCCAGAGACAAGGGATTAAGGTGAAAGTGGATACCTTATGCCACATTGAGGGAAAAGTATTTTAACTGGGTATCCATTCATTAGAATCCAATAAGAAACCGAACAGATGCACTGCTAAATCAAATTGATCTAATGAGGACTAAAATTAAAATTTTCCAGAACAACCAAAATGAGGTCCCAGCTAAGTCTAACATTGAAAGAATAAAGTGTGAATAAGAACAATGACATAGTGAACAGAAAGTCTTACTCCTCACTGCAAAGTTTGGCCTCCACAGAGATAGTGAGTTTTTTAAAATATATATATATATATATATATATATATATATATATATATATATAAAATTAAAAAAAAAAATCAAGCAGTCTATTTAATAAAAAGCTGTAAGATGAAGATTGGAAGTGCAGGGGAGACTATTAATCATCTACTCTTGCATTGCCCAATAGCCAGAGAGTTGGGGAGTATGGTGCTCACACTCTTTGGGGTATCTTGGGTTATGCCCAAGGATGTTGTGGAGCTTACTGCTAGCTGGCCAGGAAAATTCAGAAAACATAGAAATGGGGTTATTTGGAACTTGGTTCCTCACTGTTTGATGTGGGGCATTTGGAGGGAGAGGAATGCCCAGATTTTTGAAGGCACCGAAAGAGCAATTCATGAGCTGAAGATGACCTTCTTACAGACTTTTCTTGGGTGGACAAATGCATCCAGCATTTCCTTTTTTACTTCCTTGACTGATTTGCTTGATAGTTGTAGCTTTTGTACTTTTTATTTTCTGTTTGTTCTCTCGTTTTCCTCAATACATGTCCTATGTGCTTTGGTTTTTTTTTTTACTGTCCTCTTTTTCTATCAATGAAGCTTATTTACTTATCAAAAAAAAGATTGGAAGTGATAGCACAAACAAATGTGCACAAAGAGTCACACTTGAAAGTGACTTCATTTGTTCTTTACAACCAAAACAAAACATTTGAAAGTGTAGCCAGAGACAACCACAAAAAACTATTATGAGTTAAGGCTTGTATCATCCATCAACACGATCTAAGTAATACTTGAGAAAAAGCATATATTCTTGAGTGTTCAATGTTACTTATTTGTAGGGTACTATCCCTTCCTCAACAATAATTGATCACTCATGTACTATTTTTATTCATAACACCAATATCTTCTTTCTTAAATTGCTTAAGGCAAATCTTTAACCATTCTCAAAAAGATACTCTTTAACCATCCTTAAATCTTTAACACCAATATCTTCTTTCTTAAATTTCTTTAACCTAAAGAATAAAGTAAAAACATTAGCACCTTAAAAGATGAAATAGGTTTCAGCATTATAAATCAATGAAAGAGTTGTTAGCCTAGTTTCTTGGTCGTTATTTTTTGGGACTAGTTTTAGGATTTCGGGTTGAGTTCCACCTTTAACTTGCATGTCTAATGTCTATAAGGAAATGCTTCCCATTCCTACAGCCTATTGCTGCCTGCAAGTATAGTAGTTATAAGTTGCTGTCTTCTATTTGCCTAGTTTTCCTCTATTTTTTCCACCAATGTTGGTATTTTGCTTCTACTTCATACAATTGTATAATAGAAAATACTAACTCATTCACAACTCACAAGAGACTAAGAGAGGGAAAAGAAATGAAATGGAGTCAACAAAAAAATACATCTAAGCATAACTACTTTATTGGGAAAATTAATGCAAATCATGCTCAGGAAGGAAAGAAAGAAAGAAAGAAAAAAAAAAAAAAGATTCCAGAACAGGAGTATAAACAGGTCATTTCAATTCTTAATCACCAAAAGCAAGCAGTGCTTGCAGGTGAACAGCTTTCTCAATTAACGTTGCTCTTTAAATGCAGAAGAGAAATTTATTAGATGAATAATAAACAAGAACATTTAGTATGAGTTTGAAAACATGAAGTTAAAAGGGATCACCTGTAACAATAAAATTGCCAGCAAAGAAAATTTGAGTACTTCTATGTATATATTGTAAATCAAAAGTGGCAGGAAACATGAAATTCTCTTGATAAACAGGCTTGCTCAAAGTTGATAACCAACACTAACCACTTTTTTTATTTTTTATTTATATAAGTAATAAGTTATTAATTTTAAAGAAAATTTGAAATGTGGACAATGAATTTAAGTATACATGCTATGTACTCAATTATCCTTTATAAGCTATTTATCCTAAAGATAAAGCCACTTAATTAAGGTAATCAATCATCCATAAGAAGAATTAATAGAAGTGTCATATTGAAAAGTATATATTCTTATCTAATGTATGATATGATCAATGCCAAGTATATATAAATAACAAAAGTAAAAACCAGGAAAAAAGAAGAGGCATGAAATGCATTTTACCTATTTCCTCACTATGTATCTTCACTGTTGGTGGCTTTGTCGAGCAAAACTAGACTCTCCACATAAAAATCAACAATAGTTTTCTCATATCCCATAATCCTAAGATCCTTAATCTCTCGAGTCTCAAGATCCAGCGAAATGAGGTGTCCTCCATCCAATTTTAATATAACCTCACCATTCCTTCGAAAACCTAGTGCCCTCTGTATGCTATCACTTGCACCAAAGAAATCTAGATTAAATAGAGGTAAACTAAAAACTTTAGTCCACGAGGACACAACACCATACTCTTTCATCGCCCAGATATGGAGAAAGTCATTATCCTTTCGAAAGAAGGCAATGGAATTCCTATATACAGAAACAGAACCGGGCATCAGACCCATATGACCTGGAAATTCTGGCAGGAGTATCTCATGGAAAGCCTCCTCACCCAAATCGAAAACCAGAACAAAATTATGAAAGTAATTATTTCTAACTCTAAATGCAACCCAATGCAGAGCCCCGTTGATAAATGTCTGTGGGTCATGCTGAAATAAAGCGCATATGGGAGCCAAATCAGTCCTAAGCATTCTCCATTGACCAGTGGAGAGTGTGTAAATCTCAACCTGGGGTCGATTCTTTTCAAGGCCAAGACTTTCCAGCAAAGTCACAACCCTGATCACTTTATAATCTTTAGTTTTGGGATCAAATCCAAACCCATTAGAGGCGTGGAACCTACCATGCGTAGCGTCGGTGAAATTGGGTGAAGGAAGTTTCAGTAACTTTCCAACACATGGGTTCCAAAGACATAAGCTATTGTCAGCGTGGAAAACACTGGAAAGGAAGAGCAGGCCGTTACAGGTACCCACCACTCTGCAGTGTCTGTTATGGGGATAAAGGTCAGGAGCATGGAAATCAAACCTGGCGTGTTGAGTGAAATCAGCATCATCTTCGTTATGCAATGCGTAAAATTCTTTCTGATTCTGTGAGCGGAGGCGGAAGAAGAGGAGGTTTTGGTTTTTGTTGAGGGAGTGGTGGAGATGGGTGGAAATGAAAGTTGGGTTTTTGATTAGTGATTTCCATGCTTTTGAAACTGAGGTACAGATGATTATGGATTTGATGGGTAGGAAAACGAAAATATTGGTAAGAATCTCATCGGGTAAGGATCCCCATGGAATTATTATTAAGTTGGTGGTTGTGTTGTCTGACATTGCCGCTTCCCCAAAGAGAAAGAGAGACAAGGGTTTAAAGAGCTGTAGGAAGGAGTGGCGAAGCCGTTTTAGGGAAGAACAGCCATGAACGCAGAGAAGGAGGTCAAGGTTTTTTTTTTTTTTTTTTTGAGAAACAGAGGGGGGTCAAGGTTGAGAGGAACACCCTTGCTAAATAAACTCAGTACGGCAACAATTTTGTTAGTTGGCCGGATTCGGAACAATATGTAATAATAGCATCTCGAGTTTCTAAAACTCGAGATCTAATTAGAACTCGAGCTTTAGAAACTCGAGTTCGTTGTTTCGCTATTCCTTACGTGGACAAAGTTTCCACGTGGAGCCACGGGAAATCGAGTCTATAAGACTCGATTTCTGGCAGCCAAAAACCCAAAACCATAAGCACTTTCATTTTCAAACGGCACATTTGAAACCAGAAGCACTCAAACTCACTCTAAAACTCCGCCCTCTCTCACTCTCAAACTCACTCTCAAGCCGTTCGATTCCCGCCATTCGTCTGCCGTTCGATTCCCGCCGTTCGTCTGCCGTTCGTGCTCTCTTTTCAGGTTCTGGGTTCGCTTCTTTTTATTTTTCTTTATGCGATTTTTTGATCTGTGTGATGGGTATTGTAAATTTGAGTTGTTTTCTGTTTTGGGTTCTTGAAATTTTGGGTTTTTGTAGCTCAGTGTTAGTGGTAGCACATCTCATGAAAGAAATAGAGATTCACTGCACCTAATAATCTTTTCTCACTTTCTCCTCTAATTTCTTCTTCTGTTTCTTTTACTTTAATGTCTTGGCATTTCAGGATTTTTTGTCCCTAAAAAATCTGGATTGGGTTATATAAAATACCAATAAAGCTATTTGATTTCCATGGACATTCAGTGTTTCCCCCTTAAGTAACTGTCCTGTGTTAGGCAGATGATTTAAAAAGCCAAGGCTTGGCATGTATATTTAGAGAAATTTATTTTTCTTTTTTGGTGAAATATACAGGTGATACCTTGAATCATATTTGTTATTGAGGGCTTATTCTGAACTAATTGTTGATGTCTTTTTGCTGGGTCCATTTGTTGTAATTGTGTTAGAAGGCTTGTCCGTTCTGTTTATGGGAACAGGTTATTGAAGAAATTCTAAATTATTTAAGTTGTTTGTTCTGAGATTCTTCAAAATTTGGTGCTTATTAACTCTTTCCGTAGTGGTATATCTAATGACTCATTAAAGCATATCTTCCCATTTTCTAATGATAGCAACATCTTTTAAAGAAATAGAAACCTGGTTATGCAGTGATTCATATCTGCATTTTTTTATGCTTGTTTCTTTTTACTTTATTGGGTATGCTATTTCCAATTTTGGTTCATCTATTGTGATAGTTTATAAAGATTTTTGTGTGTTTGTTTATGTTATTAAATATGGGGTAATTGAAAAATGTTTAATTGGAAATGCTAAAAAGTTTTGGAACATTATGGGTGAGTTATTGTAGGACTAATGTTGTATAGGTTTTTTCACCTTTTAGTTGCTCATAGCTTGTTGAGAGAATAAGAAGGGTTAAAATTTTGGGAATTGGAATGAAAAATTTTGATGTTTAGCTTAGCTGAAATCATCACCCTTAGATGGAGCAGGCCCATACATCAAAAAGAGTTGCTTACTAATAAGAAAAATGTTTTCCATTTTGACCAATGGGTTGCCTGGAATTCCTATAGTTTTTTACTGACTCTGTGCATTTGGTAATTCGTTGAGTAGGATATATGTGAATTAGGGACCATTTTTGCTCCTGCTTGTATCGGTCATAGTTGGTATTTGTTGGTCGGTTTAAATGAATGAGAAAAAGTCATTATTAGATGGTATATGATCATATGAAAGTTCCAACACACCATTTTAGGATATAACGATCAAATCACTTAATGTGCTCATTGACCATGAGATTTCCATAGTGCAAAGTGGGTTCTTGTTAGCTTTGATTATTACTGTTGTGTTGTTGGTTTGCTTAGATTATAAGTTGTGTGATGGCTTTGCGTTGTGTACTTGTATAGTCTTGTCCAAAGGTACTCTCTCTTTCTTCTGAGTGCTTTCTCGTTTTTGCTTCTTAGACTCCTCTCTCTCTCTCTCTCCAATTTTAGATTTATGAATTTCATGATTTGACCTAGGGTTTGGATCTTTTTTGGTTTTTTTTTTTTTTTTTATTAATTGTGTTTTTTAAAAAATGATTGAATTTGATGTAATTGGTTTTGCATCATGTTTGAATTTGTTGGTCTGTTCTACAAGTTGATGATTTAGTGGTTTTGCATGATTTGCTATAGCTATTGTCTAAGTTTAGGTTTTGGGTTTCTGGGTTCTTTTCTCTCGGCCAAATTGTTGAACATATTAGAACATAATAGACTAACCAAAAGTAAAAGTAAGTTCACAAACTCAAATTCTCGGGAAATTACATGAGGTTACCCTCTGTTGGGGCGAATTATACGGGCTGAGTGTTAAGAGTGTTCTGTTTTAATAATTTTCCCCAGTAGAACTCGAGTCTATAAGACTCGAGTTACTTGCATTTTTACCCACACTTCCACCTACGAACGTGAAGCGCTGTAGCTGCAGTTGGTAATATATCTTTTAGGATCTCGAGTCTTTAAGACTCGAGATCCTTGTATTTTTATTTAATTTATTTAGTACACAAAATAAATTAAATAAATTTGGTTAAATAAAATTAAATAAAAATTCAAGGATCTCGAGTCTTTAAGACTCGAGATCCTTGTATTTTTATTTAATTTATTTAGTACACAAAATAAATTAAATAAATTTGGTTAAATAAAATTAAATAAAAATTCAAGGATCTCGAGTCTTTAAGACTCGAGATCCTTGTATTTTTATTTAATTTATTTAGTACACAAAATAAATTATATAAATTTGGGTAAATAAAATTAAATAAAAATTCAAGGATCTCGAGTCTTTAAGACTCGAGATCCTTGTATTTTTATTTAATTTATTTAGTACACAAAATAAATTAAATAAATTTGGTTAAATAAAATTAAATAAAAATTCAAGGATCTCGAGTCTTTAAGACTCGAGATCCTTGTATTTTTATTTAATTTATTTAGTACACAAAATAAATTATATAAATTTGGGTAAATAAAATCTGTTTAAAAATTCAAGTATCTCGAGTCTCAAAGACTCGAGATCTAGGTGCCAACATTGTCCACGTCAGTCGGAATAAAATGACGGAAAGCGAGTATTTGAAGGTCGAGTTTTTTAAGTGGATCTCGATTTTTTGAAACTCGAGATGCTATTTTCTAAAATTGTTTCAAACGGTGTCTAACTTACTACATAGAAAGGCTGAAGAAGGTTAGTCTGCTCAAAACCTCAGGTTGAGAGAGTAAAAAGGAAGTGTTTTTGTACACGGTACTGGACTGATTTAACTGAGCTAGTTACGGTACCCAACAAGTGTTTATGTTGTGGGTTTTTTTTTTTGGTGCAAAATAACCCTCCATTTTCAAACAATTTTGTTAGTTAACAATGTTTCTAAACTATTTAGCAAATTAACATCTTGAGCTTCTTAGACTTGAGTTCATTGTAGCAAATTGAGCATAAAAGACCTCGAGTTCTATGAGGAGCTCGAGCTTATGAGATTTGAGTTTCTTACAACTTAGTTCCTTCTTCAACCTTCAATTCCTACATAACCAACCCCATCAAAACCTTCATCACTAGTTCGATCTTTCTCGCAAATCTGCTCACATGTCTGATCTTCTTCACATATTGGATTTGATCCAAGCAAAATCTCCACCACTTCATACCGATCCGATCAAAACCTTCCTTACAGGTCCTTACAAACATCTCACCAGCAAAACCAAACCCAACAAAATACATAAAGCCAATCGCGCCACCACCTCATCTTGATCGGAGCTTGCAAACTCAAACCCAACAATCGCACCACTACCTCATCCTGATCGTAACCTGCAAATAGGGCTGTAAACGAGCCGAGTTTTGTTGAGTAGTGAATGTTCAAGCTCGGCTCGACAGCAAAAGTAGAATGTTTAAGCTTGGCTTGAGCTTGATACGAGCCTACAAATAATGTTCAAGATTGAGCTCGTTATAAAGTATAAAAGCTTAAGCTTGAGCTCGGCTCGGCTTGGCCAAACTCGAGCTCAATATCAAGCCCAAACTCAAGCTCGATGCCATACTTTTGAGCTTGAGATCCAACATAAGTATATTATCAAGCCTATATCAAGTTTATTATCTAGCCTATTTGGTTTGGATGAGTGGTCTCAACTTATAATTAATTAAAGTTTTAGAAAGATATGAGTTTACTTGTCAAGCTTATATCAATTTTATTTCCAAACTCATAAATAAGCCTAGGCTCAACTTGTTTTGTTACTTTTGTATCAAGCCTTGGTGTTCACGAGCTTGTTCATGAACAATATTTTTTACTTGGGCTTGGCTCGTTTATTAAACTAGCCTAGAACTAAAGCTTAAACTTGACTTATTTATAAACAAACAAACATGAACGAACTTTTTATCAAGTCAAGCCTAAGCTGTTTATGAATGGCTTGGTTCATTTACAGCCCCGCCTGCAAATCCAAACCCAACAATCATGCCACCACCTCATCCCGATTGGAACCTGCAAACCTAAACCCAACAAACGCTATTCATCTTGATTGGAGGTGAGCTCCGATGGGGAACAAGAGATATGAACAAGACAGAAACCTTGGTGATGAGCTTCGGCCTTAGAGGCCTAATTTGGGCTTTGATATAGAGAAAAAACCAGAGAGAAGAAATCGAAAAGAAGAAAGAAATAGGTCAAAGTTTTTTTATTTTTTATTTTTTATTTTTTTTATATATAATAATTTTCTAGGTTTCTTTTAAGGAACTTGAGTTTATGAGACTCGATTTCCACTACCAGAATGTGAAATTCGAGTCTGTTAGGCTTAAGTTGCTTTTGTGAATTTGAGTCGAAGAGACTCGAGATGTTAGTTTGCTAAATAGCTTGGAAACATTGCTAATTAACAAAATTGTTTGAAAATTAGTGTTGTAGGGATGATAGGCCCAGTTGTATTTATTGGGCCGAGGGCCCGGTCTGAGGACGCCTAGTAGTCTGAAGACGGGTAAAAGCTGTTATGGAAGTCCGCATTAGTGAATGAAGAGATGGGGTTTAGTCATAAGAGTCCAAGAAGGTGGTCCGAGTAGGATTACCTCGGTTGAGCAAAGCAGAGGTTCGAAGGTGTGGTCTGCCATCTAGGGCAGCGTTCTAGGAGGTTCTCTTGATAAGGATACACATCATGAAGGTACAGGATAAAGGAGAACTACGAAATATCTAAGAGAAAGCTGCTACCACCACATTTAATACTCTGTAGCTAACTCTCTGGCCGTATTAATGAGGAAGTGATACCTGAGTAGTAATTTTCAGCCTTACAACTATTCCCAAAGACTTCAGGAAGGTGCTGATGGGACAAAGATCAACACCAGTAACCTGATCTACACATGGAGGGTGAAGATGAAATAAGAAGAGAGTATAAAAAGAAAGGAGACCCTAAGGGAAAGAGATTAGAGAATTAAGAGTAAAACACTGTAACAACAAGAACTGTGCTTATAAATCAAGTTCAAGAGATATATATATATATATATATATATATATATATATATATATATATATATATATATAAGGACTGATCTCCTTGGATTGTGCCGAAGACGATTTTATTTAGAAAAACCAGTCTGTCTTTACTCTATTGTCATTTGGATCCACTATAATTGTTGCCTAACTCATTAGAACTAAGTTTTCTGGTCCACTCCCTACAAATTCATTGTATTGAGCTCTTTGGGTCTAGATCAATTTTACCTTTTGCACCTAGGACCCAAAACCTGTCCTTACAAGTGTTATTTTGCAAAAATATCCTTGGTTTGTAGGAACACTGATAGAACACGAAGAATAGAAGTAGATATGAGTTGGTGCTAAAGTCGCCGGATTTTTTTGCTGTTGTGAGAGAGAGATGATGGTGAAAGCGAGTGAGTAAAGAGTCTAAGAGAGACCTTTTATTTATTTACAAAGGATTACAATCCATCTTAAAAAAATGCAAAATATAATAAAAACAAAATTTTGACAAAATATGAAAAAATATTTATTTACTTGTCTAATTCTAGCTATGAAAAAAAATATGAATGGAGAGGATTTAAACCCATGGTTAATAGATAATTTTGACAAAAATATGCTTTTTGGTTTTGAAATATTATCTATATTCTACTTTTGTACTCAAAGTTTAAAAGGTTCTATTTTTGTTCTTGTGACAAATCTTAAATAATTTGTTAAGGATTTATAACTGACCTAAAAAAAAATTTGAGGGACAAAGGCTTGGATGTATTTCCATTCTTGAAAATTTTATTGTCCCTCATCTATCTATTTAAGTTATATTTTTTGTCAGTGTGTGTAACATTATGTATATTTTAGGAATAAAAATATAATCAAGACTTTATATGGTTTAAATTTTGTTCAAATGACTAGCAACATCTTTACCAACTCTCTGAATCGAGAGCAACTAAGATGAACTAGAAAGATAGGCCATTATCTTAATATTGTAAAATCACTTTTTTTTTTTGGGTATTCTGATGCACCTTATCACAAACTGATTAGCATGGTATTATCTGATTTGTGCCAAATAACCTATGGTTGTAAATCATGCAAGTAAAATCTGAAACCATGGGACTTAATATTGCCCCATTCAGCATAAAGTGTTTGTGGATCATCCTTTGAAAAAAAGAACACAAGTACAAGTGTCAATGTCTGAAATTCTGAATCACAATTTGTTTAGCATGATACATGAAATAAACACCACATACCACTCAAAAGGAAAAAGGAAACACAAAATACAAAGGCCTTTGAGATTTTCTGGTAAAGTGTAGCCAAGGAGCTGTACAATTCAAGTGGAAGGAACTACAGCAAGCCAAAACAAGCATAGGTCATTTCGGTTATAAAAAAAGAAGAGCTTATGATTCAACTAAAGTGTAAAGCTGAACGATGAAATAGGATTGGTGTAAGTCAATCCCACATAGTAGGGATATAAAGCTTTATGGTGTTTATATGGTTAGCAGAGACTGAAAAGATAGTATCAAGTATCTCATACATGCTTTCAGGTACGTCAATAATCATCACATTGCAATGTCTTAGAACTTTATTAACCATTGATAAAAAGAGCAAAGGGGGTAGGGGCTGTTATGTAATAATGATTAATCTTCCCAAGCAATCAAGTGAAGTATCTGCATAGTAGATAAGAATAAGACAAATAGGAGAAATTGTACACATGCACCCAGCACCCCCTTCGTCATGAACCCAGGACCTGACCCCCCACCTAGTACTTGCAAGGTGAGAGAAGGTGCATGCCAATTATTGGCTTAGAGGCTTCACATTTTAATCGGTATTCTTGTTATTTTCAAAGTAAATATATAAATGGGGACACATGCACACAAATAAAGTTACTTTCGCTGCAATTTTGCATCCTCTGATAGCTAATCTTGATTGATAGAGGACACTCAAAAGACCTTTGTTTCCTACCAATCAATACGTTTTAGTCTTACCATGTTGAAAAAGTAATGGCTGTTGTTGTTTTTTTTTTTTCGGTGAAAGTAATGGCTGTTGTTATTATCATGAGTGATTATACGAGACACATTCATAAAAAAAATGGGGGGCTAAAAATCTCAAAAGTGTATTTATTGGGTATGTAGCACTGGTTTGAGAATCACTAACTGAGAGAGCAGAAAACAACGAAGAGAAGATATATTTTTTTTAAAAAAAAGAAGCAATTGACAGGCAGAAAAGTAAATAACTAGATGAAACAGAGGAAAGCAAAGCTAGAGAGCGCATTAAGGCAGCTATCCAAACTTACTATATTTATGCTCCAATATGTAGTAAAGTGAACAAACATCTTTGAAACCAAGTACAAATAATCAGACAAATAATCAGACAAATAATCAGCTCAACAACATCGGAAGAAGAAAACCAAGAATGTTACTGTAATATTCAATAACACAAATGAGAATCAAGTTTAGAATGATAACATGCTCCAAAAATTACAATATATAAGAGGAGGGAGATGCCAATTTGGACCTCTAGATTTCTACTCAAGGTGCAGTGTGCTTCACAATGACCAGACTCATTAGTTACCCAAAAATATGTCAGATTTCTGAAAATTACTGGTATTTTTGCTATGCTTAGATTAGATGTCTGCAAATTAGTGGTATTTGCTATGATTTATGCTGCTGGATACTGCAATGTAATGTCTTATGTCAAAATTCCTTAAAATATGAAAGCTGATTATGAAGATGATTTTAAACTCCAAATTTTGATTAACTTGTGTGAACGATTATTTGACATGACGATTTTTCTTTATGCTACTGGTCCTCTAACAGAAGTTTCCCAATGTCAAGTTCATGCCAATGGCTTCTGTGGATCATACAAGATTTCTGTGAAACAATAATACTCAGAGTAGATTTCTATTTCTAATCATCCCAGGTCAGACATGAGTGGCTCAACATCCAATATTTCAGAGCAATCCTTTTTTACTTTAACAACCAAACGAGACATTCATCTTCTATATGCCCCCTCCCTGCCCCAAAAGAGTCAAGATTCAAGAGAATATGCATATAACTCTCAACATGGTACACAGAATTCAATTAGATTTCAAATAATAGGATTAATGGTAATTATCATCTTTAACGATGTGCTGCATGGGAGCAGATAATTGCTTACAGATTGCATTGACAATTTCATACACTGACTATATATGTGGCCACTTACTTGGTGCTTTACATAATTTCAAAATCTCCTAATAATTCGTTGGCACTAAATGTACTGGCAAAAAACTCAACAAAGGTCATGATAATTATCATGATAATCAAGAGAATAGACAGATAATATGTGTATAACACCCAACTTGGTACAGACTACAGAGATTTCAATTAGATTTGGAATAATAAGATTACTGATAATTATTATCTTTAATGAAGTGCTACATGGGAAAAAGAAATTGCTCAGAGATTCCATTGATGATTTTACACAGTATCTGGACAAGATGTGTGGTCACTTGGTTCTTTACATAATTTCAAAATCCCCTTACAATTCGTTGGCACTAAATGTAATGGCAGAACTCAGCAAGGATCATTTATAGGGTCATCTAAATCATATTCAAAAAGCAAATTACAGTTCGACTCCTCTTCAAATATAACATTGATTATCACTGATTTCATCATCATAAAAATAATTTAATTAATCCTTTTCTAGACCAGCGCCTGCACTTTTCCTGGACAAACCCCTACTCCTATCCAGTACCCCTTGTCCAACATGGCTTGCATGTATTTCCCTGATTTCTACAAGGGGTATCTCTGCAAGAGTTTCTGATGGTCGTAGGCTTCCCTTAAAAAACTGTCTTGAGTGCCATTCTTAGAGATGCTAAATATAGCAGATTGTCATTCAAACACTTAAGCAAACTTCTGGGGCAGGGCCAAAGGCTTATGGAGGTTGCTCACATTCATACACTCATTTTTCAATTATGCGGTAAAGTGAAGAAGCTCATGAAACGCTCCAATCCTCTTCTTGCATACATCTGTGTCGAGATCCAAAGGGGAGACATCAGAATCCAGAGAAGTATAAGGGAGCATTTGCCACTCTTTCAACCTCCATGCATTTTCTTTTTCAACCCAAAACCTCTTCTGAATCCAATCAGAAAGGCTAAGCAACCATATTTCATGTCTTCTTTCTTCTGTTGTAAAGCTGCATTCTTTTAAAATTCGGAGACAACAAGGCCATCATCCTAGGATAAGAGATTTAACCCAACACAATTGTCGAGGAGGTGGATTAAAGCGAATAACACAATTGAGAAGATCCATCCAATTTTGCTTAACGATAATGAGCTCTTCTTGGTGGAGTTCCAGTACTTCAGGAGTCAAGTTAAACAAGGGACATGAGTGCCCCCATTGTCAAAAGCACGAGACTCATGATAAAAAAGGGCATCTCCTAAGAAAGGCGAAGAGCTAAAGACCATGTGGAAGAAAAAGTTGTCCATGATGGCATGCAAGGTGGTATAAAGGAACACAACACTAAGCAGTACAAGAGATCATGGAAAAAAGAAAGCAAGTCACTTATATTTTCAAATTATGCTGTCTCATGAAGAGTGAATTTTTATGTTCTAATTTTTGAAAGCATAATGAGCAAACCTTTTTTGTTTTTGATATAGTTTCAACCTATGAAGTTTACTTCTATTGATTGTGCTCATTATTATCAAATCAAAATACCAATTGATTTTTTGTGTAGGTGAAGATTGAACCAAACTTGATCCACGTAAAAAGATAAAAAGCAGGCAACTAAGCTGAAGCGTAAAGACGAAAACGAAGTACGCCGAAATGAATATGAGTTTCGTGTACTTTGCTTTTGTGGTAGCTTATTTGCTAAGTGAAATGAAAATTCAAAAAAGGAAAAGTTGACTTATTTCCTTATTTTATAAAAGGGGTGACAAAAAGTGAATTGTACAAAGGGAAACAAAGGCACATGTGATTAAGGCATAATACAACTAATAAACACAATGGTGTGATGGCTTTTGGAGTTTGTACAGTCGAAAAAAAAAGAAAAAAAAGAAGAAGAAGCAAAACCTCTACCTACAGGACTATCTAGAAAATATGTCCATGATCCATTGCAGGGGATGGGATTGAGGAAAAGTGTATGTGAATCACCTACGATGGTAACCCAACCTATGTGATCGGAGATCCATGAATTAGGTTCGATGGGAACAAACAAGTCATGAAAGATTCAATAATGAATTATCTCAAAGTCCCTCCCTAGGGTGTAGATAATGCAAATTGTCATAGTGAGAAGGATAAGTAATCTTATAATGAACTCATAGCTTACAAAGGTGGTGTACTGGTGTGTGATGGTACACACTTGATGAGCTCACTTATATGGGTGTTGAAGTTTGTAGCCACAAAAGGAGTTTAACAAAAATAACTAACACTGGGCAAATTAAGAAAAATTCAACAGAACATAGGAGCAAATCATTACATTGTTTCTCCTGTTTTGTAGTGTTGGTTTTCTCCTGTTTGTCTTTTTTTCCCCCTCTTGTAGATTGCTTTCTTAGGTAGTTTGGTGTATTTTATTGTTGTTCTACTGTTTCTTTGTGTGTTTTCCATTAAAGGTTTTCATTTTATTATTAAAAAAAAAAAAACTTGGGCAGCATATCCTTGTCCCCAAAATATTACTGAACATTTTCATTACAATGCAATGCAAGCATGGCAAATAAAATTAAGTCTGCAAACACAGTAAAAGTTAAAAAAAAAAAAAAACAATTTTTAATCTCAACCTTGAATTAAAAAAATTGAAAAATGTAAATTAGTGAAAAGCACGAGAGTTGAATCCTTATCAAGCCTTTGCCCAACATGATTGATCTAACTGTAAATCCAGTAGTCTCGGGTTCAACTCCTAGCTAAGGGTCTGTTTGGATTGAGGGGCGAGCAGGGACAAAACCAGAGGGGGCGAGGGGGGCGGAGCACCTGCCCCCTGACCTCACCCCAAAAATCTTTTATATAGTTCATTTAAAAAAAAAAATTTATATTGTTCTATTAGAGTAGTTCTTTGCCCCTCTGACACTAAAATAGTAAAACAAAGAAATATTTTCCCTGCACATAGATTGTACCATAACATGCAAAAATAAATAAATAAACACATTTTGTCTAAGAAAGTCTAGAAATACAACAAAATTTCACAATATTTTTACAATACTCGTGTTTTTAGTTGGAATGGATCTTAGATTAATTTATTATATTTTATCTTGACCTACAATATGCTAACTCCTTAATTTATTGTAAAAATTTTGTGGTGTTATTGAAAGAACTACTCCCACTTTTATCAATTAGCCTGACATTGAAATAAATGGTCACCAACTATTACCTTTATTTGTAAGTTAAAGGCTGTATGCACTTTGACAAATATTCAAGGTTTTTTTTTTTTTTTTCTTTCACTTATTCAAATTCCTTTCTTTCACCTCAAGTACAACCTGGGAATTCAAACTTTACACATAATAATAATAATAATAATAATAATAATAATAATAATATAATGTCTTGTATGGTACTAAAGCAGTAAATCATCCATTATTTTTTTCACCTCTATTGCTTATTTTTTCATAGTTTCAAATTCTGAGTTTTTACCATAAATCTAAAATTTAAATAATTACAAAAATAGAGAATGAAAGGTGGAAATTTATTTTCCCAAATTATTACATAGAATCAAATTAGATGTCTAAAATTTGTGTATATAGATTAATCTCTTATTTTAATTGTTAGTAACTATGAATTAGTTGTTTTACAATTGTTCATTTATTTTATGGTTGTTTAAATTTTAATATATTCTTTATAACAATTACCATTATTTATAATTTTATTAGTAATATTAATTAATATTTTTAGTTATTATTATTATTGTCTTTTGATCTTGCTTCCCTAAACTAAAATCCTGACTTCGCCACTGAGGGGAGGGAGGAGGAGTAAAGTAGAGTAGGCTAAATAGATTAATTTTGAGCCAATTCTACTATACTCCTCTCAATCCAAATAGAACTAGGTATTTCGCGATTCACCCGATACCTAAGCTTGCTTAGTGAAGTTATATAGGTATTTGCTTTTTACCCCGTAGGAATGGTAATACTCACTGGATTCTAATCTGCTTATCCACGTAACTATATTCTTTGCTTAAAGTAAAAGTAACGTACTACACTAGTAGTGGCAAAGATCTACCAATAGAGACCAGCCAAAGTGCATCCAGGTAGCTGGAAATGAAAGCAACCAAAAGATAAATTCATGCACGATAGCTTTTGTCTTTGTTTATTTCTTGTCGTAATCACCTATTATTCTCTAAACTCTAGTCTCTCAGTCTCAGCGGCAATGTCAGACAACAACGAGTTAATTCAATGGGAATTGTTACCTTCTGAGATTGTTACCAATATTTTGGTTCGCTTACCTATCAAATCCATAATTATCTGTACCTGTGTCTCAAAAGCCTGGAAGTCTCTAATTCAAAACCCCACTTTCATTTCCACCCATCTCCGCTACTCCCACAACAAAAACCTGCTCTTCTTCAACCTCTGCTTAGAGAATCAGAAAGAATTCTACGCATTGCATAACGAAGATGATGAACCTGATTTCACTCAACACACCAGCTTTGATTACCCTTTCCTTGTTCCAGACCCTGATGCAATATTCCGTGTGGTGGGTACTTGTAATGGCCTGCTCCTCTGCCTCTCCAACAATTTAACCGAGGGAACCAGCAGATTATGCCTGTGGAACCCTTCTGTTAGAAAGTTAGTTGATCTTCCTTTAACCAAGTTCAGTTCTGACGCGTGTATTGGGTTTGGATTTGATCGAAAAACTAATGATTATAAAGTGGTGAGAGTAGTTAAGTTCATGGATAGACTTGATCTTCAAATTTACCCACTCTCCACTGGTGAGTGGAGAATGCTTAGGGTTGGTTTGGCTCCCATATGCGCTTTACGTCATCATGAGCCACATGCATTTATCAATGGGGCTCTGCATTGGGTTGCTTCTAGGGTTACTGATAACAAATCTCTTTATTTTATTCTGGTCTTTGATTTGGGTGGCGAGGTCTTCCGTGAGATACTGCCACCAGAACCTATAGGTCACACGGGAATGATGTCTGCTTTTGTTTCCGTATATAAGGATTCCATTGCCTTGATTCAAAAGGATTATAATGGTTTCCTCCATATTTGGGTGATGAAAAAGTATGGTGTTGTGTCCTCATGGACTAAAGTTTTAAGTTTAACCATTTCCAATCAAAGTTATATCTTCGATTCAGAGGACATACCAAGGGTAATAGGTTTTCGCAGGAATGGCGAGGTTGTATTAAAATTGGATGGAGGAAAACTCGTCTCGCAGGATCCTGCAAGTGAAGAGATTAAAGATCTTAGAATTATTGGAAATAAGAATACGTTTGTTGATCCTTATGTGGAGAGTCTAGTTTTGCTCGACAAAGCCGCCAATAGGGTAGTTACATACTGAAGAAATTAAATACGTAACATGCATTTCCTACCTTTTATTTATTTTATGGATTTTCATTTTGTTCTGTAAGGTTGAATTTATTCAACCATCTAATTGGCTTTATTCCGTGCCAAATTTGCTTGTAATTCAGCATTTAGTAACCCTGTATTTAGGTGGGTTTGATGTAAGGGTAGTGAGTGAGATAGAGTGAAGTTTGCTCAAGAGTGTGCAAGAAAACAGAGACTCGCGGCTGAGACTCGCGGGTGACTCGTGGCTGCAAGCCGCCAGACGCAGCACACGTGCTAAGCATGCTGGAAGGTGAACAGTCATGCCAGCTGGAGCACTACAGGACAAAACAGGACAACTGGCCATACGGTTATCTCGCGACTGGATCTCGCGACTTGGTCAAGCCGCGAGCCACCCCTGTTTTGTAAAAACCTGACGTTTCACATTCCTCTCCCACTCCAATATAAATACCCCTTTTACCCACGATTGAGAGAGAGCTTCCAGAGAGAATTTTGAGAGAGAAACCCTAAAGAAAAACAAGATTGATTCACCCACAATCTATACCTTAGAGTCTCTCCAAATTCCCCAACTCTCTTCCTCTCCATTGTCAAATCCTTGAGAGGCATTATACCAGACCTGGTTCTCACCATCATCATCACTGTGAGACAGTTGTTTGGATTTCTGGGAAGCAGTTAGGAAGGAACCAATCTTCATTGGTTGATGCTATGGTCTAGTAGCGGAATCCGGGAAGCTAGAAAAGAAAAATGTTCGGCGCAACCTCGTTGGAGCAAGAAGCTTGGAGGGCTTAGGTGCACTGGGTAGATTAGGCTTGGAGGGTCTATTGCTGTCCTTGTATCCCAACTACATTTTCTAGTGGATTATTGACCGCTTGGAGGGCGGCGGAGAGGTTTTACGCCGAGGGCTTCGGTTTCCTCTTCGATAACACATCGCGTGTTGTCTTTGTGTTTGCATCTTCCTTCCTCTCTATCTTTGCCTTTTTATTATCTGCTGTGGATTTTATTTTGTTATGGCTTAGATAGTTTTTAACCAATTTCATATTATAGCATATGTTAAGTCTCCGCACACTTGTTGTTTGACATATTGCTTGAATTGGTTAAGTTGTAAGTTGGGGATCTAAACGTTCAAAGGTGTTTTTTTACACGTTTTTGAACTTTCATGTTCTATACATGTACTTAGCACTGATCATATCATACATTAGATATGAATATATACAATTCGATATTGCACTATTCTATTGATTATTCTTATTGCTGATGGATTACCTTAATTAAGTGGCTTTATCTTTAGGATAAATAGCTTAAGATAGTTGAGTACATATCATTTATACTTAAATTCATTGTCCACATTTCAAATTTTCTTTAAATTAATCATTTATTACTTACATAAAATAAGTGGTCAATGTTGGCCATCAAACTTGAGCAAGCTTGTTTATTAAAAGAAATTAAGTTCATGTTGCCTACCACTTTTGATCTACCATGTATACGTAGAAGTGATCAACTTTTTCTTTGCTGGCAATTTTATGGTGATAGTTGATTGTTTAAGTTCATATTTTCACGCTTATACTAAATGTTTTCGTTGTATTATTCATCTAATAAGTTTCTCATTCTATCAACTTTGATATGTTTATGCTCAAATTCTTCTTGTACATTTTTATAAAGCAAATGTTAATTGAAAAAGCAACTCACTAGTAAGTATTGCTTGCTTTGGGTGATTAAGATTGAAATGACCTCTTTATACTCCTCTTCTGGAACCATTTTGTTATCTTTCCTTTGCATGATTTGTGTAAATTTTTTTTACTCCCAATAAAGTAATAATGCTTAGTTGTACTGTTTTTTTAACTCCATTTCATTTATTTTCCCTCTCTCAATCTCTTGTGAGTTGAGAATGAGTTAGTATATTTTATTACACAATTGTATGAAGTAGAAGCAAAAGACCAACATCGGTAGGAAAAATAAAGAGGAACATTAGGAAAATCAAAGACAACAACTTATACTTACTATACTTGAGGGCGGCAATAGTTGTAGCCTATAGGCATGGGAAGTATTTCCTTATAGACATAAGACATCCTTCTCATCCCATACCAATGAGTTAAAGGTGGAACTCAATTTGAAATCCTAACACAACTCCACCCCCCCCCCCCCAAAAAAAAAATCTATATAAAAACAAAACAAAGACAATCAAGAAACTATGTTAACAACTTTTTCAATAATTTATAATGTTGAAAATTAGTTCATCTTATAAGGTGCTAATTAATGTTCTTACTTCTTAGTCCTTCCTTCAGATGAAACTTATTTTTTTAGGATGGTTAAAGATTTGTCTTAAGCAATTTAAGAAGGAGAACATTGGTTTTATTATCAACAAAAAAAGTACACGAGTAATCGATTATTGTTGAGGAAGGGATAACACTTTGTAATAAGTCACATTGAACACTCAAGGATATATACTTTTTTTGCCAAATACCCTTAACTAACAGCTAGGGATGTTTCACAGAGAGCCTATTGATGGATGATACAAACCTTAACTCATAATAATGTTTTGTGATTGTCTATGGCTATACTTTCAAATGTTGTTGTTATTATTATTATTGTAAAGAATGGTAGATGTCATATTGTATTTGTGTTCTTTATTTTGCTATTTCTTTTTTGTTTAGAATTCTTTATTTTGCTATGAACCTTGTGATATTTATACTCTCTTATTTTCTTTTGGAACACAATTGTCTTGTCTTTCCAATTCCCTTTTGTTGAGTAGCAAGATATCTTCTTATTATGTAATTGCCAGCATGAGAATTCCTCCATTCCCATTGATGCACATATTCATTCGGTAAAGGCTAGAAACTTCTTAATATGTACATTCTGAAAAACCACAAATATCGGTGTGGGTTTTTCTATGGGTTTGGTTTACTTTCCGTACTTTTTTAACTGAAATTTACTTTTATTTTAATGAAAAACTGCCACATCATCTACTAACTAAATAAAATGTGGAAATTAAAATCCACTATCACTTGTCATTGTATATTTAAAATAACAAGAGATGTCCAGTTAAAAAAGTACTAGAGGTAAGCCAAACCTTTTTTCTATATGGATAATACACTAGTTAGTATAATTTTTTTTTCTACTTATGGTATTAAATTACAAAATAGAATGCACTTACAAGTCGTAAATTCTTCTAGGACCTTGTGCAATCATGATCGGTGATGAGCTTTAAATAGCTAACATACTTTACTCAGCATAAGATAGATAGGATTCAACAAAGCTCTTTAACGAGGTTTAGTTTGTTATTATGGAATTAGCTTTCTAAGTCAAAATGAATAGCAGTTGTTTACGTTAAACTTCTTTTGTGGCTATACCATTTTTATATTATTTCTGGATGATTTGCAATTTGTTTTTAGATGTTTAACTAAAATGATTTGGCACTTTATTTGTTTTACGTCAAAATGTGTAGTAGTTGTTTTTGTTAAACTCCTTTTGTGGCTACACTACTCTTATGTATTATCTTACTAGTCACAACCCCACGCGCGGGAATATCTGATTATTTTGAAATGAAATGTAATATATAATTTATTTTTAAAAAATAAAAAATTTATAAAATTATATATTAAGATTAATAATCTGTAACAAAACGTTTTATCATGGCTTCAAAAAAAAAAAAAAAAAAAAAACAAAACGTTTTCTCATAAGAGAATTTCATTTTCTTTTTTATATAATTGTTTACCACACAAACAAAGGGCAAGTTTTTTTTTTTTTTTTTTTTTTTTTTTTTTAAGTAATGAATTTTGTGTTTTCTATATATATATATATATATTTTTTTTACTTTATTTTATATTAAGATTTTCATCTATTCATATTACGAGCCAATTTGCTAGTGTTAGTATATAGTGTGGATTAAAATTTTCCAGTTATGACATTTAGAAAAGAATGAGAAAAATAACTTTTTTCCATTATTAAAAAATTTCAACTTGTGGCATCCTACTTTAATGTTATATATCTTTTAAAGTATACAATGTATAATCTTGATCTCTTTTCCTGAATACATTACTTATTTCAATACATCCATAAAAATACATTGAATCAAAACAAACCTATATGAAGATACTTTCCAAAAAAAACTAAATGTTTTATCAATCATCGCTTTGCAAAATGTCATATCAATCATCGCTTAACAATGATTAATTTGATTGATTAGGAAAATAATTTGTTATATATAATCTATTAAGATGATTTTCTCTGCAGAAACTGCAAATTTGTCCACCCAAAGAGATTATAAAATAAACAATTATTAGCAAAATCTCATAATTAAGTTTCTATGTGCATCATTATAATAAATGATAATAATAACAACAACAACAAAATAATAATGAAAATACAATTGCGAAAGCTAAAATATGTCACTAATCCAATTATTTCCATTTGATTAACCTTTGCTTTTATCTAAATAAGTGGCACTATATATAGAGTATTTCTAATACAATTATTAAGAGTACTTTCTCTACAAAAATTACAATTTTGTTCACCCAAAATTGTTGGGTTATAAGACTTTAGGTTTAAATGTATTAGAACTTCAATTTGTATTGTTGGCAAACCATGATCAAAACGTTTTAGTCTTGTATAGACTTGCTCAAAGTATGTGGTTGTATGTAAAGTTGGAATTGAGTAGCTGCAGGATTTACTATGTAAATTTGCTTGGCTTGATCGATCGAGAATTAGACTCGATCGATCGAAGCTCGTGCAGATTGTTTTTTTACAGAATTTTCCAACTCAGCCCAAGCCCGTTTGACGTGTAGGTTTTTACATTTTGTCTTAAGTATAAAAGGGAAAACCCTAGTCACGTTTTTGGTAGCTCCTTATACTGTGTGTGTGAATCTTTTGTGAGATCAAGAGGTGTTTGCCTTCACACATACTTAGGGTTTCCAAGATTCAAGATTATGTCAAGAACTTGGTGATCGATTCAGTTGCTGCATTAAGAGCTTAAAGATACACAAGCGAGTGTGCTTGTGCTTGCTGGGAATTCAAGAAAGAAGTAGTCCGTGGACTCGGAGCTGTCACATGGTCGTGGTAGTAAGTTTCCTACTCAAGGTAGCAATATGATGTTAGTGGTCTAAGTAGCTATTGTGTAAACTTCAATTCTTTCATAGTGGATTCAATTTTACCTTGAGGATAGCTAGGTTAAATCCTCCTCAGGTTTTTTACCGGTTTGGTTTTCCTAGGTTATCATATTATTGTGTTTTTTATTTTCTGCACTTTACGATAATATGATATATATGTGTTGTACGGCACCAAGATCCCAAGACCAGTGTAGGTCCTGGGCCAGGCCCAACGGAATACCCCTGTTGCCCTGGGCCCTTCTTGAAACGGCCTTAGCGCAAAAACGAATTTTGGGTCTTGAATTCTAGGAGGTGTTCGGCTCAAGCTTCCCCGAACAGGCATATGAACCGTGTCCGGGAGAATAGGATATGCTCGGTAAACTGCATTGCCGAGCATAATCGATTAGGCTGGAACCAAGTTCCAAGGCTATAAATGCTGCTCGCCACTCTCACGTAAACACCCACTTAAATCAGATAATACTGGACCTTCTATTGCACTAGCGGTGGCTGTAATCATTTCTCCCCACTAACCTTAGCTATAAATAGCAGAAGTTTGGGAGAAGAAGGGGTTCAGAAAAATGGAGAGAAAACTGTCAAGTGAGAAAGTATAAATTGAGTGTTGCTTCGAGTCTCTCTACCGAGAATGACCCAGAGTAGGAAATCCTCAAGCCCACTACAAATAAATTGTGAGCCCAAGTGATTTAAGGCCCAGTAGCCTCATACTTGGTTCCTACAATTGGCGCCCACCGTGGGGCTCTCCTACGAAACTGTGGTTCGACTGAGACTCAAACGAGGGGAATGTTTGAGGAGCGTTCAGGAGGGCGTGCACCGAGCAGTTCCATAGGATCTTCTCGGGGATCAACGTGGAGGGAGAGAAGGCAGAAATGGCGGGAGGATAGGGAGCACCCAAGAGGAGAGGAAAGGTCCGGATTGGGAGAAGGGTTGGCCCAGACACACCGAACGGTTTCAGGCGTCTCAGCGCATCGGCAGTATGATGATAGAGATCGAGAGCTGGAGTGGTTACGCAGTCTGGTAATGGATTTAGAGTTGGAAGCAAGGGGTCGGCGCCAAGAAAGGAATCGTAACCCCCAGCAAAGGAGAAATCGGGGCGAGGAGGGCTCCAGCCGATCTGGTACACAACGATCCCGAGACCGATCACGCTCTCAAGAGTCACACCGGCACCCACGGGAACCATGTCATCAACGGGACCGTTCACGGTCGCATGGATACGATGACCGAGGATCAGAATCGCCGGAGGAACGGCAGCACCACAATGCCGCCATGGACGCCATGAGCTGAGCCTTGCGGATGGCAGCCCGGTCTCCATTCTCCGATGAGATTGAACGGGCCCCTATGCCGAGCAGATTCACGCGACCGCCATTCAATTCTTATGAGGGGAGGACAGACCCCGTGGAGCATGTCAGTCATTACATCCACATGATGTCTTTGCATGCACACAATGATACATTGATGTGTAAAGTATTCCCCTCTAGTCTCGGCTCAACCGTCCTGAGATGGTTCAATGGGTTACGAAAAGGTTCCATACACAGTTTCGCCGAGCTGATTCAAGAGTTCGGCAGTAGATTCGTGACCTGCAGCCGAGTGCAACAGCCGGTTGACGCACTACTTTCCATGAAGATGAGGGTCGGGGAAACCCTTCGGAGTTATGCCAGCTGATACTGGGAACTCTACAACGAGATTGGTGGAGGAAACGAGAAAATTGCGGCAAGCACCTTCAGGATGGGGCTCCCCGAAGACTCTGAATTACGGGAGTCGTTGATGAGAAGACCCTTCGAGGATATGAGGCAACTGATGAGACGCATAGAGGAGTATAAACGCCTGGAGGACGACCGGCTGCAGAGCAGGGGGAAAGCTCCATTAATTGGGAGATCTCGGCAAGGCGTTTTGCCGACAAAACCAAAAAAAGACTTCAGAATGTAGGAACCAGAGGTGCAAATCGAAGGGGTTAATGTGGCGTTTAAAGAGCCCGTGCATAAGATCTTGGAGCGGATCAAGAACGAGTCATTCTTCAGGTGGCCAAACAAAATGGGGGGTGACCCATCTCGGAGGAACCAAAACCTATATTGCACCTATCATAGAGACAAAGGACACACCACCGAGCAGTGTCGGGTATTAAAAGATCATCTTGGACAGCTAGTAAAGGCAGGGTACCTGAAAGAGTTTGTAGTAGACTCCACTGATTGAGAAGCCAGACAGGGCGTCCAACAGAAAAGGAACCTCCTCCCGCCTCCACTGGGGGTAATCGAAGTCATCCATGCCGCACCAAGAGCAACAGCAATAGCAAAAAGGGTATTGACAGTGGCTTGCACGGGGGGAGAATCAGCCGAGAAGAAGAAGAAAGTTGGACGGCTAACCATCTCGTTCGAAGAAGATGATTTAGAAGGAACGGTCAAACCTCACGACGATGCTTTGGTGGTGACAGCCCGGATAGGCGGATTCCTGGTGAAGAGGGTAATGATTGATCAAGGGAGCGGGGCTGACGTCATGTACCCGAACCTCTTCGAAGGGCTCGGATTAAAGACCCAGGATTTGGCGAAGTATGACATGCCGCTGGTCTTATTTGACGGGAGAGTCGTAATTCCCGAGGGACAAATCTCTCTCCCGGTGGACATGGAAGGCAAGGGAGTTATAGTTACCTTCATAGTAGTTCGATCATTCTCACCGTACACCGCAATCTTGGGGAGGCTGTGGATTCACGCCATGAAAGCTGTTCCATCCACCCTCCACGTGAAAGTAAAATTTCCCACTGAGTATGGAGTTGCCGAGGTGAGGGGGAACCAACAAGTGGCGAGGCAGTGCCTTGTCGCTGCGGTCAGATGGAAAAATGAACAGCTCGGACAAGCTGAGCAGGCCGAGAAGGAAACTTCATAGCAATTACAGAGACCCCGAGGGGAAACAGGGGCGGACGTGGCCGAGGAGGTATTGAAGGTTAGAATTCTTCCAGATACTGACAGGTATTTTCAGATAGGCACAAGCATGAATGACCGGGAAAGGGTAGAGATGTTGTTGTTCCTTTTGCAGAACGTAGATGTTTTCGCGTGGAACCCATATGAAGTGCCCGACGTAGATCCCGAGTTCATTGTCCACAAACTCAACGTGGACCCATCATTTCCCCCGAAGAAGCAAAAACCGAGAAGAGCATCAAAAGAACACGTCGATGCAGTAAACCTGGAGGTCCAGCGGTTGAAAGAGGCCGGAGTCATAAAAGAAATATTCTTCCCGAGATGGCTAGCAAACACTGTCGTAGTGAAGAAGAAGAACGGTAAATGGAGAGTTTGTGTGG
This sequence comes from Quercus tomentella, assembly GCA_028535165.1. NCBI lineage: Eukaryota > Viridiplantae > Streptophyta > Magnoliopsida > Fagales > Fagaceae > Quercus > Quercus tomentella. The sequence goes on along the minus strand of JAPQVY010000012.1, from coordinate 42,997,322 downwards.
ACTTCACAGACTTAAACAGGGCGTGTCCTAAGGATCCATTCCCAATGCCCAAGATTGATCAACTAGTAGACGCCACATATGGGCACCCGAGGTTGAGCTTCCTGGATGCCTTCCAAGGCTACCACCAGATTGCCTTGGCACCCGAGGACCGAGAAAAGACAGCATTTATATCCTCGAATGCAAACTATGACTACGAGGTTATGCCATTTGGATTGAAAAACGCCGGAGCCACGTACCAGCGAATGATGACGAGAATGTTCCGAGAAAAAATTGGATGCACGGTTGAGGTTTATATTGACGACATGGTGGTAAAAAGCAGAAAAGAGTCACAACATACGGAAGACCTCCGGGGGGTATTCAAGATACTACGGCGGCACAAATTGCGCCTGAATGCTGAGAAGTGCACTTTCGGGGTGGGGGCTGGAAAGTTCCTGGGTTATCTGATCTCTACTCGGGGAATAGAGGCTAACCCCGACCAAATAGAAGCCGTGAACCGCCTCAAACCACCAAGCAATCCTAAGGAGGTGCAAGTGCTCACTGGAATGTTAGCCGCCCTGAACCGATTCATCTCCAAGTTTGCCAATCGCTGCCGGCCGTTTTATCAACTTCTGAAGAAGTGGAAGGGGTTTCGATGGGACGAGGGATGTGATGAGGCTTTTCGAGAGTTGAAGGAATATTTGGCAAAGGCGCCGAGGTTGACGGCTCTAGAGCCCGTGGAGGATTTGTTTATGTACCTTTCAGTCACCGAGCATGCCGTAAGTGCTGTGTTACTAAGGGACCAAGGAGTACAAATGCCAGTGTATTACGTAAGCAAAACCTTGGTAGATGCCGAGACAAGGTACCTGCCCCTAGAGAAGTTAGTTTTAGCCCTGGTGCACGCCACGAGGAAGTTGCCACATTACTTCCAGGCTCATATGGTGTTCGTTCTCACCGAATATCCATTACAGTCACTGTTAAAGAGATCAGACTTCACAGGTCGAATTGCCAAATGGGGGACTCGGTTGGGATCGTTTGACATAAGATACCGACCTCGAAGCTCGGTGAAGGGACAGGTTCTCGCAGATTTCATCGCAGAATTCACACCCAAGAACGACGGCAAGGTAATCTGTAACGCAGAAATTTGCCCGTGGAGGGTATTTGTGGATGGCGCTTCAAATGTTATGGGGGCCGGGGCTGGTATTGTCATAATCACCCCTGAGGGCATACGATTGGAACACTCCTTCAGATTGGGATTCAAAGCCTCAAACAATGAAGCCGAGTATGAGGCCCTACTGGCCGGTTTGAGAGCCGTATTGCATCTGGGCGCAAAAGATGTGGAGATTTACTCGGACTCTCGGCTGGTTGTTTATCAGATCACAGGAGACTTCGAGGCTCGGGACTCTCGAATGAAAGCTTATCTGAATGCAGCCAAGTAGATTATCGGTCAATTCGGAACTGTGAAGGTATCCCAGGTAGTTCGGTCACAAAACAAGCACGCCAACTCCCTTGCCACGTTAGCATCATCGGCTACCGAGGACACGCCACGGTTAGTCACGATAGAACTTATAAGGGAGCCAAGTATCAGTGCGAAAAGTATTCCCGACCAAGCCAGAGTAGAGGTTGCGCAGGTAGCAGTGGCTAAGCCGTGTTGGATGAACCCGATCATAGATTTCCTTGCCGAGGATAAAGTTCCGGAGGATGAAGACGAGGCCAACAAGATTCGTCGGGTGGCTCCCCGGTACTGGCTGTCTTCGGACCGCAAATTGTACCGAAGGTCCTTCGCAGGCCCTTACCTTTTGTGCTCGCATCCTGAGAGAGTCAGAGAGCTTCTGACCGAGCTATATGAGGGAGTGTGTGGCGGGCATGTTGGGGGACGGTCTTTAGCACACAAAGCGATGACCCAGGGGTTTTGGTGGCCATAGATGCAGAAGGATGCCGCTGAATATGTTTGGAGCTGCGAACAGTGTCAAAAGCACGCCCCTTTAATCCATCAGCCTGCAGGACGTCTAAATTCCGTCAGCAGCCCGTGGCCATTCGCACAATGGGGGCTTGACATCCTCGGACCATTCGCCCGAGCAACGGGGAACCGCCGTTTTGTCTTGGTGGCTGTAGATTACTTCACAAAGTGGGCAGAAGCTGAGGCCTTGGCCAATATCCGGGATACTGACGTGAAAAAGTTTGTGTGGAAAAACATAGTCACAAGGTTTGGGGTGCCAAATTCGCTAATAACAGACAATGGGCTACAGTTCGACAGCAAAGCTTTTCGGACCTTCTGCAGCGAACTCGGCATCAGGAACAAGTATTCAACCCCGGCTTACCCACAAAGCAACGGCCAAGCTGAGGCAGTGAACAAGACTATTTTGAACGGGCTCAAGAGAAGGTTGGACGGGGCGAAAGGAAGATGGGCAGAGGAGCTACCCAGTGTATTGTGCGCTTACTGCACGACCCCCAGAAGATCCACGGGGGAGACCCCGTTTTCTTTAATGTACGGAGCGGAGGCAGTGATACCAACCGAGGTGAGCTTATGCAGCGCACGGGTCGCAGGGTTTAACCCCGTCCAGAACGCTGACCTGATGATGGAGCGTTTGGATTGGCTAGAAGAATGCAGGGAGGCCGCGACCGTACGGCTCGCCGAGTATCAGTATAAACTAGCCCAAAGATACAACCGAAACGTAAAAGGGAGGGAATTCAGTGCCGGGGAACTAGTGCTAAGAAAGGTTGTGGGAAACATGCGAGACATAGCTGCAGGGAAGCTTGCTCAAACCTGGAAGGGACCATACAGAGTTACAGCCATCGCGAGTGCAGGGGCCTACTACTTGGAGGACCTCGACGAGAGGCCGCTTCCTCGGCCGTGGAACGCCAACAACTTAAAGAAATTTTATGCATGATCGTCCGTGTAAGCCAGAACTTGTATTTCGCTAAAATCAAGATTATGATGAACTTATTTCTATATGCTGTTTTTGGTTCCATGACGGCACATCGAGAGAATTGCAAATAATATCTGTATGGACAGAAACCTGGTCCTCGGCTGGATTAAAATCGCCAAGCAGGTGGAAACCTTACAACTAAATACTCTAAGGACAGAAACCTGGTCCTCGGCTCGATTAAAATCGCCGAGCAGGTGGAAACCTTACAACTAAAAACTCTAAGGACAGAAACCTGGCTCTCGGCTCGATTGAAATCGCCGAGCAGGTGGAAACCTTACAACTAAAAACTCTAAGGACAGAAACCTGGCTCTCGGCTCGATTGAAATTGCCGAGCAGGTGGAAACCTTACAACTAAAAACTCTAAGGACAGAAACCTGGCTCTCGGCTCGGTTAAAATCATCGAGCAGGTGGAAACCTTACAACTAGAATCTCTAAGGGCAGAAGCCTGGCTCTCGGCTCGATTGAAATCGTCGAGCAGGTGGAAACCTTACAACTAAAAACTCTAAGGACAGAAACCTGGCTCTCGGCTCGATTAAAATCGTCGAGCAGGTGGAAACCTTACAACTAGAATCTCTAAGGGCAGAAGCCTGGCTCTCGGCTCGATTAAAATCGCCGAGCAGGTGGAAACCTTACAACTAGAATCTCTAAGGGCAGAAGCCTAGCTCTCGGCTCTGTTAAAATCGCCGAGTAGGTTGAAACCTTATGACTAAAAACACAAAGGACAGAAGCCTGGCTCTCGGCCAAGCTAAATCCACCAAGCAAGAAGAAAGCCTTATAGGATCACGGTCACCCTCGATAGGATCACGATCACCGAACACACGGGAACCCTGACCCTTTACAAAAACCAACTCCATTGGCGCTCTCGGATTTTTCAAAGCACCACGTAATAGGTTTTGGGAGTATCATTCCATTAAATGGCCAACATACTGGCATAATCCACGTGAAACATACAAATAGACAAAACTTCATTCAACGGATTAAGATGAAAGTCAAACGAAAAGCAGTTTACCAAACAAACGAATAAAGGTAATTGTTCATGCACCACATCCCGGTGACTTAGGCAAATAAACCATTAAATTAGAAATATGATAAAAACAAGGAAAAGCATAAAAGGACTGTAAGAGAATCAGCTGGAGGGTCGGGCCGGGTCCGTTGCTTCTGGCTGGTCGGTCAGTGGGAAATGAGAGTCTTCATCGAGAAGCTCCTGCACGGTCGGGATGCTGGTGGCTTCCATGTCCTCTGGCTCGGCATGGGCATCAATTTGTTCAACCAGCTCCCTCATGCTTGTCGTCTCCTCCTCGTCAATAGCAGCCGGGGTGTCCTGGACGGCAGTGACTGGGCACGGAAAGGGAATTTGGCCGGGGTCTCTCAGGTGCGAATCCTCCGGAACACCCAGTGCTTGGAGAGCAGCAAACCACCCGGCCTCAAAACCCAGGTTCCGAGCCTGAGCCACTACTGGCTCTGCGGATTCCTCGGTATCAGCGAAGCCTTCGTTATACCATTTTTGCTCTACGGCCGCCAGGGCTGCCCTAAGGTCGGTTAACTCCTCGGCGTTGGCAGTATTGAGGCTGATGGCTTCAGCTAACTTGACCTCCGTCTCGTTCTGCTTGGCCAAGAGCTCCGCACACCTCTTCTCGGCCAATGCCCTGTTCTTCTCCGCAGCAGCAGCTTTCTTCTCGGCGGACTCAGCTACCTTGAGCTTTTCCTTCGCCGTTTTGGCCACTGACTCCCGCACTCCGCGCTCGACTTCCTCGGCGAGATCCTGCGTCCGGCTAGCTACTATGTGAGCCAATTGGGCAGCCTAGCAAGCACAAAAGTTAATAAAGAAGCAGAAGTGAAGGTATGGAAAGAAAATGAATAAACTAAGTAGTTACCGCAATGGCGTGCCACTCTAACCGACGCCCCACAGACTCCTCGGATCCCTCCTCGAAGGCATGCACGTCCTCGAGAAGAAGAAGACCTTCAGCCAAAGTTTGGGCAATACGGCCGCCCTCGCCCTTCTCCCACATCCGAACACAGGCGGTTGAGGGCAGCGGCTTGCCGTCCAACAGGAACTTGGGCTTCCACGCTGGAGCCACCTGAGAGGAGGACGCAACCCCCGTACCAGCTTGGGTTGGCGGCTCACGGATAACGATTCCCCCTGTTGGTTGGGGAGGAGTCTGGACAGCGGCATCCTCCGGGCCCGTGGAAGGTTGATCAGTTACCTTCTGTTTCTTACGGGCCCGTCCAGCTTGCGAAGAGGGTGGAGGCTGAGGCACTTGACCCCGACCCTGAGAAGGTGGGGGCTGATTGGGCTGCCGGGCACCGGGCACGAACCGGTCGATGGTCATGACCTTCCTTGACACCATCCTTCCACCAGGTTGGATAGCTTTAGCTAACAAGGCGGCCGCTTCAATCACTTGTTGTTGAGGCTCGGCGGGCGGATTCTCGGGATTAGGCTGCTCTTGGACTTGGTCTTCTTGCTGTATGGCTTCGTGGGCTATCTCTCTGAGGCGCCGAGATACCCGTTCCACGGACTCGTCTCGCAATGGAGCTAGCTCGTCCGAGCAAGTGAACCGCCGACCAAACTCCCTTGCCTCCCCGGTTGTAAGTTTTGGCGGCAAGAAGTTTGCGTACCGGACGTCTATATATGAAAGCAACGGGCTATCAACAAGAAGTGCCTACTTAAAACTTTGCCAGGTGGAATAAACTGGCTCAACCCCGAGGATCAAATGTGAAGCCCGGAGTTGTCCGTCCCAGTGCACGTATATCTCAGAACGAAGAATGAAGTTCAAATCCTTGACATGGACGGTTCTGATGTCCGGAATGAATACTTTGCCATCTGCAAAAGAGTAAGTATCATATTAATATCTGACAATAAAGATTTACTTCCATAAAATGAAAAGGAAAAGTGGAGGAAAGAAACTAGATCAAGGGATTGGTACAAACCCACTTCACGCCGTGAAAGGGGGCGAGGGACGTCTCCGGCAAACCAGTTGCCGCGCACCCGAACAAACTCCCCGGCGGAGTTCCTGTTCGAATCAGGTAGGCATGATATCAGCCGTACCCGATTATCTCTTGTCTTAAGGTAATAGTTAGTGGCTTTGTTCCCACATAGGCTATACATATGGTTAATGTCATGGTAATTTAACTGCAAATCAAAGGTATGGTTCAACTTATTGACACAGCTAACTACCCGATAAAAGTTGGGGGCAAGTTGGTCGGGACACAGGCCGTAGTACCTAAGTGTATCTGTCAAAAGAGGGTCCACGGGGAACCTGACCCTGCCTTCTAAAATTGACATCAAAGGGAAGAAGGCTGAGCCTAGCCCTCAGTGGAGATCAATGTCACTCTCGTGGCAGTAAGCCACGTCCACGTCATTGGGAATATTAAATTTGTTCCTAAAAGTGGCCAAGGCGGCCAGGGACTCTAGAAGGTAAGAATAACCCATCTATGACGTCTAAAGATATAAAAGGGAACTTGAAGAAATAAAGCTGAAGGAACAGAAAGGGGAAGAAAAACTTACTTTGGGTTCTAAGGAGGAAAGGAACACTGGGCAAGTAGGTAGGCGCACAGAAATTTGGTCGGCAGAGAGTAAGCATGAAATATCAGAGGTGAAGTAAAAAATGAAAGAATGTTGTGAAGGAGACTATTTATAGAGCTGAAAAAGGGAGGGGGGAAGGCGAAGAAACGTTTAATCAAGCAATAAATGGGCACGACTTACGAACGGCCTTGCGAATGCCAAACGTAACCAATCTGCGCGCCGCTTCGGTTCACGAACCGCCAGGCAATAATGGCAACTGTACCTGACGCCGCGAGACGGCGCGTCTTTTGAGATGAACATTAATGAGAAACCATAACCCCGGGCCAAAGCAATAAGATCTTCGAGGTCAAAAGGTTCAACCAGCTCCTTGATTCCTCCCGGGAACCGGGTACGAATCAAGGGGGGCTAATGTACGGCACCGAGATCCCAAGACCAGTGTAGGTCCTGGGCCAGGCCCAACGGAATACCCCTGTTGCCCTGGGCCTTTCTTGAAACGGCCTTAGCGCAAAAACAAATTTTGGGTCTTGAATTCTAAGAGGTGTTCGGCTCAAGCTTCCCCGAATAGGCATATGAATCGTGTCCGGGAGAATAGGATATGCTCGGTAAACTTCATTGCCGAGCATAATCGATTAGGCTGGAACCAAGTTCCAAGGCTATAAATGCTGCTCCCCACTCTCACCTAAACACCCACTTAAACCAGATAATACTGGACCTTCTATTGCACTAGCGGTGGCTGTAATCATTTCTCCCCACTAACCTTAGCTATAAATAGCAGAAGTTTGGGAGAAGAAGGGGTTCAGAAAAATGGAGAGAAAACTGTCAAGTGAGAAAGTATAAATTGAGTGTTGCTTCGAGTCTCTCTGCCGAGAACGACCCAGATTAGGAAATCCTCAAGCCCACTACAAATAAATTGTGAGCCCAAGTGATTTAAGGCCCAGTAGCCTCATACTTGGTTCCTACATGTGTTAACCTAGATTTGATAATTTGACTAAGTAATCACTTGGCTAGTTAACTAGGTTAATCTGGTTGTGTTTTAAGGGGTCTTAAAAAAACAAAAATGATTTAAAAATAAACAAAACTTAGTAAAGTCTCATAGTTTAACATCTGAATGGATCACTAAAAAAATAAAAAAGGAAAAAAATTTTTTGATCAGGAATTGGAATACCAAAATACCTAAATATGCATAAAAGTTGATACAACTTTTCCAAAAAGAGAAACAAATGTGAAGTGACAATTAAATCAACAATAACAAAAAGAACTATTAGTAGGGAAAAAAGTGGTTGAAACAATAAAAAAAATGCATCAAAAGAGACAAATTTGGAGAGAGAGAGAGAGAGAGAGAGAGAGAGAGTATTGACCTTTTCGCAGTGAACAACTTGGAAAGAATAGGGGAGAGAGGTGGAAATGAAGTAAAAGAAATTTATAAGAAAATCAAGTTGGAAGAGTAAGGGTGGAAGCAGATGAAAGGTTCAAAAAAGTAAAACTGTAGAATTTATGAAGATGAAAGGTTGAAAGGGTGGAAGTAGATGAAATGTTCAAAAAAGTGAAAACATAGAATTTATGAAGATATAAAGGAAATCAAATGCAAAATTTAAGAAGACATGATTGGAGAAGATGAAATTTTGAACTAAGAAGAATACAATGGTTGAAGAAGATGAAAGGTTAAACAAAGTAAAAAACTAAAAATTGTAAAAAATAAAAAGTGAAAAAAGGTTGCTAATGACATGGCATAAAAAGAGCTTTTTAAAATTTATTTTAAAGCTTCCATTATTATATAATACGAACTATAGATAGATATGTATAGACATTGTTTTTGGTTTTAAATTCTTCATTGATCTTATTGCTTAGTTTTAAACATCTAAATAAAGTAGATGAATTTATAAATGTTGTTAAGTTATGATTTTTCTCATAACATTAGTGTTGGCTTATTCCATGACAAAAAGTGTTATAATTGCATTAATTTATTTCCTTGTATTTTTGTGGGATTTATTTGTAATGAGTTTACTATTAAGTGGTGAAGATTTGATCAAGACAGCTGAAAGTCACATGAGAAGCACATGTAGGAAGGAGAACAGTCAGGCCAGGTGTCCAGCTCAGAACAACCTGTCCAGGAGGTTAACTCGTGACTTGGATTTGTGAATTGCACCAGTCACGAGTGACTCACGAAGTTCTCCCGTTTTATAGAAAATTGCGACTTTTTGTATTCCCATTACTTATACTATATATATCCTTATTATCCACAGAAATGGTAAAAAGCCTATTAAGAGAAAAACCCTAAGAAAGGGTTCTACAACACACCCACCTTATTAGAGAGAGAGCTACTCATTCTTAGAGAGAAATCTTTGTATCTCTTCTCCTTCCCTCTCCCATTGTTATACCCATTGAGATGATATTTGTACCCAAACACAACCCACACCCATTTAGAGTGTTGAGAGTATTTTTGGAGATTGGGAAGCATTGGAAGATGTCAAGGATGGCGGATGCAATATGGAGCTTATTGCGGGATCTGGAAAGCTAGAGAAGACATGGTTAGGCTTAACCTTGTTGGAGCAAGAAGCTTGGAGGGCTTAGGTGCATCGGGTAGATTAGGCTTGGAGAGTCTATTGCTATTCATGTATCCCAACTAATTTTCATTTTACCGCTTGGAGGGCGGTGGAGAGGTTTTTCGTCGAATTCTTCGGTTTCCTCTTCGAAACACGTGTCGGTGTTATCTTTGTGATTGATTCTCTCTTCCCTACTCTTTTCTTTTTAATTGCTATTGTGTTTGTGTAGTAGTGGTACACTCATCCTTAGGCCAAAGGCTTTTAAGGCATGAGTGGGAGGCGTCTCTCCCCGATGTGGGATTGAGCAAATTCGTGCGGGTGGGACGTAGGTCGATCCTTGTCCATCCCAAAGTGAACAATATCTGATTGGGGGCCGAGACGAAAGTCCTCCCATAATAATAATAATAATAATAATAATAATAATAATAATAATAATTGTGGGGATGAAAGGCCTAGATAAGGATATTGGGCCGTGGACTGCACCCGAGGACATCAAAGAGCCCGAGGACAGGTAAGTACTAATGAAGGCATGTGGATTATTAGATTGAGGAAGAGGTCTAATCATAATGAGTAGGTAACATTGTCCAAGGAGCAACCCCTCCTCGGCCAACAGAGTAGAAGTCTAAAGTCCGACCACCCATCAAATACTGGGTAGTGGGCAACTATGCTTGAGAGGATAAGGTTTAGAGAGAGGTGAGTCAACAGAGAATTTAGAAATATCTAGGAAGAAAGCTGCTACCACTGTATTGAATGCTCTGCATCTAACCCACTGGTCGTATTAATGTTGTAGTGATAGGACAAGTATCAAGGAGATTAGCAATCTGATCTACACGTGGAAGGCTAAGATGAAAGAGGGGAAGGGAGTATAAAAGGGAAGGATTCCATTATAGAGGGGATCGTCAGGAAAACAGAGGAGAAATCACTGTGTAATCAAGAACTTGAGTATTTGTATAAGTCTAAGAGAAATATATAAGAACATACCATCCTCGGACCTGACTAAGGAGTATTTTTCTTTTTCAAACTGTTTGTCTTGGTCATTCTAACACCAACTAGCTTATTGTGATCAACATTCTAACTCATTGAACATTCAGTAACAGGCCTACTCTCTAACAAATTCATTGTTCTGGGCTTATTGGGCCATTATTCAAACCACTTAGGTTGTGGATCTAAACATGTCCTTACAATAAACTTAACTTGAAATAAGTAATGTATTCCAATGTGATGAAAGTTGTTAATTTGTTGTAGAAGTAACATCAATCATCTTTGTTATTACATTAATATTTTTAACTAAATTATTATGCATATGTTTGTGATTCTATGTGCCTGTTGAAGGTTTTATTCAAGTTGAATTTGGTAACATGTAAAGAAAGTTGGTACTCACAAAAAAATATATCAGGAAAACCACTTGCATGTAATATTTTATACATAAGGAAAAAGAAAGGGGGAAAAAAACCTTTGTTAAGAGCTTTATTATCTTTATCTCTTAAAGTTGATGAAATTGACATATGGCACTTCAAGTAGGAGTGGAACTTCAACTTGACATTGGATACTACATTAGCATATATATATATATATATATATATATATATATATGAATAAAATGGAGAAATGAGATTTTTTTTTTTGGGGTGAGTATATAAACTAAAAATAAATAAACGGTGTCCACGCCAAAATTCTTTGTATTACATGTATTTTCTATTATAAGTTATATTTAGGTTCAAGAATGCGTAAAGTTATGGTAGTGAAAAGTGATGAACCTATCATAATTGATAAGTTAATAAGTTTTGAGAATGAATAAAGGCATAATGCATTATTATTGCATACATTAATATTTAAAGGACAAAACTTAGGTACAATACTTGAGTATTGTTCCTTAAGTTTTTCTCTCCCTCTTAAAATTCAGCCATGTTGCTTTTTCTCATGGAATGTAAGTGTATTTTTAGTTAAGTGCAGTTACATGGTTGAATCTTAGGAGTGAAATCTAAGAAACAAAACCTAAATACTATACCTAAGTTTTGCCCATATTAATATATATATATATTTTTTAAAGAAATCATGGAAATAAAATGATGACAGTTATTGATATGGCTCAATAGAAACTTAACAACAATAAATGTGACACTTTAGCTTTTAAATATTACTAGTTGCAGACTCAAGCATTGCGTGTAAAATGTGATACAATTATTTTATAATAGAGTATAATATAAATTTTGTAGGTTAAATAGTGCATGCATTTTTTTAAAAGTATTTCTATTTTTTAAAGTGTTATATAATGGAACATGTAATGAATTTTTCATTAAGTAGCAATATATAGTGATATATGTATAAAAGGGGTAATTTAATAAAAAATTTGAATTTCATAATTATAATATTGTTTTACATTTTCGGAGAATATGTTATTAAAAAATATATTTTTTAATATTACCATAATTAGTGGACTAATTTGAACATCTTGAAGAATATAAAAAAGAAAAAAAATTGTATATCTCCAAATCCATTCACATATAACATGTTACTTGTGTTACAACATCTTTCCCTTGGATCAAGATCTTCTAAAGTTCCTAGAGTACTTTATCACATAGAATTCTTTTAATCTTCATCTTTCATTTTAAAATAAAAGGTCCCGATTATACCATGTCATTACTCCATTAATAAAACCTCAAAATAACATGCCACATCAGCTTTTAAAATAAAACAAATTCACATGTTAGTTTTTTTAATTAATTTTAATTTTCAAAAACTTAGAAAAATTGATATGTGAATTTTACAAATTGACAGCATTTGAAGACTCTTTTGTGTGGTTTAAAAGCTAAAAATGTAAGCCTCACTTTGGAGTGAGCTGTTTGGTAGGAGAACTCTTACAATGTTATTTAAATAACGTTACTCAATATAAGTAGCTTAAAACATGTATTTAGAGAACTCGTAGAGAGGCGTATTCAACACTTATTACAAATAAAAATAGAATAATTGTGAATATTGTGAAATCATGGGACCCACACATAGTTTTTTTTTTTTTATAGGACACACATAGTCCGTTGATTTGGCAATACACAACTGTTTTTTTTTTCTCTCTCTCTCCTTCATGCATTAGACAAGACTTCACCCTCTCACTGAACGGCTCTTTTCCTTGTTGGACTCATCTTCATCAATTAAATTCAAGCTCACTCTCTCACATAAAGACTCTCTGGATTTTGGAATTTGTCTCACTTCCTTCTTGGACTCATCTTCATCTAATAGGCATGTATTAATTTACTTTAATAATAAAAAAAAAAAAAACTCTTTTTTTGTTTTTTGTTTTTTGGTAGATTTGTTCGAATCTGTCTCACTTCTATAGGAATGATTCTCTCTCTCTCTCTCTCTCTCCGTAAAATCGTGTGAGAGAAGTTTTTCTTTAGTAGTTCATTGTGCATTTTCATACTACCTCATAATGCCCCTGAACAGGTGACGTATAGATTTGTGCTAGAAAATAAAAAGAAAAGGTAGAGCCAATAGGATAAGTTTGAACTAGATGAACTAATAGGAATTTTTAGTGGGCTGAAATAGGTAATTATTTGGGAACCAATAGGAGTGGATTGTTGGTGGATAAGATGGGCAGTACATATGGGGTTGAAGAAATGAATGAGTGAAATTCAACCTGGCAATGAAGCAGTGAGATTTGCAGTGGGCTGTTGGCGAAAAGAGCACGCAGTGAAGGAGATGGGGGGAAGATGGGATGAGAGGAAGTAGGAAGCATAGAGCAAAGAAAGTTACACACTTTTTCTAAAACATACATACTCATACCTAACACTCATTTATGCATTTTCCATTTTAAAAGGAATCTTACAGAAATATATTATCAAACACATTTTTTTTACATTTTGAGTAATCAAAAGAAGTTTTTTTAGTACACTTTTTAAAATACAATTTTCACATTGTTTTGAAAGCCGTAACTACATACTTCTACTAAACAAGTCCTAAGTTTTTGAAAATTAAAATTAATTAAAAAAATTGACACGTTAATTTTTTCTTTTTTAAAAGCTGATGTGGCATGTTATTTTAAGGTTTTTGTTAATGGAGTAATGACATGGTATAATATGGACTCTTTATTTTAGAAAAAGAGTCAAAATTAAAAGACCTCTATGTGGTAGAATTCTAGAGAATCTTGATCCAATTCCCTCTCTCTTGTGCGTATGTGTTTGTTTCTCAAAAAAACATAAAAAATGACATGTTACTTTAAGTTTAAATATTATAAAGTTTAGAATTGTGGCAGATTTTTGTTTTCTTTATGATATAAATGTTTTGTTTTGTTTTGTTTTTTTTTTTTTGAGACACTCTTTATGATTAAATGTAATGTTTACAATATTGAAACTTGAATTTTAAGGTTATCTTTTGAAATTTTTTTTTTTTTTTTTGAGAAATTGAAAATAAATGACATTAGATTGCTATTGTTGACTTTTTAATTTTTTGTGCTATTTCTTCTCAAAAAAGGTTTTTGTGCTATTAACTACACTATATATATATATATATATATATATATATATATATATATATATATATCTATATATATCTTTCTCCAAAAAAAAAAAAAAAACTACCATATATATGTGCCAAGTGTTAAGGAGCTCAAATATGAAATGAAATAAATACATTTATTAGTATTATATTTATCCTTATTTGTGAGTATTTAATATTTATCCTAATCAATTCTTTTGAATGGTTCAACAATTTTATCTTGCTCAAGGCCAAGTTTTGGAGAAATTATAAGATCCACATGGTGGACAAGTGATGTGGTCCACTATTCCACTAAAAAACTTTCACTTGTTTAAAATTGTTAGTTAGAAAATTTTTTTTAAATAGAAATTAATTACTGACTCGGTAATTTTAAACAAATGGAAGTTTTTTAGTGGAATGATGGACAAGTGACGTGGTCCACCAGAGGACTCTATAATTTCTCTACGTTTTGTCTTTCCTTGGCTGGCTGTTCATTCACCTCTTTAAAGAAAAATACCAATTTCATATAACATGGAAAATTTCAAGTAGAAAAATAGCAATTATATTTTTGAAAGTCTGAATTCAATATCTAAAAATGCTAGTATTCATTAATCTTTAAAATAGAACTACAAAATCTTACGTGAAAGACATATCAGTCCAACAAGCAATGGCACTGCACATTTCAATGCAGAGTATGCATTCCTCATATGGCTAAAATAAAATAAATGAATAGCTATTCAAAAATCCAAAAAAAAAAAAATTACATATTTAAATTAAGATAGAGTAGGATTCTATTTCAAATTAAAAAAAAAAATTGTATGAGTTTTTTATTTAATATATATAACATTTCCATACATGGTAATATAGAAAGAAAAAAAAAACATTTATTATCATTTTTTTTATTATTATTCAGCCTGTCAATGACAAATTCTTCGATATGCATCAAAGATGTTATAAATGAAGGTGGAGATTTCTTTCCTAGATACATATAACATAGATAGGTAATAAATCATATACCTTTCTCTTTAAAAAAAGAAATCAATTAATTTACTTTTAATGATAGCCATAGGGCCACATAGGGGTGCCTATAATCCCACGATTCCCACCTCTATAAATAGCGGAGGCACCATAAGTTTGTAACTCAACAATAGTCTTTCCTTTTTTTTGAGATAAACGATAGAACAAATAGCCTTTTAATCCAAAAGAGAATGGAGAAGAAAATAATGAGTTGTTCAGTATTAGCCTTTGGGTTGATGATTATTTTGGTCCTCAACGCAAGTGCAACTGCTGCAGATGGCATAACATGCGGGGAGGCTTTAACACAATTGATAACCTGCCAACCATACTTCCTTGGTTTTGGCTCCAAACCAAGCCATACATGCTGTAAAGGAGCAGAAAATGTATCGCAACAGGCGAACACCACTACAATACGTAGGTCTTTGTGTGAATGTTTCGAAAATGCTGCAAAAGCTTTTCAACTTCTACCTGAAAGACTAAAACAGCTTCCCCAACTTTGCAAAATCCAAGTTCCTGTTCCTCTTGACCCCACTGTGGATTGCAACACGTAATCTCTCTCTCCCTCTCTTTTTGTGTGTGTAAAAATGGTCATAATACATATGAAAAAAAAAATTGTAATGAATCTTCTCATGTCTCGACTAATACGTTTGTGTTTAATGATGTGCAGTGTGCCATGATGCTCTATGGAGTTGGAGATGTGAAATAAACAATGGGGAAGCAAGCACGCAACAAATATAGCCTGTTTTGTTGTTGTACAACTTATATGCGCCTCATTTATTTTAATTATTTCTTATATTTTTACCCAAAAAAAAAATTATTTCTTATATTTGTAACACCTATTGTAAGTGAAATGAATACAAATATTCGTACTTTATTTATCCAATAAAAATAAATGAATTAATGGATGAATAATTTATTGCTTACTCTTGCAAAGTATTATTTCTCTCTAATTGTTTAAATTTGACTCAATATCCACGTTAATATTGTCAGGGCTATAGTAGAAATTTGAAGACACCAAGATTTTTTGTTATAATCTATTTTTATTTACTGATTTCGTAATTGTATAATATAATCCAACCTGTATGTGATTAATACTATACAGACACAAAGAATGTCGCATCAGTAATTTCTGGAAAAAAAATTGACTATTGAAATTCGATCTTAATGGTTATATTGATAGAAAAAGAGAGATTAGTCATAACATTCCAAGTTTGATCAAATTATCCAACGGCCCAATTGGTCTAATGGCTCCTCCAGGTTATGGAGGAGTGAGGGGTTCAACTAAGATAGATATATATATATATATATACACATACATATACATACACGATCAACTTAACAATTCCATGGGAGTCTTTACCTGATGAGATTCATATTTTCACTTTTCTACCCAGCAATTCCATAATTGTCTGCACCTTAGTCTTAAAAACTTGGAAATCCCAAATCCAAAACCCAACTTCCATGGGGCTCTGCACTGGGTTGCTTTCAAGATCACTAGTGATGTTAAAATACATAATTTAGGGCATGAAGTCTTTCACGAAATATTGCAGTTAGAACTTCAAGCTTATACCCCCCTGAAGCTTCTGTTTTCACATATGGGAATTCCATCCCCTTGTTTTATGTTGATTATAGTCACTGTCTCAATATATCGGTGATGAAATTAACAATATGGTGTTGTTTCCTCGCGGACCAAAGCTTTAAGTTTAACTATGACTAATCAAGGCAGCTTAGGTTCACTAGAATACATATATAGTGAAGTACATACCAAAGGCAGTAGGTTTTACAAGGAATGGTAAGATTGTGTTGGATATGGATGGAGGACACCTTCTGTCACTGGATTTTGAGACACAAGAGATTAAGCATCTTAATATAATTGGATATAAGTATAATTTTGTTGATGCTTACATTGAGAGTCTAGTTTTGCTCGACAAATCTGCCAAGAATGAAGTTACTGAGGAAAATAGGTAAGATGCATTTTATGCTTTTTTTTTCATGGTTTTACATTTAGTTCTTTAAATATACTTGGCGGTGATTATATCAAAAATTAGATATCAATATATACTGTTTGATATGGCACTGCTCTATAAATTCTTATCATTGCTAATTGATTACCTTAATTAAATGTGTTTTTTATTTAGGATAAATAACTTATCAAGGATAGTTGAGTACATGCTCGCATGTATACTTAAAATTCTCATATAAAAATTTTCGGTAAAATTATTCATTTATTAATTTTATAATAAAAAAATAGTCTGTTTTGGTTATTAACTTTGAGCAGACTCCCCCTCAAAAAAAAAAAAAAAAAAAACTTTGAGCAGACTTGTTTATCAAGAGAAGTTCATGTTTCCTGCCACGTATGATTTACATTGTATAAATTGAAGTGCTCAACTTTTTGCTGTGCTGTGAATTTTATGGTGACAGGTGACTGCTTTAATTTCACACTTTCACACTCATACTAAATGTTCTTAATGTTCTCGTTGTATTATTCGTGTAAAAAGTTTCTTGTTCTCGTGGTGGTGAAGCGAATTTTCTGCTCACTCTATATGAATGGATGGCCTCTGTGAGTAGCCATTCCTTCTCAAGTTTGATGCACTGCTAGTACACTTCCTGCGAACTGTGAATCTGTGATGTTATAATCTGTTTTCTTTCTACATATTAATAAAGCTGATTACTTATCAAAAAAATAAATTTTTGATCTGTTTGTGCTAAAATCTTTCTTGTATATTTTAAATCATCTATTACCTTAGATGCCTATCTTCATATCAAAAAACATTCCCAATGAGAAATGGTCATTGAAAAGAAGCTCTCCAGCCCCAGCAAATATTACTTGCTTTGAGTGATTAAGAATTGAAATGACGAGTATACAGTCCTCTTTAGGAACTATTTTTTCCTTCCTTAGTATGATTTGTGTTAATTTTTTTTAGTCCTGATAAAGTAGTTATGCTTAGATGTTTCTCTCTTAATTTCTATTGAATGAGTTAGTATTTTCTATTATGTAATTGTATGAAGTAGAAGCGAAAAGCCAACACCAGTGGAAACAATAAAGAGAAAAACTAGGTAAATAGTGGACAACTTAAAATACTATACCTGGGGGCAGCAATAGGCTGTATGTATGGGAAGCATTTCCTTATAGACATTAGACATCCTTCTTGTTCCACACCATTGAGTAAAGTTGGAACTCAATCCGAAAATCCCAACATAACTCCCCAAAAAAAAATCAACCAATAAGCTAAATTAACAACTCTTTCTTTGTGATTAATAATGCTGAAAATTATTTCATCTTATAATGTGATAAAGTTTTTAGTTTGTTCTTTATGTCAAAGTTATCTTTTGAGGATGGTTTAAGATTTGTCTAAAGCAATTTAAGAAAGAGGACATAGGTGTTATGAATGGAAATAGTACATGAGTGATCAATTATTGTTGAGGAAGGGGTAGAAATGAGTAAATTTACTCCTCAAAAGGCTCTCACGGACTCGCAAAGGAGTCTTCGCATTGCATAACAAAGACAATGATCCTGATTTCCCAGAACGCAACTGCTTTGAATCCCCTTTCCCTTTCTGTGTTCCACGCAATAACTATTTCGTCGGTACTTTTAACGGCCTGCTCTGCCTTTCCCGTGATAAGTTTCTCCAACTTCCTATTGGCAATCTCACTTTCGCTACACTCAGTCCCTTCTCTGCATCTTTTGGGTTTGGATTTGATCCCAAAACTAATGATTATAAAGTCATTAGGATTCTCAGTCTCGCCTTGCGTGGCTCTCAAAACTCTCCACCAGTGAATGGAGAATACTTAGTGATAGTGCTTCTCTGCCTCCTGTATGTGGCATGCTTCGTCATGAGCGACAGGCATTTGCCAATGGGGCACTGCACTAGCTTGCTTCCAGAAATATTAATGATCACAAAAGTCGTTTTGTTTTGGTTTTCGATTTGGGGGACAAGGTGTTTCGCGAAATACTGTTGCCAGAACTGCCAAGTTATACCAATGAAAATGCGAATATGATGTGGACTTCCATTTCTGCATATGGAAATTCCATTGCCGCGTTTCAACAAGGGATAAGGAATGGTAAGCTCAATATATGGGGGATGAGCGAGGATGGTGTTGCATCGTCGTGGACAAAATTTTCACATCAATGTCTAAAATTGGAACTGGCCAAACTCTGTCCAGTTGGCTTTAGGAGTAATAGTGAGGTTGTAATGCGAAATTATAGTGGAGGGCTCGTCTCGTGGAATCTAGATTCCCAAAAGATTAAGTACCCATTTGGTTTTGGCGTTTACTGCATTTCAGCGTTTGCGTTTTGGATATGGGACCCACGCTACAGTTGCACGTAGTAAACGCGTCCTTCTTCTTCTTTTTTTTTTTTAAGCCGTTAACGTTGACTTTTCCTGTGAACATAGCACCCGTATACTGTTCATGGGTCCTACAAACTTCACTTTTCAACAACTTTTTCATTAAAAAGGGCCCCACGGTACTCTTCACACATTTAAAAATTATTTTGCTACAGTATTTCAGTTTCAGTTTTCAGTTTCAACAAAAATAAACTCAATCCAAACAGACCCTAAGGGTATTGAAATTAATAGACATTTCTGTAATTTTGTGGTTTCTCATGTTAAGAGTCTAGTTTTACTTGACAAAGCCGCCAACAGTGTAGTTACATAAGATGCATTTCATGTTTTTTTATTTTCTTCTTTTATGGTTTTTCATTTTGTTCTTCATATATACTTGACATTGATCATATTGCTTATTGATTACCTTAATGGCTTTATCTTCCAGATAAATAGCATATCAAGGTTGTGGTCACTCTCTGTTAGGTTCTAAATGTTTAGAAAAATTGGCAAATCGTGAACACAAACTTGTCTAGATATAGATCTTAGAGTCTATAGGTTTTATTAGACAATGCTCAAGGTGATTCAAGTCAAGATTCAAGAACATACAAGCTGCAAGAAGAAGATTTCATAATCTGTCTGGTTCGATTGATCGAAAGACAGGCTCGACCGATCGAAAGTCGTATTTGCAGAATTTTAATTAAGCCCAAACAACAGTTCAAGCCCATGAAAGATTAGGGTTTCTAATCTACTTCTCCCAGTATATAAAGGAAACCCTAAGTACGTTTTTATATGAATTTTCAGAGAGAAAAGAGTGTGCCTCTTTTGTATTTAGGGTTTTGTTCCTAAAAGCTCTCTTATGTCTTCTACCGGTGCTATTCCTTGAAGAATCTCAAGATCCGGTATTGTAGAAGTTGCTTTCTTCTCTTGTCATCAAAGATGCTGATGATCTAAACCTTTAAGGGTGGTCTTGGAGTCACAAATAGGAGAGTTTGTGTTGCTAAACCTTTGAGTGGGATCTCAAAGTCACAAACGGGGGTGTTTGTGTTTTGCAAAGGCCAAAGAAAGAAGGAGTCCGTGGATTCGGAGCTTGCACGTGGTCGTGTCAGTAAGTTCTACTGGTGTGTAGCAATAAGAAGTCGAGCGGGGGGGCTTGTAAGTCTTATTGTAAAACTTCGATTCTTTCTAGTGGATTTGCCTTTTACCTTGAGGATAGCTAGGTCAAATCCTCCCCAGGTTTTTACCGGTTTGGTTTTCCTGGGTGATCATATCTTGTGTTATTTATTTTCCACTGCTTTGCATGATATAATCTTTGTAATTATGATAACCTAGATTTGTTAAATTGGACTAAGAAACAACTTGGCTAATTACCTAAGTTAAATCAATTGTGTTTTAAGGGGTCTAAAAACCATCAAGTGGTATCAGAGCGGGTAGCTCTTCTGTTTTAGATCTTTTGATCTAAGGGCTGATCCTTGACCCCTGTTGTCATGGATAATTTGAAGTGTCTTTCTGATCATGTTTCTGCTCATGCTTCTGTTGATTTTATTGATGCCTGTGAAACTCTTCGTAAGGAATGATTGAAATCTATGAAAATTGCTAAGAAATTCAAGGAAGAGTTAAAATTGGCTAATCATGAAAAAGAGGAATTGGTTGTTAGATTAGATGAATCTAATAAAAAGAATGAATTTTTGAGAAATCAAATTTCCTCTCAAGATGAGAAGATGAAAAGCTTGGAACAAGAGTTAGTTGAATCTAGGACCAAAATTGAAAATTTGACTAGTACCAAGCCTGCTGTTGATAACAGAAGTGTTTCTGTTTCTCTTAAGCCTAAAACTGAGAAAGTTTATATCCCTCCTTTCAAGAGGAATAATAAAGAAAAGGCTTATTTTGCTAGGTTAGACAAAGGTAAAAGTTCTGATGTTGACGCTGATGTTTCTAAACCTATGTCTAAACCTACTGTTAGAGAGCATAATAAATCTGTTTTTGTGCCTACTTGTCACCTTTGTGGTGTTGTTGGTCATATTAGACCAAATTGTTCTTTATTGAGGCAAAAACCAAAATCTGAGACTAGATTTGTTGTTAGGAATATTGATGTTCCTAAATTTGTTCCTGTTTGTCACTTTTGTGGTGTCCATGGTCACATTCGTCCTAATTGTCATAAACTGAAATTTAAGCATTCTGTGTTTCAATTTAGGATTTGTGATGATATTTCTCCTGCCATAAGTCCATATAAATTGTTTCATATTATTTTGAAAAATTTAAGCTTGTTGGCTTGTGAAAGGAATTTGCAGGATTTTAATCTTTCTCAGAAGATTGGTGTAATTTCTCAAATACACTCTGCTTCTCATGGATTTTCACCTACAAAGCCGAAGACTCGTGCTATATGGGTGAGAAAAGATTCTCCAAGGTGAGTGTTGCTGACTTGTTCCTGATTTAATTCTTTCAATTTTTTGTGGACATGTTTTGTTTTTTTTGTTTTTGGTTGTTTTGTTGTTTAGGTTGTTTTTTTTTATTAAAAAAAAAATCCAAAAACATTGAAAAATTTTCAAAAAGACAAAAATATTTTACTTTGTGTCTTGTTTTATTTTTGTTGAGGATTACATGAATTGTGATATCTCTCTTGATTTAGAACATGCTTGACATTGTGGAGAAACTTGGATAGTATGTGTTATATAAGTGCTAAGCTATTTCTGATTTTATGTGAGTATGTACTAGTTTGTACATGTACTCAAGAGTTAATTAAGAAATTGATATTTCTTGTTTGTGTACCCTTTATAGCTTAGTTAAGCACTATCATGCATTGCATTTGCATTGTTCATTTAGCATAATATGTGTTTTTTTGTTTTTGGTCATATAGTTTTTAAAACCAAAAAGATTTTTGTGTTTTGTAATTCACATCTTGGATTTATAATCAAGGATTGGCCATATTATCTTTACATAACAATTTTATGTACCTTGTTTAGCTTCGATGAGCTTATTTATTGCACTTGATTAGTTGAAACTTTGTAGTGCATGTTGTGTGGGAAAGATGTTTATGGTTTTGATCACTTTGTCTTGATCTTGAAGTCACATGTCTTTGACTATCGGACTTGAACTTTTAGAGAAAGGCATAAATAACCATCTCACCACTGTTTACTAGTCAATCATGAACACCTTAGTGCATATCGTAAGATTTTGTGCTCGAGAAAGTGTAGCACATGCACAAAAAGAACATAAGGTGCAGCCTCGGTTTAATTGCTTAATGCTTAAAATTGGTGTGTACTATTAGGCTTGATGCCAAATCACATAATTAAAATTGGTGTGTATATTATGAGGCAAAATTCAAGAAACTTACATGATTGCAAGCTTATGTTCTAGGAGATGTGAGAGTTATATGATGTAACTCTTTAGGTGATAGTCTCTTTTAAATTCGTTGTGATGAATTTTGTAGACTTTGTGATTGATTGCTATTCACATATCACCTCACATGTATCTTAAACTTTTGCTAGTTGCACACGCTACACAGGTTACTCTTTGCTAAACTTCGTACATTATATTGTGTGTGATCTTGTTGTGGCCATCCAAGATTAAAGTTCCATGATTTTGATGCAAATTGTCTTTAATGTTTGAGTTTTGGAGACAAATTGGTTGAAAAACTTGTTTTTGGAAGATCTGGGTTAAACTCTAGTGTTTTTGAAAAACTTTTAATCTCATACTTATGCATTTTATTTATGAAATATTGTGCGTTGAGGAGTTTCTGCATTAAATTACTCTGTTTTTCAAAAATTTGATTTTTCCATGCATCATTTATGTTTAGGATTCACATGTATTGCATTGATTTTTTTTTTTTGTATCCATCGTGCAGTTTTGCAGTCATATCTCTCATTGTTTTCACACATAACATGCATACACTTTGCTAAATTAGGTACTAAACTTGATTTAAAAATTGATTGATTAAGTTTTTGAGTTATTTACTTTTTAGTATATGCTATTTTTTATGTGTGAACTGCAGAAAATATTTTTCTTAAGAGATATGATGGATAATCAATGTGCAAATATTTTCTCTACTCATGCAACTATTTATGGGTCACATAGTGCCATGTTTGCATTTTATTGAAAGAGAGAATATTTTTTCTTCATGTGTATCCTCAACTTAGTTTTTTTTAAAAACTTGGTTTGTGTCTTTTTATTTATCCCCACCCCCTTTATTTTTCCCTAAAACTATTTTTCCCAAAACTTGTTTTGTTTTTCCTATTTTTATAGAGGGAGAAGCTTGTTTTTAACCTTTGTTGTTCATAGAGGGAGTTATCTCTATTTTCTCTTACTCTGTTGCGTATGTTTTCTGTTTACCTTTTGATTAGGTAGTCTTTGTCAATACGTGACAAAAAGGGGGAGATGAAATGTGAGAATATATGGGAATCTTGTTTGTCCTGTTTGTTTTGTTTAGGGGGAGTTGAAATTGTTTTTGAAAGGGGGAGAATATAAAAACTTTTTGATGTATCTAACTTAGGGGGAGAGTTAGAATTTACTTTTGTTTTTTATATTCTGTTTCATATTATTGTTTATATGTCTTTCTTTCCACACATGCGGTGATGTGTTTGTTGAGTGTTTCAAGAAAGACAGGTGCATTCTGATCAAGACCTTCTACCTCTTCTTGCAACTTCTAGGTTAGGAGTCTTAGATTGGGATTTGTGATGTAATTGGGCATTTTATTGTATTGGGTTGTTCTTGTATTTGAGCATTTCATTTTGTATGAAAGTTTTGTCACGAATTGCCAAAGGGGGAGTTTGTTAGGTTCTAAATGTTTAGAAAAATTGGCAAATCGTGAACACAAACTTGTCTAGATATAGATCTTAGAGTCTATAGGTTTTATTAGACAATGCTCAAGGTGATTCAAGTCAAGATTCAAGAACATACAAGCTACAGGAAGAAGATTTCATAATCTGTCTGGTTCGATCGATCGAAAGACAGGCTCGACCGATCGAAAGTCATATTTGCAGAATTTTAATTAAGCCCAAACAACAGTTCAAGCCCATTAAAGATTAGGGTTTCTAATCTACTTCTCCCAGTATATAAAGGAAACCCTAAGTACGTTTTTATATAAATTTTCAGAGAGAAAAGAGTGTGCCTCTTTTGTATTTAGGGTTTTGTTCCTAAAAGCTCTCTTATGTCTTCTACCGGTGCTATTCCTTGAAGAATCTCAAGATCCGGTATTGTAGAAGTTACTTCCTTCTCTTGTCATCAAAGGTGCTGATGATCTAAACCTTCAAGGGTGGTCTTGGAATCACAAATAGGAGAGTTTGTGTTGCTAAACCTTTGAGTGGGATCTCAAAGTCACAAACGGGGGTGTTTGTGTTTTGCAAAGGCCAAAGAAAGAAGGAGTCCGTGGATTCGGAGCTTGTACGTGGTCGTGTCAGTAAGTTCTACTGGTGGGTAGCAATAAGAAGTCGAGCGGGGGGGCTTGTAAGTCTTATTGTAAAACTTCGATTCTTTCTAGTGGATTTGCCTTTTACCTTGAGGATAGCTAGGTCAAATCCTCCCCAGGTTTTTACCAGTTTGGTTTTCCTGGGTGATCATATCTTGTGTTATTTATTTTCCGCTGCTTTGCATGATATAATCTTTGTAATTGTGATAACCTAGATTTGTTAAATTGGACTAAGAAACAACTTGGCTAATTACCTAAGTTAAATCAATTGTATTTTAAGGGGTCTAAAAACCATCACTCTCTATTATATTGAGGTTATAGTTTAGTGCATAGCATGTATACTTAAAATTGACTGTCCACGTTTCAAATATCCTATAATATAATCATTTATTACTTATAAAAGAATGCACTTATAGTTCTTAAATTCTTGTAGACTTCATGCAACCATGGTTATTGATGAGCTCTAAATGAGTAACAGACATTAATTCAGCAAAAGAAAAGATTCAACAAAGCTCTTTGATGGTGTATAGTTTCTTAATACTGAATTAGCTTATTATGTCAAAACGACTTGAAGTAGTTTTGTGTTAAACTCCTTTTATAGCTACACCATTGTTATATTTGTATTTTTTGATGATTCGCTGCTTGGTTTCAATGTGTTTACTGAAATCATTAAGTATTTAATTTTGCCTGCCATGCTTGCATTGTGATGAAGATGCTTGGCATTGTAGTGTGTGTAAACGAGGATATACTGCTCAATTGTGTTAAATGTCCTTTTCCTTAGACGACGAGATTTTTGTTATACTTGTCTAAAGGGTCTAAAAGTCTCTATTGATAAGAAGTTGAAAGGAGAGGGGGGGGGGGGGGGGGGGGGAGAGAAGAGGGGTGGGGGCAACCATTGCATATTACATATTACCATCTAATAAGGGTCTTAATTGTAGGGATTTATTTTAAATAGTTGCATTTGTTCTTTGTTTTATCTTTTTTCCTATAAATCTTTATTCCTTTATGTTAATATGAAATGTGAAAGTCAAATCAAGAGTAATCTGTGCACATTTGTATGTGCTATCACTTCCAATTTGCATCTTAGTGCTTTTCATCAAATAGATTGATTGATATTTTCTTTTAATTTTGTTTTAGTTGACATATACAAGTGCCCTATAGTTTAAATTCCAAACTATAGAGGCCAAACTTTGCTGTGATGATTAATACTTTCTGTTCAAAATGTCATTACTCTTATTCACACTATTGTTTCAATGATTTCCATTAGCTTTATACAATGGAATGCAATGCACCATTTCATGAATTTATGGATGCACACACACAAACATTCTCTCTTATCTTCCTGTTAAAAATTAGCATTCTGTCAAGATCTTCAAGCTCTTGCCCATAACATGTGGGAACTACTAAAACAAAGTTTCTCTCTAAACTAGTTTGGTTTGGAGAGAAACCCTTTAAACTTCTTATATATTTTTATATTGAGTATAAATTTTGAAACTCTAACCGTTGGATTGCATGTTCTTCTTATATCCTTCATGCTTACAAAATTTCAAGAAGATCAAAAATCAATTGCTATGCCATCAAAGAAATGTTAAAGTTTCAAGTTTTTGTGATCTAAAATTGTGAATAAAAATAAGTTTATTGATCAAATAGTAAATAAAATCCGATTTGAACGAAATTTGATATGGATGTTAAGAATATAAGAAACATGAAATTCAATGGTTAGATTATCAAAATTCCCACAAAAAAAGAGACAAATGGGAAGTTTGAAGAATTTCTCTCTAAACTTGTTTGGAGAGAAACTTTGTTCGAAACTACTATCTAGTTGTTGTTACCTACCATGCTTTTGTTAAAGGGTGATTGATTTCTAATAATCTTTGTTAGCACATGACTTGTTTGAGAAAATTAGAAATACTTGGAGGTGGAAATTTTGGTTTGTAGCCTATAAAGTTGATATGAAGAGAGCATATGATAGACTTTATTGGGACTTCATTTTGGCTATGCTAAAAACAATAAATTTTAGTCTTCATTGGATCAATTTGATTAGGCAATGTATCTGCACAATTTCATATCAAATTCAATTGAATGGTTCTCGGGCAAATTTTTTTTCCTTAATATGGCTTAAGGCAAGTGGATCCACTTTCACCTTATATGTGTGCAACTATATTGTCTCTGGCTTTATTGGAGGGACAGCTTCAAAGTATTTGTAAGGGAATAAGGATGGCAAGAAATTTGGACCCTAGTTGATTGCATTATTTTTGTACAAGGTACTAATGATGTGCAACATAGTGTGTTGAAAATTTTGAGGTGGTATTGTAACCTTTTTGGACAGGTTGTAAATTTTGACAAATCTAAGGTTTTTTTTCTATTGCATCAGTTCTAAACATAGTATAAACTGTGTTAGATCTTCTTAACCCATTAAAAAAAATGTTTTCCACCCATACTTCCACTGACCCTCACTTCAAAAGAAGAGGAAAACCCTATGTGGGACAAGTATTTTCCTTCCCTCACCAGCCACTATACGAGTGGACTATAAAGAAAGGAATCCAGCATCTATAAATATGGCCTGATCCCCAAGAAGAAAGGATTCAGAAACTTTTTAGTAAAAAATGTGAAGTTCAAAAGAGAGAAAGTATGGAATATTGTACTCAAACCATCTTTTATCGACCAACCTAAGGAAGAAAAGTCAATGCATACTTTCTCTTTAGATCTTATCATTGTATTAGTTTTTACTTTTTAGCCTATACTATATTATTAATTGTGATGATCTAATCTTTGTTGTAATTATATAAAGATTTTTGATCCACACATATTATGAGCTGAGTGCCTCTTTTACATTTATTTTATTTTATTTATTATTATTATTATTTTTTTTTGTGCTTTGAAGTGCCTATTGTAATATGTAAAGATATTGTTAAAACGATTCAAAAGTTTTTTTTTTTTTTTTTTGGGGGGGGGGGTGGGGGGGGGGATATTGTAGGAATCAAGAAAAATTCATTTACTAATATAGCAAGAGCAATTTGTTTGCTGAATATAAGGAAACTATAAATCATTTGCTTTTCTCTTGTCTAATTGCAAGAGCAATTTTTGCTTTGCTTTAGTGTGTGGAATTAGAATGGATTATTTATAAAGCATAATGGATTCTTTACAACTCTAATAAGTGAGGATCTGGTTATTAGAATTGTGGTTTGTTATCTTTGAAAATAATTTAGTTAGTTTCAAATTTTAGATATTAAACTTAATTAAACCATATGGAAGAATTTACCATTAAGTGACAAAACCTCAGTGGTTGTAGGTATCTGACTTTAATCTTATGGTAATCCAATTACTTTGTTAATAATCATTTCTTCAATTGAGTATAGTTTCCTTTCACCCCTCGAAAAAAAGCTCTTCAATTGAGTATTCTTTTCTCTCCAATCATGATAAATTGCAAACCAACAACACCCTAACCAACCAAAGAAAATGTAATTTGTAATGATCATTATTGAAAAGGAGGACTATGCTCCAATTGGCTTCAAACTCAAATTCATCCACATGAGAAGACCAATATGCCATTCAATCCAAAAGTCATTCATGATTTGTATTTATAAGATACTTGAATAATCTTGTTAATATCATTTTTCTTGTATTTTAAACTTTGATTAAGAAAGAATTTTTGTATTAACATATTTAAATTATGATAAGTAACTGTATTTAGAATTTTAATATTGTTATTATACATAATACACAACAATGTTAAAATATTCTATCAAAAGATCTATCTGACCTCTTTAAGGAATGTGTTAATGAGTGCCACATTAAAAAGTAGCAAAAGCTATGCTTATAAGGCAAGGGTGGGAGGCGTCTCTCCCTGATGTGGGATTGAACAAATTCGTAAGGGTGGCATTGGCTCCTCGGCCTATTCCCAAAGAAAACAATACCTGATTAGGGAAAGATTCGTTCCTCCCAAAAAAAGGCGCTTTTGAGGGCAGTGCCCATCAAAGGTATTGTCCGCTTTGGGTGAAGACTGCACGGATTTGTTACCCCAAAGCGCACGCCTCTACCAATGCATATACGACAACAGTTTTTGAGACTTGCTTTGTACACACACACACTATGGTACACCCTTCCTTAGGCCAAGTGCTTATAAGGCAAGGGTGGGAGGCGTCTTTCCCTGATGTGGGATTGAGCAAATCCGTACGGGTGAGAGCAAGGGTCGACCCTGCCTATCCCAAAGTGGACAATATCTGATTAGGAAAAGATTCGTTTCCCCCACAAAAAGGCGCATTTTTGTGGGAGGAATGAATCTTTCCCCAATCAGGTATTGTAGCAGATTTTTTTTTCTTTATGATATAAATGTTTTTTTTTCTTTTGAGATAATCTTTATGATTAAATGTAATGTTTACACTATTAAAACTTGAATTTTAAGGTTATCTTTTGAAAAAAAAAAAATATATATATATATATATATATTGAGAAACTGAAAATAAATGACATTAGATTGCTATTGCTGACTTTTTAATTTTTTGTGCTATTTCTTCTCAAAAAAGGTTTTTGTGCTATTAACTACCATATATATGTCTTTCTCGGAAAAAAAAAAAAAAAAAAAACCATATATATGTGCCAAGTGTTCAGGAGCTCAAATATGGAATGAAATAAATGCATTTATTAGTATTATATTTATCCTAATCAATTCCTTTGAATGGTTCAACAATTTTATCTTGCTCAATGCCACGTTTTGTCTTTTCTTAGCTGGTTGTTCATTCATCTCTTTAAAGAGAAATACCAATTTCATATAACATTAGAAATTTCAAGTAGAATAATAGCAATTATATTTTTGAAAGTTTGAATTCAATATCTAAAAACGCTAGTATTCATTAATCTTTAAAATAAAACTACAAAATCTTATGTGAAAGACATGTTAGTCCAACAACGAATGACAATGCACACTTCGATGCAGAGTATGTATTCCTCAAATGGCTAAAATAAAATAAACGAATAGCTAATCAAAAACCAAATTATAAAAATATATATATATATATATATATATATATATATATATTAAAATTTTAAATTAGGCTAAATTAGAATTCTATTTAAAAAAATTAAAAAAAAAATTGTATGAGTTTTTTATTTAACATATATTACATTTCCATACATGGTAATATAGAAAGAAAAAAGTTTTTTATAATCATTTTTTTTTTTTTACTCGGTCTGTCAATGACAAATTCTTCGATATCGATACGTTTCAAAGATGTTATAAATGGTAGGTGGAGATTTCTTTCCTAGGTACATATAACATAGATAGGTAATAAATCATATACCTTTCTCTTTTAAAGATAATAAAAAAAATAAAAAAATAAAAAAAAAACCAATTAATTTACTTTAATGATAGTCATAGGGCCACATTGGAGTGCCTATAATCCCACGATTCCCACCTCTATAAATAGCGCAGGCACCATTAGTTTGTAACTCAACAATAGTCTTTCCTTTTTTTTTGAGATAAACGATAGAACAAATAGTCTTTCAATCCAAAAGAGAATGGAGAAGAAAATAATGAGTTGTTTAGTATTAGCCTTTGGGTTGATGATTATTTTGGTCCTAAATGCAAGTGCAAGTGCTGCAGATGGCATAACATGCGAGGAGGCTTTAACACAATTGATAACCTGCCAACCATACTTCCTTGGTTTTGGCCCCACACCAAGCCCTACATGCTGTAAAGGTGCAGAAAATGTATCGCAACAGGCGAACACCACTGCAATACGTAGGTCTTTGTGTGAATGTTTCGAAAATGCTGCAAAATCATTTCAAATTATACCTGAAAGACTAAAACAGCTTCCCCAACTTTGCAAAATCCAAGTTCCTGTTCCTCTTGACCCCACTGTGGATTGCAACACGTAATCTCTCTCTCCCTCTCTTTTTTTGTGTGTAAAAATGGTCATAATACATATGAAAAAAAAAAATTGTAATGAATCTTCTCATGTCTTGACTAATACGTTTGTGTTTAATGATGTGCAGTGTGCCATGATGCTCTATGGAGTTGGAGATGTGAAATAAACAATGGGGAAGCAAGCACGCAACAAATATAGCCAGTTTTGGTGTTGTACAACTTATATGCGCCTCATTTATTTTAATTATTTCTTATATTTGTAACACCTATTGTAAGTGAAATGAATAAAAATATTCGTACTTTATTTATCCAATAAAAATAAATGAATTAATGAATGAATAATTTATTGCTTAATGACTCTTGCAAAGTATTATTTCTCTCTAATTGGGATAAATTGGCCAATACCCTTTTTGCCCAAATTATATAGCCTTATATCCCCCTTCTCAAACTAATTAGGAAAATATCCCTCTTTTGTAACTCGATTTTCTCAAAATCAAGTTTAAAAAAAAAAATTTCAAAGCCCTATAGTAGCGTTTTAAGGAGCCTATAATGACGTTTTAAGGACCTATAGTGACTTTTTGAAACTCGACCTCCATGAAATTGAGTTATAGGCAGTTTTTTTTACCTATAACTCGAGTTCATGGAGGCCGAGTTTCAAAACACCACTATAGGTCCTTAAAACGTTACTATAAGCTCCTTAAAAACACCACTATAGGGCTTAACTTGATTTTGAGTAAATCGAGTTTTAAAAGAAGGGCATTTCCCTAATTAGTTTGGGAAGGGGGGCATAAGGCTATATAATTTGGGTGAAAAGGGCATTGGCCAATTTTGTCCCTCTAATTGTTTAAATTTGACTCAATATCCACATTAATATTGCTAGGGCTATGGTAGAAATTTGAAGACACCAGGATTTTTTGTTATAATCTATTTTTATTTACTGATTTCATAATTGTATAACATAATCCAACCTGTATGTGATTAATACT
Organism: Quercus tomentella; assembly: GCA_028535165.1. NCBI lineage: Eukaryota > Viridiplantae > Streptophyta > Magnoliopsida > Fagales > Fagaceae > Quercus > Quercus tomentella. The sequence continues at coordinate 42,966,285 of JAPQVY010000012.1, read as the reverse complement.
ATACAAACACAAAGAATGTCGCATCAATAATTTCTAGAAAAAAATTGACTATTGAAATTTGATCTTAATGCTTATATTGATAGAAAAAGAGAGATTAGTCCTAACATTCCAAGTTTGATCAAATTATCCAACGGCCCAATTGGTCTAATGGCTCCTCCTGGTTATGGAGGAGTAAGGGGTTCAACTAAGATATATATATATATATATATACACACACACACATATATACATTTTTGATGTGCAACATATAGTGCGTTGAAAATTTTGAGGTGATACTGTAACCTTTTTGGACAGATTGTAAATTTTGACAAATCTAAGGTGTTTTTCCATCGCATTACTTCTGAACATAGTATAAACCATGTTAGATCTTCTTAACCCATTATAACAATGTTTTCCACCCATACTTCCACTGACCCTCACTTCAAAAGAGGAGGAAAACCCTATGTGGGACAAGTATCTTCCTTCCCTCACCAAGCACTAGATGAGTGGACTATAAAGAAAGGAATCCAGCATCTATAAATATGGCCTGATCCCCAAGAAGAAAGGATTCGGAAACTTTTTAGTAAAAAATGTGAATTTCAAAAGAGAGAAAGTATGGAATATTGTACTCAAACAGTCTTTTATCGACCAACCTGAGAAAGAAAAGTCAATGCAAGTAGATATCTTTTTTCAAATATATTATGTCCATTACCTGATACTTTCTCTTTATATCTTATCATTGTATTGGTTTTTACTTTTTAGCCTATACTATATTATTAATTGTGATGATCTAATATTTGTTATTACATACAAAGATTTTTGACCCACACACATATTATGAGCTAAGAGCCTCTTTTACACTTTTTTGTGCTTGAAAGTGCCTGATGCAATTTGTAAAGATATTGTGAAAACGATTCAAAATGGTTCTTTTTTTTGGGGGGGGGGGGGGGGGGGATATATTGTAAGAATCAAGAAAAATTCATTTACCAATTGCAAAAGCAATTTGTTTGCTAAATATAAGGAAATTGTAAATAATTTGTTTTTCACTTGTCTAATTGCAAGGGCAATTTGGCTTGCTTTAGTGTGTAGAATTAGAATGGATTTATTTATAGGGTCATGCTAACGAGTGCCCTTAGGGCATTGATTAATAATCTATTTTAAGAAAGTTTTGACATCACTTTTATGGGAAATGAAAAAAGTTGTTAAAAAGTTAATTGCCTTTTTTTTTATTTTTCCATAAAAACTTTCATTAAATAGATTATTAACCAATGCCTTAAAAGCATTCGTTAGCATTTCTCTTTTTATAAGGCATAATAGATTCTTTACAACTCCAATAAGTGAGGATCTAGTTATTGGAATTATGGTATGTCATCTTTGAAAATAATGTAGTTAGTTTCAAATTTAGGATATTAACCTTAATTGAACCATATGGAAGGAAGAATTTACCATAAAGTGACAAAACCTCAGTGGTTGTAGGTATTTGGCTTTAATATTATGATAATCCAATTAGCTTGTTAATAATCACTTCTTCAATTGAGTATAGTTTCTTCCACCCCTCGAAAAAAAGCTCTTCAATTTAGTATTCTTTTCTCTCCAATCATGATAAATTGCAAACCAGCAACACCTTAACCAACCAAAGAAAATGTAATTTGTAATGATCATTATTGAAAAGGAGGACTATGCTCCAATTGGCTTCAAACTCAAATTCATCCACATGAGAATACCAATATGCCATTCAATCCAAAAGTCATTCATGATTTGTATTTATAAGATACTTGAATAATCTTGTTAATATCATTTTCTTGTAATTTAAACCCTAATTAAGAAAGAATTTTTTTTTTTAACATATCTATATCTATATCTCTCTCTCTCTCTCTCTCTATATATATATATATATATATATCTAAAAGCTGAAGCGTAGCATTTATTGTTGTTACGCTCCCGTTAGGCCACATCAGCGGCCACATTATCTACCTATTTCCCATTTCTCTCCACTACTTCCAACTATAACTTCCATTTTACCTTTTCATCTCTCCACTACTCTCAACCTTAATGTCGCTCTTCATCTATCCCTTCCTCTTCCTTTTATTTTGACTATTTTTATCCCAATTCTATTACTATAAATATGATATTTTTTCTCTCATTTTATACATATTTTCTCATATGAGAAAGGTTATTACTCTCTCTCTCATGTTTTATTTTTGTGTAAATTTATATTTTTATTTTTTGTATCTCTACTTTAGATTGATGTATTTGTGACTTCATTATAATTTTATTTTGGGTTGCAATTTGGTTTTGCCTTATTAAGTTATTATCTACTCTTTTTTTTTTTCTATAATTGTTAAACGTTATTCTATTGCATACAAATATAGTTTACAAGAATATAATATTATTCTATTATATATCATGACTTAGATAATTTGGTGTTTGACTTATAACTATATTTTTTATTTTGATGCTTCTTTTTCTCATTTTATTTCTCTCTCTCTCTCTCTCTCTCTCTCTCTCTCTCTCTCTCTCTCTCTATATATATATATATATATATTATTTATTCTTTTTTGATGAATCATTGTATTTTTGTATATAATACTGTTTTGGGTTAATACAATTTGGTAGTGTGTTTGATTTTTTAAGTTTTCCGTCACAAGTCTTCTCTCTCTCTCTCTCTCTCTCTCTCTCTCTCTCTCTCTCTCTCTCTCTCTCTTTTAGCTTTTGTTTTATTTTATTTTATTTTTTTGTGGACATAATACTTAGTTATTTTGGAAGTGAGATTTTGAATTTATATCAAAATACAATATTGGATATGTATTGGAATATGTCTATCAACTATTAAAATTAAACTACCCAAAATGAATATGTATAGACAATATTTTAATTTTAACTTTTCATTGATTTATTATTTACTTATAACATCAAAATTAAAGTAAATGAATATGTAAAGTTAAAACTGCCTAAGATGAATTTGTAAAACCAATATATTTATATATTTAATATTGTCAAGAAATTAAAAGTAAATAAATAATAAAAAGAATAATGATATGACCAATGATGTGACGGATGAGAAGGCTCAACAAGAGCATAGTAACAAAAATCGATATGAAAATCTAGTTAAAGGCAATTAAATCTTAATAAATAAAAGTGTATGTAGTCAAAAAAATAATTTTAATCATGTTCTCTTTATGTTTTTATACTCTTTTTTTTTTTCATTTCGATAGGTAGTGAAGTGATCAATTTTAGACATAAAGTCCATTTTTTTCCTACATATTATTTTAAATATTAAATTAATAATATGGTATAGTCTCCTAGGAATGTCTAAGAAATATGCAGTTCCTATCTTATGTATCGGTATTAGTAAACAAAACTCAATCAATAGTTCAAAACTACTCCTATGATAAGGAAAATTATAAATATAATAATCTTTTTTTAAGAGAATGGAAATTTTGAATAATATATTTGAAACTTAAACAGTTTAGTTGTACAAGAAAAATAAATTAGGAAAATATACGCACGATAACATAATTTATCAAAATATGAACTGTCTAAAAAATGAATAATATCAATCAAATAAATCCAAATAATAAAATGATGATATTTTTTTGAGATAGATAAATGAAAAATTATTTTAGAAATTATTTTTCACAAAATTTATAAAACAAATTATATATTATATATGTTTTTTGATAAATAAATTATATATTATATTATAACTAAAATAAAATTATCTATTTCTATGCATTGCGTGAATCTACTATTAGTTTAAATTATGATAACGACTGACTGTATTTAGAATTTTTATGTTGGAATTACACATAGGACACAACAAGCTTAAAATATTCCATTAAAAGATCTACCTAACCTCTTTTAAGGATATGTTAACGAGTGCTGAGTTAAAAAGTAGTAAAAGTTAATAAATAAATATTAAGACTTTAATGAAAAGTTGCTCAACTCTATGGGCATGTTTACCTGATGAGATTCTTTCCCATATTTTCACTTTCCTACCTATCAAATCCATTATCATCTGTACCTCTGTCTCAAAAGCCTGGAAATCCCTAATCCAAACCCCAACTTTCATTTCCACCCATCTCCACCACTCCCACAACAATAACCAAAACCTCTTCTGCCTCTTAAGCCTCTCACGGAATGACAAACAAGTCTACACATTGCATAAAGAAGGCGATCTTGATTTCACTGAATACACCAGCTTTGATTCCCTTTTCCATGCTCCACAGCTTCAGCATGGAAAGGCAGAGTAGGCCGTTACAAGTACCGATGACAGCACCCCCATCACTATGTCATCGGTACTTGTAACGGCCTGCTCTGCCTTTCCGATGGTTCACCCAATTTCGCTATCGAATTATTTCTCCGGAACCCTTGTGTGAGAAAGCTTCTACAATTTCCTATTCCCCGAGTCACCTTCAATACACACGGTTTGTTCCAAGTGTCTTTTGGTTTGGATTTGATCCAAAAACTAACGATTATAAAGTGGTCAGGATTCTCTCCATATTTGGTAGTCCTTTGGGTGGACTCGTGTTTCAGTATATGGAAATTCCATTGCTGGGTTTCAAATAACGGTAGGGATTGATCAGATGACTCAGATCAATATATGGGTGATGAAAGAGTATGGTGTTGCATCGTCGTGGACAAAATTTTCGCGTCAATGTCCAAGTCTGGGAATGCTCCAACCATGCCCAGTTTAGTGCATAGCGTGTTTGCTTAAAATTGTTTTTCCTCATTTCAAAATCTTTAATATAGTCATTTATTACTTATAAAATAATGCACTTATAGTTCTTAAATTCTTGCAGGACCTCATACAATCATGGTTGGTGATGAGTTCTAAATGAGTAACAGACATTAATTCCGCAAAAGAAAAGATTCAACAAAACTCTTTGATGGTGTATAGTTTCTTAGTACTTAATTAGTTTATTATGTCAAAATGGCCTGTAGTTGTTTTTTGTTAAACTCCTTTTGTGGCTACACCATTGTAATATTAGTATTTTCGATGATTTGCAATTTGGTTTCAATGTATTCACAAAAATGATTAAGCATTTAATTTTGTTTGCCATGCTTGCATTAAGATGAAGATGCTTGCTAATGCAGTGTGTGTAAACAAGGATATACTGCTCAGTTGTGTTAAATGTCTTTTTGCTCTGTCTACTAGATTTTTGTTATACCTGTCTAATGGGTCTAAAAGTCTTTGTTGATAAGAAGTTAAAGAGGGGGGGGGGGGGGGGGGTGATTGTTGGCGACTATTGCATATTACATATCACCCATCTAATAAGAGTCTTGTTGGGATACATTTTAAATAGTGGCATTTGTTCTTTAATTTTATTTTTCTGTTCGTGTTTCTTACATAAGATGTGAAGTTTTTTTGATATCCTACAATGATAACATGTTTTAAGAGATAAAACGAAATGGAATTGGTGATCGATCATGCAGAACTTATTCGAAACATTGAATTAAAGACCAGATCATATGCACATGAAAGGAAGACAAAGATTCACTAGGCTTTCTTTTGGGATTATACATCAGTACAGTTCCTTAGAAACAGGGGAGAGGCCCCCAACTTAGTGAATTCAAAGGTGGGAATTCTTGTCTTTGTTAAAAATAACAATGGTAACTTAAAATTGCATTAGATGGTGTCTTTTAGTTGCAAGAGCATAGGCTTTTGACCAAATAGGGAATTAAAGTTGTTGCAAGCATATGCCTAATAAAATCGAGACAAGGCTGTGTGCATGTGTGTGTGCGCACATGGCTTTATTTTACCGTTTGTGTTAACAATATGATTGATTAAATGGTAACATTGTGCAATGAAGAAAAATCAGATTTTATTTTTGGTTTTAGAAATTATTTTATGTGATGCAAATTTGAAAAGATATGTTGAAATTTTAATGACTGATACATATTCCATATGGAACGATTTATGATTCTAGTGCATTAAATCATATGTTGACATGTTGCATGAGTATGTAAATCCTTCACCTGTCCTAAGCCCAAAAAAATATTCTTGCCAGCAATTTGCTTTCTCCTTTTGTATCATGTTTCTTTTAGTAACTGTTCAGATATTAAGTCAATTACTTGTAAATTAAGGCATTTTAATTGAAGCTTCAAGCTTTTGTTCTGTCTCTGTCTCACAAGGAAGCTTGTTTCTTTTTTTTTTCTTTTTTTTCTTTTGGGTAAAATTCTTGTTTCTTATTATAGTTAGATGGAAGTGAGAGAATAAAACATATAAGCCTTAATTATCGAAAGGAGTGTCCAGCCTGTAACTTTTATTACTAATTAGGTACTTGCAAAATTACATGCATTTTCACTCCTTATTGGACGTGGGAATGGATTAAGCCTATTCTCTTTACCTTGGTTGTAACATTTGTAAGCGTATATAAGTTTTTTTTCCCCTGCTCCAGACCTTGTTCCTGTAACACAATTCATTTCATATTGTGTTAGTATATGGAGGTGTTTTTTTTTTAAAATTTAATTTAATTTATTTTTTATTGGGTGGTGGAAGAGGGAGTGGTAAATATTTGTTTGTTAATCACATCATTTCAGTAGTAGTAATGGGGAGTGAATGGTTAATGGATGTACTGTGAATTGAACCACTTCAATTGACCTTTTACTCTTGATGACGATGACTTCAACCTGTAATGTTGTTGTCTCCTTGTGAGTAACACCAATATAGTTATCTGGATGGTTTCTATTTGTCTTTTATCACTTTTATGTTATGTTTTCTCGTTCTGGTCTTTGATAATTTTGGTTGGAGGGAAATAAATTGTTCAGATGACATTAACAAAAACATTAGTGGTGCAGATTTCAGAATGTGTGTTTTACACAATTGACAAGATTTTCATTTCTCAAATATCCCTGGTTGGTTCATATGCTCTAATGGGTTCCACACAAGTTGTCTTTTTTCCTACTCTTTCTGTTTATATGCAACGTTTGCCCATTTGGGATTTATGGGAAATTGAATTTACCTGAAGATATTGGGGAAAAAAAATACAGATAGATTTTTCTGGCCATGGATGAAAATTCTGTTGAAAAGCCTCTTCTTTTCAGGAGAGCTGCTGATAGTGTGAAGAAAACACCTCTCTTTTTGTTAGGGGCCAAGTAGACTCTTAAGTTTGTAATACAGCTTATTTTCCTCGCATGGTTTCCTCTATTTTCCTCTTCCCAGCACAGTTTGTCAATGAAGTTTTGAGAAATGGACTCAATTGAGCAGTGGAACTGTTTTTGGGATTACAGGTTGGTACTTTGAATAACTTGTTCTTCTCCATTTTCCCACCCTCTACCCCCTTTCCCCCCTCCCCAACATGATTCTTATCTGCTTGGTGGCCACTGGTGTTTCAAACAGCAGGAAGTATATTCATGGTTTACAGTGGCCCAGATTTTGTTATTGCATACCTTTCCATAGTCTATCTCATCATCTCTAGGGAAGAGGAGCTCCATGAGTATGTATTTCATTTTTTTCTGTGCTAACCAGTGAATTGAATCTTTGTCTTCCATTTGTATTTTGAGCTTAACCTTTTAACTAAATGGATAGCTTGTTTTGTAATTTAGAACCTTTCTTTGTAGGAGGAAGGCCTCAACAAAACCAAGATTTCGCTTGTGGACTTTCCCTGTTCTTGTATAGTTGTATGTTTCTACTCTCGAGTTTATTGTCCTATTTGTTTAGTATTGATAATTTGATGTCTGCTGATAATTGGTTGAATTGCGTACATGCCAATGACAATCTGTTTGAACACTTGGTTCTCATTTTAGAAGATTATGCTGTGTAAGGATCAATAGAGTTGTGCCTCTTCCTAAATCATTTGAGCAAGCTTGTCATAAAAGAATGACTATTTCCTCAACAATATAAAGGGACTTTTTGTCCTTTTTGATGTTAGAATTTTCCTTTTTTGTTTTATCTTTTTTCCTATAAATCTTTAGTTCTTTACATTACTATGAAATGTGGAAGTCAAATCAAGCATTGTGAATGCGTGGGTCTGTGCACATTTGTATGTGCTATCACTTCCGATTTGCATCTTAGTGCTTTTTATTAAATAGACTGATTGCTATTTTCTTTTAATTTTTTTTAGTTGACATATGCAAGTGCCCAGTTTAGATTCCAAACTCACTCTCTGTCTAGAGGCCAAACATTGCTGTGACAATTCACACTTTCTGTTCACAGTGTTATTACTATTATTCACACTATATTGTTTCAATGATTTCTATTAGCTGTATACAACGGATGCACATGCACACAGACACATGCTCTCTTATCTTCCAGTAAAAAGCTAGCATTCTCTCAAGATTCTAGCTCATGCCCATGACGTGTGGGGATTACCATTGTGTTGTTGTTACCTACCATGCTTTTGTTAAAGGGAGACTGATTTCTGATAATCTTTGTTAGAACATAACTTGTTTGAGAAAATTAGAAATACTAGGAGGTGGAAAACTTGGTTTGTAGCCTATAAAGTTGATATGAAGAAAGCATATGATAGACATAACTGGGACTTCATTTTGGCTATGCTAAAAACAATAAATTTTAGTCCTCATTGGATCAATTTGATTAAGCAATGCATCTGCACAATTTCATATCAGATTCTACTGAATGGTTCCGGTTGAAATTCTTTTCCTCAATGTAGCTTGAGGCAGGGGGATCCACTTTCACCTTATACATGTGCAACTATGTTGTCTTTGGCTTTATTGGAGGGACAACTTCAAAGTATTTGTAAGGGAATAAGGATTGCAACCCTAGATGATTGCATTAATGTTACAAACTTATAGATAGAACTCACCATTGAAAACCGCCTTCCAAGGAGAGAGTGCTCAAGAGTTTATAAACACATAATTAAAGCTTATAGTTAATTCATGTAGGACATAGTGACCCGACGTTCATACTCAATGAGCTACGCTCGATTCCTCAGGGTGGTGGTTGATTTTGATACCAAATATTACAAACCCATGGGTAGAACCTACCCTTGGAAACTGGCTTCTAAGGAGATGGTATCCAAGAGCTTATAAATACATGATTAAGCTTATACTTAATCCATGTAGGATACTAGGATCATAACACATTATTTTTGTTCAAGGTACTAATTAATAATGATTTGTTTGTAAAGTCATAGCTAATTAAAAGACATTTGTTATTTCTAATTCATGTGTGATGTGTGGTAAACATGAGGATAGTGTGGATCATTTGTTTTTTCTCGTCTAATTGCAAGAGCAATTTTTTTTTAGACAATAAGTTTCCATTATTATGTGGTATTAGAATGGATTTTTATTTTTTCATTTTCAAAAAATAGAGAGGATTTTTTTTTTTTTTTTTTTTGATAAGCCATAATAGATTTTTTGCTATCCTAATAAGTGAGGGTCTGGATATTGCAATGGCTGTTTTTTTTTTTTTGAAAATAATGCAGTTAATTTCAAATTTAGGATGTTAACCTTAAAGAGCTATATGAAAAAATTTGTCAATAACAAGTGACTAAACTTCGGTGGTTGTAGGTATCTCACTCTATAATTCAATTTCTTTATTCTCAAGAGTCATATAGTTTATGCCACAACATGTCTCTAATCTTCAATTGAGTATTTTTCTCTCTCCAATGATAATAAATTGCAAACCTGTAACAATGTAACCAACCAAAGAAAATGTGATTTGTAATTATTATTATTATTTTAAAAGAGTACTATGCTCCAATTGGCTTCGAACTCAAATTCATCCACTTAAGATGCTCGATATGCCATTCAATGACTAAAAGTGGCCAATGGATTATTCCATTTAATCCAAAAGTCACAGGCAATTTGTGATGAAAAATAGTTGAAAAAATTTGTCAATATCATTTTTCAAAAGAAATGGGAGGGAATTTTTACTCTAAACCTTATAGTTTAGGGGTAATGCTTCGTCGACGTTACGCACTGCATAACGACGACGATCTTGATTTCACTGAATACACCAGCTTTGATTCCCCTTTCCATGCTCCACACCTTTAGCCCCATCACATAACATACAATGTTGTTGGTACTCGTAACAACTTGCTCTACCTTTTCGACGCTAACGAATTCTTCCTCTAGAACCCTTGTGTGAGAAAGTTTCTACAGCTTCCTTCTCCCAATGTCACCTTCGATTCACGCAGTTTGTCTCACGCCTCTTTTGGGTTTGGGTTTGATCCAAAATCTAATGATTATAAGGTGGTCAGGATTCTCTCCATACTGTGAAGTTCAAAAGAGAGAAAGTATGGAATATTGTACTCAAACCATCTTTTATTGACCAACCTAAGGAAGAAAAGTCAATGCATACTTTCTCTTTAGATCTTATCATTGTATTAAGTTTTACTTTTTAGCCTATACTATGTTATTAATTGTGATGATCTAATCTTTGTTATTACATACAAAGATTTTTGACCCACACATATTATGAGCTGAGTGCCTCTTTTACACTTTTTTGTGCTATGAAGTGACTGATGCAATCTGTAAAGATATTGTTAAAACAATTCAAAAGGGTTTTTTTTTGGGATATTGTAGGAATTAAGAAAAATTCATTTACTAATTGCAAGAGCAATTTGTTTGCTGAATATAAGGAAACCGTAAATCATTTATTTTTCTCGTGTAATTGCAAGAGTAATTTGGTTTGCTTTAGTGTGTGGAATTAGAATGAATTTATTTATAAGCCATAGTGAGGATTTGGTTATTGGAATGGGGGTATGTTAGCTTTAAAAATAATGCAGTTAGTTTCAAATTTAGGATATTAACCTTAATTAAACCATATGGAAGAATTTACCATTAAGTGACAAAACCTCAGTGGTTTTAGGTATCTAACTTTAATCTTATGATAATCCAATTACCTTGTTAATAATCATTTCTTCAATTGAGTATAGTTTCTTCCACCCCTCGAAAAAAAGCTCTTCAATTGAGTATTCTTTTCTCTCCAATCATGATAAATTGCAAACCAACAACACCCTAACCAACCAAAGAAAATGTAATTTGTAATGATCATTATTGAAAAGGAGGACTATGCTCCAATTGGCTTTAAACTCAAATTCATCCACATAAGAAGACCAATATGCCATTCAATCCAAAAGTCATTCATGATTTGTATTTATAAGATACTTGAATAATCTTGTTAATATCATTTTTCTTGTATTTTAAACCTTGATTAAGAAAGAATTTATGTATTAACATATCTAAATTATGATAAGTAACTGTAATTAGAATATTTATATTGTTATTATACATAGTACACAACAATGTTAAAATATTCTATCAAAAGATCTATCTGACCTCTTTAAGGAATGTGTTAATGAGTGCTGCATTAAAAATTAGCAAAACCTAATAAACAAATATTAAGACTTTAACTAAAAGTTGCTCAACTCTAAAAAAAATTGGTCGAATGCAATAAAAACTCAACATTAATAAAACATAGAGGCTAAGGCCCCGTTTGACACGCAAGTTCAAACACATGTTTTCAGTTTTTAAACAACATTACATATATTTCCACCCACTTTTTAACTCACATGTATTTCCAAAAAAACTGAAAATTGTTGGTTAAACACACATACCAAGCCCTAAATATTTGTGGTTTTAAGTAGTTTAAGGAAATTGTAAATCATTTGTTTTTTTCGTGTAATTGCAAGAGTAATTTGTTTTGCATTAGAGTGTGGAATTAGAATGAATTTATTTATAAGACATAGTGTGCGTTTGTTTGGACTTTTTGAAGCCCAAAACGCGCATAAATAAAAAAGTGGACAAGAAAATGTGTTTGGCTGAGTCCAAAATGCACCTTTTAAAAAAAAGTTGCGTTTTGGACTCAGGCAAAATGCAAGTCCGAAACGTGCTGAATTTATGGACCTCTGAGGTCCATAAATCAAAACGCGCTGCTGGCGTTTTGGACATTATTACCGTTGGACGTTGCATTTATGAAAATGCCCCTAATATCTCACGCAAACTCACACAAACTCATCAGTTCTCTCACACTCACCCATCTCATCTCTCTGCTCTTCACTCCGCACGCCCTCACCCCCACGCCTCCCAGCCTCGCTTGTATTTCTGCGCTCTGCTCCGTGGTAAGCTTCTTCCTCTTCTTCTTCTTTCTTTCTTCGTCTTCTTCAACGAGATTCTGATCTTGGTTTTTTTTTTTAATTTTATTTCTGTCTAATCTGATCTGAGAAATACGTTTTGAAGGTAGAGATTTGCTACCAAAACACCAAGCAACACTGATCTGTTACCAAAAACCACCAGGTACCAACTAATTCAGAAGCGCTTTTTTTTTTTTTTTTTTTTTACCGAGTGTGGGAAAAAAATTTTCAGATCTTGCATGCTTTTGTTTTCTTCAGCTTCAGCTCTCTTTGATTTGTTTTCTCGCAACCCAGAAATAGATTAATGGGTATTGTTTTTGTTGATTGGAATTTTAGTTGATTGGAATTAGTTTTTTTGTTTTCTCGGCAACCCAGAAATAGATTAACGGGTATTGTTTAAGTTTAAGCCTTGGAGAACGGATTCAGTGTTTATACTATCTGTAACAATGTTTTTATTTCTTAAATCTTGAATCAAAAAAGTTCAATCCAATTAAGCTTTGCGTTTTGTTCTATTCTTAATCTAGAAAAGAAAAAAAAAATTGCAATTATTTTTATAACTATAATTTTCGTTGTTACACCTTTATTTCTCAACATTGTAATCTGCTGGAATAGTTGAATCATAGTTGACACTTGACCCTCATATAATCATCCTTTTGAAGCTTAAGCTAAGTTACTTGTTGTCTTTTGAGGTTAGGATGGCATAGATGAAGTAATTAACCATCATATAAAATTCCTCTTGTTTCTCTGGGTGCCATGGCAGTGAAAATACTTGCTGCTCAGCTATAGATTCGGCTGCTTCTTTCTCTTTTTATCAGAGCTTGCCTAGCATTCCCAAAGTACCTTTTACTCCAATATTTCAGTTGAGATTGACTTTTTTGGGAACCCTTGTCCATTGGAGGACCAGTGATTCTTGCATCCCGTACTGAGTACCCTCACAACCTTCATCTTTAAGCCACATTGCTTTGAATCGGAGGGCCGTTCTGGTCTGTAGAATCATGCTTGTTCATCGTCAGAGCAAAGCCATATAGGCTTGTGATCTGATGAGGAACCTCGATAGAGCAGTCATATACTTGCATATCTGTCATAATCTTCACATGTGAAAGGGTCTTGTCTACAGTATGGAATTTTACTTTTAGTGTCACACTTGTTTATACTTTTATCTGTAATTTTCTTTTTAATTGGGTCGATGCATTTGTAACTTGTAATTTGTCTTCAACAGTGGCATGTTAATGACCAGCAGGTGCAAAAACTTGTGAACATGGGCTTTGCCGAGCTGGATGTGAGAAGTGCTTTGCAAGTTGTTTTTTTGTTTTTGGTACTAGGTTTGTAGGCATGCCTAATCTAGATGAGTATAAAGGTGCTTGATTAAGTTTGGTTATTCACTTTATTATTGAGTTCAAGATGAGCTCGACCTTAGGATTGAATGCAAATTTTATATTCATGATTAGTTTGTTAATTTTCAAAATATTTTTAACTTGTTAATGAGTACACTGAGTTAATTAATTAAGCAAGTTATACAAGTTTGATTTAAGAAAATTATCTTCTTTAGTGTCATACACTAACCATGCAAAGAGCCTAACAGGCCTTGTGTGATCTGCTCATTCCCTGTGTTGGATTATTGCTTGATGCTGCCCAAAACCCATTTTATGATGAAACAAAAATATAAATGTTCCTTGGCCTAGCGGTCATAGAGACTTGACATTAGATTAGATAATTTATATTGTATGCATTGTTCAAATATATGTGTATGGTTAGCATATGGTTTTTAGAAATTTGCTTGCAATATAGGTGAAGAAACTTGCTGCACAAATTTTTTGTGCCCCTACAACTTTGCTTTAAGACATACCTTTTTGTGCATGCGTGAGTGTGGTGGTGGTGGGGGGAGGATATAGACATAGAGAAAGAGACAGATTTTGCAGGTGTAAACTCTGTTGCTTTAAGACATACCTTAGTTGGTTAGGATTGTAGAGACAAAGTTTAATAATGATTAATTTTTTTGTTTGCTTGATATGGTTTTGCTAATATGCTTCAACCTCACTGGTTAACTTTATAGATGGGTAAAAACACCACTTCCAATCCCGAGGCAAAAAAGGCTAGAGCATTATGGGATAATGATCCAAGCTGGACAACTACTTTTTGTAACCTTTGTGTGGAACAGATTCAAATCGGGAATAGATCAAGAGGTGCTGCCTTTAGTACCGAAGGTTGGACCAATCTAGTGACCAAATTTTGTGATGAGACCGGTCAAAACTATGATAGGGATCAATTTAATCATCTTTTATCATATTTTTTACATTTTTGTGCTGTACAATTTAAACTTGGATTATTGATATGTATTTTATATGTTTTTACATTTTTATGTAGTACAATTTAAACTTGGATTATTGGTGTATATTTTATCATCGTTTTACATTTATAAGCCATAGTGAGGATCTGGTTATTGGAATTGGGGTATGTTACCTTTAAAAATAATGTAGTTAGTTTCAAATTTAGGATATTAACCTTAATTAAACCATATGGAAGAATTTACCATTAAGTGACAAAACCTCAGTGGTTTTAGGTATCTAACTTTAATCTTATGATAATCCAATTACCTTGTTAATAATCATTTCTTCAATTGAGTATAGTTTCTTCCACCCCTCGAAAAAAAGCTCTTCAATTTAGTATTCTTTTGTCTCCAATCATGATAAATTGCAATCCAACGGCACCCTAACCAACCAAAGAAAATGTAATTTGTAATGATCATTATTGAAAAGGAGGACTATGCTCCAATTGGCTTCAAACTCAAATTCATCCACATGAGAGGCCAATATGCCATGCAATCCAAAAGTCACTCATGATTTGTATTTATAAGATACTTGAATAATCTTGTTAATATCATTTTTCTTGTATTTTAAACCTCGATTAAGAAAGAATTTATGTATTAACATATTTTAATTATGATAAGTAACTGTATTTAGAATTTTTATATTGTTATTATACATAGTACACAACAATGTTAAAATATTTTATCAAAAGATCTATTTGACCTCTTTAAGGAATGTGTTAATGAATGCTGCATTAAAAAGTAGCAAAAACTAATAAACAAATATTAAGTCTTTAACTAAAAGTTGCTCAACTCTAAAAAGAAAGTGGTCAAATGCAATAAAAACTCAAAATTAATAAAACATAGAGGCTAAATATTTATGGGTTTAAGTAGTTTATGGACAATAAAGTCCATTTTCAATCATCTTCTTCACCAAAAAAAATTAATTAATGTCTTTGATCTGATGATAAAAAAACATTTATCAGAAGCTAATGTCATAGATTGAAACTTGTAACTAACTCTTCAAAAAAAAAATGAAAAAAAAAAATATTCATCAAAGTAATAAATTTTAAATTATGGGATTTAGAATGAATTTTTCCCCTAAAAAAATGGTTTAGAATGACTTTTTTTCTCCCAAAAAAAAAAAAAAAAAAAAAACTCTTTATCTCTTCAGTCAAGACTCAAAGACCCAAACTATTTCCTCTACTCCAGAGACGCTCCACACGAGCACCAGCTTCGCCCCTCTTGCCTTCGTTGGTTCTCTCTCTCTGAAATCGGGGTCAATGTCAGACAGCAACAAGTCAATTCGGTGGGGGTATTTACCTGATGAGATTCTTACCCATATTTTCACTTTCCTACCTATCAAATCCATTATCCTCTGTACCTCTGTCTCAAAAACCTGGAAATCCCTAATCCAAAACCCTACTTTCATTTCCACCCATCTCCACCACTCCCACACCAAAAGCCAAAACCTCTTCCTCCTCTTAAACATCTCACGGAATGACAGAGAAGTCTACACATTGCATAAAGAAGACGATCCTGATTTCATTGAATACACCAGCTTTGATTCCCCTTTCCATGCTCCTGCTCCACACCTTCACGATGTCGTCGGCACTTTTAACGGCCTGATATGCCTCTCCTATGATCACGCTAACGACATCTTTCTCTGGAACCCTTGTGTGAGAAAGATTCTCCAACTTCCTTATCCCGATGTCACCGTCGACACACATGGTGAGTCCTGCACATCTTTTGGGTTTGGATTTGATCCAAAAACTAACGATTATAAAGTGGTCAGGATTCTCTCCATATTGGGTACTCCTTCGGACTTTGGAATGTCTCGATCCGTGGTCGATGTTTACTCACTCTCCACTGGTGAATGGAGAATGCTTAGTGCTTCTGCTTCTCTGCCTCCTACATGCGCTATAATTAGTCGCGGGCTGCCGGCATTTGCCAATGGGGCACTGCATTGGATTGCTGTTGCAAATGATAAAAAACGGTTTGTTTTGGTGTTCGATTTGGGGGACGAGGTCTTCCGCCAAATTCTGCTGCCAGAACTTCCAAGTTATGCAGGGAAGATGATGTGGACTCGTGTTTCCGTATATGGAAATTCCATTGCTGGGTTTCAAAGAGGGATAGGGATTGGTCAGATCAATATATGGGTGATGAAAGAGTATGGTGTTGCATCGTCGTGGACAAAATTTTCACATCAGTGTCCAAGTCTGGGAATGCCCTCTCCATACCCAGTTGGCTTTAGGAGGAATGGTGAGGTTATATTGCTAAATATTGAATTAGAGCTCGTCTCGTGGAATCCAGATAGCCAAGATATTAAGAATCTTGAAATTAATGGATATTTGGATACTTTTTGTGGTTCTTATGTCGAAAGTCTAGTTTTGTTTGACAAAGCCACTAAAGGTGTAGTTACATACTGAGGAAAAACAGAAAATCGGTAGGATGCTTCTCATGTTTTTATATATTCTTTTTATGATTTTTCATTTTGTTCTTTATGTATACTTGAATTAAGTTGATCATACTTGCGTATTGATTATCTTAATGGCTTTATCTTCAGGATAAATAGCTTATCAAGGTTGTGGTCACTCTCTATTATATTGAGATGATAGTTTAGTACATAGCATGTATACTTAGTATTGTTTGTCCTCACTTCAAAATTTCTTTAATATAATCATTTATTACTTATAAAATAATGCACTTATAGTTCTTAAATTCTTGCAGGACCTCATGCAATCATGGTTATTGATGAGCTCTAAATGAGACATTAATTCAGCAAAACAAAATATTCAACAAAGCTCTTTGATGTTGTATAGTTTCTTATAACTGAATTAACCTATTATGTCGAAACGGCTTGAAGTAGTATCATGTTAATCTCCTTTTGTGGCTACACCATTGTTATATTAGTATTTTTTGATGATTCGCAGTTTGGTTTCACAGTTTGGTTTCAGTGTATTCACTGAAATGATTAAGTATTTAATTTTGCCTACCATGCTTGCATTACGATGAACATGCTTGCCATTGTTGTGTGTGTAAACATGGATATACTGCTCAGTTGTGTTAAATGTCTTTTTCCTCAGACAACTAGATTTTTGTTGTACCTGTCTAAAGAGGTCTAAAAGTCATTATTGATAAAAAGTTAAAAGGACAGGGAAGAAAAGGGGGGTGGGGGTGACAATTGCATATTACATATTACCATCTAATAAGGGTTCTGTCGGGATACCTATATAAAAAAAAAGGGTTCTGTCGGGATTCATTTTAAATAGTTGCATTTGTTCTTTAAATTTTTTTTTTTTTTTTGGTGGACATCCTACAATGATAACAAGTTTTAAGAGATAAAACACCTATCAAAAAAGTTTTAAGAGATAAATCTGATGGAATTAATGATTGATCCTGCAGACCTTAGTTGAAACATTGAATTAAAGACCACATTCTATGCATATGAACGGAAGACAAAGATTCACATGGATTTCTTTTAGGACTATACATCTGTACATTTCCTAAGAAGTAGGGGAGAGGCCCCCAACTTAGCGAGTTTGACTATGGGAATTCTAGTCTTTGTTAAAAATAATATTGGTAATTAAAAACTGCATCAGTTGGTTTTAGTCTTTTAGTTGCAAGAGCATAGGCTTTTGACCAAGTAGGGAATTAAAGTGATTGCAAGCGTAAGCCCAAGAGAATTGAGACAGGGCTGTGTTGTGGATGTACAAGTTTGTCGCTAGTGGCAGGTAACTTATTTTCATTTGATTTCTACTAATAATTGGTTGAATTGCTTTGGAACTGTAATAGATCTTCTATAGTTGCTAAGGAGCAAAAGAAAAAACCTACAGTTCCACCTATTTGCCTACATGCTGATGATGTAACCTTTTTTTTTTGATAGGTGACATGCTGATGATGTAACCTGTTTGAACATGTGGTTCCCATTTTGGAATATTATTCTGTGTAAGGATGAATAGAGTTGTGCCTCTTGCTAAATCATTTGAGTGAGCTCATCATAAAAGAGTGATTATGTCCTCAACAATATAAAGGGACTTTTTGTCCTTCATTTTGATGTTAGAATTTTCCTTCTTTGTTTTATCATTTTTCCTATAAATCTTTAGTTCTTTACATTAATATGACATGTGGAAGTCAAATCAAGAGTTGTGAATGTGAGTTTGTGCACATTTGAATGTGCTATCACTTCCAATCTGCATCTTATTGCTTTTTATCAAATAGACTGATTGGTATTTTCTTTTAATTTTGTTTTAGTTGACATATACAAGTGCCCTATAGTTTAGATTCCAAACTCACTCTCTGTCTAGAGGCCAAAATTTGCCGTGACGATTAACACTTTCTGTTCACAATGTCATTACTCTTATTCACACTTTATTGTTTCATGATTTCTATTAACTGTATGAGATGGTATGCGATACCATTTCATGAATTCATGGATGCACAAGTGCACGCACCACATACATTCTCTCTTATCTTCCAGTTAAATGTTAGGTTTCAATCAAGATCTTCAAGCTTGTGCCCATGACTTGTGGGGACTACTATCTAGTTGTTTTTACCTACCATGCTTTTGTTAAAGGGAGATTAATTTCTGATAATCTTTGTTAGCACACGACTTGTTTGAGAAAATTAGAAATACTAGGAGGTGGAAAATTTGGTTTGCAGCCTATAAAGTTGGCATGTAGAAAGCATATGATAGACTTATCTGGGACTTCATTTTGGCTATGCTAAAAAAAAAAAAGAAAGAAAGAATTTTAGTCCTCATTGGATCAATTTGATTCTGCAATGCATCTGCACAATTTGATATCAGATTCTATTGAATGGTTCCTGTTACTTTCCTTA
Source organism: Quercus tomentella (assembly GCA_028535165.1). Lineage (NCBI taxonomy): Eukaryota > Viridiplantae > Streptophyta > Magnoliopsida > Fagales > Fagaceae > Quercus > Quercus tomentella. The sequence goes on along the minus strand of JAPQVY010000012.1, from coordinate 42,947,121 downwards.
TTGTGGCTTAAAGCAATGGGATCCACTTTCACCTTATATGTGTGCAGCTATGCTGTCTCTGGCTTTATTGGAGGGACAGTATCAGATATTGTAAGGGATAGGATTGCAAGAAATCTGGACCCTTGTTGATTGCATTATTTTTATTCAAGGTACTAGTGACATGCAACATAGTGTGTTGAAAATTTTGAGGTGGTATTATATCCTTTTTGGACAAATTGTAAATTTTGACAAATTTGAGGTGTTTTCTATCCTATTACTTGTGAAGATAGTATAAACTCTGTGTTAGATCTTCTTAAAATTGTAAATTTTGACAAATCTGAGGTGTTTTTCTATCTTATGACTTCTGAACATAGTATAAACCCCGTGTTAGATCTTAAGCTAGCTTGGTAAGTATTTGGGTCTTGACTTAGATTATGGTTTGAAAAAAGGCAATGTGTTTTAGAATTGTAGTTGAAATGGTAGCTCAGAAACTTTAGAGATGGAAAGCAAAATTGTTGTCTCAATTAGGCTGATTAATTTTAATCAAACGTGTTATGGGGTCATTGCCTCTGTCACCCTTTTTCATGAAGTGCCTGATGCAATTTGTAAAGATATTGTTAAAAGGATTCCAAAGTATTTTCTGGGATATTGTAGGGATCTTAAGCTAGCCTGGTAAGTATTTGGGTCTTGACTTAGATTATGGTTTGAAAAAAGACAATGTGTTTTAGAATTGTAGTTGAAATGGTAGCTCAAAAACTTTAGAGATGGAAGCAAAATTGTTGTCTCAATTAGGCTGATTAATTTTAATCAAACATGTTATGGGGTCAATACCTCTATCACCCTTTTTCATGAAGTGCATGATGTAATTTGTAAAGATATTGTTAAGAGGATTCCAAAGTATTTTCTGGGATATTGTAGGGATCATGAAAAATCATTTACTAGATAGAAATGTTATCTTGCTCATGCTAGAAAGATCTGGTAAGTTATTTGTAATCCAAATTGTTTGTTGTCTAAGGAGTTGATGGCAAGTACAGTAAAATGGAAAGAATCTTTAGGGTCGGGTTTAAACCTTTCAACTATTGGGGTTGGAAAGGTGTCATGTCTTGTAGAAATTCAGCTTGGGTTGTAGCTAAATGGTGTATTGGAGATGGTACTTTAGTTTCACTAAATCATCCTACTTGGTTTAAGTTGAAGGAAGAGGTAGATTAGGAGATGAGAGTTTTTATGCAAACTATTGCAGATCTAATTGATTGAGACAGATTGTGTTGGAAATTCTCACTAGGAAACTTTACCAACCTGCAGTGGCAGGTGAAATATACAAGATTCCCAGAGGGAACTTTCAGGAGAAGTTTTATTTCTTTTAGATAATTTTATTAAGACTACTTCATGAGCAAAGAACATGAAAAGCCTAAGAAAAAATTATTATAACTAATTGCAAGAAGACAAAGATTCTAAAAACATTGCAATAGAATCACAATGTGTAAAATCCCATGAACGATACAAATCAATTAAAGAGTTATAAAAAGTTGCTAGCGACTGACTCTCTGTGCACTCCTCACCTTCAAACGTATGTCAGTCATGTTCTCTTCAAATAATCCACATCAAACATATATAAAGGTATTTCTTAAGCAAAAACTATAGGTTGGAAGGTAATGATGGTACTGTTATTTCTACTTGGCAAAATTCTTTTTGGTCCAGATTTTAGATGTTTAGATTACTTTTTATGTCTTATTTTTATGTAAAATTATTAATGATTGGTTTGTAAAGTCATAGCTAACTAAAAGACAAGTTGTTATTTCTAATTCATGTGTGATGCGTGGATCATTTGTTTTTTCTCGTCTAATTGCAAGAGCAATTGTTTTTTTAGTCAATTAGTTTGCGTTAGTATGTGGTACTAGAAAGGATTTTTTCTTTTGATAAGCCATAACAGATTTTTTGCTATCCTAATACGTGAGGGTCTGGTTATTGCAATGGCTGTTGTTTCTTTGAAAATAATGCAGTTAACCTTAAAAGGCTATATGAAAAAATTTGTCAATAATATGTGACTAAACTTCGGTGGTTGTAGGTATCTCACTCTATAATCCAATTTCTTTATTCTTAAGAGTCATATAGTTTATGCCACATGTCTCTACTCTTCAATTGACTATATTTCTCTCTCCAATGACAATAAATTGCAAACCTGTAGGAACGTAACCAGCCAAAGAAAATCTGATTTGTAATTATTATTATTATTATTTTAAAAGGGTACTAAGCTCCAATTGGCTTCGAACTCAAATTCATCCACCTAAGATGGTCGATATGCCATTCACTAAAAGTGGCCAATGGATTATTCCATTTAATCCAAAAGTCACAAGCAATTTGTGATGAAAGATAGTTGAAATTTTTTGTCAATATCATTTTCTTGTATTTAGAACCTTAATTAAGAATGAATTTCCATTTTCACTTTTTTTTGTTGACAAATGATAGTAAATATTGTCAATACACATAGCATGTTCAAAATATTTTATCAAATGACCTACTTAACCTCTTTAAAACTTGGAATACGCTATTGTGTGCTCAATTGCACTTGTTAAAAAGATATTAAGTGAACTCTACTAAATTGGAAAATAGCAAAAGTTAATAAACAAAAATCCCTTAAAAAAGTTGGTTGATTCAATTAAAAAAAAAAAATTCAACATTGATATAGCACCAGCACAAGCTTTTAGCAATTCTCAATTTGTCAAAAGCCAAAACCTAAAGATTTGTGGGTTTTAATAGATTATAGTTAAAAATGAACTTGAAAAATTAAAATTGAACTTCATTAAATTTTAGGGATGAAAATGATATCATAGGAACAAAAGAAATGGGAGGGAATTTTTACTTTAAACCTTATAGTTTAGGGGTAATTCAAATTAAAGGGGGTAATTTAAATTAAACCCCAAATTTTATCCAAGAAAAAAACCTCTAAATTATTGAAATGTAACAAATTAAACCTTGTAATCAACATTGGTATCACACTATCACATAAATTTTAATTATTAGAAGAGAGGGGAAGGTTATTTCTGAAAAGAAAAAAGATTCCAGTATGTATACATGGGATTACCCAAAAAAAACTTCATTAAATTCTAAACTATGGGATTTAGATTGAATTTTTCCCAAAAAAAAAAAAAAACAAAAAACTCTTAAAGATCTCTTTTGACTTTTGAGTTTTAAGTCAAGACCCAAATTATTTCCTCCACTCCACACAAAACAGTCGTTCCACAAGCGCACAAGCTTCGCCCCACTTGCATTCGTTAGTTCTCCTCTCTCTCTGAAATCGGGGCAATGTCAGACAGCAACAAGTCAGTTCGATGGGGATGTTTACCTGATGAGATTATTTCCCATATTTTCGTTTTCCTACCCATCAAATCCATTATAATCTGCACCTCAGTCTCAAAACCTGGAAATCCCTAATCAAAAACCCAGCTTTCATTTCCACCCATCTCCACCACTCCCACAACAAAAACAAAAACAAAAACAAAAACAACCTCCTCCTCTTATGGCTCTCACGGAATGACAAACAAGTCTACACATTGCATAACGACGACGACGATCCTGATTTCACTGAATACACCAGCTTTGATTCCCCTTTCACTGCTCCACACCTTCAGCCCCATCACATAACATGCAATGTTGTTGGTACTTGTAACGGCCTGCTCTGCCTTTCTGACGCTAACGAAGTCTTCCTCTGGAACCCTTGTGTGAGAAAGTTTCTACAACTTCCTTCTCCCAATGTTACCTTCGATTCACGCGGTTTGTCCCACGTGTCTTTTGGGTTTGGGTTTGATCCAAAATCTAATGATTATAAGGTGGTCAGGATTCTTTGCATACTACTGCGTAGTCCTTCTGAGTTTGGAAAGTCTCGACTGGAGGTTGATGTTTACTCACTCTCCACTGGTGAATGGAGAATGCGTAGTGCTTCTGCTTCCCTGCCTCCTATATGGGGTACACTTCGTCGTGAGCGACCGGCATTTGCCAATGGGGCGCTGCATTGGATTGGTCTCAGAAATGATAACGAATAGTTTGTTTTGGTGTTCAAATTGGGGGACGAGGTCTTCCGCCAAATTCTGCTGCCGGAACTTCCAAGTTATACAGGGAGGATGGTGTGGACTCGTGTTTCCGTGTATGGAAATTCCATTGCTGGGTTTCAAAGGACGGTAGGGAGTGGTCAGATCAATATATGGGTGATGAAACAGTATGGTGTTGCGTCGTCGTGGACAAAATTTTCACATCAATGTCCAAGTTTGGGAACGCTCCAACCATGCCCAGTTGGCTTTAGGAGGAATGGTGAGGTTGTATTGGAAAATGACAGAAATAATGGGGTTATATTGGAAGATAATGGAATTGGTGAGGTTGTATTGCTAAATGATAGAAGAGGGCTCATCTCGTGGAATCCAGATAGCCAAAATGTTAAGAATCTTGAAATTAATGGATCTTATAAGACTTTTTTGGGTTCTTATGTCGAGAGTCTAGTTTTGCTCGACAAAGCCACCAAAGGTGTAGTTACATACTGAGGAAAAGCAGAAAATCGATAGGATGCTTCTCATGTTTTTATTTTTTTTATATACTTGACATTGATCATACTGCGTATTGATTATCTTAATGGCTTTATCTTCAGGATAAATAGCTTATCATGGTTGTGGTCATTCTCTATTATATTGAGATGATAGTTTAGTGCATAGCATGTATACTTAAAATTGTTTGTCGTCATTTCAAAATTTCTTTAATATAATCATTTTTTACTTATAAAATAATGCACTTATAGTTCTTAAATTCTTGCGGGACCTCATGTAATCATGGTTGGTGATGAGCTCTAAATGAGTAACAAACAGTAATTCCGCAAAAGAAAAGATTCAACAAAACTCTTTGATAGTGTGTAGTTTCTTAGTACTGAATTAGCTTATTATGTCAAAATGGCATGTAGTTCTCTTATGCTAAACTCCTTTTGTGGCTATACCATTGTTATATTAGTATTTTTAATGATTTGCAGTTTGGTTTCAGCGTATTTACAGAAATGATTAAGCATTTAATTTTGTCTGCCATATATGCTTGCATTGTGATGAAGATGCTTGCCAATGCAGTGTGTGTAAACAAGGATAAACTGCTCAGTTGTGTTAAATGTCTTTTTGAGAAATGGACTCAATTAACCAGATGGGATTACGGGTTGGTACTTTTAATAACTTGTTCTTCTCCATTTTCCACCCCCCCCCCCCCCCCCATCACCCCCCTCCTCAACATGATTCTTATCTGCTTGGTTGCCACTGGTGTTGTAAATATGGCAGGAAGCATATTCATGGTTTTCAGTTGCCCAGTTTTTGATATTGCATTCCTTTCCAGAGCCTATCTCAATTCAAGGCAAGAGGGGCTCCATGAGTATGTATTTTGTAAGGTAGACTGAGTTCTTATGTTCCTTTTTTCTGTGCTAACCAGTGAATTGAATCTTTGTCTTCCATTTGTATGTTGAGCTTAACCATTTAATTAAATGGATAGCTTATTTTGTAATTTTACTACAAAAGAGGTACAATGTTTTATGTGTGTGTGTAGTTTTTTTTTTTTTTTTTTTCAAAACATGAAGTTTGGTTTCATTGGGTGAGAGTCCTTGTTTATTTGAAATTTCCAGTTGTTTCCTCTTGGAATTTCTGGGGCTTCGCTTTGGTTTGGTTGGACTATATTGCTTGGCAAGAAGATATTGGACATCTCACAATGATGCTGTTTACTCTCCATGGACTATTCAATGTAATTGCATGGGGAAACCTCCTACAAGAAGTGAGTGCAAATGGTGTAATTCTTTTTTGGTGTGTTGCTATATTTATATATAGGCGAAAAGCCTATTTCGTCCCTACATTTTCACGCGATTCCCACTTTGGTCCCTCAATGTTTTTTTTAACCGCTTTTAGTCCCTATTTAGAAAAACACGTTCTGTTTTAGTCCCTACTATCAGTGCCCTAATGGCAAAATTCTAGGTGGCAGACGGAACACCCTATTAGCTGATGTGGCGCCGATGTGGCGTTGATGTGGCGATTAAGTGGCATTTTTATATGCCACGTCAGCATTTTAAAATAAAATAAAATTTTAGTTATTATTTAATTGTTTAAATAATAATTAATAATTAACATAAAATTTTCTTTTCTTTTCATTATTTTGTTGGAAGATCATCTTTGTGTTCTTCGTTTTCTTACAGTTCATATTCTTCATGTTTTAGTAAATTAATTCCTAGTTTCTTGTCTTTTCTTTTCTTTGCCTTTCCAGTACTTTCTTTGTAACCAAATAAATCGAAATTCAGAACTTAGATCAAACAATAATCAACATACACCAACCAAAATCCAGAAATCAACATACACCCACCAAAATTGAAAACCCAAAAATCAACATACACTAACAATCAAACCCAGAAACAGATCTGCATATTCAAAAATTTTAACCCAAGATACACCCATTAAAATCAAAAGACCTGCATCCTCTTTGTTCACAAAATCAACACCAATCTCCAAGTTGGAAACCCACCAATCCATCGAAACACAAAATCAAATCCAACTTGGAAACCCACCGATCTCCACCATCCTCCAAATCCCACCATTCTCTCAAATCCAGCCTTTGAATCATAACCCACAAATTCCCCACATATTAGTGTACCAATTCGCCAAAAACCCACAAACCCAGATCAACAAATCTCACAAACCCACGAACCCACAAATCCGCCACAGATCAGTGCACCAATCCGCCACAAATCCACAAACCCAGATCAGCAAAACTCACAAACCCACAACCTACAAACCCAGATCCACACCACTGAGCTAAGAGATAGAGAGATGAAAGAGAGAAACTTGCCTATCTGGGAGAGAAAGACAACGATTCGTGAGAGTGGATTGGTCACAGGTGGTCAGAGAGAGACTTGAGCGAATCATGAGAGTGGGTCGGTCAGATGTGGTGAGGCGATGAACCACTGTCAGTTTTAGTGGCGGCGGCGGTGGAGATGAGCAGAGAGGCTGGCAATGGAGTTAGAAAGAGTTGTGAGAGTTTTGGAAGAGAGAGAGGAAGGTTTGAAAATATTATGGGAGTCCGGTTTGAGTTTTGTGTTTTCTTTTTGTGTTTGGTTTCAAAGCATAAGTTTTGATTTTCTGGGCAAGCATAAGAATTAACTAATTTTCTGGGCAAGCTTAAGTTTTGATTTTTAATTTGTTTTCTTTTTTGGTTTAAATTTTCTGATGTGACTTTTTATAAAAAATTAAAATGCTAACGTAGCATATAAAAATGCCACTTAATCGCCACATTAGCGCCACATCGGTGCCATGTCAGCTAATAGGGTGTTCCGTCTGCCACCTAGGACTTTGTCGTTAGGGCATTGACAGTAGGGACTAAAACAGAACGTGTTTTTCTAAATAGGGACTAAAAGCGGTAAAAAAAAAAAACTTAGGGACCAAAGTGGGAATCGCGTGAAAATGTAGGGACGAAAATAGGCTTTTCGCCTTATATATATACACGTGTTTTTCTATTGCGTCTATATTTGTTTGTTTTCTAGAAGAAGCATACATTTATTATCACTGAATTTGAACTACCCCATTGCTTGAGTGGCAATATATATTCATATATTATTTATAGCATATTAGCATACCAAAAAAAAAAAAAAAAAAAAAGCAAAGGAAAAGGACAGAAGCAAATAGGAATGACAATACTAGATAATTATTTAATAAAGCAAAGAGTTTCAAGACTTATGAGCAAGAACAACTATTAATTTTATTAATTTGATTTGACCCCCGTTGAAATTGATACTTAATTCCATTCCTTTCTACTTGGCCTGTTCCATCCACAACTCTTTGATTAAAACATTTTATTTATTATTCATATGCACAAATTACCTTGAATTGTCAGTTTCCACTACAAGACTGGTAAAATACAGACTAAGTTTACGGAAATGAAGAGATAGATATTTGATCACTATTAAGATTGGTTGTAGTTTCATAGATTGGCCTTGGGCCTTCATGTTACTCTTGTTGGACTATGTAGCTTGATCAGACGCTTGATGAAAGAATGACTAGCTGGGATTGGAAAGATGAGCTAGCTGGGATTAAGGTGGGAGTTCCACTTTAAAATGGACTTAATTCTTGAGAAGTTCTGCTTGAGGTTTGAGATGGTACACTGTGTTGGTTTTCAGAAGGAGGGGGGGTGAAATATAGCTATTCAACCGGGGGACAAAAGGTTTTTTTAGGGGAACTAAAAGCAGGCTTACAAAATATGGTTATGTGGTGGCAGTCTTTATTCATGTTTATTATACAGATAACAAGGTGATTGTTCAAAGACACAAGCACAACACTATTAACTATTCAAGAATGGGATATTGTGATTATATTTCCTTAAAAGACGTTATACACAATAGAATTTATGATTTAAATTAACTTTGGTAAACGGTTTATGGAATGAGAATGTGACGACTTAGGTAGAAGAACGTCAATAACTCTTGGTCATTGGGTAGATTGTATTGATATTCTTGCTTAGACATCAGCTAAGGCTGTCTGGTGAACTTTGCTAAGTTATGTTATAGTTGACTAAACTTGTTTTGGTTTGTATATACTCTTTCTTGATTGTTAGATAGATCATGCTGATATTCTTTTTTAGACTGATGCTAAAGGCTGTCTGGGGAACTTTGCTGCATTACGGTATGGTAGACTAAACTTTTGTTTTGATTTGGATTTACCCTTTCTTGATCGTTGCTTAAAATCAACTTCTTACTCCTTTTTTCTTTTTAATCTATCATCTTCTTGATTTGATGATATGTTCATAGATAATGATTATGAGAAACACAGACTTGGAAAAGCATGGTGCTAATGTATGTGTCATTGACCAGACTTGTTGGTGACGATTGGCTCCCATCCATGTTGTCTTATTCATGTGACAAAACATTTGTGATGATAACTAGTTCATGGTAACCTGAAATTATGTGCAAAACATGAGAATAGTAGTGAGTCCCTTCAGTCTTGGCTTCTTGTCATAATCTTTTAGCTTGTGTAGTGCTTGGTGTTTCTGTATGCGTGTGCCGATCAGAGTGCTTCCTTGGTTTTGGAAGAAGCCAAGCTGATATGTAATTAGATGTATGGTTACATGCTCACATTATTGCTACAGTGTTTATATATATCTCACTGTAATTAATTTGTTGCTCATCACATAGAGTTGGAGCCATTTTCCGTTAAAGCCATTTTTGAATTGAGTAGAACTAGGCTTGCTAATTTCACCACTCCCACAACAAAAACCTCCTCTTCAACCTCTACTCACAGACTCTCAAAGAGTCCTACACATTGCATAACATTCCAGGTTTGATTACCCTTTCCATCTGTCATTCCTTAAGTCACCTTGTGAAATATACTGTGTGGTCGGTTCTTGTAACAGCCTTCTCTGCCTTTCTGATGATAAACTATCTTACACTAACAGATTATGTCTTTGGAACCCTTGTGTTAGAAAATCTTAGTTGAACTTCCTCTTCCCAATCTCACCTACGCCACACACGGTAGCTTCAACATGACTATTGGGTTTGGATTTGATCCCAAAACTAATGACTATAAAGTGGTGAGAGTTGTGACCTTACTAGATAGTCTTGACCTTGAACATTCTCGACCTGAGGTTGAGATTTACTCACTCTCCACTGGTGAATGGAGAATGCTTTGTGCTAGTTTGGTTCTCACATGTGCTTTGAGTCGTCGTGAGCCACAAGAACTTGTCAATGGGGCTCTGCATTGGGTTGCTTTTAGGAGAGCTGATGATGACAACCTTCAACATTTATTTAGTTTGACAATTCTTCTTTTACGCAAGCATTCAAGAGGTTTTGCCTCCATTGTAGCTCACTAATGAATATATTACCTTATTTGGAAGGGAAAATTATTGAAGTTCATAGGTAATAAGCATATTTTTAGCCTTTTATTTTTATGTAATTGAAAATTTCTTATTACAAGTTCTTTGTCTGCATGTATTTGTCTTCAAGTTACAACATTCAGCTACTAAAGTTTTTTTTGTAAATATGTATAAGCATAAACTTGTTCGACCATTATTATTTTATGCAAGCATTCAAGAGGTTTTGCCTCCATGTATCTCAGCGATTATATTTCCTTAATTAGAAAAAAATTATTGAAGTTCATAATTTTTCTATAGTTGAAAACATGCTGATGAACACAGCAATTGTAGGTTTATAAGATTTAAGAGTGATTTTTTTTTTTTTTTTGGTAGCAATGGCATCTTTGATAATTTTCTATTGTTACTTGGGAAGAAATTGTGGTTCAATTTGCGGTGTTTGCATTTTTTTTTTTTTTCCTTCTTATGAAGGATGTCACATTTCTGGTACTTTCCCTTGGTTAGGTTGTTTCTTTACTGTATAACTTTCCCCAGTTCAAAGGTAGCAATAGATTGTAGGCATGGCAAGCATTCTTGCCTTCAATTTTATCTCAATGATGAATATATTTCCTTAATTGGAAGGGAAAATTATTGAAGTTCATAAGTATTCAACATAGTTTTTTGAAAATTTTGAGGTGGAATTTTTTGTATTTTTTTGTAGAGACATTGTAGGGAGCAGGTAAATTCATGTACTAAACTGGAATTTCATCTGTGCTCATCTAAGAAAGATCAGGGGATAGGAATTAGTATTTAATAAATGGGTCCTTTGAATAAGGTTTGATAGCAAAGCAGTTCTGTTATAAAGGAGTTATTTGTAATCCAAAATGTTTGCTGCATAATGAATTAATGGCTAAGTACTGTAAAGGAAAGCATTTTTAGTTTCAGGTTTAAGCGCTCTGACTATTGGGTTGGAAAGTTGTCCTGTCATGTAGATAATCAGCTTTGGCTTGAACTAAATGGTGTATTGGAGATGGTACTTCAGTTTCGCTGAATCATCTACTTGGTTTAAGTTGAAGGGTAGATAGAAAAATGAGAGTTTTTATGTGAACTGTAGATCTAATTGATCGTGACAGATTGTGTTGGAAATTTTTTCTCACTAGGAAACTTTACCAACCTACAGTGGCAGGTGAACTATGTAAGATTTCATTGTATAAGGGGAAAATTTAAGGACAAGTTAATCAGGCCACACTCTAATTCTGGTCTGGACTTTATAGTGTTTTCTTATGAAAAAGACTAGACTTTGGAAGATAATTATGGTACTATTGTTTCTGCTTGGCTGTATTCCTTTTGGGCCAGATTTGAGAGTTTGATATTACCTTTTAAAAGTCTTATTTTCCTGTGGAAATAATTAATAATGATTTGTTTGTGAAGCTAGACCTAAATTAGAAGACAAGTTGTAGTTTCTGATTCATCGGTGATGTCTTGTGAATATGAGGAAATTGTGAATCATTTGTTTTTCTCTTGTCCAGTTGCAGGAGCACTTTGGTTTTGCTTCAGTGTGTGGTATTAGAGTGGATTTTTTTTTTTTAATACATTTAAAAAAAAAAAATGGGGGTGGGGGTCAGTTAGAATAGGTTCTTTGCAACCCTAATCAGTGAGGGTTAGGTTAGAGCGGTGGCTACATGTTTTCTTTGACAATAATGCAGTTATTTTTCTTGTCATGGAGGTTACCAACTTTTGCATCTAGTTCCTTTTACTTTTCCCTTGTTGAGTTGTTGTTTCTCTACTACATAATTTTTCTGGTTAGGAGGCAGCGATAAGTTGTAGGCATTGGAAACCTTTCCTTATATCCCTTTGTAGGCGTTGGAAACCTTTCCTTATAGACATCCCTTTCATCCCACACCAATGATGTGAAGGTGGAATTTAATCCAAAATCCTAAGACAAGCCCTAAAAAAATCTATCAGGAAGCTAAGTTAACACAAGTCCTAACACAAATGCTGAAATTTGTTTCATCTTATAATGTGCTAATGTTCTTAGTTTTTTCTTTTGGTCAAAGTCATCTTTTACTAACTAATAGCTAAAGAAATAAGTTTTTGGTGTTATATGAATGAAAATAATACATTGAGTGATCATTATTGTTGAGTGAGGAATATCGAAAAATTATTGTTGAAGAAGGGATAGCCCTACAAGTATATATATATATAGACACACCAGTGTTCAATGTGTCTTACTTGCAGGGCTATCCAGACACACCAGTGTTCAATGTGTCTTACCTGTAGGGCTATCCCTTCTTCAACAATAATTTTTCGATATTCCTCACTCAACAATAATTGATCACTCAATTTATTATTTTCATTCATATAACACCAAAAACTTATATAGACACGTACACACATACCCTTAACACCCCCCCCCCCCCCCTTTTATTTATTTATTTATTTTTAACGTATATACCTTTAACTAATAGCTAGGCTAGGGATGTATTACTTAGAGCATGTTAACTAATAATACCAACCTTAATTTTATAGTGTTTTGTGGTTGCATGGTTGGCTTTGGCTTTATTTTCAAATGTTTTATCTTTCTTGTAAAAAACAGTTGATGTCATATTATATTTATAAGAATATTACTTCAACTCAGTAAATGAAAAGATTCAACAAAACTTTTTGATGGTTTTTAAATTCTTAGTATGAAATGAGTTAATTATGTCACAATGGTTATTTATGTTGAACACATTATGTGGCCACATTATTCTTATGTTAATATTTCTAGATGGTTTGCTGTTTGGTTTCAATGTGTTTACATAAATTATTCAGCACTTAATTTTGTCAGCCATACTGTACTGTGATAAAGATGCGAGTGTTATGCCTATTTAAAACATTGAATTAGAGGCCATCTTTCAATGCAGCGTAGCAACGTTGGTCCTGACATTTTATAAGCAACAACCACCAAATTAACTTCGAAAACACATTCCACTGGACAATACTTTTTCAACACTAGATGCATATCCTTATATTCCATGGCATAAGAAGCAGCCGGATTTGTCATTGACACGACTTTCATTTCAAGTAATATGTGTCAACATGACGTTTTTGGACGCTCTCATCCAAGTGGTGGGTGTGCATCATTTAACCTTTGGGCCAAAATTGATGGAATGATTGTTGAAAATGCCGAGTCTATCATATACGTGTTGGATACTCTAATCCAACACCTCATGGTCTTATGGTCATAAATGAACCTGCATTATTGTTCACTATTTTGAAATTATGTTTATTTGAAAAAGTGTTAGTTTTAAAAAATGCTTATTAAAATTGGGATTTTTTTTTAATATATAAATAAAGTGTTTAGTAAAAGCTGTTAGAAAAAATAAGCAATTAGTCGGCTTATAAATGCATCCCAAACATGCATGAATCTCTAGTAATTAATAGTTTCAAAGAACTAAAAATTGTAGCAACGATAATACATGCCATTCAACACTTGAAAATGAAAGATATGAAGTTCATAAAATAAAAATAAAATAAAAAATAAAAACAAACAAACAAAAAGAAAATAAATAAATAAATTTGACATCTTTATATTTTTAGTCAACTTCGACAAGGAATTTCTATCCACGACTTTTTCTAAGAAGAAATTTCTATCAACTTGAGAGACAAGAACACTTTACTACTTTTGCATCTTGGACACTTCTATCAAAAGTGGTGGCGGGTGCCTAATAGTTTTTCCCATCATTAAGTAGCGTTTGGGCAATCTAACCAAATCATTCTTGGAAAATGCTATCAAAACTAATGGGATACTCTCATTCTTGGAAAATTCTACCCAAAAATTTTTAATGTTATTTTTATGGATACTACCCACAACCTATTGGATATTCTAAATCTTGCTTATATATATATATATATAATAAAAAAAAAAAAAATCTACCCTTATTTGGGATGGACATTTCATTGGCTCAAAAATACTCCTACACCCCCTAGGTTTAAGAAGAGAAAAAACTGAAAGACAACCTGGTGCATAATAGTTTTTCCCATCATTAAGTAGCTTACAACCAATCTTGACCGAATCATTTTTGGAAGATGCTACCCAGACGTGCTGGATACTCTCATTGTTGAAAAATTCTACCCCAAACATTTTTAATTTTACTTTTACGGATACTGCCCAAAACGTGTAGGATATTCTAAATCCCGCTTACACAAAAAATCTACCCTTATTTTGGATGGACATTTTATTCATTCATAAATACCCATACACCCCTAAGTTTGAGAAGAGAAAAAACTGAAAGACAACCCAATAAAAATGCATCCCTAACACTCATATACAATATTGCCTACATAATAGGGCCATTTTCTCATTGGTTTTCAAATTTATTCAGTCAAGAATTTTAATTTTTAATTTTTAAAATTTGTTTATTCGAGGATTCTACTAACCACAAGTAATTTATCATAAACTCTCAATCATGGTTTTTCGTTTTCTTTTTAAAAAACCCCATGTTTTAGGGTAACGGAAATTGAATGTAATAGAAACACTAACAAAGAAATTTGATACAATGGTTATTATGTTAAAGTGTGACAATTTTGGTGACAATTTTGATTTTCTTTTAATGGTTGTAGATGTCATGGCATACCAAATCTAATCATCTTGCCATCAAACTTTTACTACTTATCAAAAAAAAAAAATTATGAGACAATTTTTCTTTACATGATAATAGGTTTCCTTTTCTTAAAAATTAATATGTCACTATCCCTAATTTAGATGTATCTTAGACAATTTTTTTTTTCTTTTTTTTAATAAAAAGGATATATCTCATACACGTCAGACACATTTCCTAAAAATTAGTACACACTATCTCTATTTAAAAATATCTCACGCCTCTCCTTTTCTTTTAGATTGTCTCTCCATTTGATGGAATAATTGTTGGACAGTGCCAAGTCTATTATATACGTGTTGGATACTCTAATCCAACACCTCATGGTCCTACGGGCATAAATGAACTTGCATTATTGTTCAGTATTTTGAAATTATGTTTTTTGGAAAAGTGTCAATTTTAAAAAACGCTTAATGAAATTGGGATATTTTTTTATATATAAATAAAGTGTTTGGTAAAAGCCGTTAGAAAAAATAAACAATAAGTCGGCTTATAAATGCATCCCAAACGTGCATGAATCTCTAGTAATTAATAGTTTCTAAGAACTAAAAATCGTAGCAACAATAATACATGCCATTCAACACTAGAAAAAAGAAAAATATGAAGTTCAAAAACAAAAAGAAAGAAAAGAAATAAATTCAACATCTCTTTTTTTATAGTCAAATTTGACAAATAATTTCTGTGAACTGCTTTTCCAAAGAAGAAATTTCTATCAACTTAAGAGACAAGAACACTTCACTACTTTTGCAATTCTTGGACACTCCAATCCAAAGTGGTGGGGGTGCATAATAGCTTTTCCCATCATTAAGTAGCTTATAGCTTGACCGAATCATTCTTGGAAAATGCTACCTAAACGTGTTGGATACTCTCATTCTTGGAAAATTTCACCCAAACATTTTTAATTTTTTTTTATAGTCAAATTAAACAACTCTAGTATAGTCATTTCTGTCAACTGGTTTTTGTTTGTTTTTGAGAAGAAATTTCTGTAAACTTGAGAAACAGAACAATTTACTCCTACTTTAGTAGTTCTTCGACACTCCTATTCAAGTGGTGGGGGTGCATCCTTAATTGCTTTTAGCCATTTTTGACTAAATGATTTTTGGAAAATATGACCCAAACGTGTTGTATACTCTATTCCCGTTTACAAAAAAAATAACAGCTGGTATCTTAACTTATTAGTAAGAACAATCTTTGACACCATATATTTAAATTCTATTATATCTGTATAAATAAAAAAATAAAATATTTCATGCTGTGCTTATAAAAAAATGAATTACATGTTATAAAAAAATAAATAAATACAAATTTTGAAAGAAAAATGTTATGTCCACAATATTTTCACAACATGTTTTAAGTAGTAGGTTATTAGTAGTTGTTATGAATAAGTAAAAAAGTAATTTAAGTGATGAGTTCATATTAGAACCAATAACTACTAATCACCTAAAATTTATTGTAAAAATATGATGAAAATATTATAAATGTATGACCCTCTTTCTCAAATAAATAAATTCAAATAATTTCTATCAATTTGACGGTTCTTTGACGCTCCTGTCCAATTGGTGGCTGTGCATCATTTTTTACTTTTTGACCATGATTGACCGAATGATTGTTGGAAAACGCCAAGTCTATCATATATGTGCTAGATACTCTAATTAAACAACTCAAGGTCCTATATGCAGAATGAATGTACCTGCTCTTCAAAAAAAAGAAAAAAAAAGAATGAATGTACCTGCATTATTGGACAAGGCCAAGTCTATCATATGCGTGTTGGATACTCTAATCCAACAACTCAAGGTCCTATGTGCAGAATGAATATACCTGCATTATTGATTAGATTTTTCAGATGGAAAATGGTAGGGACACAAAATAATCTACAATTTTTACTACAATTTACCAGGTGGTGAACTGTGTTAAAAGTTGTGGATTATTTTGTGTTCCTAAACATTGCCCCTTTAAAATTGTGTTTTTTTAAAAAAATGGTGTGGTTTTAAAAAGTATTTAATGAAATTGAGCTTCTTTTTAAAGTTGAGTGTTTAGAGAGCGTTTGGATTGTGCTGAAAACTAGCGCGTTTATGTTTTTCAGCTTTTTTTTTTTTTTTTTTTTTTTTCACGCGTTTTTAGCTTTTTGAGTGTTGCGGTTACTGTTCATGTACTGTTCAATGAACAGTAACCGCAAATTTTGACTTTTCCAATTTGTTTCAGCCAATCACAGCACATCGTGTATTGTTTACGGACCCACAAATTTCACTTTTCAGCAACTTTTTCATTAAAAATGGGTCCCACGATACTATTTACACATTTAAAAATTATTTTGCTACAGTGTTTTTCAGTTTTCAATTTCAGTTTTCAGTTTTCAGCTGTATCCAAACGGACCCTTAGTAAGAATTGTTAGAAAGTAATTTTGAAAAACTGAGTGTTTGTCTAGCACTTATATATATATATTATAATAATAATATTATTATTTATTATTTATTATTTATTATTGTTACAATAAAGTTTTTGACTTAGTAATTATTTTTATTAGTGTCATAATTATTTGTTATTATGATTAATGATTTCTTATTGATAGTAATTATTTATTTACTATCAATAATAAAAAATAATTACTAAACAATAATACATAACAATAATACAAGTTTAAATTGTACTACATGATAATTAAAAAAAAAAAATTAGTGTTATTAGATTAGGGAATCAATTCTTCCTAAAAAAAAGATTAGGGAATTAATTTGTTCCTCAAAAAAAGTAGGGACTTAATAATTACACATTCATTTACATTATCAATTATCAATTTTTTTTTTTTTTTGAGAAACATCAATTATAAATTTATAACAATATAACTATATAAGCAAATTTGTGTTATCAAATTTGAATATAAAATAAATAAATAAAAAGTATAAGGTTTTTTTGAATATATAACAAATGGTGGAGGAAATTAAGTTACTGAATATATATATATATATATATATATATGGGTGTGTTTGGATACCACTTATTTGCGGAAAACTAAAAATTTATATATATATATATATATATATAGGTGTGTTTGGATACCGCTTATTTGCTGAAAATTGAAAACTTATTACTTAAAATACTGTAGCAAAATAATTTTTAAAAGGCAAAACATTGTTCATTTGCTACTGTTCACGCGTTTTTGTGCTTTGGTTGGTCTATGAACAGTGCCATGGTACCAGCCAAAAAACGCAGACACGTTGCTAAATAAACGCATACTATATATAAATATATTTTTAGACTTTCAAAATCAAAATGGGGTGTTTAGATTGGAAGTATCAAGTTTTATGTTTAGCTAAAGAAATAAGTTTTTGGTGTTATATGATTGAAAATAATATATTGAGTGATCAATTATTGTTGAGTGAGGAATTTCCAAAAATTATTATTGATGAAAGGATAGCCCTACAGGTAAGACACATTGAAAACTGAGGTGTGTCTATATATATACACACACATACCCTTAAATTTTATAGTGTTTTGTGGTCGCATGGTTGGCTTTAGCTTTATTTTCAAATGTTTTATCTTGCTTGTAAAAAACAGTTGATGTCATGTTATATTTATAATAATATTATATTCATATTATGTCTTCTCTTATTAATTGCCCTTTATTAAGTACCAAGATATCTACTTATTATATAATTTTATAATTGTTGGCATGAGAATATATGCTTTTAGCTCATTTACCTTCTTTCTCAAAAAAAAAATAAAAAAAATGGCTCATTTACCTTTGTCCCCTACCTTCCTTGGTACACATGTTCATGTGGCTTGGACTACTTAGTACGTGAATTCCCCAAAACCACAAAATATTGGTGTAGGTTTTTTCCTTAGGGTTACTTTCTTGTGTTAGATAAAAAAGAAGAATGCCCTGCAGTTCTTAATTTTTTGCAGAAACTTGTGCAATCATGGTTGGGGATTAGCTGTGAATAAGTAATAGACTTTAACTCAGTAAATGAAAAGATTCAACAAAACTTTTTGATGGTTTTTAAATTCTTAGTATGAAATTAGTTCATTATGTCACAATGTTTATTTATGTTGAACACCTTTTGTGGCTACACAATTCTTATGTTAATATTTCTAGATGATTTGCTGTTTGGTTTCAGTGTGTTTACATAAATTATTCAGCACTTAACTTTGTCAGCCATGACTGTACTTTGATAAAGATGCGAGTGTTATGCCTATTTAAAACACTGAATTAGAGGCCATCTTTCAATGCAAGGTAGCAACGTTGGTCCTGACATTTTATAGGCAACAAACAACCAAATTAACTTCGAAAACACCTTGCACTGGACAATACTATTTAAATACTAGATGCATATCCTTATATTCCGTGGCATAAGAAGCAGCCTGATGAAAAATCTGTGGTGAAACCGGGTTTGTCCCATTGACACGACTTTCATTTCAAGTAATTTGTGTTAACATCATGGTTCTTGGACGCTCCTATCCAAGTGGTGGGTGTGCATCATTTAACCTTTTGGCCAAAATTGATGGAATAATTGTTGGACAATGCCAAGTCTATCATATACGTGTTGGGATACTCTAATCTAACACCTCATGGTCCTACGGGCATAAAGGAACCTGCATTATTGTTCAATATTTTGAAATTATGTTTTTTGGAAAAGTGTCCGTTTTGAAAAATGCTTAATGAAATTGGGATTTTTTTATTTATATAAATAAAGTGTTTAGTAAAAGTTGTTAAAAAAATAAACAATAAGTCGGCTTATAAATGCATCCCAAATGTGCATGAATCTCTAGTAATTAATAGTTTCTAAGAACTAAAAATCATAGCAACAATAATACATGCCATTCAACACTAAAAAAAGAAAAATATGAAGTTCAATAACAAAAAGAAAGAAAATAAATAAATTCAACATCTCTCTTTTTATAGTCAAATTCGACAAGTAATTTCTGTGACCTGCTTTTTCTAAGAAGAAATTTCTATCAACTCAAGAGACAAGAACACTTTACTATTTTTGCAGTTCTTGGACACTCCAATCCAAAGTGGTGGGGTTGCATAATAGTTTTTCTTGTCATTAAGTAGCTTATAGCCAATCTTGACCGAATCATTCTTGGAAAATGCTACCCAAACGTGTTGGATACTCTCATTCTTGGAAAATTCCACCAAAACATTTTTAATTTTATTTTTACTGATACAACCCAAAATGTGTTGGATATTCTAAATCATGCTTACACAAAAAATGTACTCCTATTTTGGATGGACATTTCATTGATTCAAAAATACCCCTACATCCCTCGGTTTAAAAAGAGAAAAAACTGAAAGACAACCCAATAAAAATGCATCCCTAACTCTCATATACAACATTGCCTACATAATAGAACCATTTTCTCGTTGGTTTTCAAATTTAATCCAAACTTCAAATTTATTCGGTCAAGAATTTTATTTTTTATTTTTTACAATTTGTTTAGTAGAGTATTCTACTAAGTACAAGTAATTTATCCTAAACTCTCAATCATGGTTTTTCATTTTATTTTGAAAAATCCCATGTTTTAGGGTAATGGAAATTAAATGTAATAGTAACACTAACAAAGAAATTTTCTACGACGGTTATTACGTTAAAGTGTGACAATTTTGATTTTCTTTTATGAGACACTTTTCTTTACATGATAGTAGGTTTCCTTTTCTTGAAAATGAATAAGACACTATCTCTAATTTAGATATATCTCACACAATTTTTTTTTAAAAAAGATATACACATTTCCTAAAAATTAGTACACATTATCTCTATTTAAAAATATCTCACACATCTCTTTTTCTTTTAGATTGTCTCTCCATTTGTTCCCACCCTTATTTTGGCGGTAGTTTAGCGCCGTAAAAAGAATCAAATTCTATCTTTGGTTTTTTATCATTGTGTTATTTATACCACTGTGTTTACAATGGTGGTTGTTGTATTTAGTTTAATATGTTAATAATTATGGTTTTTTTTTTTCCTTCCTTTTTTTTGAAATAGTTTTTATGAATAGGTTGCCAATGGGATTGCTTTGCCATTAGAGTCCAATACGATATACGTGGAGAAAATATGGGCAGGTGGCCTTGGTGGAGGTTAATAGCTTTTAGCCAATCTTGACCGATGATTGTTGGAAAATACTCCCCAAATGTGTGGGTACACAAAAAAAATTAGCTGGTTTCTTAATTTGTTGATAGAAATAATCATCAAGAAGTAGAGTGGACATCATAAATTTAAATTCTACTATATTTATAAATTAAAAAAAAAATCAATTTCTAAAAGAAATAAATTCAAGTAATTTGTGTCAACATGACGATTCTTGTACACGCATATCCAAGTGGTGGGTGTGCATCATTTAACTTTTTGGCCAAAATTGATGGAATGATTATTGGACAATACCAAGTCTATCATATACGTGTTGGATACTCTAATCCAACACCTCATGGGCCTGCGGGCATAAATGAACCTGCATTATTGTTCAATTTTTTGAAATTATGTGTTTTTTTATTTTTTTTATTTTTATTTTATAGTGTCAATTTAAAAAAGTGCTTAATGAAATAAAAATAAATAAAGTGTTTGGTAAAAGTTGTTAGACAAAATAAGCAATAAGTCGGCTTATAATGCATCCCAAATAAGCATGAATCTTTAGTAATTAATAATTTATGAGAACTAATAATCATAGCAACAATAATACATGCCATTCGTTTCTCAAAAAAAAAAAAAAAAATCCATTCAACACTAGAGAAAGAAAAATATGATGTTCAAAAACAAACAAAGAGAAAGAAAAGAAATAAATTCAACATCCCTTCCTTTTAGTCAAATTGGACAAGTAATTTCTATCAACTGCTTTTTTCTAAGAAGAAATTTCTATCAACTTGAGAGCAAGAACACTTTACTACTTTTGCTGTTTTTGGACACTCTTATCCGAGTGGTGGGGTTGCATAATAGTTTTTCCTATCATTAAGTAGCTTTTAACCTATCTTGACCGAATCATTCTTGGAAAATGCTACCTAAACGTGTTGGATACTCTCATTCTTGGAAACTACCCAAACATTTTTATTTTTATTTTTATTTTTATGGAAACTACCCAAATGTGTTGGATATTCTAAATCTTGCTTACACAAAAAATCTACCATTATTTTGGATGTATATTACATTGTTTCAAAAATATTTCTACATCCTTAGGTTTAAGTTGAGACAAAATTGAAAGACAATCCGGTAAAAATATATCTCTAACTCTCATGTACAACATTGCCTACATAATAGGACTATTTTCTCGTTGATTTTCAAATTTAATTTGACTTGAAATTTATTCGGTTAAGAATTTGAACTTTTAATTTTTACAATTTGTTTAGTAAAGAATTCTACTAACCACAAGTAATTTATCCTAAACTCTCAATCATGGTTTTTCATTTCATTTTTAAAACCCCCATGTTTTAGGGTAACGGAAATGGATGTAATAGTAACACTAACAAAAGAAATTTTCTAAGATGGTTATTATGTTAAAGTGTGACAATTTTGATTTTTTTATTGTGTGTAGATGTCGTGGCATATCCTATCTAATCGTCTTGCCATCAATTTTTTACTACTTATCAAATTAGTACACATTATCTCATATATGTTAGACACATTTCCTAAAAATGAGTACACACTATCTCTATTTAAAAATATCTCAGACCTCTCTTTTTCTTTTAGATTGTCTCTCCATTTTTTCCCACCCTTATTTTGGTGGTAGTTTAGTACTGCAAAAAGAATCAAATTCTATCTTTGGTGTTTTTCTATGTTATTTATTTCACTGTGTTTACAATAGTGATTGTTGTATTTAGTTTAATGTGTTAATAATTATGGTTTTTTTTAAAAAAATTAGTTTTTATGAACAGGTTGTGAGTAGAATTTCTTTGCCATTGGAGTCCAATACAATATATATAGAGTAAAGATGGGCAGATTGTTATCTTTTTATTTTTTTATATTTCATTTTATTACTTGAATTGGTTTGAAAGTGTACATTTCTCCTTTATATTACCACCAATGTGATTGTGTTTATATTTAGGTACATGTTTATTTGGTTTGATGTATTCATTTCTTTAATTTTCAATGACTCGGTATACACCTTTACGATTTGGGTAGAACAATGAAAGCATGTTATTTTTGCAATCAATGGTTAATACGAATTTTGTGTTGGATTAAAGGAAATGACACTAAACCCAAAGAAAAAAATTTCAAGTAATTTGTGTCAATTTGACAGTTTTTGGATGCTCCTATATAAGAAATGGGTCTTTTTGGAAAAAATAGACTGAATGATTGTTGGACAATTCCAAGTCTATCAAATACGTGTTGGATACTCTAATTCAACAAACAACTCATGGTCCTGTTATAATCTCATGGTTTGTCCCATTGGAACGTCCTTAGCATTCATACCACAGTCGCAACAGTTTCCAATTTCCAAAATATCTAGCTGCTTCAAAGCAAAATCCACCATGCCTATAAAATGGCTCACCCTCACACTGTGGTAACTTGTAACTTATCCAGGGAACAAATTCCATAACTTAAAGCATGAATAGAGGAGTGAGCATAAGAAAATTCAGGACAATGCCTTTCGTTAAAGACTCAAATGATATCACAAGAGTCCGTAAAATGCCCTTACAAGCTCGCCAAATAAGATTTTTTTTTTTTGGATTAAATTAAACAACTCTAGTATAGTCATTTCTTTCAACTGGATTTTGTTTTTTTTGAAGAAATTTCTGTAAACTTGAGAGACGGAACAATTTACTGCTACTTTAGCAGTTCTTCGACACTCCTATCCAAGTGGTGGGGGTGCATCATTAATTGCTTTTAGCCATTTTGACTAAATGATTCTTGAAAAATATTACCCAAACGTGTTGTATACTCTACTCCCGTACACAACAAAAAAAACCAGTTGGTAATTTAACTTATTAGTAAGAGCAATCATCGACACCATATATTTAAATTCTACTATATCTATATAAATAAAAAATAAATGATTTCATGCTCTGCTTATAAAAAATGAATTACATGTTATAAATATATGTATATAATTTTTCAAAGAGAAATGTTATGTTCACAATATTTTCACAACAAGTTCTAAGTGGCAGATTATTAGTAATTGTTATGAGTGAGTAAAAAAAGTAATTTAAGTGATGAGTTCATATTAAAACTAATAATAATTAACCATTCAGAATTTGTTGTGAAAATATTATAAAAATATTATAGATGTATCACTTCTCTTTCTCAAATAAATAAATTCAAGTAATTTCTATCCATTTGATGGTTTTTGAGCTCCTGTCCAATTGGTGGCTGTGCATCATTTCTTTACTTTTTGACCATAATTGACTGAATGATCGTTGGAAAATGCCAATTCTATCATATATGTGTTCATATATATGCTGGATACTCTAATTAAACAACTTAAGGTCCTATATGCAGAATGAATGTACCTGCATTATTGATAAGATTTTTAAAGAGTATGCATCAATTTTGACTTTTTGACTAAAATTGACTTAATAATTATTGGGCAAGGGCAAGGCCAAGTCTATCATATACGTGTTGGATACTCTAATCCAACAACTAAAGGTCCCAAGTGTGGAATGAATGTACCTGCATTATTAATTAGATTTTTAAGATGTGAAATGGTAGGGATACAAAATAATCTACAATTTTTACTACAATTTACCACGTGATGAACTGTGTCAAAAGTTGTGGATTATTTTGTGTCCCTAAACATTGCCCCTTTAAAATTGTGCTTTTCCAAAAAAATGATATAGTTTTAAAAAGTGTTTAGTGAAATTGAGCTTTTTTTAAAATTTGAGTGTTTGATAAAAACTGTTAGAAAGTAATTTTGAAAAAACTGAGTGTTTGGCAAGCACTTTTATAATAATGAGAAAAAAAATCAAATAAATACTAATAATCCAAGTTTAAATTGTACTACATTGATAATTAAAAAAAAAAAATTAGTGTTATCAGATTAGGGAGTTAATTTGTTCCTTAGAAAAAAAAGTAGGGAATTAATAATTAAACATTCATTTACATTATCAATTATCAATTTATAACAATATAACTATATAAGCAAATTTGTGTTATCAAATTTGAATATAAAATACAATAGAATATATCATTCTCAAGAAAAAAAGTTACTGAATATATATATATATATATATATATATATATATATATAGATGTGACGTTAAAGGATAGGAAACCTTTATTATTCTTAAGGAATAAATTACAAATATTGAAGCTTGTGTTGCAGTTTTAATAACATTTGCAGCAATTTCATCCCCATGTCATATATATAACTAAGGGTAAAATTGGGATTTGGAAATAAAACTAAGGGTACTTTGGGATAATAACAGCTTGCCTCAATTTCTTATTTCTCTTCTGTAATGGAATTGGACTCAGCTGGTCCGACACCCAAACGTGCCTTTTGGGATATAAAGCACTTTCCAAGAACTTGCCAAACGCAATAACGCCAACGACTTTGATTGACTTGGAAATTGGAATGGAAGCACTATAAATATTCATCCCATCCCAACCCTCCCTCTTAACATCAGATATATTTTTATTCAGCCAAAAAAATCAGATATATATTTTCAGTCTTTCAAAATCAAAATGGGGTGTTTGAGTTGGAAGTATCAAGTTTTGTGTCTACTCTCCTTCCTCTTTCATTCTACTCCATCGTCTCTTTCTTCTTCCTTGTCTTCAATCTCACCATGCTCTGCTTTACTCCATTTTAACAAGTCTATGCCTCTTGATAGTCACGCTTCTCCTTCTCTTGATACACCTGATTATTCTCTTGATGAATATAGATCTAATACTCATATGTGTCATAATTCTTATCCAAAGACAGCCTCTTGGAAGGAGGATGAGGACTGCTGTACTTGGGATGGCGTCATATGTCACAAAACCACACGCCATGTTATTGGCCTTGACCTCAGTTGCAGCTGGCTTAGTGGCTCCATTCATTCCAACAGCACCCTCTTCTTTCTTCCCCATCTCAAGAGGTTGAATCTCGCTGGGAATTTCTTCAATTACTCCCCAATTTCATCTAAGTTTGCCAACTTTAAGACTTTGACTCATCTTAACCTTTCTAATTCCATGTTTTCTGGCAAAATCCCATACGAAATCTCTCATTTGTCTTCGCTGGTTTCACTTGATCTTTCTTACAACGATTGGCTATTAATTGAAACGCCAGTATGGAAAAGAGTCACTCATAACCTTACTCAGTTAAGGGAACTTTTTCTGGATCAGTCAAATATGTCCTCAATTAGACCTAATTCTTTGATGAATCTATCCTCCTCTTTGACCACTCTTAGTCTCCATGGCTGTTACTTGCAGGGAAAACTTGAAAATAACATCCTTTGCCTTCCCAATATACAAACTCTTGATCTAGGGTCTAATGACAATCTTGAAGGTACTATTCCAAAGTCTAATTGGAGCAGTAGTTCTCTGAAGTTCTTAGATCTTTCTAAGACAAGGTTTTCGGGAGAATTACCTGATTTTATCGGCAATCTGAAGTCCTTGAAGCATTTGTATCTCCATTCTTGCAATTTTACAGGGTCAATTCCAGCATCACTTGGCAACCTCACACAAATTACTTACTTGTATCTATATAATAACAAGTTTACTGGGTCAATTCCAACATCACTTGGGAACCTTACAAAACTTACTTCTTTGGCTTTGTCAATAAATAGTTTCAGCGGTAAGATTCAATTGCCACTTTTTAAATTTTAGTTGATTTGGCATACGCATGAACTAAATTTTTTTTTAATTATTGGGGAATATTTCAACAGGTTTGCTGCCGTTGTCACTATTTAACTTGCCCAATCTCTCAAGTTTATACCTTAACAACAATCAACTTGTTGGTCCTCTTCCTAATCACGTAAGTGGGCTTTTGAATCTAAATGAACTCTCTTTACATTCAAATTTCCTAAATGGAACACTGCCATCTTGGTTGTTCAATTTGCCATCTTTGGTGAAATTATATATTAATAGTAATCAATTTATTGGTGAGATTGGTGAATTCAAGTCCAATTCATTGGAGTATCTTGATTTGGCTTATAATAAGCTACAGGGCTCTATACCTAGGTCAATATCTAGATTTGTTAACCTTACTTATCTATCTCTCTCATCAAATAATTGGAGTATTATGTTGGAGTTTGAAATGATCTCAAAGCTCAAAAATCTCGACTATCTTGATTTTTCAAATAACTTAGTTAGCATCAACAATAATGTCACCTGTACCCTACCCAAACTTCAACAGTTGAACTTGTCTTCTACCAACATTAGTGAATTCCCAATTTTTTTAAGGACAACAACAAATTTACAAATCTTAGACCTTTCTAAGAACAGAATTAATGGTCAATTTCCAAGATGGTTAGGAGATATGGGGAGGGATTCATTATATTTTCTTGATCTTCGTGACAACTTGCTTCAAGGACCATTTCCCAATATAAGTTTTGTTGGGTTGGCATATTTGTTCTTCTCCAATAACAAATTAACTGGAGAAATCCCTTCTTCAATTTGCAATGCAAGTTCCCTTGAAGTTCTAGACTTGTCTCATAACAACTTAAGTGGTATGGTTCCTAAGTGTTTGGTAAACTCTAGTGGCCTCTCAGTGTTGGATTTGCGTATGAATAGCCTTCATGGTACCATCCCTGAAACATTTTCCAAGGGAAATCATTTTAGGAATATTAACCTTAATGGAAATCAGTTGGAAGGGCCATTGCCAAGATCTTTAGCAAATTGTAGGAAGTTGGAAGTTCTAGATCTTGGTAGTAATAAGATAAACGGAACCTTCCCTTATTGGTTGGAAGGTCTTTTAAATTTGCAAGTTCTTGTCATAAGATCAAACAAATTTCAAGGTTGTATAGGTGAACCTAAGACCAAATTTCCTTTCCCAAATTTGCGAATCCTAGACATCTCTAACAATGAGTTTAATGGTCCTTTGCCAATAAATTATTTCAAATATTTGAAAGCCATGGCAAATGTGGATGAAGGAAAAGTTGCATTGAAATATATGGGAGATGGGTATTATCAAGATTCTATGAATGTGATGATGAAAGGGTTCAATATTGAGTTGGTGAGAATCCAAACTGTCTTCACGACCATTGATTTTTCAAACAATAGTTTCAAAGGAGAGATGCCAAAGATAATTGGGAGGCTAAAATCACTCAAAGGGCTCAACTTTTCTCACAATAAACTTACAGGTTATATTCCATCATCATTTGGAAATTTGACCAATCTTGAATGGTTAGACCTCTCTTTCAACAAGCTTATCGGGGAGATTCCTAGGCAATTGGTAGATATACCATGGCTTGCAGTTTTAAATCTATCACATAACCAACTTACAGGACACATACCTTCAGGAAAGCAATTTGATACGTTTGATAATGATTCATACACTGAAAACCTGGATTTATGTGGATTTCCGTTGTCAAGAACATGTAACAGCCTTGAGGTAAAGAAACCACCACCATTGATGTTACAACAAGAAGACAATTTAGAGCCTGAAAATGGGTTTGGTTGGCAAGCTGTATCAATGGGTTATGGATGTGGAGTGATATTTGGAATGTTGATGGGATATCTTATGTTTAAAATTGGAAAACCAAAGTGCATTGTGAGGATGGTCATGTTAGAGCAACATATCTTGCTTAGAAGGTTGAAGAAGAATGCCCAAAGACATGGTGGAAAAAATAACTAGTCAAAACAATTTGTAGGTGGTTTTGCTAGAGTTATTAAAGAATTTTCCAAGGCATGTGGTAATGTTGCAATTTGTGGAAACCACTTCAATTTCATAAAATGGTTGGGACTCTATGTAGAATGCATCTGTTGTGAGTCTATGTAGATCATGAGGTTTTCAACCAAGGGAGATTCTGGATGTGCCCAAATCTGACTTCCACTGCAAAGAAGAAATTGACTCCGAATCTTACACAAATGTCGAAGCCTAGTAGAAAGCGGAGCTCTCCTCTAGTCCCGTCCATGTGGCAGGATTAGGATAAAGAAGAAGCCTCTCTAAATACTCACTTCTTTGTCAACCTTATTCACTCTCTTTTGCTTCATTTTTTAAAGAATGGAGACAGCACAGAATCAACCTTCTTCATGGTCCCCAAAGACACAGGGTACCATTCTTTGCCAAGGTATGCCACCTCTTTAGTTACATCTTTGGGTGGCTTTGTTACTTTCTTCTATCTTTTTCTATAAATTCAAAGGGAAATCAAGATGCTAGGCTTTCTAATTATTATTTATAAATAAGTTTTTGATTTGTTTGATTTATTTATTTTCATGCAGCTAGTTGGCATTGTTGTTGTTGAAGTAATTGGTAAGCCCAAGATCTCTTTCCTTGCAATTTGGTTTTATTGTCATTATAACATTTGTCTTTTATTAATTTGATTTGTTTGCCCAGTAAGGTTCAAGGTTCTTGCCTCCGATGTTTCAAAACATATCAATAACCTCTGTGCTCTTGAATAGATCAAGACCTCTATGGCTAACACTAAGGTCCTATTTCTCTCTTTCTTGATTTTTATGGTTGGGTTATGTACCATATCCTCATATATTAAAATTTTGCCTTTTGTTTTTCGTGTCCTTTTTTCTATTCTTTGGTGAATGCATTTCTTAATGTTTAACATTTTCTATCTATGTTGAATGTGAATATTGTCTTTTTTTTTTAAAAAGAAAAAAGAAAAATGGGAATTCAACTTGGTTGAAGATTTATAATGATATTGAGAATGTATTGTAAAATATTATCATGTTAAATTACCAATTATCCCAAAATCTTAAACTATTAGAAAATGGTCAATTTAATCATTTAACCATATTCTAACCAGTATCATTTCTCAAAGAGGCTATGGCAGTTAAGTCATGGTGACTAATAAAATCCCAGGTATATACCTAGTACCAAGTGTCAAGTTTGAGGAGACATTAAGGCCTATGTGAGGTTGTTAGTGAATAGTCATGTTGTCAATTGGAGGTGGGGGCATTTCTCTGATTTTGATCATAGGTGTAATTGAGGGTTTTAGTTTGATTCTTTGTAAGGTTAGTTGCAGCTTCTATTTAGTTTCCTGCTTGCTCTGTTTTTGTTGTTCGATGTTGCATCTTTGAGCTACTAGAGTTTGCTATTTGTATGGTTTGTTTCTTTGATAAATTCATTCATAAAATTATAAAAAAAAAAAAAAAAGAAGTTACAGTTATCTATGATTTTCCTTAAGGACCTTGATTATATTTTCTCACTTAGTTTATACATTGCCAAACAATCTACAACGAAATTGTGCATTCAAACCTAAATTCCTTCGCTTAGTTGAACTTCTTTGTTCTCCAAAAACTGGGCTGACATTTTAAATTAGCCAAAGGTTTTGACTCAAAGACCATATTTCATAAAAATCCCAAGCCTAGGTATACTGCCTAAGCTACGAATACATTGTTCATCTCCTTTCAAAATAACTATTTACGATCTCACTTCAGTGATCTGATAATTGCAGAAGATTAAGATATTTCCATTTTGTGTCTTGGACTTTAGTGCAGACACTTTTCCCCATATTCCTTCTTTCAATTATACATTGCACGTAACTCATTGTTCCACTCCATTTTCCAACTTATTTGACTCTTCCACTACTAATTTATTTTGTTTCTCGAATCGAAGAGTTTCTCCCATAAATGTTTGCTTTGCATGTTCTAAAACCTATTATTTGTCGTTTCCCGAATCAAAATTAGATCTATGTTTCATTTCTTTTTGGCAAAACTCAAGGTATTTTCTGCCTTCTATTTTCTTTTGTCCTTTCTATTCTTTAAATAGTTCTGTTGTCTACTTGAATATCAAGTAAGTATTTGCTAAACAAGAAGCTGCATATATAATCTCTAAAAAACCACCCCCCTTCTCCCTCCCATAAATTTTGATTTTTGTTACATTCATGCAGAGTGTTTGATAAAATACTTGAGGGTTTTTTTCTTTTTATTAGAATTTGATATTGATAACATACCTTCTATTTCATCTTGCTAGCCCCTAATAGAAATTTCAATGTATATGAGGTTTGAATCAAAATGGAATCATTTAATTTTGTTGAAGAGAAAATGCAATCACTACAAGAAAAGAGTCTACTAGTGAGGCTAAAATGCCCTCGCAAAAATTCAAATATCGTCGCAAAAGACTATTAGCAAGGGCATGTGGCCCTCGAAGACCGTCGTATTTGCTGTTGTTACTAAAAGAGATTTTACGACCATGCCTTCGCAAATAGATAATTTATGAGGGCAATTTACTGTCGTTACTGAACAAATTCACCTTCACAAATATATTACCAAACGACGAAAAAAAATCGACGACTTATTTTTAGCGAGGGCAAGTAGTCGTCGTTAACAACTATTTGTGAGGATCTTTATACCCTCGCAATTAGTTTTTTGCAAATTTCAAATTAACGACATACTTTTTAGAGACAAATAATGTCGTCGCTAAAATTTATTTGTGAGAGCTTTTAACTCCTCGTAATTAGTTAGGAATAATAGTGACAACATTTAGCTATCACTTAAAATGTTTTTGCAATGTGTTAAGTGACATCGCTATTCTATAAATTGCGAAGGACTTTGTCGTCATTATAAAATTATTTATGACCAAATTTTTATGTCATTAGTGATAATATTTTATATAATTTTTGAAATATTTTATTATTTATTTATTTTTAATTATTTTATATAATTTTTTTTAACTATCATGTTTCGATAGTACAATAACTACTAAAAATTGATCAATTGAAAGATAAAAATTCATATAAGTTCAAACTTTAAAATATAGAATATACAAAGAAATCCTGAAATTAAACTTTATTTTAAACTTAAACAACTAGAATTATGACAAGATCTATACTAGTCTTCCTATGAATGAGGGGAAGCTCCATACAAAAAGCATGTGATCTTACTATTTAATACAAAAGAAAGCCTATCTAGATCAGGTCCCTGTGTATGCTGAATGAGGGGAAGCTCCATACAGTTGATCCCATGTTTGTGAAGTTTCAAAAGCATCAAGTTACCTACAAATCACTTGACAAGTCCTTCGCAATATCTTCAGAGAGCTTTTTCTCTTGCATGAAGCAAAGCAAAGCAAAGCAAAGGACTTTTAAAGAAGAGAGTGGGGGTTGCACTTAAAAAAGCAATTACTGGAGAGTGAAAAAAGCAGGGCAGGGGATTAAGGGATTCAAACCTTCTCAAGTTTTTCGCAGGCTTTTAAAGCATCTCTTCTTATGTTCCTCAATGCCACCTATAAACAGTTTAGGGGAAGGTGGTATTCAAGAGGACAAATTTAGTGACTTTAACATAGCTTATGTATTGGTCTATAACCAAAGATTAATAAACATATACATTTTTAGAATATGTGCACTTTGGTAAAGTGTACAGTGCCATGTCAAATACAGACATTGGATGAATTCCCATGTGTTTCAAGAAAGTTACAAACCCAAAAAAAATGTTACAGGCCAATTATGTTTGACTTCTCAACCCCAAAAAATAGTGTCACTTAGGTGACACTCTTTTTGCATTTTTAACATATTTTTCATTACTTATCCCCCCAAAAAAAAAAAGTTTCAGGCAAGTGAAGACAGGAGGAGAAGGCAGAAGAAGGGGAACAACATAAACATGAATTAGAGGCATTTCATGAGATCTGATTTGTTCTGACAACGCTACGCATATCCACCTAAGCCCAATTTTAATACTAATGAATTTACTAAAAACAGCGGCAGGTTTTTGATTTAAATTGTCCAGAGATAATGCCACTGTACCTTCCCTTCTTCAGCCAGTTTAGCTACTATTTTTAAGAATTCCTGCAATGATTAAAATAAAATAAATTAATAAGAAGAAAAGAAAAAAAGAAGTGGAAGTTCTTTGTAAGCATGCTTTAAGGAACTTCACTTCATAGTGTACATCTTCAAAAAGAAATGTGTGTCTATATATATATATATAAAGCATTTTTTTTCAAGAATATAAAGCATTTTTTGCATGTAAATTCATTATAAAATAATTATTAAGGATACATAAACATATCACAAAACAAGTGCTAAACCGAGAAAAGTTTTAGAAGAACTGAACCTTTGAAGCAGAACAGTAGAGCAGGCCTCATGTGATTAATTCCAAACAACTAACATAAAGCTCAAGTCATGACTCATGACAAAGTACAGAAAGTCTAAATATAATTTCAATCATCTAACTCATTTCAAAGCATGGTACTTGAAGTTAATGTACATGCAAAGAGAACATTATATGTTAGATGCAAAAATGTCGTGCAGGTGAGATAGTAAGGATATTGAGCTCCAAGGACCAACACAAGATAGAATGAATTGACTGTAGTATAGCACCAACATCCAGGAAAAATCAGAAGAACAAAGAGGTAAAAGTAATATTTCAGCTGAGATTTCATATTAATTGGATATAGAAAATAGACTTATGGGCCTATGGCATAAAAAGACATAGAATTACATGCAAAGGGATCAAAGCCAACAGACTATACCTTCCTCCTTTATGATGTAAGTTGAGGGAGAGTCAATCTTATCACTTCTCCATCGTTGTTTGGAGTCATACCAAGATCAGAGCCCACTATGGCCTTCTCTATAGCCTTTAAGCTGACAAACATAACATATCAAAAAGTAAAATAGATTGTCAAAGAGAGATCATATGAAAGATTTCATGGGCCAGTCCTGCAATGCAAGATGTCAATGCTCTATAACTCAAAATAATTGGACAATTAGATCACCTTTGGTTGTCAAAAATTTATGGAAGATTCACCAGCATATTAATTTACGAGAATCAGAGAAAATTTTAGTCTTTGTTCTTACTTACTAGTATGCATGTATTTATCACATAAAATTAAATGGAGAATGTTTCGATCTTCCTCAACAACCATTTTATGTCCTTTAGTTTATAGAATACCTGGATTTGTCATACAGTTGAACCAAGAGAGAACTTGCATCGGGAGTACTGATTTGAGCTATGCTCTTCAAGCTAACTGGACTTCAATAATATTCCACCTAGAAAAGCATTGGGTTATAGCTAATCTAAAATAAAGGTAATTACTTAACCATTAATAAATTACAAATGATGATTTTGCACTTCTGCAACCTTTTTTGCAGAAGTCACCTCCTTTTTTTATAGAACCACATACGCAAACCTATGATTTTTTATTTTTTTAAAGTTGACCCAAAATACTATGTCATATTAAGCAATGGATGAGGTGGCTCCCCCATACATTTGTTTCTGAAAAGCTCCCATTGATTGCCACTTACAAGAGAAATTATGCTATATGCAGAAATGACAACTATTGCAAAAACTAAACCACCAAAAACTATTGCAATGCTAGAATCAGCTTGAAATTTTGGAACTTCTCCTCATTTGAGATTTTTTGTTTTTGTTTTTGGTAAGTACATTTGAGAGAATATATATATTAAATTAACAAAAAAAAGGAAGAAGAAAAAGAAGAGAAATGAAAGCAATTGATGCTACAGATTTGCAGTAAATACCCATAGTAATAAAAACCTGTCCGGTTTTAAACCTGAAAACTATTTCCTGTAGAGGAATGATGGCTTCCAGTGTTGTTTGACAAACAACATGTGGGTACTCGAAACATCAAACAAAAAAAGATAATATTGTTAAACTCTGTACGTTATGGCATTGATAAGAATAAGAAAGAAAAATAAAATAAAAGAATAACATAATAAATCTACGGTAAATCGGTAATTGATAGTTGATAACGATGATGAGAATAAATAAAAGTTGAAATGAAAAGTATTAGGGTATGTTTCAGAGAAGATGACAATGCTGTTTTTCAGCTTACCTGAACAACCTGAAATCGATTGGGCTGTGCGGGGCTTTACAAGTCGGTGGTGGTTGGGGATTGTGACTCCGGCGTGATGGAAGAGAGAGCAGATCGGTGGTTAGGGGTGGCGGCGTGATGGAAGAGAGAGCAGATCGGTGGTTAGGGGTGGCGGCGTGAGGGGAGAGAAGAGGTGTGAGGGGAGAGAGAAGTGGGAAATGAAAAGAAAGAAGGAAGAGAAACACGCTGAATCAACAAAAGAAGAAAAAAAAAAAAAGGAAAAATGTGGGAAATGAAAAATTGGGGGAAAATTTTTGCGGGAAGAAAAAAAAATCTGGGGGGAGAGCTTGTCCTATTGAGTTTTTTTTTTTTTTTGATAAGGCTATATAATTAGAGTTTTCTTTAATAATAATAATAATAATAATAATAATAATAAAGCTTAAGTAATAAAATAATGAATTTTAGGGAGTACAATTTGAAGGATCTAAAGGCCATGGCAATGTACAAGTCAAAGGAGCAAGAGCTTCGAATGAATATTTTGGGAAAAAAAAGTTTATGCGTGTGAGAAATTTTGTGTTAAGGATAAAAAAAATATTGGGAAAAATTAACTTTTAGGATAAAAAAAAAAGTCTTGTCTAATAACTATTGCAACGGGTTATAAAAATATCGCTATAGCCTAGAAAAAATTTCACATCAACATTTAAATAAATAATAAATCACATAAATTTTTTTAAAAAAAAATTCAATTTCTAAAATT
This sequence comes from Quercus tomentella, assembly GCA_028535165.1. NCBI lineage: Eukaryota > Viridiplantae > Streptophyta > Magnoliopsida > Fagales > Fagaceae > Quercus > Quercus tomentella. Next base: position 42,912,138 of record JAPQVY010000012.1, on the reverse strand, counting down.
TTAAAAAATAAAATAAGATAATTAAATTAATTTTTTATTCCTTTCACTATTATTAATTTTTTGGAAGAACATGTTTATGTTCTTTGTGTCCTTTAATATATATAACTCATATTCTTAGATCAATAGCAATCAATCGGTTGGATTTAGAGAAAGGTGTGGTCAAAGTTGGTCAAACCCAATCAAACTTAATAGATGGTCCCGAGACCACTCTTGGTGAAATTCATATTCAAATCTTGATCAATAGGATTGAAGAGTATGGTGACATACTGGTGTTGGTGAAATTTGAGACCAATTGGATGGTCAGATTGAGTAAACATAACCATACAAGTACACGGCATATGTCTATCATGCGGCATACTTAGATTTGAAATATAACTATTAGATTTGAAGAGTATAATGAAAGGTTAATTCTAGTAAATTATGGTCACAATCAAACGATTTGATTTAGAGAAATGCGTGGTCAAAGTTTAGTCAAAGTTGGTCAAACTCGATCAAACTTAATAAATGGTCCCGATACCATTGGACTTGGTGACATTCATATTCAAATATTGATCATTAGGATTGAAGAGTATGTGAAATATTAATGTTGGTAAAATTTGAGACCAATTGGATGGTCAGATTGAGATAATATATATAGCCATATAGGTACACAACACATGTCCATCACGTGTCATTCTTAGATTTGAAATATAACCGTTGGATTTGAAGAGTGTAATGAAAGGTTTATTTTGGTAAATTATGGTTACAATTAAACGGTTGGATTTAGAGAAAGGCGCAATCAAAGTTTAGTCAAAGTTGGTCAAACCCGATCAAACTTAATAGATGGTCCCGATACTACTGGACTTGATGAAATTCATATTCAAATCTTGATCATTAGGATTGAAGAGTATGGTGACATATTGGTGTTGGTCAAATTTGAGACCAATTGGATGGTCAGAATTCACATCGAATTAAGAAATATAAGGTTAGGTTCAAGATACACCCGATGTAACTCTAAAAAATGTTACACCACCCAATAACTTATTATTGAATTCATATTTTAAAAATTTAACCGTTGGATTACATGTTCTATATGTTCTTAACATGTATGCCAATTTCATTGCCAATCGGATGTAATTTACCATTTGATATTTAAACTCATCTTTTATGCATTATTTTAAACTACAAAAACTTGAATTTAGACAATTGATTAATGACGTGACTATTAATATTTGATCACCTTGAAATTTTGTAAGCATGAAAAATATATGAAAATAATGTAATCTAACGGTAGATTTGTCAAAATTCATATCGAATTAAGAAATATAGGGTTGAGTTCAAGTTACACCTGATATAATTCAAAAAAATGTTACACCACCCAATAACTTATTATTGAATTCATATTTTGGAAATCTAATTGTTAGTTTACATGTTCTATATGTTCTTAACATGCTTGCCAATCGGATGTAATTTACCATTTGATCTATAAACTCATATTTTATACATTATTTTAAACTACTAAACTTGAATCTAGACAATTGATTGATGACATAACTATTAATCTCTGATCACCTTGAAATTTTGTAAGCATGAAAAATATATGAAGATAATGTAATTTGACGGTAGATTTGTCAAACTTCACATTGAATTAAGAAATATAGGGTTGGGTTTGAGTTACACCTGACGTAACTCTAAAAAATGTTACACCACCCAATAACTTATTATTGAATTCATATTTTGGAAATCCATTCGTTGGATTACATGTTCTATATAGGCTTAACATGCATGCCAATTTTCATTCCAATCGGATGTAATTTACCATTTGATCTAAAACTCATATTTTATGCATTATTTTAAACTACTAAAACTTGAATCTAGACAATTAATTGATGACATGACTATTAATCTTTAATCACCTTGAAATTTTGTAAGTATGAAAAATATATGAAGATAATGTAATCTGACGGTAGATTTGTCAAAATTCACATCGAATTAAGAAATATAAGGTTGGGTTCGAGTTACACCTAACATAACTCTAAACACCACCCAAAAACTTATTATTGAATTCATATTTTGAAAATCCAACCGTTGGATTACTTGTTCTATATGGTCTTAACATACATGCCAATTTTCATGCGAATTGGATGTAATTTACCTTTTGATCTATAAACTCATCTTTTATGCATTATTTAAAACTACTAAAACTTGATTCTAGACAATTGATTGATGACATGACTATTACTCTTTGATTACCTTGAAATTTTGTAAGCATGAAAAATATATGAAGATAATGTAATCTCACGGTAGATTTGTCAAAATTCACATCTAATTAAGAAATATAGGGTTGGGTTCAAGTTACACCCGACGTAATTCTAAAAAATGGTACACCACCCAATGACTTATTATTGAATTCATATTTTTAAAATTCAACCATTGGGTTTCATGCTCTATATGTTCTTAACATGCATGCCAATTTTCATGCCAATCAGATGTAATTTACTGTTTGATTTATAAACTCATCTTTTATGCATTGTTTTAAATTATAAAAACTTGAATTTAAACATATGATTGATGACATGGCAATTAATATTTGACCACCTTGAAATTTTGTAAGCATGAACAATATATGAAGATAATGTAATCTAACGGTAGATTTATCAAAATTCACATTGAATTAAGAAATATAGAGTTTGGGTCCAAGTTACACATGATGTAACTCTAAAATATGATACATCACCCAATAACTTATTATTGAATTCATATTTTGAAAATCCAACAATTGGATTACATGTTTTATATGTTCTTAACATGCATGCCAATTAGATGTAATTTACCATTTGATCTATAAACTCATCTTTTATGCATTATTTTAATTGGAAGAAATTTTTATTCACTTTTGAGAGAGAGAGAGAGTACAAAAGGCTGAAATTCTTGAAATTTAGGCTACCATTTTGAAGTTGAAAGTGCTATCATTTTTTTATGGGTACAATTATTTAGAAAATAAGGACGGACCTTTATTATATAAGATGTATATAAAAGTTTTTTTTTAGACTGTAAACAAAAGGTTCATCTAAAGAATACAAAGTGCTATATGTTTATAAGTTTCTTTTTATTTTTCTTTGAATTTTAGAATAATTTTTATCTCCAAAAAAAATTAATATTTTAATGATTTTTTGCGAAGGTCAATTGTGGCCCTTGCAAATAATTTAGTGTTAGTAAGGGTATATTTTTAACCCACACAAAAAATAAACTTTTTGCAAGGGATTTTTATTGTCCCTCGGAAATAATTTGGTGGGAACATTTCCCTCCAAAATTTTTGACATTTTAATGATTATTTGTGAAGGTCGATCCTAGCTCTTGCAAATAATTTAGTGTTAGTAAGGGCATATTTTTAACCTACACAAAAAATAAACTTTTTGCAAGGGATTTTTATTGTCCCTCGGAAATAATTTGGTGGGAACATTTCCCTCCAAAATTTTTGACATTTTAATGATTATTTGTGAAGGTCGATTCTAGCCCTCGCAAATAATTTAGTATTAGTGACGGCTTTTTTTTAACCGTCACAAATAATACAATTTTTGCGAGAGATTTTTAATTGTCCCTCGCAAATAATATGGAGGGAAAATTTCCCTCTAAAATATTAGTATTTATGATGACTATAACACATAATTGCAACAGCTTTTCTTGTTGGTCACAAATATTTCACATTTTACTAAGTATTTGCGAGGGCTTTATTTTGCCATCACAAATAAGATTTTTTGAGAGGGCTTTTTGGGTCAGTCAAAAATTCTTGGTCGCTAATAGGCATTTTTTTTGTAGTGAATGAATGTTAGGGTGATATTACCTATACTTTTTACTTTTGTGATTTCATTCTACTGTAAATCTCCACATGGAATGAAGTCTCAAGTTAATTAAGCTTTACTCCACTTTATTGCATTTGAGCCATTTGCACAACAATGTGCTCTTCGGAACCATTTGAATCATTTACACAGCAGTATGCTCTTAGGAACCATTTGTGGTGTGTGATAAAGAGAGTAGTGAAAGCAAAATACATGGATTTTGTTGGGAAGGAAGCACTTAATTGTTCAGGCATCCAACAACTAAACTATGGTGCTTCTTTATGTCATAAAATGGTGAAAATTACCCTTATCTAAATATATATTTCTTCAACTCATGAATTTGAGAATCCGCTTGATGCTTTTCTTAATGTTCTTTGATTCAATGTTTTTTTTTTTTTTTGCTCTGCTCACAATTTGGATGTTATGGAATCAATGATTCACTTATTTTGTGTTAGTACTATTCTTAGTTATGAAAGAAAAGAAAAAGGTTGATGGGTTTTAAATATTTCGCATAGAATTAGTATCTTATTTATAGTTTTGAATTTGTCTGATATCAATTTAGTACACAGACATGAAGGTGGAAATGAAAGTGCTTGATGCTCTTTTTTAAAGCTCTCCGATTTATTATTTTTCTGTTGCTTACTATGTCGATGTTAAGGACTTAGATGACAAACTTATTTTTGTATTGATACTATTGTTTTAGTTGTGGGGAAAATTTGATGGGTTTTCTATATCTGTGTTTGCAATTCACAGAGGGATATCGCTCCATTTGATGTGAAAGGTTACGTTAAGCTACCTACCTTCGATATTAAGATTTCTATTTTCCCTTTATATCCCCCGTGGAGTACAACAGCAAAGTGGAACCATGACATGCTCAAGGAGTGCACCTCCTCCATTGAAATATTTGATTTCATTTTTGCAGGAAATAGGGAGCCAGATTTGTTCGCTGCCGTCATCTAGTCACTATGGAACCAGCGTAACAACCTCCGCCTTGGCAAGCCAGCCCTGCCTCTCGACAAGGAGCTAGATTTTGCTTGGGAGCGCCTGACTGAGCACCCATCCAGCACATCGACTTCTTCGAATCCTCAACAACACCCAGCAGCAACATGGATTGCACCTGAGGCCCACGGCTTCAAAGTCAATTTTGATGGAGCAACATTCATCGACGATGACACTGCTAGATTAGGAGTGGTGATCCGAAATGATGCAAGCTTGGTTATGGCTTCACTTACTCAAAAAATTCCCATGCCATCCTTGGTTATTGAGGTTGAGGTTTTGGCAGCAAGGAGAGCATTGGAGCTTGCACTGGAGCTTGGTTTCAACAATATAATACTTGAAGGCGACTCAGAAATTCTTCTCAAGGCCTTGAAGAACCGTGGCAGCAGGCTATCCCACTATGGACACCTTACATCAGATATTTTTTTCCTTATTTCGCACTTCTCAACTCTTAAATTATCTTTTGTACGAAGACACTATAATAGGCTAGCGCATTCTTTAGCAAGGAGAGCATCCATCCCTCCTCAAATGTCCGTCTGGATGGAAGAAGTACCACTAGATCTTGTTTCTGTATTCTTGGCTGATTTGAACAACCTTCCTAATAATATGTCTTTGTTTTGATTCTCAAAAAAAAAAAAAAAAAAATTGCAATAGTTGCTTTCAAATCTTATATAGTTCTATTTATGATTGTAGGGCCAGCATAGTACATTCAAAGAAACCCCTATCAATTAATTTATTTTCTTGAGTTATTGAATCAAACATGCATCCAAATTCTGTTCTAAATTTAAATAATTCAATTGAAGATGATTCTCTTTTTTTTTTTTTTCTTTTTTTTTTACCAAAGACGATGTTTACATTAAACTGTTTACCTCATACACATGGATAAGGTGGAAGAAAACCGAAAGGTGGAGTTCTATTGAGTTCTTGAAAACTTCCCGCAAGTTATAATCAGGAATTCTGTGATGATTAAGAGGCTTAGTATTAGGATTAAGCACTTTAGTATCAAACGTGGTGGAAAAATTGGGTCCGAAAGAAAGAGGAAACATCTTGAATGTGTCAAAGGAAAATAGCTTACCTGTTGACTAGTTTGGGGTTTTGATGGTGCCATAGAAGTGAAAGTCTTCTCTTAGTTACTATATTGTCATGCATGTAAATTTGATCATATATTGAAAGTTCTTGCTAAATGCTTATTGTTACAAAAAGTTGTGTTCACTTGCAAAACTACTTAAGATGTTCCTTAAAACTTTGGGATATCGGTAAATATGTTACATTATGCTTCAAAATTAATTGTTATTCAACTGTCATGTTGGTTGTATATTAAAAGCTTTTGTGCTATGTGTATGCAAATCAACACTCGGGCACACGATATATACATGATCCATGATCAATTTATAGTTGCATGGCTAGATAGTTTAGTAAATACCTGTTGATGTCAAATGGGGTTTCTCACTCTAATATAATTAAATAACTTCAAAGTAGAAATGTGTTAGATAACACCAATTGTGTTTTCTTGAATAATCATGTTTTATTCACTATTTTGGGTCAGTACAGCACATATTAGTTTCACGACTAGAAGAGCAGTCTTATCCACCACTGTAATGGATAGCATGCAATGGATGTCCTTGAGGAATTTTGAAACGGGTCTTGAAAAATTAATTTTATTGTATATTAGTACGTTTATTAATAGTTCCTCAAATTTTGAAATAGTCCATAATAACCCAAAAAAAAAAAAAAAAAAAACTCAAATAAGATAATACATTCCAAATCACCCTAGATCATTATAAATAAAAAATTAAACTACATTAATGTGTTTGTGCTGTTCACTAGTATGTATCTCTCTCTACTTCTACAATTTAACTTTCTTGACTTTTAAACTTGTGGCTGTCTATTGATTTTATTACAAAAATAAAAATGAAACCTGTGCGGTTGTGCCTATGGCTGTCAAGTTTTACTTTGTTGTTGAGAGAGTGAATGTTACATAATATAATATATAATATGCTATAATATATATATATATATATATATATATATATATATATAAAATATAGTATTGTTTATTATATGTTAATGTATTTATATAAGGGTATAATTTTGAGATAAATACAAACAATTACTTAATAATTTGATTGTTCACACACTTTTTTTTCTTTTTAAATTAGCTATATACATGAAAACCATAATTTATGCGTATTGTTTTATATATATATATAAAAAAAAAATTCTATTGCCCAATCTTCTTTTTCCAAATGCTAAAAATGTAGATGTTGGACCCTAGAAAGCCTAATAATTGTATGGCTTTATCTCACTGTTTACAGAAAAAGAGATTCTTAAAAAAATGGTTCATTAATGATTTTAAGGTAAATTTCACTAACCTACATTTGGGCTAATGCCAACCAGGACCAAAATATTTTAAAATTGACCTACTTGGTCTTTCCAACATAGAGACATTATAACACACACACTCTCTCTCTCTCTCTCTCTCTCTCTCTCTCTCTCTCTCTCTCTCTCTCTCTAACCCATAAACACTGCTAAATGCCTTTCATTTCTCCAAATCTTCTTCCTCTATTCTTATTCCTTTGGCTTTTTCCCATTTTTCTTTGAATTTCCAGCAACACAATTGATTTATTTTCTTAAAATAAAATTGAAAGTGTATATATATATATATATATATATATATATATATTACTAAAACTGTTTTTGGTTAGCCTTGAAAATCAAAAGGAAAATTCACAAAAATCTTCTCCATTCATTGCTTGGTAGCCAAGAAAACCAAAAGGAAAAATCTTTTCTTTCTTCACAAAGAGACCCCAAAAAACCCAATGGCCTTTAGTCCTTAACCCAACCAAACTGGATCCACCCCAAAACATTGGTCAAACACAAATCTAGCCATTAACATAGAGGAAAGGCACATGAGAAAGAAGACCCATCAAGGGTAAGATTCAGCTAAGCAAAAAAGAAAAAGAAAGAGAAAGTTAGGTGAGATTAGAGGAAAAAAGAATAGAAATGAGAGAGAGACACATACCACAAAACCCACAACCCAAAAACCACTGCTACTACCAACAAGGGCGGAGCCATGTATATGGGTAGGGGGCCATCCCCCCACCCCACACCCCAAATTTGAAATTTTCCTATACATATAAATATATATATATATATATTTGGTGACGAAATGTATTTGACAAAAATTTTCGTCACCAAAAGTCCTCTATTTCGTCGGCCTATGATTTGGTGACGAAATTTGTTTTTTGGTGACAAAATTGGATTCATCGTGTATACGCATCGCCAAAAGGTTTGACATTTAAAAAAAAAAATACTTGTGGCGACGAAATGGTTTCCTCACTAAATACATGATTCAGCAACGAAATAGTGGGTTTCTTGGGTTTGGGTTTGATCCCAAAACTAAAGACTATAGAGTGGTCAGGTTTGTGACTTCAGAAGATAGTCTTGACCTTGCAAATCTTCAACCCGAGGTCGAGGTTTATTCACTGTCTGCCGGTGAATGGAGAGTGATTAGGACTGATTTGTTTCGCATATCTACTTTACGTCGTCCTAAGCCACATGCATTTGTCAATGGGGCTAAGGGTGGAAAAATTAGACATGACTTGCAAATTCGACACGACACGACACGACACAAAATTCGCAGGTTATGGGTTGAGGCTTAATGGGTTTGTGTCATACTCGGGTTGACTCAACTAACTCGTTTAATAAACAGATTGGGTTAGTTTTCAACATATGAAACTCCTTTGACCCGTTTGACCTGTTTAATTAAATGATATTTTACTAATATACCCTTCAAACCCTAAGTATATAAATTTATTAGTTGTTGTGGTTTATTTTCTTTGACATATTGTGATTGATTATTTGTGATATTGAGATATGCTTTAGTTTTGAATAATTATTTGAATGCAGTTATTCGTTAGTTCTGAATTTTATATTAAAAATATTTATTTTCTTGTTTTTAATTAAAAAAAAAATTTTGTTTTGATAAAATTTGATAAACAAGTCAACACGATTGACCCGTTTAATAAATGAGTTATGTTAAGGTTGAAGAATCTTGACCTGTTTAATAAACATGTCAGGTTAGTGTTGACCCATATAGTCGAATACTTATAAGTTGACATGACATGAACCCGACACGCGAACACAAATGGCCATCCCTAAATGGGGCTATCCATTAGGTTGATTACAGAGTCACTGATGACGGATTTTAACCTTTTGTTTTGGTGTTTGATTTGGCTGACGAGGTCTCCGCAATATACAGCTAGCCTATTTAAACAAAACATGCCCATCCGAACCTAGCCCATTTCACCATTTCACATTTCACAAATCATTTGAGAGACTCTACTAAGGAAAAATTGGCCTTTGCCCTTTTCAAAAAAACAATCCAGCATTTTGCCCTTTTTCCCAAACTAATTAGGAAAATACCCCTCCTTTGAAACTCGATTTTCTCAAAATCGAGTTAAGTCCTATAGTGGCGTTTTTAAGGAGCCTATAGTGACGTTTTAAGGACCTATAGTGACGTTTTGTAACTCAATCTCCATGAAGTTGGGTTATAGGTAAAAAAAAGAAAAAAAATTGCATGTAACTCGACTTTATGGAGATCAAGTTAACAAACGTCACTATAGGTCCTTAAAACGTCACTATAGACTTCTTAAAACGCCACTATAGGGCTCCATAATTTTTTTTTTTTTTTTTTTTTTAACTCGATTTTGAGAAAATTGAGTTTCAAAAGAGGGCCATTTCCCTAATTAGTTTGGAAAATGGGGCAAAATGCTAGATTTTTTTTTGAAATGGGCATTTGCCCATTTTCTCTAACCTTACTAGGATTTGGGGAAATGGGAAAAGGGTAGAAGAAGCCACCGGTGTTAGCACTGAAAGGAAAGAAGCTCAATCTAAAGGGCTAACACCGATGGCTTCTTCTGCCCTTTCCCCATTTCTCCAAACCCTAGTTGAGTCTCTCGAATGATCTGTGAAATGTGAAGTCTGAAATGGTGAAATGTGCTAGGTTCGGGTGGGCTTGTTTTGTTTAAGTAGGATAGCTGTATATCACGGAAGACCTCGTCAACCAAATCAAACACCAAAACAAAAGGTTGAAATCCGTCATCAGTGAATCTGTAAGCAACTCAATGGATAGTTGTAGACACCGCATTTTATACCTCTTACGACTCGGGCCTCAGTTCCCCAATGATGCTCAAACTTTAAGGCCCAAGGCCAGTTTAGAGCCCAATCAGATATCAAATTGACTTGAGGAGTGTTAAAATGGAAAATATAACTTTTTAAATGAGCAAAAACCTATTTTTGGAAATTAAAGACCAAAGTTGCCCTCGGCCCACATACGTGGGCAACAACCTGCATACGTGGGCCAAAGCATGTGTATGCAGGCACACTCCTGTGTATGCAACTAGGGTTTCAAATGCATGAAAAAGGCAAGTTTTTTTGTAATAATGGCTGAGGTTTGGAGTGAATCCCACATTGTCTAGGAGCCATTCCAAACCCCCTTTTTTTCACTATATAAAGCCTTACATGTTACATTTTCAAGACACACAAAAATCCCACGGTAAAAACCCAAGATTCACTAGAAAATAGTGAATCAAAATGGAGTTTTTTACAAAACACCCTCAAGTCATTTTTATTTGATTGGGACCTTTTTTGGCCCTAATCCTTTTAGTTCAACATTACTAATCGCTTGTTTAATGACTTGTGATAGATTTGACTGAGGGGAACGGTCAAAATCAAAGCTCGGGAACTCTTTTTTGAGGTATCAAGCTTTAACCCTTTCTTTTCATTTTCTGTTTTTCTTTCTGTGTTTTGATCTTGTTTTTTGCTTAATTTATGTTTGTACATGTTTGTTTAGGTTAGTTTTATAGTTCTTTTTATGTTCTGAGCATGTTAGGTTGTTAGAATTAGGGTTTTTCTTTTATACTCTGTTTTCTATTCATGTTTCTGGGTTAGGGTTTGTGAACAAGTCCATGCACGCCTGCCATAAGCATGTGTACGTAGGTTAAATCCTACATACGCAGGTCGCTGGCTACGTACGCAGGCACTTGCTTAGAAACCCTAATTCAGATCTCTTATGTAATTTGGTTTGCTTACTTCACATGTTTTGCCTCTGTTTAAACCTTTTTCATATGTTCATACATACCTGAGTCTCTGTCTTGTATGCTTGCTCATCTATAATTTGCTTAGATTAGGGTTTTATGTTTATGTCTTGTTTAAATACCATAATCATTCATTCACATGTCCATGCACAATGCCATAGGTGTTGAGATGCTACAATGTAAGCAAGGTAAGTCATGCATTCACATGTACATGCATGTTATTTGTTTAATCTTCTCTTGATATGTGTACGAAGTTGATGCCTTGTTTTTTATATGACTTGCTTGCTACCACATTGATGTTTATTGCTGTGCTGCCATGTTTGGGTTGCTGCCTTGCCTTGAGATGTATGATAGGGTGTTCATGTGTTAGATGAATGCTAGGGTTTCTTATTTGTGTTTGGGTTTGGCTCTCTTTTGCTTTAGGTTTGATATATAGTTTGTTTTGGGATAATGATGCCATGATTGTATGTTAGCTCCATGCTAGTGTGTGTGTGAGTTAGGATACAAAGTGTTGAACATGTTTTAATAAGGTTAAGATGTAAGACACAATAATGGGAGGCCAGCCTTAGGGTTGGGCGATCTTGGGTGCCTAACACCTTCCCAAGAATGTACCTAAACTCCGAACCCATACTCTATTAGTAAGATCAAAGGTCCTTTCTTGAAAAGGACGCTATATATATGGTTCCTAGACTATTTCAAAAACTAGGTGGCGACTCCAAAAAAACCCCTTATGTCCACAATAGCCCTTATGTCCACAATAGCCCCATTGACAAATGCATGTGAAGTTACCATTTTTTACTACTAATGTTGATTTCGGAAAGGTCATGCCTAGGCCCATAGGTTTTAGGAGGAATGGGGATGCTGTATTCGTATTTAGTGAAGGAAAACTTGTCCCTTGGAATCCTGAGAGCAAAGAGTTTAAGGATCTTAGGATGATTGGAGATCACAATACTTTTATTGATTCTTACATTGAGAGTCTAGTTTTGCTTGACTAGGCCGCCAACAGTGCAGTTACATACTAAGGACAATAGATAAGATTCATTTCATGTTTATTTTTTTTAATGGTTTTTCATTTTGTTCTTTAGTTATACTTGGTACTGATAATATCATACATTATTTAGATATGAATATGACACTGTTTTATAAATTCTAATTATTGTTGATTCATTACCTTAGTCAAGTGGCTTTATCTTTACAATAAATAGCTTATCAAGGTTGTGGTCACTGTCGGTTATATTGAGGTGATAGTCTAGTCGATAGCATATATACTTAAAATTGTTTGTCCTCAATTCAAATTTTGTTTAATGTAATATTTTATTACTTAAAAAAGGAAGTGGTCAGCGTTGCTAATCAAATTTGAGCAAGCTTATTTATCAAGCCAAGTTCATGTTTCCTGCCACTTATAATCTACAAAGTATAGATAGATCATGTACTCAATTGTTTCTTAACTGAAAATTTTAAAGCAACCACTTTTAACTCCTTGTTTTCACACTTATACTAAATGCTCTTCATGTTCTCCTTGTATTATTTATTCAAAAGGTTTCTCATTCTGTCAAATGTAATCTGTTTAATCTAAAGATTTTGCTTGTGCATTTTAATTTTTCTATTGCCTTAAATGCCTATCTTCTTACTGAAAATCAATGAGAAAGCAGGTCTCGAGCTGGTATTGCTTGCTTTGGGTGATTAAGAAATAAGAACTGAAAATGACCTATTCATACCTCCCAAATCTATTTTGTTATCTTTCCTTCCTTAGCATGATTTGCATTATTGTTTTTACTCCCATTGAAGTAGTTATGCCTAGGTGTATTGTTCTGTTGACTTCATTTCATACCATTGTTTTTCTTTTCTCTCTCTTAATCTTTTATTGATGAGTTAGTATTTTTCTATTACACAATTGTTTGACTGTGTAAATTTTTTTGACCCTTTTTGTTAATCATCATGAACATAAAGTGTTTTACTTCAATAAAGAAATTCTACTTACTTATTAGGAAAATAAAAATTGCACAATTGTATGAAGTGGAAGCCAAAGGCTAACACTAGCAAAAACAATAAAGAGAAAAACTATGTAAATAGAAGACATCAACTTAAAACTACTATGGTTTACCCAACAACTAGTTCTAGTGGGTGGTGTCAATTGCCCATAGGTTTTACTGGCTATAAGGAAGCCCAAAGGACTCTTCTTTAGAAACGTTCCCTAGGTTATCAAAAAGAAAAAAGTATCAGTGGAGTTGTGCCTCTTGCTAAATCATTTGAGTAGCTAGTTGGAAATGTATGAATATGTCATCAACAATATAAAGGGACTTTCTGTCCTTCATTTCGTTGTCAGAGTTTTCTTTCTTTTTCTTTTCCCCATAAATACTTCGTTTACATTAGTATGAAATTTGGATGTCGACGTAGGATTTGTGAATGTGTGAATCTTTGTGGATGTTTGTATGTGCTATCATTTCCAATCTGCATCTCACTGCTTTTTATAACTCACTCTCTCTATGGAGACCAAACTTTGCAGTGAAGATTAAGACTTTCTATTCACAATGTCATTACTCTTATTCACAGTATATTCTTCCAATGACTGTATAAGATGGTATGCAATGGACGATTTCAAGAATTCCCACAAACATATTCTTTTATCTTCAGTTAAAAAGTTAGCATTCAGTCAAGATCTCCAAGCTCATGCCTGTATAACCTGTGGGGACTGTTACCTAGTTTCTGTTGCCAGCCATGGTTTTGTTAAAGGGAGATTGATTTCTGATAATCTAAAAATTAGATAGACTAGGAGGGCGAAAACTTGGTCTGTAGACTTTAAAGTTGATATGAATAAAGTTTATGATGGACTTAGCTGGGACTTCATTTTGGATATGGTTGAAAATTTGAATTTTAGTCCTCATTAGATCAAATTGATTATGAAATGCATCTGTGAAGTTTCTTATCAGATTCTATTTAATGGTTCCCCAGGCTAAACTTCTTTTCGCTCAATGTGGCTTAAGGGGATTCACTTTCGCCATTATCTCATCTTTGGCCTTATTGGAGGGATAGTTCCAAGGCATTATAATGGGGTAATGACTGCAAGAAGTCTGGATCCAATTTCTCATCTATTGTTTGTGATGATTGCATTACTATTGTTCAAGGTACTAATGATATTGCAAGATGGTGTTTTGAAAATTTTGGCACTGTAACCTTTCTGATAGAGCTGGATTGCTCAATACGGAGGATAAGGGCTGTCTTCTATCACTTTTAATAATAATAATAATATGAAGCATTAATATGTAAAGTTAAAGAATGCAGAATATAATGAAGGAAAGTAAAAAATAATAAACAGAAAGGAAAAACCTTAGGGTTTACCAGGTTTACCACCTAAGGGTGCTTGAAATCACCACCAAGTTGAGAAAATTCTTGGTCAGAAAATTGTTATTCAAAATGTATGCCTCGAACTATTCCTAGCACCTCTTTATAAATTTTGAAATAAAGAGGTGGTGCTTCTTGCATCAGCCAACCTCTTTAGGCCATTATTTAGCTTTCCGAATGCATATCCACATCATTCACATGTAGAGGTGCTTTTCACATTTTTGACAAGAAGTTGCACCCTTCCCCCCACACCACCACCCCCCCCCCCCCCCCCCTCCCTCTCTCAAGATTTCACCAAATGTTAAGTATTTGTAACTTTCTGTATCAATTTTTAATTTGTTTCTGAACTTTTGGAGAATTTAACCTTTTTAGTTAAATTGTTTTTGGGGTTGGCTTGGACTAGAATATTGGCCTGCCTAAGCTTGTGTTTTGGTTGCTCAAGCATGTGTATTTGCCACTTGTGTCTCAAATAGAACTTAAAACTCCTAGTGTGTTTGATACGGTGCCTTTGGTTTGGAGTTGATCTGCAATTGGTTGTTTGATCTGATTTGATGACCAACTATTATGGTTAAATACAATCTTGTGTGTGTGGTATATGGAGTAGTCATATGAAATATTAGAATTAGAGCATCTGTTAGGACTTTTAAAGGTTATTATTATTTTTTTGGGATATCATTCACTTTCATGTATTATCCTAATGTTCTCTAATTTTTCGTACTATGTATTTTGCTTCATGTCTACACCTTCTTTTTTTGTGCATAAAATGTGCTTACATGCTCAAAATTTTTGGGTAGAAATGATTATTGGCAAGTACAGTTACTGGGCATCAATTTGCTGAAAGGTTAGACTGCTTATTTATGTGCAATTGTCTTGTTAATTAAAATAGTGGTCACATGGAACAATTATATGAGTTTAACTAGAAAACTTTTATTTTTTAGTTTATATTTTTTATGAGCCTTCAAGGGCACAAGAAAAGTGCTTTGAGTTTTGAGATTAAAATGGTGTTGTTATATGGTTTGCACGTAACTGCTCATATCTTGTCAGTGCATATGATCTCTAAGGATGATGGGTTGGTGAACCCATTATTACACATTTTATGAGACGTCCTTTGATGAATCCAAGTAAATATTGGTAGCCAATGAATACATGTTTCATTTAGAATGATATGGAGATGATGATGATGAAATTTGTTGGGGAAGATCCGGCTGTGATATGAATGCAGCTCATATTTTGACTAATGAATTTGAAAAAATGTACTGGAGGAGGGAGAAGTACCATCATCCCAATTTTCAAAAACATGCATTAATTCTTACCGAATTCTATTCCTCCATGCTTAGGCTGCCAAAAGGTCATCTTCAAGGGCAGGTCCTAGACTCCTAGTTTGTTTCCCAATGTAAATAGTTAATACTTAAATTCAATTAGTTGTTTTGCTATAAGCTAATTTGAATAAGGTAAATTTGTTGAGAACAAGTACAGCAGCTATTTATTTTTTATGACAACTGAATTCGTACTATTTATATGTTTTGATTTTGGTAAGAAATATTATTTATAAGTAAAATGGTTTATTGTATTAATGTGTCTATATCTCCAATTTTATGTATGTGGTAATATTCCTTGGTTTTATTGGAAGTTTGACCATTATGCTGTGCTTAGTTATGCACTGGTATTTTTCGTAGTCCATTTTGCTTATAGTTGCCTATGCTTGTGCAGGGGAGGATCTTAGGGACTTCTTAACGTTAAGAGAAGCAAATATCTTTTGTGGGATGTCTAGAAAAGAGAAGCTTCCTGTCATACAATTTTGAAAGAACTTTTGGACCCGTTTGGTAAGAGATTTTTAGTAACGTTATTTAAGTGGAACAACTTTCAGCTGTTATCAAGCAATGTGGTTTTGACTTTGTAAATTCTTTACTTGCCCTCTAAAGTTCTGACTCTACGTAATAGGTGATCAATGAGTAGTAGAAGTTTGAACCTTGTTGCCTTAAAAGAGCACAATACATGATGGAAGAAAGTCCTTACTCTAAAACTACCATGGCCTAGATGGTAACTAGAAATAGACTAAATCTAAATAATAGTTTTCCAAAAAATGAGCTTCCAAGTAATGTTTAAGTCATCTGTTTGCATGTTAGAATTGAGTAATTAATATTCAATACATTGCAGTTGTTTCTGTGCCACACTGATAAATTAGTAAAACACTGCAATTTATGTTTGTATTTTGTACTTTTTGTTTGTAGCTGAAATCTCGTATGTAGTTAAAAGAATATAGTACTTAAATTTACTGACTTTATGATCCAACTAATGAGGGCAACTCTGACCATGCAAGTTTTATGTCAATTTCTATTTGCAATTTGGCTCAGATTTGTCATTGTGGTAGATGTACAAGTTTTGTTAGTGACAAGAAACTTATTTTCATTTGATGTCTACTAAAAATTGGTTGAATTGCTTTGTAAGTGTAATGGATTTGATCTACTATAATTGCTAGGAGACGAAAGAGGACACTTACCCTTGGTTCATTCTCATTTTTTAAGTTTATGCTGTTAAAGGATCAGCAGGGTTGTGCCTCTTGGTAAATCAATTATAAGCGGCTCCTTGTAAAAATTTGCTATGTCCTCAACAATATAAAAGGAACTTTCTATTCTTCATTTTGATGTCTAGAACATTTTTACAACAAATCATAAGTGGTGGGATCTTAATGATTGTTACAAGTGGTAGGATGATTTATCAATGGAGGAATGTAAACTCACTGAGAGAGAAATAGAGCAATCTGAAACTTGTGTAAAATGAATTAATTTCTTAGCTTACCATACTCTGTTCTTTATATAGTGAGAACAGAGTATCAACTAACCAGTACAAATTGAACACGTGTAATGATCCTGTAACTAACCTGTAACTAACACTATACACTATAAACGACAACCGTTTCATGACCAATTATGCTATGCTAGTGTTATGCTATTGTAGTTTACTTCTATATACAAAACTACAAGTAACGAGCACTGTACAATATACAATCTATACAACTATTCAATACTCCCCCTCAAGATGAACTATAAATGTTGATTATGTTCATCTTGGATAAAAGAAAGTAAAATTGTTTGTATCCAAGTGCCTTCGTGAAGCAGTTAGCAATCTGGTGTCTAGTAGGAACATGAAATGTCTTAATCAGTCCATATTGAAGCTTACTTCGAATAAAATGGCAGTCAACCTCTATGTGCTTTGTGCGCTCATGGAATACTGGATTTGCAGCAATGTACAAGGCTGCTTTGCTATCACAGTACAGAGAGGCTGGTTGATTGTGATCTAAACCAAAGGTTTTAAGCAAGGCCAACAACCAAACAACTTCACTTGTGACAGTAGCCATTGCTCGATACTCTGATTCTGCAGATGATCTGAACACCACTTGCTGCTTTTTGCATTTCCAGGATATGAGGGAATCACCTAGGAAGACACAGAAGCCTGAAACTGACCTTCTGGTATCTGGACAAGCTGCCCAGTCAGCATCACAATAGGCTTTTAGTCTCAATTCAGAACTGGCTGAGAGAAATAAGCCCTGTCCTGGTGTCTTCTTAAGATACTTAAGTACCTTATATGCTGCTTGGAGATGTGGAATCTTAGGAGAACTCATAAACTGACTCAGTTTATGCACTGAGTAGTAGATATCCGGCCTGGTTAGAGTCAAATACAGGAGTTTGCCTATAATTCTTCTATATAAAGATGGATCTGGAACATCTTCTCCCACTGAGCTTCTAAACTTAGCTGATTGATCCATCGGCACATTAGCAGGCTTACATGCTAGTAGACCTGTATCAGAAAGCAGTTCCAAAACAAATTTCCTTTGACATAAGCTAATGCCCTTTTCAGTCCTTGCAACCTCAAGACCCAAGAAATACTTCAAGGTACCAAGATCTTTGAGCTTGAACTTGTCATCTAGAAAAACCTTGAAAGTATTGACTGCTTCCACATTGTTGCTAGCTATTAGAATGTCATCCACATAGACTAGCAAGATGAGAATTGAACCCTTGCTGACTTTAGTGAAGACAGAATAGTCTGACTTAGATTGGAGAAAACCATGATCAAGGAGAGTGGATGAGAGCTTGGCAAACCACTGCCTACTTGCTTGCTTCAAGCCATAAAGTGACTTGGTGAGTTTGCACACCTCCCCCTTGCTGCCAAATCCAGGAGGAGGAACCATATACACCTCCTCATTCAACTCCCCATGCAAAAAAGCATTATTGACATCTAACTGAGACAAATGCCAACCATACACAGCAGCCACAGCCAAGAGGGTTCTAACTGTTACAAACTTCACCACAGGAGAGAAGGTTTCATAATAATCAACTCCCTCAGTTTAAGTAAAGCCCTTAGCAACCAGTCTAGCCTTGTACCTCTCTATAGAACCATCAGCTTTAAGCTTAATCTTGTATACCCACTTGCACCCAATAGGCACCTTACCAGGAGGCAGTTTGGTCATGACCCAAGTTTGATTAGCCTGAAGGGCATCAATTTCAGTCTTCATGGCAGCTTGCCACAAGGGATCAGGTAAAGCTTCAGCATAGGAAGTGGGTTCTTTGGCAATGGACAAGGCAACAGAAAAGGCTTTATGGGCAGTAGACAATTTAGAATAAGAGAGAGTAGAGGAAAGTGGATAGAGAATACCTAGACTGTCAATGGAATCATAGGAAGGTAAGAGTGAAGCTGAAACCAAATTGCAGTGGTGATCAAGAATGGTAGTGGAGGCTAAATTGCAGTGATAGTCATGAAGATATGAGGGAGGTTTATGAGACCTAGTGGACCTTCTAACAATAGGTAAATCAAGGAAGGGAGCAGCAAGATTGGAGAGATCAGGTGGAGCAGTAGGAACAGATGGAGAAGTGTCTAAGTCAGGATGAACCAGGTCTGGAAATTCATCAGGAGGTACAGCAGTGTCAATGGGATTGAAAGGAAGAGAAAATTCAGCAGAAACAGAAGGGATGGATTCTGGAAGTGAAGGTTGAGATGGAAACATGTTGTGAGAAATGGAAGAAGAGCTGGGAACAGATTTAGGCAGCCAATGTTTAAAAGGAAAGACAGATTCTTTGAAGATGACATCTCTAGAAAGAAAGACAGTTTTAGTGGACAAATCATACAACTTATACCCTTTGGTTCCAAAAGGATAACAAAGAAAGATGCATGCCTTTGCTCTAGGATCAAACTTGGATCTATTCCTAGTTAAAGTAGAGGCATAACATAGACAACCAAAGGATTTAAGATGCTGGTATGATGGAGAATGACCCAAAAGTTTTTGATAAGGAGTAAGATTACCTAGAAGAGGACTAGGAAGTCTGTTGATAAGGTATGTGGCTGTAAGAACACAATCCCCCCAGAATTTTAAAGGTAAATTTGCATGGAATCTTAAGGCCCTAGCAACATTCAACAAATGCTGATGTTTTCTTTCAACAACAGCATTTTGTTGTGGTATTTCAACACAAGACAGCTGATGTAGGATACCATTGGAAGCATAAAATGAAGAAAGAGCAAACTCAGGACCATTGTCACTCCTAATCACCTTAATGGACACCTTGAATTGGTTAAGGATCATTTGAAAAAAGGTTTGAATCAAGGATGAAGCTTCAGATTTAAGTTTCATTAAATAAACCCAAGTACATCTACTATGATCATCAACCAAAGTAAGAAAATACCTTGAGCCATTCAATGAAGGAAGAGAATAGGGTCCCCAAATATCAGCATGGATCAAATCAAAACAAGATAAAGAAACACTTGTGGACTTAGGAAAAGTCAATTTGTGTTGTTTAGCTAAAGGGCAGACAAAACAATCAAAGGAATTGTTATTATTGCAAGAAATCAGATCAGGTACAATATGTTTCAACAAAGCTAGTCTTTGTGAAGATGGGTGGCCCAATCTATAATGCCACAATCTAACAACATCATTTGAAGTATCAACAGATTGAGAAGAGTCAAGATTACATACGTTGACACTTTTATTACAAAGGAAAGAGGGTAATCTGGATAAAATCTTTGAAACAGAATCTGGTAAGGTGAATGAATCAGTGCACTGCAAGGTATATAGTCCTCCATTCCTCTTACCCAACCCAATCATCTTCCAATGCA
This sequence comes from Quercus tomentella, assembly GCA_028535165.1. NCBI lineage: Eukaryota > Viridiplantae > Streptophyta > Magnoliopsida > Fagales > Fagaceae > Quercus > Quercus tomentella. The sequence continues at coordinate 42,891,779 of JAPQVY010000012.1, read as the reverse complement.
GTAAGTCCTGAAGAAAACAATAATGAGAAAGGAAAATGCAGCAGTAAGAAGGGTTTTGGGTCAGCTTACTGATAGAAATAAGGTTGAAAGAAAAATTAGGAATACAAAGGACATGTTCTAAAGTTAAAGTGGCTGAAATTTTAACAGTTCCAATATGAGTCACCTTAACCATATCACCATTAGGAAGTCTAACTGAAATCTGAACAGAAGAAGTAATAGAAGTGAAGAAATGAATAGAATGTATCATGTGGTCTGTTGCACCACTATCAAGAATCCAGTCATATGGACTGATATGGGATGTATTGACACTAGAAGAAAAGACTGAATGTTCAAGAGAAGGGGAAAAACAAATACCTGATACGGTTTGGGCTTGAACATCTAACAAAGTTTAAGTAATGATGGTGGCAGCTTGGTGAGCATTGTCCAAACATGTCTCTGGTGGTGCTTGAGTGCCAAAGTGACATTGAGAATTCAACAATCCAATCAATTGCTGATATTGGACCTTGGTGAGTGTGACAGGTTCACTAGCATGATCTTCAGTGGCAATGACATTGTTTGCAAAAGGAGGCTAACCACTCTTGTTCTTGAACTTATAACCAGGTGGATATCCATGCAGCTTGTAACACCTGTCAACTACATGCCCCATGGCTCCACAATGAGTACATTGTGGTCTGCCATTCTTGGACTTAGTAAAATTCTTGGTGTTACCAGATTTGGACCCAAAAGCTGCTAGAGCTGCTGATGTATCAACCAAGACTTTCTTCCCAGCACCCACTTTTCTCTGCTTCTCATCTTGAAGTAAAAGAGAAAACACTTTGCTCAGGGGAGGCATAGGTTCCATAAGGAGGATTTGGCCTCTAACAGCTGCATATGTCTCATTCAGCCCCATCAGAAAAGACATAGTACAGTCCTCAGCTTGATGACCACATGTACATGTCCTATAATTGGAGAATTCATCCCAAAGTCCCTTGAATTTTGCGTAGTATGCATTGATGGTTAAGTCTTCTTGTGTCAAAGAACTAATCTCTTTTCTTAAGTCAAAAATTGTAGGTCCATTTCCTTGGCCAAACCTATATTGTAAGTCTAGCCATACATCTCTGGCAGTCTTGAAGTAGACTATACTTGATTGCAAATCTTTGGAAACAAAATTAAACAACCAGGCTAGGATAGTACTATTGCATTTACACCAAGCTCTGTAGTATGGGTGATCAACAGATTGAGGTTTAGGGATAGAACCATCAATGAAACCCAATTTGGTTTTAGCATCCAAAGAGGTGAGAATGGCCCTACTCCAAGTGTTATAGTTTTCTTCAGTGAGGGGTTGAATCACCAAAGAAACACCTGGATTATCTCCAGTAGATAAGAAATAGGGACTGGATGTGTTTTCCCAAGGCTGGACAGTGGAGGCAGTAGCACTAGAGGTACTCTCAGTCATACTTAGCACAGTATTATCAAAGAAAATGATGAAGATACAAAGTCCCAAGCAAAAGAAAATCAAGGATTAATTTTCTCGAGAATCCTTCAAGAAACAAGAAACGGATTCTATGGGATGAAGGTAAAACAAGTCAAGATGTAATTCACAATCTTGATGAAATTACAACAGAAAGTTGTAAATTTGGAATGAAAACAATCCTAGAATCGGAAAGAGAGAGAAAAAAAATTGAAACCCTAAGATTGGAGATTTCAATTTCAATTATGAATCAAGATCAAGATCAAGAAATCAAGACCTACAAAATGACGATCTTAATTCAAGAATCAACAGAAACACAATGAGGAATTGAACTAGGAAGAATCAGAGAATACCAGACTAGAATGATCTCTGAACTAGTTCAAGCTCTGATACCATGTTGAACTTCACACAAGCTCCGAGAGATTCATCAATGGAGGAATGTAAACTCACTGAGAGAGAAATAGAGCAATCTGAAACTTGTGTAAAATGAATTAATTTCTTAGCTTACCATACTCTGTTCTTTATATAGTGAGAACAGAGTATCAACTAACCAGTACAAATTGAACACGTGTAATGATCCTGTAACTAACCTGTAACTAACACTATACACTATAAACGACAACCGTTTCATGACCAATTATGCTATGCTAGTGTTATGCTATTGTAGTTTACTTCTATATACAAAACTACAAGTAACAAGCACTGTACAATATACAATCTATACAACTATTCAATAGGATGATTTAGCCCAATTATTTTTCTGGAACCCTTGTGTGAGAAAGTTTCTCCTTCTTCCAATCTCACCTGCGATACACACTCTATTTCAGGTTTGGATTTGATCCCAAATCTAATGATTATAAAGTGGTCAGGTTTGTCAGCTTACTGGGTACTCAACCCGTGGTTGAGGTCTACTCACTCTCCACTGATGAATGGAGAATGATGTTGCATTGCCGTGCTTGAAGAAGGGATAAGGACTCAGTTCAATATATGGGTGATGAAAGAGTATGATTTTGCATCTTCGTGGACAGAATTTCCACATCAATGTCCAAGTCTGGGAATGCTCCAACCAGGCCTAGTTGGCTTTAGGAGGAATGGTGAGGTTGTATTGGAAAATGCTATAAGAGAACTCGTCTCGTGGAATCCAGATAGCCAAAAGATTAAGAATCTTAAAATTAATGGATTTCATAATACTTTTGTTGGTTCTTATGTTTAGAGTCTAGTTTTGCTTGACAAAGCTGCCGATGGTGTAGTTACATACCGAGGGAAAATGGAAAATTTGTAAGATGCATTTCATGCTTATTCTTGTGTGGTTTTTCATTTTGTTCTTTATATATACTTGACATTGATCTCATTGCTTATTGATTGCATAAATGGCTTTATCTTCAGGATAAATATCTTATTAAGGTTGTGGTCACTCTCAATCATATTGAGATGATAGTTTAGTGCATAGCATGTATACTTAAAATTGACTGTCCTCATTTCAAATTTTCTAATATAATCATTTATTACTTATAAAAAAAAAAGCACTTATAGTTCTTAAATTCTTGCAGGACCTCATGCAATCATGGTTGGTGATGAGCCTTAAATGAGTAACAGACATTAACTCGGCAAAATAAAAGATTCAACAAAGCTCTTTGACGGTGTATAGTTTCTTAGTATTGAATTAACTTATTATGTCAAAATGGATTGTAGTTGTTTTATGTTAAACTCCTTTTGTGGCTACACCATTGTTATATTTGTATTTTTCGATGATTTGCAGTTTGGTTTCAGTGTATTTGCATAAATGGTTAAGCATTTTATTTTATTTTCAATGCTTGCATTGTGATGAAGATTCTTGCCAATGTAGTGTGTAAACAAGGATACACTACCCAGTGTGTTAAATGTTTTCTTGCTCGGTCAACTAGATACCCGTTACACCTATCTACGAGCACTAGTATTGGTGGAGCTAAAAAGCTATATTGTTATTTTTAGCACCTCCAATACTTAAAAAGCATGCTGTAATGGTGGTACCATAACTAAAATTTTTTAGCTTCTTGATACAGTGCACAGCCATCTATAGCTATGCACTATAGCAAAAAAGCTAAATAAAAAAAAAATTTATTTTATTACACTTTCACTCTCTCTTTCTCCCTTGCACGCTCATCATCTCTCTTGTAAAGTTGTCATTTACAACTATTTTGTGTTGGCTTTAATTACGTGCCAAATTTGATTGTCATTTGTTCAATCATATTTCCCTGTATTTATGTGGGTTTTTAATTGTAAGGAATGAGTAGGGCTGTCCATGGGTCGGTCCGGGTCGAGTTTGTGCCCAACTCGCAACTGACCCAATCAGATCGGGTGGAGAAGTTCCAAACCCGCTGCCGACCGCGAAAAGCCACCGGTTAAGTCGAATTAGACTCGGGTGGGCGGCAGTCGACTATGATTTAGATTGAAATACAATGATCAAACACTGAAGTTTGATTCCTGAAGAACAAAATCAATAGATCTACAAACCCAAAGAACAGATCCACAAATCCAAAAAAGAAAAACAACAATAGACAACAATTCCACAGATAATCGAACCTAAGAGATGAAATAGAAAGATCAAACTTGAGAGATGGAAGCGAAGACGAGTTGGTGACGTTGCAGATGAAAAGTGAAGATCGACGACGAAGAGCAACGATCAACGACAACGAGGCAGAGATTGACGATGGAGAGGCAGAGATCGATGACGAGCAAGATTGGCGAAGGGTATACATCGGCAAAGAGTAGAGATCATGAGACTAAGAGGAGAGAGTGAGATAGTGAGTTATGAAAAACTTTAAACCCATTTATATGGTGGTCGGGTCGGGTGGCTTGGGTATTGGAGGAAGAGATCCGCACCCGATCCGCCAAAATCGGTTTTGGAAAGTAAGGACCCGCCGCCGACCGCCAAAGTATTCGGATCTGGAGGCAAACGGTTCGAGTCCAGTCAGTTTGGCCAGGTGGGTCGGATCTGCAGGTTGTTTGGACAGCCTTAGGGATGAGTGTGAAAGAGTGTGAAGACTCAAGCTTAAAAGGATGAACAAGTGGATTTCGCAAGTGTCTCGCGAGAAGCTTACCCGCGAAATAGCCACATGTAGAGCACATGACTGGAAGGAGAAGAGTCATGCCAGCCTAAAAGATTTCACGAGTGTCTCATAGGTAAGGCGTTCCCATGAAATACTCGTAAAATGTTTTGTTTGGCAAAATGTCATGTTTTGTTTTACCAAGTCTTTACCCACACTATATATACCCTCATTACCCATATATTGTAAGGAGTGCTTTTCAAAGAGAAAACCCTAGAAAACACACTTAAGAGTTAGAGATTGTTATACCCACAATCATCTACACATTTCCTTGTGGTTTTCCTCTACTCCTACCTCTCCATCTCTAAATCCTTGAGAAGTTGATAGCCCAAACATTTACCACACCCAATTTAAGTGTTAAGTGAGATTTTGGTGCAGCTGAGAAGCATTGGAAGGAGCCATTCATTGGCGGATGCAATCGGGCTAAATTGCGAGATCCGGGAAAGCTAGAGAAGACAAGGTTCCGAGAAGCCAATTGATACCAGGAGCTTGGAGGGCTCAAGTACATTGGGTAGACTAGGCTTGGAGGGTCTTTTGTTATTCATGTACTCCAACTTTATGCTTTAGTGGATCGATTTCGACTTTGAGGGTCACGGAGAGGTTTTTTGCTGAGTTCTTCAGTTTCCTCTTCGATAACACGTCTCAATGTTATTTTGTGTTTACATCTCTCTTCCCTACTCTTTAAGCTTTTCTTTTATTGTTGATAATGGATGAATATGGCTTAAGGTAGTGTTATCGGTTGTTTGCGCTCATTTACTCTTATTCCACACTTAGTTTAAGTTAGAGTAAAAGCAATCTAGCCATAATTTTTATTGGGGGTCTAAACAAACTCTTGTGTTTTCACACAAATTCGAGCTTTCATTTCTTTTTCTTTTTTTCTCTTGCACGCTGTTTTCTTCTTCTTCTTCTTCTTCTTCCTCCTCTTTTTTTTTTTTTTTTTTTTTTTTTTTTCCTCTTTCTCCCTTTCACACTATTTTAATGACTCTCAGCTCTCTTCAGTTTTAGTTTTGTATGTTGGGTAGTTTTATGGGTTTTGCATATTGGAATTTTGTGAATTTTTTTATTTTTTGCAAATTTGTGTGTTAGTGTGTTCAAATCCAAAGAAAAATAGAAGGCCAAATGGTTGTTTATTGTAGTGGATATATTATTTTATTGTGTTGAAAGCTAAAATAAAACCATTGATGTTGGGTGTTTTGTAAAGTGAGAAGGTAAAATAGATAAAGTAGCTTTTTGTAGTGCGAAATAGCTAAATTTATAGCTCCACCAATATGGATGCTCTAATGGGTCTAAAGGTTTATTGATAAGAAGGTAAAAGCAGAGACAAATGAATATTACATATTAACATCTAATAAGGGTTTTGTAGGGATACATATTATCAAATAGGACCTCAATATATATTACCATTTACTTTACCTATCAAGAAAATAAGAAGCATATGTTCTTTAATTTTACCTTTGATATCCTACAATGATAACAAGTTTAAGAGATAAAACCAAATGGAATTGATGACCGATGATCCAGAAAATTGAGTTTAAGACCATATTCTATGCACATGAAAGGCAGACTAGAGATTCACAGGGCTTTCTTTTGGGACTCCATCAATACAATTCATAAGAAATAGGGGAGTGGTCCCCAACTTAGTGATTTCGAATGTGGGAATTTCTTTGTTAAAAATTATTCAGTAAAAAAAAATTTCTTTGTTAAAAATAATAATGGTAACTAAAAACTGGGAGAAAATTGGTTTTTGCCATTTTTTTTTTAAAAATTGAGCATTTTGCCCTCTTTCCCAAACTAATTAGGGAAATGCCATTGTTTTGAAACTCGATTTTCTAAAAATCGAGTTTCAATTTAAAACTCGATTTTTGGACAATTGAGTTATAATAAACTGAAAATAAATAATAATAAAAAATTTCTCGAGCCCTATAGTGGCGTTTTAAGGATCTTATAGTGGCGTTTTGAAACTCGAGCACCATGAACTTGAGTTCCATGCAAGTTTTTTTTTTTTTTTTTTTTTTTTTTTTTTTTTTTTTTTTTTAAGTTTGATCGCCCTATACCTATAGTAGCGTTTTAAAGAGCCTATAGTGACGTTGAAACTCGATTTTGAGAAAATCGAGTTTCAAAATAGGGGCATTTCTCTAATTAGTTTGGAAAAGGGGCAAAATGTTGGATTTTTTGCGCGAAAGGGGCAAAGGCCAATTTTCTCCCTAAAAACTACATTAGATGGTTTAAAACTTTTAGTGGAAAGCCTAGTTGCGTGGCCTTTTGACTAATTAGGGAATTAATGTGATTTCAAGCATAAGCCTTAGAGAATCGAGAGAAGGCTATCTCTCTCTCTCTCTCAACACATGGTTTTATTTTACTGTTTGTGTTAACAATATGCTAGAATACATGTTAACAATATGCTAGATTTTCTTTTAGGTTTTATTCATTATTTTATGTGATATAAAGTAGAAAAGACATGTTGCAATTTTAATGAATGATGCATAAAAATGCTATTTTATGTGAGAAACTCATGACATAGAACTTTATATTGTCATTAACCTAAGCATATGCCAATAAATCTAAGGATTTATGCATGATAACATATTCCATATGGCAAGATTTATGATTCTGATGCATTAAATCATATGTTGATGCGTTGCATGTGTATGTAAATCCTTCAACTGTCCTAAGCCCAAAAACAATTCTTGCCAGCAATATGCTTCCACCCTTTGTATTATGTTTCTTTTAGTAACTGTATATATTTTAAGTCCCTTACTTGTAACTTAAGGCATTTTAATTGAAACTTCATGCTTTTGTTTTGTTGTTGTTTTTTTTTTTTTTTTTTTTTTTTTCTCACATAAGGCAGCTTCTTACCCTTGTTTCTTTTTCTTTTTATTTTTTATTTTTTATTTTTTTTTATGAAATTCTCTTGATTCTTAGTTTAGTAAGAAGGAAGTGAGTAAATTAAGCTTATAACTTATAAGCCTTGATTCTCGAAAGGAGTGCTCCAGCCTGTAACTCTTTAATTACTAATTAGGTACTTGCAAAATTGCACGTATTTTCACTCCTTTTTGGACCTGGGAATGGGATTAAGCCTATTCTTTTTATCTTGGTTGTAACATTTGTATGTGTATATAAGTTCACTTTTCCACTCCAGACGACGTAACACAATCATTTATTGTGTCAGTATAAGGAGGTTTTTTTTTTTTTTTTTTTTTTTTTTTTTTTACATTATATTCTTTGATTGGTGGTGGGAGAGGGAGTGGTAAATATTGGTTTGTCCATCACATCATTTCAATAGTAATAATAGTGAGAGAATGGTTGATGGACATACTGTGAATTGAGATGCCACTCCAATTGCCATCTTATGCTTGATCACTGTAAATACAACCTGTTAAGTTATTGTCTCCTTGTTAGTAAAACCAATATAGTTATCTGGACAGTTTTTGCTTCTCTATTATCACCATTATGTTATGTTTTCTCCTCATCTGTGATATTTTTGGTTGGAGGGAAATAAATTGTTTCAGATGACATTAACAAAAACGTAAGTGGTTCAAATTTCAGAATGTGTGTTTCACACAATTGACAAGATTCTCATTTCTCAAATATGCCTGGTTGGTTCATATGCTCTAATGGGATCCAGACTAGTTGTCTTCTTTCCTACTCTTTCTGTTTATATGTGGCTATGCCCATTTGGGATTTCTGGGAAATTGAGTGTACCTGAAGATATTGGAAAAAGAAAAGAGGAATTTTCTAGCCATGGATGAAACCTCTGTTGAAAAACCTCTTCTTTTATGGAGAGGTGCTGATAGTGTGAATAAAACACCTTTCTTCGTGTCATGGGTGAACTGGACTCAAGTTGGTAATATATGATATTTTCCTTGCATGGGTTGCTCTTATTTTCCTCTTCCCAGCACAGTTTGTCAATAAAGTTTTTGGGAAATATACTCAATTAAGCAGTGGAACTGTTTTTGGGATTACAGGTTGGTACTTTTATTACCTTGTTCTTCTCCATTCTCCCCCACCCCCCCCCCCCCCCCCCCACCCCCCTCTTTTTCTCCCCAACATGGTGAAAACGTGTTTCATGTTACATGGAACTCAAGTTTACAAAACTTGAGGTTAGTAGATGCTACCGTAGATTGTTAAATATTTCGCAAACAGTTGTAGAACACTAATTATTTTGGCCAATGATGGTATTTGGCTATTTTGGCCGTCAATAGACACGTTCAACATAAAGTTAAGTTATATATTAAGGACAAAATTTGGGTACAAAGTTAATAGTAGCTTAAGGTTATAACTTCACTTAATATCTTTTTATTTAATGTGAATTTTGATAAATTTATCATTAGATTACATTTTCTTCTCTTCCTCCAAAAAAAAAAAAAAAAAAATTACATTTTCTTCTTATATCTTTCCTGTTTGCAAAATTTTCATAATATCAAAAATCAATAGCAATGTTATCAATCAATTATTTAAATTGCTAGTTTTTGTAATCAAATTATGTATAAAAAAAATAAGCTTATAGATTATATAATAAATAACATATGATTGGCACAAAATTTGACATGTATGTTAAAAGCGGATTTAGCTTACCTTCAGTACTTTTTTAACTGGAATCTTCTTTTGTTTTAATGAGAAACTGCTACATCACCCGCTAACTAAATAAAATGTGGACATTAAAACCCACTACCACTTGCTATTGTATATTTAAAACAAAAGAAGATGTCCAGTCGAAAAAATATTAGAGGTAAGTCAAACCCGTTAAAAGCCTAAAGAATGTACAATTCAATAGTTAGATTTTCAAAATATGTGGTAATATTTTTTTTTTTTTAAGGAAGTAATTGCCAAATTTTTTCCTTATATTAATTACTTAATTATAACTTAGTATTTGATAAATAATAATCTTTATTCTTTAATCATGAATGTCAAGAATCAAGATTGGTTTTTTAATTGTTTTAAAAAATTGGTTTATAAAAATAAAATATGTTGGGAAGCTAGTGTACTGTGTATTGTTATTGATTCCGTTCCATTCTGGCCGGAACGGCCGAAATTTTTCGTACCGGTATGCAAACTGGTACCGGAATACCCCACGTTCCACCTCGGGTCAAATTTCAGGCCGTTTCGGTCCATTCCGGTCATTCCGGTCAATTCCGGCCGAGATGCAAATTTCGGCCGGCACCGAATTTGGCCTGTTATTAACTTTTTTTTTTTTTTTTTTTTTTTAAGCTATATTTGGGAGTTCTTTCGGGAGTTCTTTTGATGATGAATTTGATCCTTCTCTCATGGATGATGATGAAGAGGAGAAGTAAATCTTGTATTATTTGATATTTAGTTATTGTCTTGTAATCTTCTTATTGTGTGATGTTAAATTGATGTTATATTTCAAGTTATTGATGTTTAAGACTTAAGAGGTTTTTTTGTTTAAGACTTAAGACTTAAGACTAAATAATTTGTATTATTTGATATTTAGTTATTTATTTATTAGAATTGACAATTTTATGTTCTACAAGAATATATATAAATTATTTTTTAAGAACTCCGAAACACCCTGAAACGGTACGCCAAAATCGGCCGGTACCAAAATATTCCATTCCACTGGACAAACCGAAACGGTATTAATAACAATGCCGTGTACTAATATCACTTCCTAGCCTTCAAAGTTCGGCACCTTTTTTTCTGTCCTTTCTTTTATAGGTGCAGCAGGTGGGTTACACAGAATAATCCTTCGTCTCCCTTAAATTTACCCAGCAAATTTATAATGAACAAGATTCAATCTCCTATATTTACTATACCAATCTGTCTATACTATACCACCTTTATTCATTGACAAGCGAAAATAACATGGGCTTGCCAGTTTCAATTAAAATGGAACTGGCCTGCTAATATCTTTTAGATTACTCCCCAGATATAACTCTAAACAAGTTAAAACATTGCAGGGTAAAAGAAAACAAGATGAACTTCCAGGATTAGAGGTAACTCTCAACGAAATTTGCAATGTAAGATTCTCCGGGCTTTTATCCAGAAGAATAACAAGAATAGACTATGATATATTCAAATCTATATTTCAATCCAATTAACATGTGGCTGTGCCACCATCCAAAGACAAGCTTAAGCCTACCAATAGATATCATAGATTTGAATTGAGCAGCTCGCTGACCTTCAATGGCAGAACAATTGCTTGAGACCAGTTAGAAAAATCGTTCATCGTAAATGTACAATAACTCAATGCTGTAATCAATCATTGATTACCATCTAAATATTAAGGTCAAAAGAACACCCTTATGCAACTAAAGGGATAAAAAGTTCTTTTGACTCATTCAACTCAACTGCTACTGTGGACCCCTTATAGCTACTACAATGGATACAAGGCTTCTTCCTAGTCCCACAAATGCCCTCTTCTTTCTGTACTTTTTCCTTGATCTCTCAAAACTGGAGCAAAATTGCCAGTTCCATCCTCACTTTAACTTTTTTCTGTTAACACATTTTTGAATTCATCCTACATATATTGATCCGCTTTGGATATATTCTTTAGTTAATTCCAAATTTTGCTGTGGTAATGTGTTCTCCAAACTTGAACTTCCATAGTGTGTCAAACTCACAAAAATCATGCATATGGCTGGCAAAGCTGTTATGTACTTATGGATTCAAATAGGACTCCCAACCATCCTTTTCCAGCTTCTCTGCTTTTCTCAAGACATCATTTCTTGTGTCTTCTTGATACTGGCTCATTCTGCAAAGGATATTATTCCAGAATCAGCTCATGCAAGACTTGTGAACTAAATTTTTTTTTTCTTGGTTTCATACCCAACACAAAGTTTTGCATTACTTCCAGAGAGGGAAGAGAGAAAAAACCCACCTTGCCAATAGGTCAGCATCACGAATCCCCATCATCCTTACTGCGAGCAAACCTGCATTGGTAGCATTGTTTATTGCAACTGTTGCAACTGGAACACCCCTTGGCATCTGCATAATCATCAAAGGAATAAATAAAAATTAGGACTTTGTGGTGATCAAATTTTCCTTGTAAACTCCCTGTGTACCAAGGAAACTGTTTCCTTTGCTGTGTTTCTTATTTCTCCTTTTTCAATAAAGCTTCTTAATTACTGATCAAATACCACAACAACAAAAAAAAAAAGTGCAAGTAGAAATCAAATATGAACTTAAGATAACGAATGAAGCACCATATTTTCTGAGGCTCTAAAATTGGACAATGTTTTAAGGCAATGAAACTCCTTGTGCAAATCTCAACATGACTAAGCAAGCGTCTACATACTTCCACCATTCAGATGTTTTTTGTTATTTGATAGGTGCCATTCAGATATTAGATATTCAGCACCAATGATTTTTTTTTTTTTTGTTTTTTGGCTCCGGGCACCTATTAATTAAATTACTTCAAAAAAAAAGAAAGATTTTCTTCACCTCATAAACATGGCTTAAAAATATTGCCTCTATCAACTTGCCTCAATTTCAGTAGTATTTTTGTGCCAAGGAAATATATGTGGTAATTGTAAATAACAATAAAAGAATAATAGTAATTCTCTGTGCCAGAAAACACATCTCAAAGAATTAAAATAGAATTTCTCTCATCAAATAAAGCAAACACATTAATTAATCAAGGATAAGCAACTATTAAAACCAGAAAAAGGGCATCCCTGAGACTCCAGGATTTCAGACATCCAATTTAAATGCCCTAGTTTTTTAGAACTAATATTGTATTCATAGGATACTGGATCTTTACAACACTTACCCATCCCATAAATGTAATAATTTAGAAGTAAGAAAATAATATACCTGCACAATGGACAGGAGTGAATCAAGTCCATCCAATGCAGAAGCACACACGGGGACGCCAGTAACAGGCAAGGGAGTGAGTGCAGCTACCATACCTGCAAGTCACAACAAAGCTCAATTAATTCCAGTGAGACATTTAAAGCAACTGTGAAACAATATATGGAGCATAGTTCAGATAAACTTGCCTGGCAAGTGGGCTGCACCTCCAGCACCAGCAACGATAATCTGAATGCCTCTCTCCAGGGCAGATGAGGCATAAGAAAACATCATTTCAGGGGTCCGGTGAGCTGAAACTATTTTCACCTGCATAATATAATTTGTTAAGATAGAACTGGAATATACAAGAAAATAAATTAAATGACCAATAAATCCTGAATTCCAAAATAGACCCTGTAGTTCATTAGAAGTCAACCTCATAAGGCACACCAAACATACTCAAAATCCTTGCAGCATCCTTCATAACAGGAAGATCTGAATCAGAACCCATAATGATCCCAACACGTGGTGTTACTGCATTCAGAATGGGATCAACATAAACACAATTTGAGTGTAACAAACTTTCAAAATCAAAACTTAAGGCATGTAAACTTCAAACAAAAGGAAAACACTTGCAACATCAACATAAAAAGGGTATAGCTATATGAAAGATTAGTGATCCCCCCACCCCACATGAGAATAAAAATCATAAATGAAGAGTGAAGACTGACAGAAGCAATATCTTGGTAAAAGGAGAATTAAATCAATTTTTTAAATGGAAATGATAAATTGTAATCTCCAAACGGTTTAGAATCCATGCCTCTTAAAAATGAAATCTTATGGTAATTTCCCTCCCTACAGTCACTTTTCCATCCTAAGCCAAAGTAAGACTTTTTTTAGGTGTATTGTTTTTTTAATTGGTTGGAGGGAAATAAATTGTTCAGATGACATTGACAAAAATGTTAATGGTTCAGATTTCAGAATGTGTGTTTCACACAATTGACAAGATTCTCATTTCTCAAATATGCCTTGTTGGTTCATATGCTCTAATGGGTTCCACACAAGTTGTCTTTTTCCCTACTCTTTCTGTTTATATGCAACTTTTTCCCATTTGGGATTTATGGGAAATTGAGTTTACCTGAAGATATTGGGAAAAAAAAATTCAGAGGGAATTTTCTGGCCATGGATGAAAACTCTGTTGAAAAGCCTCTTTTTTTCAGGAGAGGTGCTGATAGTGTGAAGAAAACACCTCTCTGTGTCATGGGCCAAGTGGACTCTTAAGTTTGTAATACGGCTTATTTTCCTCTTCCCAGCACAGTTTGTCAATGAAGTTTTGAGAAATGGACTCAATTAACCAGTGGAACTGTTTTTGGGATTACAGGTTGGTACTTTTAATAACTTGTTCTTCTACATTTTCCCCCCCTCCCCTCCTCCCCAACATGATTCTTATCTGCTTGGTGGCCACTGGTGTTGCAAATACGGCAGGAAGCATATTCAAGGTTTTCAGTGGCCTAGTTTTTGTTATTTCATTCCTTTCCATAGCCTATCTCATCATCTCTAGGGAAGAGGAGCTCCATGAGTATGTATTTTATATAGTAGACAGAGTTCTTATCTTTCTTTTTTCTATGCTAACCAGTGAATTGATCTTTGTCTTCCATTTGTATGTTGAGCTTAACCTTTTAATTAAATGGATAGCTTGTTTTGTAATTTAGAACCTTTCTTTGTAGGAGGAAGGCCTCAACAAAACCAAAATTTCGCTTGTGGACTTTCCCTGTTCTTGTATGTTTCCGCTGCCGAGCTTATTGGGATCATCCTCTTTGTTGTGTATGTTATCTGGGCCGTGTATGCATATACCACCTATATCGTACCAGTTGACTTTAAAACAAAAGTGGTACAGTGTTTATGTGTGTGTGGTAGATGTTAGTACATTTTAAATTAAATATGTTAAACTCAAAATAACTGAAGATGAATAAAGAGATGAGTTATAATAAAAGTTGATAAAGAAAGAGTTGTTAAAGAAAGAGTTACTTATATATAAGTTAGAATAAATAAATTAAGTTCCTCAAAAAAAAAAAAAAAAAGAATAAATAAATTAAGAGAAGTTTTCTAAATTAATAAATAACATGTAGGTTATGTGAAGGGTTGGAAGACTATATATACGGCTATGCTATGGACTAATTTCATATCAAGAGTGAATAAAAAAAATAGTTAAAAGTAAAGAGTATTGTGTGAGAGAGTGAATTCAATAATATTCCTAAATACTTGAGAAATTTCGGGCCAAAGAAAGGTGTTCTTATGGTAGAGCTTTGGGTTTGAACACTTTGTGCAGAAGCTGTTCTAGCCATACAACATTTGTTGGGTTGTTGTATCCTAGGGGAGACAAGTCAGAGAAGGTCTGCACCGGTTACAAAGATTAGCCAACCATGGACTTGAATCTCCTTAAAGAGAGAGAGTGCCGCGCCTCAGTCCAAATAGTGTTGTGTAATTTTTTCTCATTGAATTAATAATATTCAGAAGTACTATTCAGTTTCTCATTGTGTTATTTCCGTTATTATTGTGTTTGCACCAACAATTTTAAGGAGATTCAACACATAGAGCCTACACAAGAGAAACCAAATGAACCTGTTGGAAATCTCAACAAGCCCTTTCGCTTTAAGGGAGCCCACTTCAAAAGGTGGAAAGGAAAGGTCCTCTTCTACTTGAGTCTTCTCAAAGTCTCCTACATCCTCACTGACAAGAATCCATCAAAAGTTCCTACTGATGAGATGAGTGAGGAAGAATATAGTCTCCATCAAGAAAAAATAGATAAGTATAAAAAAAGATGAATATAATTGTCGCTCTTATCTTTTGAATTGTCTTGCCGATCATTTCTATGATTATTATGATACAACTTACAATTCTGCCAAGAAAATTTGGAAAGCTTTACAAAGCAAGTATGATACCGAGGAGGCTGGTGCAAAGAAGTATGCTGCTAGTAGATTTTTCCGTTACCAAATGGTGGACGGAAAATCGGTAGTGGGTCAAGCACAAGACTTCCAAATGATCGTGGCAGAATTGAGATCCGAAGGCATAAAGATTGGAGACAATTTGGTGGTAGCTGGCATAATTGATAAACTACCACAATCTTGGAAGGAGTTCCAAAAGACTTTGCGGCACAAACAAAAGGAGACATCCTTGGAGCCTTTAATCACACGCATCCGTGTGGAGGAGGAGGCTAGAGGACAAGATGCACTCATGACACAAGAGAGCAATGGTAATTCCACTACAAAGGTAAACCTTATTTCAGCCAATAATAATATGCCCAAAAATCATTTTCCTAGAAATGTTCAATTGAAGCCTAAAAAAAGAGCCTTTAAAAATAATAATAGACCTCAAGGAAGGGGAAACCCAAATAAAAATTACAATAAGAACCAAGGACCCCCTTCACAAGATCAATTTAATAGATCCTGTTTTGTTTGTGGCAAGAGTGGGCATATTGCTTGATTTTGCAAATTTCGGAAACGTGAATCTGTCCCGCAGGCTAACGTAACCGAAGAGCCTTTAGTGGCTATGATTACAGACATCAATATGTTGAAGGGTGGTGGGCAGATTCTGGTGCTAATAGGCACGTCTGTTATGACAAAAATTAGTTCAAATTGTACACTCCTTTTGAAGAAGAAAAAACTGTTATGCTTGGTGACTCTAGCAAAACCAAGGTTCTTGGGAGTGGTGAGGTTGAATTGAAATTCACTTCTGGACGCGTGCTAACATTGAAAGATGTTCTTTACACTCCGTCCATGAGGAAGAATTTGATGTCAAGTTTTTTGCTTAACAAGGCTGGCTTCAAGCAAACTATGGAATCTAATAATTATGTAATCACTAAAAAGGGATTATTTGTGGGCAAGGGTTATGCTTGTGATGGAATGTTTAAATTGAATGTTGAGAATAATAAAGCATCCACCAGTTCAGTTTATATGTTTTCTTCTATTAATTTTTGGCATGCTCGTTTATGTCATATAAATAGTAGATATGTAAGTAGTTTAGGATTAATTCCAAGATTGTCAAAAGATTTTGAAAAATGTGAAACTTGTAGTCAAGCTAAGATTACAAAAAAGCCTCATAAAAGTGTTGTAAGAAATACCGAATTGCTTGAGTTAATTCACTCCGATTTATGTGAATTTGAGGGAATTTTAACTCGTGGAGGAAATAGATATATTATCACTTTTATTGATGATTTCTCAAAATATACAACTATTTATTTGTTGAAAAATAAAAGTGATGCTTTTGAAAAATTTCAAGATGTTTTAAAAGAAGTTGAAAATCAATTCGATAGAAAAATAAAAAGAATAAGAAGTGATAGAGGCCGTGAGTATGAATCAAGTGCATTCAACTCATTTGTTTAGTCTTTGGGAATTATCCATGAAACTACTGCACCATATTCACCTGCTTCTAATGGTGTGGCTGAAAGAAAAAATAGAACTTTAATTGAGTTAACAAATGCCATGTTAATTGAATCTAGTGCACCTTTACATTTTTGGGGTGAAGCTATTTTAACTGCATGTCATGTTTCGAATAGGGTGCCACATAAAAAGTCACATACCACACCTTTTGAGATGTGGAAAGGACATAAGTCAAATTTGGGATATTTGAGAGTATGGGGTTGTCTTGCTTATGTAAGGCTTACTGACCCTAAAATACCTAAATTAGGTATAAGATTTACTACCTGTGCTTTTCTTGGTTATGCGATTAATAGTGCAGCCTATAGATTTTTTGATCTTGAAAACAAAATAATTTTTGAATCTGGTGATGCAATTTTTCATGAAAAAAAATTTCCTTTTAAATTGAAAAATAGTGGGGGTGAAGAAAATATTTTGTCACAACCTAGTTCTTCTACTTCACATTTACAAAATTAAGAAAATTTTGAAATGGAACCTAGAAGGAGTAAAAGAGCTAGAGTTGAAAAAGATTTTGGTCCTGATTATTATGTTTTTAACATTGAGGAAAATCCCCGAAATTTAAAAGAGGCTTTAACATCACCTGATGCTACATTTTGGAAAGAGGTTGTAAATGATGAGATGGAATCTCTAATTTCTAATAGAACTTAGAAATTAGTAGATCTTCCACCGGGTTGTAAGACCATAGGTTGCAAATGGGTCCTTAGAAAAAAGTTGAAACCGGATGGATCAATAGATAAGTTTAAAGCTAGACTTGTTGCAAAAGGCTTTAAACAAAAAGCTAATCTTGATTTCTTTGATACATTTTCTCTGATAACAAGAATTACATCTATTAGATTGTTAATTGCTATTGCTGCAATTTTTTATTTGAAAATTCATCAAATGGATGTAAAAACTGCTTTTCTAAATGGGAACCTAGAGGAAGAGATTTATATGGACCAACCTGAAGGCTTTGTAGAGCCTGGACAAGAAAGCAAGGTATGTAAGCTAACTAAATCCCTATATGGCTTAAAACAAGCACCTAAGCAGTGGCATGAAAAGTTTGATTCCTGCATGATTGAGAATGGTTATAAATCAAATGAATGTGATAAATGTATTTATTCTAAATCATGGAATAATCTACATGTTATTATTAGCCTCTATGTGGATGATATGTTGATTTTTGGCTCAAATATGCATGTTATAAATGAGATAAAAAATATGCTTAAAAGCCATTTTGATATGAAAGATCTTGGTGAGGCTAATTTTATTTTCGGCATGAAAATTACAAAAACATGTGATGGAATATATCTTGATCAATCACATTATGTTGAGAAAATATTGAGAAAATATAATTTTCATGATCACAAAAGTGTAGCTACTCTTTTTGATTCTAGTGTTCATTTATTTCCTGTGAAGAATGATGATGAGATTTTTAATCAAAAGGATTATGCTAGTATCATTGGTAGTTTGAGTTATGCTACTGATTGTACTAGACCTGACATTGCATATGCAGTAGGAGTGCTTAGCAGATTTACTAGCAAGCCTAGTAAAGATCATTGGCTAGCTATTGAGCGAGTCATGAGATATTTAATTGGTACCAAAAACTATGGCATATTTTATAAAAAGTACCCTACTGTGATTGAAGCTTTTAGTGATGCCGATTGCAATACTTTGTCAGGTGATTCTCTCTCTACCACTGGTTATATTTTTACCTTAGGTAGTGGTGCTATTTGTTGGAAATCTAAAAAGCAAACAATAATTGCTAATTCAACAATGGAAATTGAATTAATAGCATTAGCTTCAGCTAGTGAAGAGGCAAATTGGCTTAGAGATTTGTTATATGAAATTCCATTTTGGGAAAAGCCAATTCCACCTATATTAATTCATTGTGATAGCACTGCCGCAATTGGTAGAGTTAAAAACCGTTACTACAACGGTAAATCCAGACCTATAAGAAGAAAGCACAGTACCATGCGATCTTATTTGAGTAGTGGCATCATAACTGTGGATTATATTAAATCTAATGATAATCTTGCAGATCCATTTACCAAGGCCTTGGCAAAAGATAGGGTCTAGAATACATCGAGGGGGATGGGACTAAAGTCCATAGAATCATGAGCCATGTATGAGGATACCCAACCCAAGGACCAGAGATCCTGAGAATTGGGTTCCACGGGAAAAACGAATCATACGATGGTCGAAAGAAATGCACTATTCATTTTAAAATTATTTATTCTATAAATAATTTTTTAATTGTTCATCCCTATGATGTAAATGCATTTATCCTGTAATGTGAAGAGGTTGAGTAAAAAACTCTTAATGAAATTTGTAGCTCGTATGAGTAGGGTGTCAGAATTATAGGAGCACCCTTGACAAAATTTCACCTATGTGAGTGTGGGGGTGGGGCTGCTCCCTATGAGATTTGGACTTAATCTCAAATACACTCATGAAACTAGGATCAGCACACGGCCGTAAAGTGCTAGCTATAAAAGCTCATGTCAACACCTGGATCACTATGTGTGAGCATCAATACTTTATTTCCCTTAAGCAGTCATAGTTCAAGTCGGAGACCACTACTGACTCTAGAGTAGAGATTGTTGTTTCACTAAGTGAAGGTTCAATGCAAAGCACACCTTCATGATGCACAATAATCCCTCTTTGCCCGGTAATCTCTCATTTTCCAAATTTAATATTAAAATGAGTGGGGGAATGTTAGTACATTTTAAATTAAATATGTTAAAACTCAAAATAACTGAAGATGAATAAAGAGATAAGTTATAATAAAAGTTGCTAAAGAAAGAGTTGTTAAAGAAAGAGTTACTTGTATATAAGTTAGATTAAATAAATTAAGAGAAGTTTTCTAAATTAATAAATAACATGTAGGTTATGTGAAGGGTTGGAAGACTATATATACGGCTATGCTATGGACTAATTTCATATCAAGAGTGAATGAAGAAAATAGTTAAAAGTAAAGAGTATTGTGTGAGAGAGTGAATTCAATAATATTCCTAAATACTTGAGAAATTTCGGGCCAAAGAAAGGTGTTCTTCTGGTGGAGCTTTGGGTTTGAACACTTTGTGCAGAAGTTGTTCTAGTCATACAATATTTGTTGGGCTGTTGTATCCTATGGGAGACAAGTCAGAGAAGGTTTGCACCGGTTACAAAGATTAGCCAACCAAGGGCTTGAATCTCCTTAAAGAGAGCGAGTGCCGTGCCTCAGTCCAAATAGTGTTGTGTAATTTTTTCTCATTAATTAATAATATTTAGAAGTACTATTCAGTTTCTCATTGTGTTATTTTCATTATTATTGTGTTTGCACCAACAGTAGATCCCTACAAATTTTCGAAACAGTGGTAGATTGATATATATATATATATATATATTTTGGTAAATAGTACTATTGTGCCATTTTGACCTAATCTTTTTAGTTAAATTGTTTTTGGGGTTGGCTTGGACTAGAATGTTGGTCTGCCTAAACTCGTTTTTTGGTTGCTCAGACATGTGTATGTGCCACTTGTGTCTTAAATGGAACTTGAATGTTCAAATAGTGTGTAAAACACTTTGAACGTTTAGACCCCCAAATTACAAATTACCAATTCAAGTTTATTATCAAACAATGTATGTGTGGAATATGAAAATAAGCAAAACTAGAATTGATAAAACAATCTAAACCAAATAAAATCACAACCACAGCAAAAATTAAATGGCAAAGATTAAGGGAAGAGAGATGCAAACACAAAGACAATACAGCGATGTGTTATCAAAGAGGAAACCGAAGTCCTTGGCGTAAAACCTCTCCGCCGTCCTCCAAGCGGTCAGTAATCCACTAGAGAATGAAATTGGGATACATGAACAGCAGAAGACCCTCCAAGCCTAATCTACCTAGTGTACCTAAGCTCTTCAAGCTTCTTGCTCCAACGAGGTTACGCCAAACATTTGTCTTTTCTAGCTTACCGGATTCTGCTATAGCCCATAGCATTAACCAATATCAATTGGTCACTTCCTAATTGCTTCCCAAGCACGAAATGGCCTTCTCACAAATATGGGTATGGTGAGATAAGGATTTGGCTAATGTACCTCTCAAGGATGTAACAATGGAGAGGGTGAGAGTAGAGGAATTTGGAGAATCAAAGGATGAAGATTGTGGATGAGTTAATCTTGTTTTTCTCTAAGGTTTCTCTCTCGAAATTCTCTCTGGAAGCTCTCTACAATACGTGGGTATAAGGGGTATTTATACTGGTGTGTGTTTGGAATGCGAAAGGTCAGTTTTTCCCAAACAGAGTGGTCTGACGAATTAACCTCGCGACTTGAATGAGTCGTAAGTCTGAGTCGTGAGCTAACTGCCTGGCCAGACTGGAAGTTTTGTCTTGTAGTGCTCCAGCTGGCGTGACTCTTCAGCTCTTCTGCATGCTTCACACGTGTGCCTCCTTTGGTGACTTACTAGCCGCAAGCTAGTCGCGAGATCCAATCGCAAGGCCCTGCTTGAGTGCACACTCTTGAGCTTTTCTTCGCACTTTCTCACACACTACCCTTACATGATTCCCACCTAAATATAGGGTTTCTAAATGCTGAATTACAAGTAAATTGGCACAGAATAAAGCCAACAAAACGGCTGATTAAATTCAACCTTACAATCTCCCCCTTTGTCTATTCCGTGACAAAATCCTAAAACAAACTCTAGACTTAACATGTGAGTTGGGAACAGTTGAACAAAACTCACTCACACTTAACTCTAGAATATGTGTAACTCTTGAATCATAAGAACAAGTATCTCCTGAAAAACAACACAATATGATCATTGTATGCAGAAAACTTGTAATGCATATGGTACAAGCATAATGTGATCAAGCAATATAGATTAAAGCAATAAAGCATAGCTTGAACAAAAACGAACAATCACTATAAATAGTGACCATTGTACACATAATTTTCGTAAAAGATAGATCACACGATCACGAAATAGTGTAACAAATAATCAACTTGTATTTGATTTGTATATATGTGTGTGAGTACAATTCTCTGTATGAATCTTTACAATGAAAGAGTACAATAAATTCCTCTGATTCGATCTCCAAGAAACGTTACGATCCAAAGGGGCTATGAAGCTTGATCTTGAATCGTGATGTGATATCTCCAAGTTGAATGAATAGTCGAACGTGTTTGATTTGATGCGAGGGCCGTTGGCTTGATCTCGAACTAGGTTAAAGGAGAATCCCCACTTTGATTTGAAGAAGTAGGAATAGGCCTTGATGAACAATGGACTTCTTGTGAACTTAGAGATGACTCTCTATTTTGGCAGAGTGTCGGTAGTGTTTTTTTTCTCTAAGTGTCCTCCCCTTTCTCATATGAGAAGCCTCTATTTATAGGCAACTCAATGGTATTTTAATTTGGAATTTTCTCTCAGCATTTATTGAGAGTTGAATTATATATAAATTTAATTTGGTATTTCATTTAATAAGAACTTTCCATATAGATCTTTTCTTCTGATGCTGCCATATGGCTTTCTTCATTTGATGTTGCCACGTGGCTCGATTTCATTTGCTGATCGTCCACGTCATCAATTAGAGATTAATTTGATCACAAATATTTTATCATGAACAATTGGACAGTACGTTGTGAATTCATCGTAAAATTTTGATGTCTACAAATGCCCCCACTTCAAGATTCGGCTTTGCGTCTTTCTGATGCAAGGAAGACGAGGCTTGAAGTATTCTATTAATCTCAATTTGGACTAAGTTCACGGAAAGCATGACCTTCATCCATGTACATGAAGGATTTAAACAGTTGGTAGTTCATCCATGTATAAGAAGGATTTCAACTTGTCTCTTTTTTTTTTTAATTATTTTTTTTTTTAGACAGTTGACGCCTTGTGGGCTTGATCACACAAGAGACCCTTTTTATTTTTTTTATTTTTTTATTTTTTTAACCTCAAGCCCACGTTGGCCTCCTTAGTAGAGTTAGTGTTGAAGTTGTCTTGCTCAGCAAGGCCCTTTTTTTTTGAACACTGGGTTTCACTTTCACGGGCCTGGTCGCACGCAAGGAATGCAAGCCCACCTTAGTTTTGTTAGGCAAGTCGGTGCCGCAATTGTCCTGCTCAGCAAGCATGTCTTTTCTTTAGCTGCACTCTTGCGAATCACTAGGGCTTCTTGCGAGTGTCACCTCTATAAAAGGGGGTGATGTTTCATGGGTTAGAGGCAATTGAGCGCCGTTTTTTTTTTTTTTTTTTTTTTTTTTTCTTGAGTTATTTTTTTCTTTTCTTCAGCCGTAGCAGGCATTCTTCCTCTTTTTCCATTCTTTTTTGTGCTTGTCTTTGTATTTTCTTTATTATTATTTTGTGTTGAACGACTTGATTTACTCTGTGCAGGTCATAGAAGTTGCACTGCGTGAGCGAGCATCAATTTCAAGCGAGTTAGCCTCCTGTCCTTCTTGTCTCGGCGTCCAACGGATTCAAGCAACAGCGGTCTTCTTGTCACCTCCGAGTTTGTAAGCTTCATCAGTGCATCCATTCCACTGCCCTTTGTCTCGTGACCATTGGTGTGAGTGCTTCATTTACGCAACCTTCTTACTGTCTTCGTCTTGCGGCCATCAGTGCGAGAGTTTTGTCGGCGCATCCTTTCATCACTGCGAGAGCTTCGCTGGTGCATCCTTTTGACTCCCTTCGCCACTGCCTTCGTCCCGTGATCATCGGTGCAAGAGCTTGGTCGGCGCATCCTTCCGTCACTGCGAGAGCATAGTCGGTGCGAGACCCCATTGGCGGCTTCATCATTGATCAACCTTCTTGAGTCGGCGCTGAGTCCAGAGCTTTGTTCTGCCCTTCGTCTAAGCATCCAACGGATCACATTTACTGCCTTCATTCCACACCATAGGTGCGGAGCTCTGTTCGCATACCCGTCGTCTTCACCTCACGGCTGTTGGCGTCGGAGCATTGAGAGAGCCACATATCGGATTCAAGCATCAATTTTTTTTTTCATCACTTGAAGGCAATTCTGCAGTGAGATTTCTGCTTCATCTTTGGACTACGCTCCTCTTCTTTCAGCATCTTGCGGATTCGAGCATTGGCGGTTTCATCCTGGACTTTGCACTGCTACCTTCCTCTTAGACTTTGTGCTGCTGCCTACGTCTTCACGTGACAACCAAGGTGCATACTAAATACACGCCTAGAGCTTCAATGCCTCCATACGGACACATGGTTTCCTTGTAGCCTTGAACTTCAATGCCACGCCTAACCAAAAGCTATAACATGTTTTTTTTCAAGTTTGGCTAATGGACGTGCAAGCCTCTACGTGTCCATCATATGGTCATTTCAACACCTACACACGATGTTTGCATGTTAATGTTGAATGAGTTGGAATCTGAATACCACATGCCCCTTCTTTCTAATAAGCCGTGCTTCTCATTATTAATTTTTTTTTTTGTTATCATTATTATTATTATTATTATTATTATTTTTTTTTTTATAAATTTATTAGTAAAGAGCATTTGAATGAAAAAGGTATTTATCCTTTCCTTGGGTTTGCTGTTAGGTGATTTAGGCTTGCCAACCCTTTGCTCGACTTTGTGACTCTCCTACGTTTGCTCAAGTCGTGACCTCTACGAGCTTCTTCTTCTCCAGGTGGCTGCCATCAAGTGTACTTCATCATGGTCATCTTCCACGACTCATCGAGGACTCTCAATGATCAATCTGTCACTCTCCTGCGCTCATCGAATGAACCCCTAGAGAAAGGCGTTGTCTTGAAAGTCCATCCACTTGGCAGCAGCGTACCTTCATCTTCGTCTACTACCATTCCTCGTCCTCCAAGTCTATCTCAATGGTGGGTCGAGGCATCTCACGAGCTACACGACCCAACTAGAAAGGGTTCGCATGTCGTTTCGAGGACGTTTACTCTAGCCTCCATCCTTCGCTCAACCGCGGACCATGTCGATCAATTTCCTCTCCTTGGCCGTCGGATAAGTGCGGGAGAAGTGCAATGGGCCCTACCTTCCTCCAAGACCCCTCCACTCCAATATAGGGGTGAGTTTTTTTACCTTCCTAAATATTGGGAGTGGCTAGAAGACGTATTGAGTCGCAATACTAAAGTCTTGAGCAATGCCAACCTTTACGAGCCTCTGCTTGCATCATTATTCACATACGATCGGAACGCCCATGTCCTGCAAGCCTTCCTAGAATGTTGGTGTGCGGCTACAAACACATTACACACGTCTGTAGGAGAGGTCTCCATTAGCTTATGGGACCTACATTCAATCGGTGGGCTTCTTGTGTACGGTTCATTCTACGAAGAGGTCGTTCCAAATTCGAAAGACTTATCATCGCTTCCCTCCTGCTGTCGTCATCTATTTGCTGCCTTTCATCATTTGAGTCTTGAGCTGGGCGGTTCGTACTTGGTCACTACGGCTGCATGGGTGAAGTTTTGGTTCCGTGGTGAGTCTAAATATCAGAAGCCGCCGACTAGGAGGTCAATACAGAGGAGAGCAAGAGGCAAACAATCTTATAACCCCTCTGGTAAAATCGATGCCCCCAGAATTCTGACTAAAGAAGACGAGGCTCCCTTCAATATGCTTAAAGTGGAGAGAAGGCTTATAGAAGAGACTTGGTTAGCTGCTTTGATCTCATGTTGGCTGTGTGAGTTCGCTCTTCCCAACGGGGGACCAAACTTAATCAGGCCTGGTGTTTTCAAGAGCGCAAGTGCGATGGCTCGTGGTAGGAGATACTGTCTTGCAGTCCCAGTCCTGGCCAACATTTATAGGGGCTTGAATGAAATCGTGTCTTCTAAGACTCCAAGTAAATGTGATGCCACTTTTCCTGCACACTACTTGAATGTTTGGTTGGCCGAATACTTCGACACTCACTTTGAACTTGAAGGGTCTCACTCTAAGGCTGTTCCGCGCATGTTTAGATACTCTGGAGAAGGTGCAGCCAAGCATTATGACGAGGTTACGGCCCGTAAGCTATTTCATGCTGTCAGTAGCTTCAAGTTTCACCGTTTGGGCCTTTTCAAAGGCCATCGAGAGATTCTAGTGGATGATGACAAGCTACCTAGCTCTTATGCAGATTACTTCATCAGCCAATGCTCCAGCTACTTGGCCTCTCGTCGTGGAAGTGTATGTATAGTTGAACCATATAGCCCTCATCGCTTTGGTCAACAGTTTGGTTTCAATCAACACATCCCTGGGGAGCTTAATGAGGACTTTCGCACCGTCACCTTAGAGCAAGTGGTATGCTTCTGGCGCCAATGTCTTCGTCTTGCTACCAATTCGAAATTCTTGATCCCTGCCTGCCCATTTGAGCACGGGGCTTCGTGCACGAAGGACTATATGAATTGGTGGGCTAGAAGATCTGATGGTTTCTTTTCTAGTAAGACTGAGCAACCGATTGGGAATGTTAACCCAAGCAAGATAAGACTCAAAATAAAACAGCCCAATGAAGTAGTTGAGCCCGTGAAGCGCCGAAGCGATGGGAAGCCCTCTTTTGGGATTTCGGAGGCTACCGATGAGTCTTTAGAAGGAGTATGCGTGGACAAGGCACATTCTCCTAAGCGTGGGCCTTCTTGCATGGTCTCAATACCTCAAGACGTGGAGATGACCAAGGGTAGGGATGCGTCAGGTTCTGAGCAGAATAGTGGCAACTCAGATTCTCATTGGAGACGTAAAAGGCAGAGAGATAATCCCAGCAAGAACTTGGATCATGAGGGGGTCACCCAGGCGACTGACCGTGGTGTCGATATGGATTCACTTCCCGATCCTTCAGGTGGCAGTGCACAAGTGAGTTTTAATTCTCTTTTTGATGATTTTGATCCCGAACCCATTAAAGACCTTTGTTTCCTTCACGATGACCTTGAAGCTATTTCTGGTATCCAAGAACTTTTTGAGAATGACAATCTTGGTATTCTTCCAATGCAGGATGACAATTATCCTTCGAAAAGAGCAGGAGAGAAGTGTACACCAGTTGCCACTAGCCCTTCTACGAGCGAGTTTTCCATTCAAGGTTTGACAGCTTTTGATTTGGCTACTAAGGCAATTGACCCATCACGTTCGGGGAAGACTAACGCCACTCCTTCTTTTGACCCTATTCACATGCCTTCAAGGGACGTGACTCGAAATAAATCCATTATGTGTAGTTCAAGCATCCCGACCACTTCAACTATCACAAAGTTTGAACCCGATGATTTGATTTTGAAGGCCGATCGACAGCGTGCAAAAACATTAGGAGGGGACCTAATTGAGAAGGTTGTCAAAACCCCTTTTACTTTGATGACTTCACTCAGGGATGGAGTCGAGAAGATTCTCCAAGTTATCGCACAAATAAAAGTTGTGGATGCAATGCCTTTAAGAGAGCGTATTTCAAAATACATGGATGATGCAGACAGATATTCTTCCCTCCATCATGCTCTTTCACAAGGCATCACACTTGAAGACAAGGAACAGAAGCTCACCGACGCTCGACATCGTCTCGCTCTTGCCCTCGACTCGGAAGCCATTAAGAGCAATCAAAAAGTTGCAATCAAGGCGAACTTAGACAAGGCCTTAGCTAGAGAGGTTGAATTGAAGAAGGAACTTGAGTTACTTTGAATGCAAAAGGCAGAGCTTACAGCGTCGAGCACCTGCTGTGATTCAGAGCTAGCCCAGCAACAAGTGATCATTTCTCAAATCAAGGGGGAGGTTTCCAAGATTGAGGCTACTCCAACTTTAGAAGCTTCTGATGATGCAAAACTTAGAGGGCTACAAGAATTACTAGAGACTAGTAAGAGCATTCTCATCAGCTCTCTTATAAAAAATACCATTTTGACACACCAAAAACCTACTTTATCATTTTAGCACATCATTTTACAACATACCATTTATCAGATGTTCTATACTATAATTCTATACATTAAAATAATATTTACTACATATTAAAATAATATTTATTACACATTAAATAATATATTAAAATAATAGAGAGAGACATTTGATAGGAAGAGAGAGAAAAAAAAAATTAAATAAGTCAAATAGTGTTTTGGCATGGCTGTCCGTACCGTCTCATATTTGAGACGGTACTGTAGCTATGTCTCAAATTTTTTGAGATTTGGAAGAGCTGATGAGGGATAGTTTTTGGTGTTTGGTGTGCCAAATGCCAAATATTTGGCATTTGGCACACCTGATGAGTGTGCTCTAAAGAGGAGTTGAGGCATTTAGATTGGATAGGTTAATCTTTTTTTTTTTTTTAATTAATGTAGTCATTACAATGTAACGACACCTATCTCTTTATTAATAAAAATTCATTTATCTCTGGATCAATGTTTGCTTCTTCCTTGCTCCTTTTTTTTTTTAAAGTACATATGTGACTGAACTTAGTAACGAATACCAAGCTGCCTACGTACCCAAAAGGGATCAAGTCATAACGTAGTTCAAAGGAATTATTATATTTTTTTTTCTTTTTTAAGTACATATGTGACTAAACTTAGTAACGAATACCAAACTGCCTACGTACCCAAAAGGGATCAAGTCATAACGTAGTTCAAAGGAATTATTATATTTTTTTCTTTTTTAAGTACATATGTGACTGAACTTAGTAACGAATACCAAGCTGCCTACGTACCCAAAAGGGATCAAGTCATAACGTAGTTCAAAGGAATTTTTTTTTTTTTTTTTTTTTTTTTTTTTTTGGTCCCTAACTTTTGCCTAGGCCGCCTTTTTTCAAGGTTTTCAACCTAGTGGGATTTTTTTTTTTTTTTTTTGTCCCTAACTTTTGCCTAGGCCGCCTCTTTCAAGGTTTTCAACCTAGCAGGATTTTTTTTTTTTTTTTTCCCTAACTTTTGCCTAGGCCGCCTTTTTCAAGTTTTTCAACCTAGCAGGAAATATTTTTTTTTTTTTTTTTTTTTTTTTTTTTTTTTTTTAAAATGGGCAGTTTAAACTCTTACCAAGGAGCAACTTCAAAACTTCATGCATAGTATCGCTTTAGGAACTTTGCATTTATGGGACCTACCCTCAGGCCATCTCTGTCGACTATCTTGTAAGCACCATTAGTGTAGACCTCCTGCACGACATAGGGACCATCCCATTTTGATGTGAACTTGTTCCCAGTCTTGTGAGAGATGTTGATGGGTCTTCGCATTGCAAGTACTAGGTCCCCTACTTGGAAAGATCGAGGTCGTACTCTCTTGTTGAACGCTCGCGAAAGCCGCGCTTGGTAGCATTCAAGACGTTGTTGAGCTTCCAATCTCTTTTCATCAAGTGCTTCCAACTCTTCGAGTCTTAATCGCGCATTTTCTTCATTTGTGAGCCCTTCTTGGATGGCAATTCGAAGTGATGGAATTTGTCGCTCCAAAGGTAGGACTGCTTCGACGCCATATACTAACGAATATGGAGTGGCTTGCGTGGGTGTCCTATATGTTGTCCGGTACGCCCATAAAGCTTCTCCAATCTTTTCATGCCAATCCCTCTTCGAGCGCTCTACTACCTTTTTCAACAAATTGCAAAGCGTCTTGTTGAAAGCCTCAACAAAACCGTTGGCCGGCGCGTTATACATGGACGACTTGTATTGCTTGAACTCGAACTTCTCGCATAGTTGGGTCACCAAACTATTGTAGAATGGCTTACCGTTATCCGTGATGATATAGCGAGGGACACCATACCAATAGATCAAATGGGTCCAGATGAAGTTCACAACATTTTCCTTTTTTACTTCCCTGAGGGGTACGGCTTCCGCCCATTTAGAAAAATAGTCGGTCGCAGCTAATATGTATAGGTGACCCCCTGATGACTTAGGCAATGGCCCTACAACATCGAGTCCCCATGCATCAAAAGGCCAGGATGCGACTGTAGGGTGCAGGGGCTCCGGTGGCTGATGGATGTAGTTCGCATGGAGCTGGCATGCTTCACATGTCTTTGCATAGTCCATACAATCTTTGACCATAGTGGGCCAATAATAACCCATTCGTTTTATCCGATGATACAGTTTGGGGCCAGACTGATGGGCACCACACACTCCCGAATGAGCTTCTTCCATGGCTTGATCACCTTCTTCCTTGCCAAGACATCGTAAGAATAGACCGTCAAAAGATCTCCTGTACAATGTGCCCTTATAGTGTATGAAATGAGGCGCCCTCCGCCGTACCTCAGTCTTGTGGCGAGGATCTTCAGGTAGCTTACCATGTTCCAAGTAATCAATTAGAGGTTGGCGCCAATCTTCATCCTCCACTATAGATATGGATATGGCGTTCGTTGCACTCGCGTATTCTTCCATGTAAGAGAGCACCCAACGGTTGCAAACAGGGACATTTGCCTTTTCACCCTCCGACATAGCCAACGTGGTGGCTAGGTTGGCTAGAGCATCTGCCATCCTATTCTCGTTTCTGGGGATATGCTCCAAGGAAACTTCGTCGAACTTCTCAATTAGTCGCGTAGCCATCTGGAAGTAAGGAATCAACCCTTCATGTTTCACTTCATAGTGTGTCAAAAGTTGATTGATTACCAACTTGGAATCGCCGTAGACTTCTAAGTATGAGATCTTCATATCAAGGGCCATTTGGAGGCCGGCAATAAGGGCTTGATACTCAGCAACGTTGTTTGAACATGATTCACTAAGCACGAAGGCGAATGGTAACACTTGTTTCTGTGGCGAGACAAAAACAACTCCAGCACCGGATTCTTCTCGTCGCGCAGCCCCATCGAAGAACATCATCCAAGGTGGGAGGACTTCAGTGTACAATACATCTTCATCTGGAAAGTCATCTGAGAGCTCCCACAGGGCAGGAATAGGATGATTAGCAAGGAAATTTGCTAGTGCTTGCCCTTTGATGGCTTTTTGGGGCACATACATGATTTCAAACTCTTGAAAGGCCACAGCCCATTTTGCCAACCGACCAGACATGATTGCCCTAGACAAGACATATTTTACTGGATCTATCTTTGCAACCAAGTGTATTACGTGTGCTTGCATGTAATGCCTTAATTTTTGAATGGAGAAGAAAAGCACAAGACACATCTTCTCTATTGGAGAATACCTCAATTCTACCCCAGTTAGCTTTCGACTAAGGTAATACAATGCTTTCTCTTTCTCTTCTTCATTTTTCTGAGCTAAGAGGGCCCCAAGTGATTGTTCTTATGTAGCAATGTAGAGCACTAGAGGTTTTCCTGGCATAGGCACTCCTAAGACAGGTGGGTTAAGCAAATACCTTTTAATACTCTCAAATGCATTCCTGCAAGCCTCATCCCATTCAAAGGTGGCATCTTTCCTCATCAATCGACTGAATGGTTGACACCGTCCTGCTAGATTCGATATGAAACGTTGAATGTATGCAAGATGGCCTTGTAAGCTTCGAAGTTCTCGTAGGTTCTTTGGTTCGGGCATCCTTTGGATAGCATCTATTTTAGATTGGTCCACTTCAATACCTCGATGTCGAACAATAAAGCCTAGAAACTTCCCAGACGTGACGCCAAACGAGCATTTGAGAGGATTCATTTTGAGTTGATATTTCCTTAGTCGATTAAATACGATGCGCAAGTCCCGTAAATGATCCCCTCTTTTCTTTGTCTTAACAACTAAATCGTCAACATAACATTGCACAATTTTGTGGAGTATGTCATCGAAAATTCGTTGCATTGCCCGTTGATATGTAGCGCCAGCATTCTTGAGCCCAAAAGGCATCACCTTATAACAGTAGATCCCCTTTGGAGTTCGAAAAGCGGTGAGCTCTTCATCTTCGGGTTCCATTCGAATTTGGTTGTATCCTGATGAGCCATCCATGAATGATAATGCTTCATGACCAATAGTTGCATCAACCATAAGCTCTGTATTTGGGAGTGGGAAGTCATCCTTTGGGCACGCTTTATTCAGGTCTCGAAAATCAACACAGACTCGAATTTGTCCATTCTTCTTTTTGACAGGGACAATGTTTGCAATCCACTTCGAGAATTGTACCTCTCGGATGAATCCTGCCTGCTCGAGTTTGTTAACTTCTGCCTCAATTTATGGGAGGAGTTCGGGTAGAAAGCGACGTTGGGCCTGCTTGATTGGGCGCACTCCTTGCTTTATTGCCAATCGGTGAACTGCAATTGTTGGGTCTAAACCTGGCATCTCCTTGTACGTCCAAGCGAACACATCTTTGTACTCCATTAAAAGCTCAAAGTATTTACTTTCTTCCTCCGGCGTCAAAAGCGAACTCACGTAGATTGGGCGAGGTTCCTCATTAGTCCCTAAGTTTAATTCTTTGAGCTCATCTACAGTTGCTTGCCCCCCGTCTTCTATTGCCCGAGGGGCTTCATTCGGTTCATCATCTGATGCATCTGATTCGGAATCGGTTTCTGCTGTCACGTGGCAAGAAGGAAGGACTAGTGTCTCGTGGTCCTCCTTCCCATCATCAACTTGCTTCTCGAGCTCTCGTGTATGCACAATAGTTCGCCGCTTCACTTTAAGGGAGTTTCCTGTACTAACTTCTACAATCAACTCACGTTTCATGCGTGAAGAGACAAGGCTGTAAGCTTCGGTGTCATTTCTCTTTTGTAGATCACTTTTCCCTTCCTTGGGTCGTGGGGTGTCAATTGAGCTACTCGTAGACCCAAGCCTATCAAATGCCGACCTACGTGTACGTGAGGTTCCTTCCTTTGTAGGGAGAGAAATGCTTAATCTATTAAATACTGACTCTCGAGGAGTAGATGTTCCTAGACGGTCAAATACAGAAGATCTTGACACGGGCTCCGGCTTCCCCTCCTCCTCAACTTCAAAGGTGATGTGTTAAGACGTCGCCTTTTTTCCTTTTCCTTTGGCCGAGATTCGAACTGGCTCTTGTGATGAATACCCCAGCCCGGTTCTAGGAATCTCGATCGCATAGCCTTGTTGCTTCAATTTGCTTTGGGTCGAGTTAAGCCCATGAGACTGCTCTTCCACATAATCTAAGTAAAGTTACCCCAATTGCGGAGGATTTTTGAAATCATAGCCTGATTTTGCCAAAAGTTTATACGCTTTAAGGTCAAAACCCTCTTCTGTTCTTTTGACTGGCAATGAATCTTCTTCAACAAGGCTACGTGTAGCTCTAGTGAAACCCTTGAGTGGGGGTTTTGTTGAAGCCACTTGGTCTAACTTTGGTAATGGCAAGGTGAAATCACTTTTAAGGATAGCGATATCTTCCTCTTGAAGAGGCTTTTTGTGCTTATCCTTAGTCTCCATCGTCAACCCGAATAGGGATTGCCCTTCCTTCCGTTTAGACGCAGGCACATATCGTAAGACCATGGGTGCCTCTTTCTTCTCTTCACGAAACTTCTATCTTACTTCAGAGTTAGGTTTTGGACCTTCCGTGAGGGGCTCGCCTCCTTCCTTACGTTTTGCCTTCTTCTTTTCTGTAGACTCTTCTTGTGGTACATCGTAGGTTGTGTCGCAGTCCAAGTAAAACTTGGCGTCTGCAAAGTGAGATTCTGCCGCTGTAAATGGTTGCAAATCTGCTGTCACCACCTTTATTTGCTTGCCATCGCAATACTTGAAGCATTGATGCAATGTAGAAGGTACAACACCATTCCCATGAATCCATGGTCTTCCTAACAACAGGTTATAAGAGGTCTTTGAATCGATCACATGGAAGAGAGGTCTTGCTCTCAACTCATCAATAGTCACATCTAACCGAATCATGCCGATTGCCCTTTGTCCTTCTTGGTTAAAGCCTTGGATGACGAGTCGACTTTTGGATAACTCTTCCACAGATATGCCTAGGTGTTTCATTGTTCCTTTGGGCATTATGTTGACGGCAGACCCGTCGTCTATGAGGATGCGGCTTACTCTTTCCCTTCGTGTGTAACCTGAGACAAAAAGTGGTCGATTGTGGGGTTTGGAGCCCAATAAGAGATCCTCATCAGCAAACGTCATCTTGTCGCGGCAGTGAGCGCATGTAGCAACTGTTTCTTCTGAGGCATGGGTCTCACTTTCCTCTTCTTTTGTTCCTCTAGTTTCTTCAAGGTCCACTTTTCCCTCTTTTTCGGTGAGGTCTTCTTGATCATCAGCATCATGGCAAGAGACCATGTAAGTGGTTGTCATTAGGCTCTCTGTAAGAAAGCCTTTAGGGAAAAACTCATGCAACGTGACCGACAGGGGGCCTTCATTCGGACGGGCTCCCTTTCTTTGTTTCTTCGGACCATTTGTTCCCTTTCTCTTGGGAGCAACTTTTGAATTGCTTGCTCGAAGTTCCCTTTTCTTGCAAGGAACATGGGGCTTTGGGTTACGCTATTTTCGAAGTCTCTTGTAGGTCACAAAAGTCCAACCCTCTTCGTCTCCTACCAATTCGTCGGCAGCTCTATCATCATCTTGAGGGTTGAAGCATGACGTGTGCATAGGCTCAAGTGTTCCAAATTGGATGTGCTTGCAATATGCCCTTGATGTTGATGGCAAGGTGGACCGCACTTCTGTTGGAGTTAGTGACTTCACAGAGATTGGGGATCCAATAGCGAATGTAGCATGATTTGCCTCAGCAGTTTCATCTAGGTCTAAGAGAATTTTACCATCCTTTGCAAGCCTTAAGATAAGGTCCTTTAGAACAAAACATTTTTCCACAGGGTGACTTACAACTCGATGGTATACGCAGTATTTTGGGTCGTTGGTACGCCCTATTTCCTCTGGACGCTTGCATTCTGGAAGCTTGATCACATTCTTCTCTAATAAGTCCTCGAGCATGCCTCGAACGTCAGCATCTGGAAATGGATATGTCTTTTCTTCCATCTCCTTTAAAGTCAATCAACGCTTCTCTCGTTCTTGCATTGGACTGGCCCTTTTCTCCATTCTCTTATTCTCTTTACTGGAGATCTTCACAGGCTCCACAGCAACGGCCATGGATTCTTTAACCATGGGTTTGGAAGACTTATCCCCCCTCTTCGTATCTTTCTTCTCTTTACGCTGTTGGTCAACAAGCAAGCCCTTTTCTCCATGGCTAGACAGACTAAGCTCCATGTCATGGGCTCGGGTAGCAAGCTCCTCAAAGGTGTGAGGTTTGATTCCTTGGAGGATGTAAAGCAACCCCCAATGCATACCTTGGATGCACATCGCCACTCATGAGGACTCAGAAAGGCGATCTTTGCAGTCGAGACTTAATGAGCGCCAACGATTGATGTAGTCTACCACTGGTTCATCTTTCCATTGCTTCGTGTTGGTTAATTCCAGCATGCTTACAATACGTCGGGTACTGTAGAAACGATTCAAGAATTCCCTTTCCATTTGCTCCCAACTATCAATAGACTCAGGCTCGAGATCCGTGTACCAATCAAAGGCATTTCCTCGAAGAGTACGCACGAATTGCTTAGTGAGCAAGTCCCCATCCGTACCAGCGTTATTGCAAGTCTCAATGAAATGAGCGATATGTTGCTTTGGATTCCCTTTCCCGTCGAACTGCTGAAACTTAGGAGGTTGGTAACCCGCAGGCATCTGTAAAATGTCAATTCTCTTGGTGTATGGTTTTGAATACATCAGAGAGCTTTGTGGTGCCCCACCATATTGAGCTCGAATGGTGTTCGTTATCATGTCCTGCAACTGCTGGACCGATAAAGATGAAATTGAGGTGGAGCTCCCTTGTGGACCATCAGCCTTCTTCGGAGAAGATGTATGAGCTCCTTGGGATGTATGTTGATGCGTGTGAGAATGACCTTTGCTGGACTCTCCTCGATTCTGAACCTCGAGCTTGTTCATAAGTGTGGCAATTTGGAGGTCTTTCTCCTCCACGGTCTTGGTAAGCTTAGCTATGGCATGTCCCATTTCAGCAATCTTTTCGTCAATGGTGGCAGTCTCCGTCATCATGGCCGCCATAGCTATTGTACAAGAAGAATTCTCTGAGAAGATAGATGAAGTGACTTCTCGGGGGGATCCTTAGGAAGAACCTGCCTATGAAGGGGTACTCGACCCAGCATCTGATGCAGAATAGTGATATTCGCTCCCTATTGTTGAGTCCTCTGGAGCAAATGCTGAATCTCCCCTTCTAGAGGAAATATACTTGCTTGTCCTCAAAGTGTTCAAGGAGATAACAGTCTTTGCTTGGGCTGGGGCACTTATGAGTTTGGTGACAGGAGCCTTTCCCTCAACTTCTTGTGATGTGAGGAGCCTCATTGCCTTGGTTTTGTTTCGAGTCATGGGACCTGTGGAAGTACTGCTGCTTGTTGACCCTCCAACGCTCTTGGTAGCATTCTTGGGCATCTGAGACTTCTTCGAGGCCATTGATCTTGGTAGATTGGAGACTTGAAGATTTCTAGGATGGAGAAAGAGATGAGAGGCAGAGATGTCCCACCGGGCGTGCCAGAAATTTGTACACACAATTTTCGTAAAAGATAGATCACACGATCACGAAATAGTGTAACAAATAATCAACTTGTATTTGATTTGTATATATGTGTGTGAGTACAATTCTCTGTATGAATCTTTACAATGAAAGAGTACAATAAATTCCTCTGATTCGATCTCCAAGAAACGTTACGATCCAAAGGGGCTATGAAGCTTGATCTTGAATCATGATGTGATATCTCCAAGTTAAATGAATAGTCGAACGTGTTTGATTTGATGCGAGGGCCGTTGGCTTGATCTCGAACTAGGTTAAAGGGGAATCCCCACTTTGATTTGAAGAAGTAGGAATAGGCCTTGATGAACAATGGACTTCTTGTGAACTTAGAGATGACTCTCTATTTTGGCAGAGTGTCAGTAGTGTTTTTTTTTCTCTAAGTGTCCTCCTCTTTCTCATATGAGAAGCCTCTATTTATAGGCAACTCAATGGTATTTTAATTTGGAATTTTCTCTCAGCATTTATTGAGAGTTGAATTATATATAAATTTAATTTGGTATTTCATTTAATAAGAACTTTCCATATAGATCTTTTCTTCTGATGCTGCCATATGGCTTTCTTCATTTGATGTTGCCACGTGACTTGATTTCATTTGCTGATCGTCCACGTCATCAATTAGAGATTAATTTGATCACAAATATTTTATCATGAACAATTGGATGGTTGTGAATTCATCGTAAAATTTTGATGTCTACAACCACAATGATCATTCACACAAGGCTGAACATCCGGACATGCAAGCTAATAAGCTCAATGCAAAATATCATTTTCATGTCCAACACTCAACTGATACAACAACACAAGGAAATTGTATCAAGGATATTAAATCCAACAAGGGCACAAAAGTGATGTACTTAAAGAAAATGCATAACATTTAACAACAAGTACTAGCCTACAAAGCATGGGTATAAAACACAAAGTTCTAAATACGCAATATAATATTAATCAACATAGGATTTTTCTATCTCCTATTCTTCAACATTAATACTCCCCCTTTAATCAAGCTCTTTCTCCCTCTAGCTTCCTTTGAATTCGATCCAATTGGGTTTAGAGAGAAGTGAACTTCGTATCACAACGAATGGTGTTATGGTGCATGAGAGAGGCGAGTCCGGACATCTTAGTGCTTGGTTCATGGACGGATGCCATAATGTTGTCTAACTTCTCATCATAGGAGGAGGAGCTAGAGCAAGAACCACTATGAGATGCTGAAGTCTCTGTCTTGATTCCCTTCCGACTATGTCCAATGCTAGCATTGAGTGTACGGATGTTGATTGGACTTGGCTTCATGTAAGAAGGTTCATCATCTGATGGATGAATGCCTTTGAGTTTCAATATCAATGAAACGAGGCAACAAAAAGGAATGCAAGTCCTTGAGTTAGTTCTTGCAACAGTTTTGCACAAAATATGAAAGATATGAGCGCAAATGTCAATCTTTTCATCAATAATCAGATCATGTGAGAACAAAGCTCTCTCGAGATTCATGTATCCGATGCTAGATAGAGGATACAGATTGTTGAACATGATTATTGTAAGCACCCTTAGTTCTGGAGATAGGGAGGAAACACTGATTGAGTTCCTAGTTTGTGAGAATTCCAAGTTTCTTCCAAGAGCGTCCTTAAGTAAATCCTCATTCGGACTCAAATCGTCATATACCGGTGGATTAGTAAACATTGGCCGATTGATGTGTAGGATTTCTACCAGATAAGCGGGAGTTACTGAGAAAATCTTTCCTCTAACCCAGCATTTGAGCTCCTCTACCTCAACAATGGCATTAGCATAGAACTCTTTCACCAAATTCTCATATGCATCATCAAGGTTGGAGAGAAAGAAATTCCAATCCTTGGTGGCAAACCATATAGGGATTTTGGTGTCCAAAAGAAACGGCTGGTCAACAGCCCTTTCAACCAGCAAAGAGGCATCTCTAAAGTAGTTCGCATAGGTTTGAAAAGCAACATAAGATCTGAACTTGTGAGGATCATACACTCCTGTTAGGAATCAAGTCCTTTTTGGCTTTGGAGAAAGATCATCGACATCAATCATGGGCGCTTTCCCTTTGCTACTACCTCCTTTCATAGTTGATCTCTTTGATTTCAACTGTTTTAGCCTGCGCTTTATAAATTGCTTCGGCACAAAATAGGAAACGGTCTCTCCAACGTATAAATGGTTGGGAATTAACGTTCTCATCATCTTTGGTAAAATCAAGCCCACCGCGGAGACATTCATAAACTGCTCTACCGTAATTCTTAGCGGATAATCCCAATTTAGGTTTAATAGTACATCCTAATAGGGGGCGGCCATACTTGTTTAATTTATCCCTCTCAACTTGGAGCCTTCGAGTGACTCTTTTGAGGTAGAAACTCAAGGGGGCAGGTTAGTACAGGAATCTTAATCACAGTAAGTGGTTATCTCCTATGTACCGCACTTTGAAGACAAGACGGCAATAGTTGTTCCCAAGAAGCTAAAGGAATTCGGCGGTCTGGCTTAGTCCGTGATAGGGGAGTGCCAGCGATGGATGCTCTCTGTTTTCAAATGCTGACATGGGGCGTAATTGGAGCTTAAGACAAGGAGTGGTGACCTCTAGACAAGCTTAAGTGCCAGTTACAACTGTTATACGCGACGATGGCTCCAAACGGTATAAATTATAGGTTTTGGGGACTAAAAGTAGTCAAACAAGCAAGAAATTAGAGATAGCGAAGCGAAAGCGAAAACTTTTGATATGGTCAGCCCTTTATTCTATTCCTTCCTCTGGTCAGGAATAGCGGGCTGCTAGCTTCAAAACTGCAAATTACTCTTTGGGGGTACCTTGCATACAAGAAGCTGGCTGCTTGAACTCATTAACTCATTTATGAAAAGGCACGCACCGTTACTTGCTTATCGCTTCGCTTGTTTAACTCATTTTTTGAGATTAAGCGCTTTATTGCTGCGCTGCGTTACAGTCAATTCAGTTCTTGCCTACAGCTAGGCAGAGTTCGATAGTTCCTATCTCATCCCTTCGGATGTAGGACATCCTACGGGCCCTCACGCTTGATGCAAGCGCTCGGCTGCGGGCTAGGCGCCTTTTCGCCTTTTCTTCGCTCTGGACAGGAGCGCTAGTAGACACGAGGAGGGAGCAGGCAAAGCGTGTCGTTCGTAATGGAAAGAAAGATACCACTACTTCGCCTCTTTGTTGGACTGCCGGCGCGAACACAGTGGTCTCTGACCAGGACCAGGAACCAATTCGAATTTGGATCTTGACATGTCGGTGGTTTTTAACCGTAGGCATCTTGCCAGGAAGTTGGTGGGCTCATCATGAATTAAGTCGGGGTGGCTGGTGGTTTCGGGATCCCGTAGAAAATGCTTCTTCTCTTTTGAACGGAGACATTTTCAAGCTGCATCATGTTACATCAAAGAGCAATAGAGACCGCACAAGACAACAAACTCTATTAGCACAGAGTTAGTCCCAAAACAAGAATATTATGGAAAACCCTAAAATCATGAGATTAAGGTCACAATCATGTCATAGAATGTGTGTGTGCTACAAATAACACATTGTGCAGCCAAAGGCAGAGTGTAATAACCCATAACCAACAACAATTTCACCAAAAGATCAAATACCCATCTTCAAGCATCAGATACACAGATATCAATCGAAACACACAATCCAAGATATATATGGCAAGAAGTGTGAAATATATTGAGAAAGAAACAAAACCCATACCTGTTCTTGAAGATTGGTAAAGAGGTGAGGGAGAATATGGAGATTTTGTGTGTGAACACGGTGATTTTGAAAGAGGGAAAGAGGAATAGGAAGATGAAAGTTTTTGAAACCAATCCTGAAAAAGACCCTCAATGTGCAAAACACGCGATTTTCGCGACTGGAGTGAGTAGCGAACAAGTCGCCAAAGCAACCCGTCAAAAACCCTTGTGACAAAATTTTGAAAAATTGTCTAAGTGTTTTTTGCGATTGGAAGTTTCACCCACGAGTAAGCCGTGACTTGAGTCGCCAAACTTTCTAAGTAACCTTCATGACTGAAGCTTCCACTCGTGAACAAGTCGCCAAACCAAGTCGCGAGAACTCTAAAAACCTAGATTTTTGAAAAATTTTCTAAGTCATTTTCGCGACTGGGACATTGACCCGCCAGTGAGTCACGAAAACCTTCTATGTAAGCTCGCGACTAGGGCATGCAACTGGCTTGACCCACAACCAAGTCGCCAGAACAGGGCAACACAGTTTTTGAAAATTTTGATATTTTTGCAAAAACAAAAGACTTTCCAAAAACAATTAAAACACTCAAAAATATTTTTGCGTTTGACCAACAAAAATTAAGTATGTGAAACACATTTAATCAAATACAATCACACAAATGAATAAGCCATTCATTGAGCATAAACATGTGTGATGTGTGTGGGTACCAAAATTGAGATAGTCCTTAGTCTAATGTGAAGCTTCAATGATCAATTCAATCAAGTCATACACAATTAGTATGAGGAAAATTGATCAATCTCAATTATAGAAATGTGCATATATGACCCCCCACAAAACTTGATAACATAACTTTGAAGCTTTTCATTTGGCTCCATATACATCATAACATTTGATCTTTTTGAATCAATACATCTCATTTTGAGATCGATGCCTGGAATTTTTAATATTTCAATTTGATGAGCAAGCCTTTGGCTTTTTGGGCATCATACATTTTTATTTTTAAGTCGCTTTTCCTTTTTCCTAGTCAAATACTAGTATATGCGACGGCTTTTGTACCTCATTATCTCTTTTCATTTGGAGATTTACATTTGTTGAGCTCTTTTAAGCAAAAACAATAAAATAAAAGAGTAGGAAGATATATAGGCACAAGTCTATGCATGTTTCAAGATCAACAAAACCATTGACTAATCATTCATGACAAGTTTGAAGATCTATTTACAACAATCACAAAGATGTCAAGATTTCTCCTACAATGATATGAGTGCATAGGGAACAAGCTATGCACATAAATGCACAAGGCCATTTGTACGAAGGTACAAGGCAAAATATGCTTGTGACAAAACACAATAATGTCAATCAAACTTTTTGGATTTTCTACTTTTTATGTGTTTTTAGATTTTTGACACAAAAGCAAGAAAAGATTGATAAAAAACAAATGTAAAAATATTTAAAGTAAATAGCAAACTAACAGATCATGCTATACAAATAGCCTGTAAAAGAGTGTGTGTGCCCTACAAATGTAAAAATATTTAAAGTAAATAGCAAACTAACAGATCATGCTATACAAATAGCCTATAAAAGAGTGTGTGCCCTACAAAAGAGAGATCAAATCAAGGTAAAGAGGTAAAGCACACAACACACATAAGATTCAAGGAATTGTATCAACACCGATGGTCTTACAGAGTGATTCAAACCGTGGACCATTGAGAGGCTTGGTGAAGATGTCTACATTTTGATTGTCTGTATGTATGAATTCAAGACACACAACTTTATCTTCCACCAAATCCCTGATGAAGTGGTAACGTATCTCTATGTGTTTTGACTTCGAATGCTAAATTGGATTCTTTGAGAGATTTATAGCACTGGTGTTATCACAGAAAACACACATTGTATCTTGAGGAATCCCGTAGTCATGAAGTAGCTTTTTCATCCAAAGGAGTTGTGTGCAACAACTTCTAGTAGCTATGTACTTTGCTTCAGCCATAGAGAGAGACATTGAATTTTGTTTCTTGCTCATCCAATAGACAAGATTGTTACCAAGGTAGAAGCAACCACCTGAAATACTCTTTCAATCATCCACACTTCCAGCCCAGTCTGCATCTGAGTAACCGGCAAGGCAAGCATTAGAGTCCTTTGAATACCACAACCCATAATCCGGAGTTCCATTGATCTCATATGATTCGCTTCACCGCAGTCAGGTGGGATTCCTTTGAAGCAGCTTGATATCTAGCACAAACACTCACACTAAATGCAATATCTGGTCTACTAGTTGTAAGATAGAGTAAACTCCCAATGATACTCTATACAAGGTTGGACTCATTTCTACCCCGGAAGAATCAACATTCAACTTTGTAAATGAACTCATGGGAGTAGAGGCATACTCACCATACTCATCTCAAATTCTTTCTTCATCTCCTCAGAGAACTCTATAGCCCAAGCATCAATGGTAGCTCCAAATACTATGTCATCAACATATACTTGAGCCAGAAGAAGATAATCTTCATCATTCTTGACAAATAAAGTCCGGTTGGCATACCCCCTTTTGAATCCTCTATCTACGAGGTAATGGGTAAGCCGATCATACCAAGCTCTAAGAGCTTGTTTCAAGCCATAAAGGGTTTTCTTCAATCTTAGCACATGGTCCAGGAAGTGAGGATCTTCAAAGCCTTTGGGTTGTTCAACAAACACTTCTTCATTCAAGTATCCATTTAGAAATGTACATTTCACATCCATTTGGTAGAGTTTGAAGTTCATAGTGCATGCAATTGACACAAGAATTCAAATAGACTCAAGTCTTGTCACAGGAGCGAAGGATTCATCAAAATCTACTCCTTCTAATTGAGTGTATCCTTGAGCCACTAGCTGAGATTTATTCTGGATAATCTCTCCATCTTCATCGGTCTTGTTTTTGAAGATCCATTTTGTGCCGATGACATGAACATTTTCAGGCCTAGGAGTAAGTTCTCATATATCATTTCTCACAAATTCGTTCAGCTCTTCATGCATTGACTCTACCCAATTTTCATCTTGAAGAGCTTCTTCTACCCTTCTCGGCTCAAATTGGGCAACGTAGCAATGGTATGTTACATGATTGGCCAGGAGAATATTTCCCTTTCTAAGGCGAAAACCTTCATCTAAAAATCCAATGATGTTGCTGTCTGAATGGTTTTTAATCACTCTTGATGATGGCTTCTTTGAAATGGACACCTCATCATTCCAGGAGATAGAAGGATGAACTTTTGGAGGATTGAGAGGACTTGATGTTCTAGACATTATTTTTTTTCCATTCTCGAGTTCACAGGAGTTGATTCCTTTTTCGGTGTAGGTGTTTCAACTTCAATATCAAGAGCTTCGACCTCAGCCATGGGCACTTTGGTACTTGGCCCTTCTCCATAATCAACCATCTCTACCTTTGTTATAGTATCATCAATTTCTACATTGATGGATTCCATTACCGTTTTTGTTCTATTGTTGAAAACTCTATATGCCCAGCTAGTAGTAGAATACCCAAGGAAAATGCCTTCATCACTTTTTGCATCAAATTTTCCAAGGTTCTCCCGACCATTTAGAATATAACACTTGCTTCCAAACACTCGGAAGTACTTCACTCTCGGCTTCTTTCCATTCCAAATTTCATAAGCGGTCTTCTTTGTTCCCGCTCGAAAGAATATTCTATTACTAATGTGACATGAGGTGTTCACGGCTTCTCCCCAAAACTTTTGAGGAATTTGCTTGTTAAGTAGCATAACTCTTGCCATTTTTTGAATCACCCGATTCTTCCTTTCAACCACCCCATTTTGTTGAGGAGTTTTGGGGGCTGAAAATTCCTTTTTGATTCCATTCTTCTCACAAAATGACTCAAATCTTGCATTCTCAAACTCCTTGCCATGATCACTCCTTATCTTGACAATAGGAACCCCTTTCTAGTTTTGGCATGCACCACAAATAGTCTTCTCCACCTTTCCAAACTTTGGGAGTCCCTCAACTGCTTCAAGTTTAGATACTTTAGCTACTTGTTTGAAATTTGCAAGCCCAAATCTGTGATGCCAAAGTTCCAACATGTCAACACAAGCAATTCTACACGAAATGGGTGGCGTAGAAGTCCTATTTCTCTCCAAGACTTGAATCCCTTCTTCATCAATGATTATGCACCCCTTCTTTGAGAATTGAACAAGGAAGTCCTCATCACATATTTGAGTGATGCTTAAGAGATTCGCCTTCAGCCCTTTGATGTATAAGACATCTTTCAATAGAGGTAATCCCGGTATCTCAACAGTCCCTTTGCTAAGAACTTGAGCATGACTTCCATTGCCAAATGTCACATAGTCACCAACCTTCTCTTTGAGAGACTTAAACAGTGATTTATCCCCAATCATGTGATGAGAACAACCACTATCAAGATACCATAAACATGAATTGAAAACCTTCAAAGAAGTGTGCACAAACAAGCAAGCATGAGACAAGCACTCTTGACCTTCAAACAAAAACTTGTCTACATTTTCCATGCTCTTGTTAGAATGAATTTTATTTTTCAGATTCTCAACCTTATCACACAATATTCTATTTTTTCTTTTATATTTCTTAATCAAAGAATTAGACTCACATAGACTATTGTGTAACATGTGATTCTCATTTTCAAAATATTTCAGCATGTGAACAAACATCCTAGCATGTTTCTTTGTTTTTAATAACTCTAAGAGTTCATTGTTAGGACACCCTTCAAACATACTCATAAAGTCATTATCACAAACATTTAAGCCACAATTCAACATAGCCTTTTCCATAGCTTCATCCATAGCTAAGGGGTCTAGGATCGTACCTAGGTAATTAAACCACAGCAAATGCACCTGCTCTGATACCAATTGAATGTTCAAATAGTGTGTTAAACACCTTGAACGTTTAAACCCTC
The DNA here is from genome assembly GCA_028535165.1 of Quercus tomentella. Taxonomy (NCBI): domain Eukaryota; kingdom Viridiplantae; phylum Streptophyta; class Magnoliopsida; order Fagales; family Fagaceae; genus Quercus; species Quercus tomentella. The sequence continues at coordinate 42,847,205 of JAPQVY010000012.1, read as the reverse complement.
AAATTACAAATTACCAATTCAAGTTTATTATCAAACAATGTATGTGCGGAATGATAGTCCCGAACATATCTTCGTCCATTTAGGAAGAATAATGGACGAGGATGACCCCGAGATTGGGCCAGCCCTTGGTAAACTACCTAGCGAAGATGAGGCCATCATCCCTTAATCATGACGAAGCATTACAAGGACAATAATGAACTTCCGTACCATTGGAGATATATCTCTCCATTTAACACCCTACAGGGATGTTATAGATTCGGAAATGATACCACCATTAAGGCAAAACTAACGGCTAGAAGGAAGAAGAAAGCGCCTATATATATATATCCATTCTTGAGACCTGACAAAAAAGGTACACGAACTCTAGTTCACAGTGGTTGATATTCTAATATTGCTATTTTTATTCTAGCCATTCTAACTTTAGCATCGGAGGCTTTGTGGCAAGCACCACACCGGTGATCCACATTTCTTCCTTTCACCACCTATTTCCTCAGGGTCAGGTTGGCATAGGATGACACCATTCTGGACGAGCATTCTGATTGAAGATCTCGAGCATCATCACAAAATATGAAAATAAGCAAAACCAGAATTGATAAAACAATCTAAACCAAATAAAATCACAACCACAACAGAAATTAAATGGCAAAGATTAAGGGAAGAGAGATGCAAACACAAAGACAACACAGCGATGTGTTATCGAAGAGGAAACCGAAGTCCTCGGCGTAAAACCTCTTTGCTGCCTTCCAAGCAGTCAATAATCCACTAGAAAATGAAGTTAGGATACATGAACAGCAGAAGACCCTCCAAGCCTAATCTACCTAGTGTACCTAAGCTCTCCAAGCTTCTTGGTCCAACAAGGTTACGCTGAACCTTTGTCTTCTCTAGCTTATTGGATTCCACTATAGCCCATAGCATCAACCAATATTAATTGGTCCCTTCCTAACTGCTTCCCAAGCACCAAATGGCCTTCTCACAGTTATGGGTATGGTGAGATAAGGATCTGGCTAATGTACTTCTCAAAGATGTAACAATGGAGAAGGTGAGAGTAGAGGAATTTGGAGAATCAAAGGATGAAGATTGTGGATGAGTCAATCTTGTTTTTCTCTAGGGTTTCTCTCTCAAAATTCTCTCTAGAAGCTCTCTACAATACGTGGGTATAAGGGGTATTTATACTGGTGTGTGTTTGGAATGAGAAAGGTCAATTTTTCCCAAACAGAGTGGTCTGGTGACTTGACCTTGCGACTTGACTGAGTCGCGATCTAACTGCCTGGCTAGACTAGAAGTTTTGTCTTGTAGTGCTTCAGCTGGTGTGACTCTTCAGCTCCTCTACGTGTGCCTCCTTTGGCAACTTGCCAGCTGCGAGCCAGTCACGAGATCTAGTCGTGAGGCCCTGCTTGAGTGCACACTCTTAACCTTTTCTTCACACTCTCTCACACACTACCCTTACATGATTCCCACCTAAATACAAGATTTCTAAATGTTGAATTACAAGCAAATTGGCACGAAATAAAGCCAACAAAATGGTTGATTAAATTCAACCTTACAGAACTTAAAACCCCTAGTGTGTTTGATATGGTACCTTTGGTTTGGTGTTGCTCTGCAGTTGGTTGTTTGATCTGATTTGATGACCAACTATTATGGTTAAATACAATCTTGCGTGTGTGGTATATGGAGTAATTATATGAAATATAAGACTTAGAGCTTCTATTAGGACTTTTAAAGGTTATTATTATTTTTTTATGCGATATCATTCACTTTCATGTATTATCCTTATGTTCTCTTATTTTTCGTACTATGTATTTTTCTTTATGTCTCCACCTTCTTTTTTCGTGCATAAAATGTGCATACATGCTAAAAACTTTTGCGTAGAAAGGATTATTGGCAAGTACAGTTACTAGGCATCAATATGCTTATATATTGTTTCATTTTGCTGAAAGGTCAGACTGCTTATTTGTGTGCAATTGTCTTGGTAATAAAATTTTTGGTCACATGGAACAATTATATGAGTTTAATTAGAAAACTTTTATTTTCTAGTTTATATTTTTTTATGAGCCTTAAGGGCATGCATGGGAAAAATGCTTTGAGTTTTGAGATTAAAATGGTGTTGATACATGTTTTGCACGAAATGGCTTGTTTCTTGTTAGTGCATATGATCTCTCTACAGATGATGGGTTGGTAAACCCATTATTACATATATTTTAGGCGAAAAGCACCTTTTAGTCCCTATATTTTCAGGCGATTTCCATTTTAGTCCCTACATTTTATTTTTATCGCTTTTAGTCCCTATCTTGAAAAATGCTTCCCGTTTTGGTCCCTGCCGTTACATCAGGAACGGAAAAAGCTGACGTGGCAAACGGAGGAATAAATAATACTAAATTAATATCCACGTGGCATAAATTAATAATAAAAAATGTTTTTTGGCATTAAAAGATGCCACATCAGCATTTAAATTAAAAAAATTAATTTATTAATTTTAACTAAATAAAAAAAATTAAAAACAGAATTAAAAAACTAAAAATCATATGAATTGAGATCTAAGTGTGTCTTAAACAAGAATAACAAGAACACAATCTGAGATCCAAGAACACAAACCCATAAATTAAAAAAAAAAAAAAAATTACAGATCTAAGCAGATTGCAACAAAATACAAATCAGATCTGGAAAAATCAACAAATCAAAGAATTCAAGTCTCACAAAAATAAATAAATCAATCAAAAATCAAAAGGACTAAAATGCTCATCGCCTCCATTCACAAAGAGCAAAACCTTCCTCTGGCTCCATTTCGGTTGGTGGCGGAAGCACCGGACCGTTAGAGCTAAACGGAGATTGGGAGTAGCCAGGGTTTGGATTGTCGAATCCGTAGATCTCAGGCAATCCTCGACCGTGCAACTCTTCTCCACCCCCAAAATCTCGTAGTAGTCTTTTTTCTTCTTCTTAATTTGCCTCACGATTGTGATTTGCTCCTCCGTGTACGAGGCCGACGCGGACGTCGATGAGGCCGACGATGAAGACAGACCTCGGTGGCGGACCAATGGCTGATTGGACGGTTTCGATGGCTCCGATGTGCCGTTATTGGTGGGCCCGGAGGAGCCTTGAGGTTGTGGATCGCCAGGCCCATTGGATTCTTTCTCAATCTCCGATAAGAGATCATTGACCGGAAGAGTGGGATCGAGATGACGAGCTTTGGAGATGAATTTCAAGGCTCAACTTCGATCTCCAGCTTCCATAGCTTGTTTACCGATTCTCAAGCATTTCAAAGCGTCGTCTTTGTTCCCTTCCATTTTCCAATTAAGAAAAAACCAAAAACCCTAGGGAAAAAAAATTGGGGATCTTGAATTTGCGAAAGAAAAGTGAAATCGAAGGATTAGAAATTGGAGTGGATTGAAAATAAAGGAAGAGAGAAAAAGGGAAAGGAAAGGAGAGAAATTGAGGTTACAGATGGAATTAGAGAGCGCAGTGAGGTGAGGATTTTTTTTTTTTTTTTTTTTTTTTTTAAATTTTCTGGGTTTGTGTTCTTGAATCTGTGTTTGTGTTCTTATTGTTTTTGTTCAAGACACACTTAGATCTCAATTCATATGATTTTTAGTTTTTAATTCTGTTTTTAATTTTTTTTATTTAGTTATAATTAATAAATTAATTTTTTTAATTTAAATGCTGACGTGGCATTTTTTAATGCCAAAAAATATTTTTTATTATTAATTTATGCCACGTAGATATTAATTTAGCATTATTTATTCCTGCCATTTGCTACGTTAGCTTTTTCCGTTTTTTATGTAACGGCAGGGACCAAAACGGGAAACGTTTTTCAAGATAGGGACTAAAAGCGGTAAAAATAAAATGTAGGGACTAAAATGAGAATCTTCTGAAAATGTAGGGACTAAAAGGTGCTTTTCGCCTATATTTTATGAAACATCCTTTGATGTATCCTAGAAAATATTGGTAGCCAATGAATTCAGGTTCCGTTTAGAACGATTTGGAGATGATGATGAAGAAATTTGTTCCGGAAGATCCAGCTGGGATATGAGTACAGCTCATATTTTGATTAATGAATTTGAATTTGAAAAAGTGTACTAGAGGAGTGAGAAGTACCGTCACCCCGATTTTTCAAAAAGATGTATTAATTCTTACCAAACTCTATTCCTCCATGCTTAGGCTGCCAAAAGGTCATCTTCAAGGGCAGGTCCTAGACTCCTAGTTTGTTTCCCAATGTAAATAGTTAATACTTAAATTCAATTAGTTGTTCTGCTGTATACTAATTTGAATAAGGTAAATTTGTTGAGAACAAGTACAGCAGCTATTTATTTTTTATGACAACCGAATATGTTCTATTTATATGTTTTGATTTTGTTAAGAAATATTTTTTTTAGTAAAATGGTATATTATAGTAATGTGTTTATATCTCTAATCTCATGTATGTGGCAATATTCCTTAGTTTTATTGACAGTTTGACCATTATGGTGTGCTTAGTTATGCACTGATATTTTTCAAGTCCATTTTGCTTATAGTTGCCTATGCTTGTGCAGGAGAGGATCTTAGGGACTTCTTGACGTTAAGAGAAGCAAATATCTTTTGTGGGATGTCTAGAAAAGAGGAGCTTCCTGTCGTACAATTTGGAAAGAACTTTAAATTCCAACAAATTTGAGAAAGTGAAACAACTTTCAGCTGTTATCAAGCAATGTAGTTTTGACTTTGTAAACTCTTTACTTGCCCTTGAAAGTTCTGACTCTACATAATAGGTGATCAGTGAGTAGTAGAAGTTTGCATCATGTTGCCTTAAAAGAGCACAATAAATGATGGAAGAAAGTCTTCACTCTCAAACTACTGTGGCCTAGATGGTAACTAGAAATAGACTAAATGTAAATGATTTTTTCCACAAAATGAGCTTCCAAGTAATGTTTAAGTCGTCTGTTTGCATGTTAGAATTGAGTAATTAATATTCAATACACTGCAGTTGTTTGTGTGCCACACTGATAAATTAGTAAAATACTGCAATTTATATTTGTTGCTGAAATTTGGTATGTAGTTAGAAAGAATATAGTACTTAAATTTACTGATTTTATGATCCTACTAATGAGGGCAACTCTGACCATGCAAGTTTTATGTCACTTTCTAATTGCAATTTGGCTTAGATTTTTATTGTGGTAGATATACAAGTCTTGTTAGTGACAAGAAACTTATTTTCATTTGATGTCTACTAAAAATTGGTTGAATTGCTTTGGAAGTGTAGTGGATCTAATCTACTATACTATAATTGCTAGGAGACGAAAGAGGACACTTACACTTGGTTCATTCTCATTTTTTAAGTTTATGCTGTTAAAGGATCAGCAGGATTGTGCCTCTTGCTAAATCAATTATAAGCGGGCTCGTTGTAAAAATTTGCTATGTCCTCAACAATATAAAAAGGAACTTTCTATTCTTCATTTTGATGTCTGAAATTTCTTTTTTAAATTAAAAAATTATATAATTTTTGTTTGCAAAAGTTATGGATTAGTTACACTTTACTCACATTTTGTTAGGCTCGGATTTGCCTACCTAATAAAAATATCATTTTACCTAGTTGAGATTGGTATAATAATCAATGATTATAATTTCAAATGTTATCAAAACGAAGTCCTAAACTACCAAAATAATCAATTTAATGATTTTTTAAAACCTCTCAAAATTGAAAATAAATCAAAGTTAAAAATATGAGAAATGCTATGTTCATAACATTTTCACAACAAGTTCTAAGTGATAGGTTGTTATAAGTGAGGCAAAAAGTACTTTAAGTTGTGAATTCAAATTTGAACCCATAATAACTTATAACATATGATTTGTTGTGAAAATATTGTAAACGTAGCATTTCTCTAATTTAGCAAATTAGTACCCAATCTAATGATTTTTTAAAACGTCTCAAGATTGAAAATAGATCAAAGAAATTTAAGAATGAACTTCGTTAAATTCTAAATTATTGAATTTGAAATGAAATTTTTCCCCAAAAAAAAAAAAAAAACTCTTACAGAATTTGTCTTCAAGACCCAAATTATTATTTCCTCCGCTGCACACTTAACAGTTCACAAGACCACAAGCTACGTCTGTATACGCAACCTTCCTTTCCTACTTGTCATCTCTCTATTTCAAAAACATGGAAATCCCAATTCCAAAACCCAACTTTCATTTCCACCCATCTCCACCAATCCCACGACAAAAACCTCCTCCTCTTCAGCCAGACTCACAAAGAGTCCTACGCATTGCATAACAATGATGACCCCAATTTCACCCAACCGGCCAGCTTTGATTACCCTTTCCATATTCCACACACTGTAGTCGGTACTTGTAACAGCCTGCTCTGCCTTTCCGATGATTTAGCCCAATTATTTCTGTGGAACCCTTTTGTGAGAAAGTTTCTCCAACTTCCTTCTTCCAATCTCACCTGCGATACACACTCTGCTTTCGGGTTTGGATTTGATCCCAAATCTAATGATTATAAAGTGGTCAGGTTTGTCATCTTACTGGGTACTCGACCCGTGGTCGAGGTCTACTCACTCTCCACTGATGAATGGAGAATGGTGTTGCATTGCCGTGCTTGAAGAAGGGATAAGGACTCAGTTCAATATATGGGTGATGAAAGAGTATGGTGTTGCATCTTCGTGGACGAAATTTCCACATCAATGTCCAAGTCTGGGAATGCGTCAACCATGCCTAGTTGGCTTTAGGAGGAATGGTGAGGTTGTATTGGAAAATGCTATAAGAGGGTTTGTCTCGTGGAATCCAGATAACCAAAAGATTAAGAATCTTAAAATTAATGGATTTCATAATACTTCTATCGGTTCTTATGTTGAGAGTCTAGTTTTGCTCGACAAAGCTGCCGACTGTGTAGTTACATACTGAGGGAAAATGGAAAATCTGTAAGATGCATTTCGTGCTTATTCTTGTGTGGTTTTTCATTTTGTTCTTTATATATACTTGACATTGATCTCATTGCTTATTGATTGCATAAATGGCTTTATCTTCAGGATAAATATCTTATTAAGGTTGTGGTCACTCTCAATCATATTGAGATGATAGTTTAGTGCATAGTATGTATACTTAAAATTGACTGTCCTCATTTCAAATTTTTCTAATATAATCATTTATTACTTATAAAAGAATGCACTTATAGTTCTTAAATTCTTGCAGGACCTCATGCAATCATGGTTGGTGATGAGCCTTAAATGAGTAACAGACATTAACTTGGCAAAAGAAAAGATTCAACAGAGCTCTTTCATGGTGTATAGTTTCTTAGTATTAAATTAACTTATTATGTCAAAATGGATTGTAGTTGTTTTATGTTAAACTCCTTTTGTGGCTACACCATTGTTATATTTGTATTTTTCGATGATTTGCAGTTTGGTTTCAGTGTATTTGCATAAATTGTTAAGCATATAATTTTATTTTCAATGCTTGCATTGTGATGAGGATGCAAGGATACGCTGCTCAGTTGTGTTAAATGTCTTCTTGCTTGGCCAACTAGATACCCATTACATCTGTGTAATGGGTCTAAAGGTTTCAATTGATAAGAAGTTAAAAGGGGGCCGGGGGGGGGGGGGGGGGGGGACAATTGCATATTAGATATTACCGCCTAATAAGGGTTTTGTAGGGATATATTTTAAATATTTGCATATGTTCTTTAGTTTTATTTTTCTGATAGTATGTTATACATAAAATGTGAATTTTATCTTTGATATCCTAAATTGATAACAAGTTTAAGAGATAAAACCAAATGGAATTGGTGACCGATCATCCAGACCTAAGTCAAAAAATTGAGTTGAAGACCATATTCTATGCACATGAAAGGCAGACTAGAGATTCAGAGGGATTTTTTTTTGGGACTACATCAATACAATTCCTAAGAAATAGGGGAGTGGCCCCCAACTTAGTGAGTTCAAATGTGTGAATTCTAGTCTTTGTAAAAATAATATTGGTAACTAAAAACTAAATTTGATGGTTTTAAACTTTTAGTGGCAAGCCTAGGAGCGTGGGCTTTTGGCATGGCTTTATTTTTCCCTTTGTGTTAATAATATGCTAGAGTACATGTTAAAATATGCTAGATTTTATTTTTGGTTTTGTTCATGATTTTATGTGATGCAAATTTGAAAAGACATATCGGAATTTTAATGAATGATTACATAAAATGCTATTTTATGTGAGAAACTCATGAGTCATGACATAGAACTTTGTATTGTCATTAACCTAAGCGTATGGCTCTATAAATCTAAGGATTTCTGCATGATAACATATTCTGTATGGCAAGATTTATGATTCTATTGCATTAAATCATATGTTGATGCATTGTGTGTGTACATAAATCAAATCCCTCACCTGTCCTAAGCCCAAAAAAACATTCTTGCCAGCGATATGCTTCCACCTTTTGTATTATGTTTCTTTTGGTATTTGTCCAGATATTAAGTCAATTACTTGTAAATGAAGGCATTTTAATTGAGGCTTCATTCTTTTTTTTCCTTCTTTTTTCTCACAAGGCAGCTTGTTTCTTAATTTTTTTTATTTTTTATTTATTTATGAAATTCTCTTGTTTCTTAGTTTAGTACGAAGGAAGTGAGTGAATAAAACTTATTAGCCTCAATGCTCAAAAGGAATGCTCCAGCCTGTAACTCTTTAATTACTAATTAGGTACTTGAAAAATTACATGTATTTACACTCCTTATTGGACCTGGGAATGGGATTAAGCCTATTCATTTAACCTTGGTTGTAACATTTGTATGCGTAGATATGTTTGTTTTAACCGATCCAGACAGCCCTGTTCCTGTAACACAATTCATTTCATTGTGTTGGTATATGGAGGTTTTTTTTTTGGTTTTTTTTTAATACATTATATTCTGTGATTGGTGATGGGAGAGGGATTGGTAAATATTGGTTTGTCCATGACATCATTTCAATAGTAGTAATGGTGAGGGAATGGTTGATGGACATACTATGAATTGAGATACCACTCCAATTGTCCTCTTATGCTTGGTCACTGTAACTACAACCTCTAAAGTAGTTGTCTCATTGTGAGTAACACCAATATAATTATCTGAACGGTTTTTGTTTCTTTATTATCACCATTATGTTATGTTTTCTCTTCATCCGTGATGTTTTTGGTTGGAGGGAAATAAATTGTTTCAGTTGACATTAACAAAAGTGTTAGTGGTTCAAATTTCAGCATGTGTGTTTTACACAATTGACAAGATTGTCATTTCTCAAATATGCCTGTTGGTTCATATGCTCTAATGGGGTCCACACAAGTTGACTTCTTTACTACTGTTTATGTCTATGTTTATATTGCTTTTGCCCGTTTGGATTTCTGGGAAATTGAGTTTACCTGAAGATATTGGAAAAAGATAAGAGAGAATTTTCTGGTGGATGAAAACTCTGTTGAAAGCCTCTTCTTTTAAGGAGAGGTGCTGATAGTGTGAAGAAAACACCTCTCTTTGTGTCATGGGCCAAGTGGACTCTCAAATTTATAATATGGGTTATTTTCCTTGCATGGGTTGCTCTTTTTTTGCTTTTCCCAGCACAGTTTGTCAATGAAGTTTTTGAGAAATGTTCTCAGTTAATCAGTGGAATTGTTTTTGGGATTACAGGTTGGTGTTTTTATTAACTTGTTCTTCTCCATTTGTCCCTCCCCCCCTTTTTCTTTTCCCCTACATGATTCTTATATGCTTGGTGGCCACTGGTGTTGCAAAAACTGCAGGAAGCATATTCATGGTTTTCAGTGGCCCAGTTCTTGTTCTAGCATTCCTTTCCATAGCTTATCTCATCATCTTTAGGGAAGAGGAGCTCCAAGAGTATGTATTTTGTATGGTAGACAGAGTTCTTATGTTTCTTTTTTCTGTGCTAACCAGTGAATTGAATCTTTGTCTTCCATTTGTATGTTGAGCTTAACCTTTAATTAAATGGACAGCTTGTTTTGTAATTTAGAAACTTTCTTTGGAGGAAGGCCTCAACAAAACCGACGTTTTTCTTGTGGACTTTCCCTGTTATTGTGGATGGCCCATTTGGGGATGTTTCTGCTACCAAGCTTGTTGGGATCTTCCTCTTTGTTGTGTATGTTATCTGGGCTGTGTGCGCATATACCACCCAGATACTTAGCATTATATCATCAGTACTGTTTGAATTTAAAACAGAGTAGGTACAATGTTTTGTGTGTGCGCGCTTTTTTTTTCAGTACCTGAAGTTTGGTTTTCACCTCTTTTTTCTTTATGTGGAGAAACTGGTTTGGAAAGCATCGTTCGACCATTTGGAATATGGTCCCGGCATGTTTAATGTGGTTAGTTTGGCAGGAACGCAATACCCGCACTTTTGAAGACAATGAGAGAACATTAGATCATCTAAAATCTCTCCTTTTTGGTACTCTGTTTCTTTGGGCTCATATTTGGGGGTGTACGAATTGTATTTCTTTATCTGATTTTTTAGCCTCTAGCTCCTTTAGTTCTTGATTTTTTTGTTTCTGTTTCTTGTTCAGAGTGTTCACTATTGTGAGCATGATGTTCAATTTTTTCAATATAAAGTCTTATTACCTATCAAAAAAAAATTGGCTGAGAGTCCTTGTTTATTTGAAATTTTCAGTTGTTTCCTTTTGGAATTTCTGGGACTTTGTTTTAGTTCGATTGGACTTCACTATACTGCTTGGCATTTTTGTTTCTTCTAGGGGCAAGGGGATCAATTCTTTGCCTTATAGATATCCCTTTTGAGTATGCAACAAGATATCATGTATGGCTTGGACATCTCACAATGATGCTGCTTACTCTCCATGAATAATTCTATGTAATTGCATGGGGAAACCTCCTACAAGAAGTGAGTGCAAATGGTGTAATTCTTTTCTTGTGTGATGCTGTATTTATACACATTTTTCTTTTGCATCTATATATGTTTATTTGTTTGCTTGCCAGAAGAGGCATACATTTATAATCACTGAATTTGAATTACCCCCTTGCTTGAGTGGCAATATATATTCATACATTCTTTATAGCATACAAAAAAAATGCAAAGGCAAAGGCAAAGGACAACAGCAATTGAAAATGTGGACAAATAAGAATGACAATTGTAGATAATTATTAAATAAAGCAAAGAGTTTCAAGACTTACGGTTTGGGAAGTGCTATGCAGCAGTAACAACTATTACTTTTGTTAATTTGATTTGACCCCTTTTGAAATTGATTCTTAATTCCATTTCCTTTTGCTTGGGTTGTTCCATCCATAATTCTCTGATTAAAACATTTTATTTACAATTCATATGCACAAATTACCTTGAATTGTCAGTTTCCACTGCAAGACTACTAAAATACAGACTAAGTTTACAGAAATGAAGAGATAGCTATTTGATCACTATTAAGATTGGTTTTAGTTTCACAGATTGGCCTTGGGCCTTCATGTTACTCTTGTTGGATTACGTAGCTCGATCAGACGCTTGATGAAAGAAAGATCGACTAGTCGGGATTGGAAAGATGGGCTAGCTGGGATTGAGGTGGGAGTTCCACTTTAAAATGGACTTAATTCTTTAGAAGTTCTGCTTGAGGTCTGAGATGGTACACTGTGTTGGTTTTTGGGAGGGGGGGGGGTGGGTGGGTGAAATATAGCTATTCAAATGGGGGACAAAAGGTTTTTCTAGGGGAACTAAAAGCAGGCTTACAAAATATGGTTATGTGGTGGCAGACTTTATTCATGTTTATTATACAAATAACAAGGTGATTGTTCAAAGACACAAGCACAACACTATTAACTGTTCCAGAATGGGATTTTGTGATTATTTTGTGTTTAAATACCTGTAGACAAGCTTTTATGCTATGATGCAAATTCTTGACAGCTAGAATTTATGATGGAAATTAACTTTGGTAAACACAATAGAATTTATGATGGAAATTAACTTTGGTAAACAATTTATGGAATGAGAATGTGACGACTTAGGTAGAAGAACTTCAATAACTCTTGATCATTGGATAGATCGTATTGATATTCTTGCTTAGACATCAGCTAATGCTGTCTGGTGAACTTTGCTGAGTTACGTTATTGTTGACTAAACTTGTTTTGATTTGTATATACTCTTTCTTGATTGTTGGATAGATCATACTGATATTCTTTCTTAGACTGATTCTAAGGCTGTCTGGGGAACTTTGCTGCATTGCGGTATGGTAGACTAAACTTGTTTTTGATTTGTATATACCCATTCTTGATTGTTGCTAAAATCATCTTCTAACTCCTTTTTTCTTTTTAATCTATCATCTTCTTGATTCGATGATATGTTCATAGCTAATGATTATGAGGAACACAAACTTGGAAAAGCATGGTGCTAATGTACGTGTCATTGATCAGACTTGTTGGTGACCATTGGCTCCCATCCATGTTGTCTTATTCATGTGTCAAAACATTTTTGATGCTAACTAGTTCATGGTAACCTGAAAAATTATGTGCAAAACATGAGAATAGTAGTGAGTCCCTTCAGTCTTAGCTTGTTGTCATAATCTTTTAGCTTATGTAGTTCTTGGTGTTTCTGTATACGTGCGCCAATCAGAGTGCCTCCTTGGTTTTGGAAGAAGCCAAGCTGATATGTAATTAGATGTATGGTTACATGCTCACATTATTGCAACTATGTTTATGTGTATCTCACTGTAATTAATTTTTGTTCATCACATAGAGTTGGATCCATTTTCCGTTAAAGCCATTTTTGAATTGGATGGAACTAGGCTTACTAATTTCACGACTCCCACAACAAAACCCTCCTCCTCTTTAGCCTCTACTTAGACTCACAAAGAGTCATACTCATTGCATAACGAAGATGACCCTGATTTCACCCAACTCTTCAGCCTCTACTCACAGACTCAAAAAGAGTCCTAATCATTGCATAACAAAGATGACCTCAATTTCACCCAACAGTCTAGGTTTGATTACCCTTTCCACATTCAATTCCTTAAGTCATCTTGTGAAATATACCATGTGGTGGGTTCTTGTAACAGCCTGCTTTCCCTTTCCGATGATAAACTATCTTACACTAGCAGATTATGTCTTTGGAACCCTTGTGTTAGAAAGTTAGTTGAACTTCCTCTTCCCAATGTCACCCACACCACACATGGTGGCTTCGATGTGACTATTGGGTTTGGATTTGATCCCAAAACTAATGACTATAAAGTGGTGAGAGTTGTGACCTTACTAGATGGTCTTGACCTTGAAAATTCTCGATCCGAGTTTGAGATTTACTCACTCTCCACTGGTGAATGGAGAATGCTTAGTGCTAGTTTGGCTCCCATATGTGCTTTGAGTCGTTGTGAGCCACAGGCATTTGTCAATGGGGCCCTGCATTGGGTTGCTTTTAGGGGGGCTGATGATAACAACCTTCAACATTTATTTAGTTTGACAATTCTTCTTTTATGCAAGCATTTAAGGGGGTTTGCCTCCATTGTAGCTCACTGATGAATATATTACCTTATTGGGAAGGGAAAATTGTTGATGTTCATAGGTAATAAGCATCCTTGTAGCCTTTTATTTTTCTGTAATTGAAAAATGCTTATTACAGTGTTCTTTCTCTGTGTGTATTTGTCTTCAAGTTACAACATTTGGTTACTAATGTTTTTTTGTAAATATGTATAAACATAAATTTAGTTTGACCATTATTCTTTTATGCAAGCATTCAAGAGGTTTTGCCTCCAATGTATCTCACTGATTATATTTCCTTAATTAGGAATTTTTTTTTTTATTGAAGTTCATAAATAGTAAGCATCTTTTTAGCCTTTTATTTTTCTGTAATTGAAAACATGCTGATGAACAAAGTAATTGTAGGTTTATAAGATTTAAGAGTGATTTTTGTTTGTAGCAATGAGATCTTTGATAATTTTCTATTGTTACTTGGGAAGAAATTGTGGTTCAATTAGTGGTGTTTGCATATTTTTTTCTTCTTATGGAGGATGTCACATTTCTAGTACTTTCTCTTGGTTAGGTTGTTTCTTTACTGTATAACTTTCCCGAGTTCAAAGGCAGCAATAGGCTGTAGGCATGGCAAGCATTCTTGCCTCCATTTTAGCTCAATGATGAATATAATACCTTAATTGGAAGGGAAAATTATTGAAGTTCATAAGTAATCAACATCTTTTTAGCCTTTTATTTTATGTAATTGAAAACATGCTAAAGAAGAAAGCAATCTTAGGTTCATAAGAGTGATTTTCTATTGTAGCAATGAGATCTGTGATATCTTCCCATTATGTAATTGTTGGCATGGGAATATGCTAAGATCATTTACCTTGGTGCCCCATTCCTCTTTGAAAGTTCAAATAGTGTAAAAACACCCTTGAACGTTTAGACCCCCAATTTACAAATTAACCAATTCAAGCTTTATGTCAAACAACTAGTGTGCGGAAAATGAACAAAAGCTATAATATAGAATTGGAAAAACTATCTAAGCCAAATTAAAATCACAACCCATAGCAGATAATAAAAGGCAAAGATAAAAGGGAAGGAAGATGCAAACACAAAGACAACACGCGATATGTTATTGAAGAGGAAACCGAAGCCCTTGGCGTAAAACCTCTCCGCCGCCCTCCAAGCGGTAAACAATCCACTAGAAAATGTAGTTGGGATACATGGACAGCAATAGACCCTCCAAGCCTAATCTACCCAGTGCACCTAAGCCCTCCAAGCTTCTTGCTCCAACGAGGTTGCGCCGAACCTTTTTCTTTTCTAGCTTCCCGGATTCCGCTACTAGACCATAGCATCAACCAATGAAGATTGGTTCCTTCCTAACTGCTTCCCAGAACACCAAACAGCCCTCTCACAGTAATGGATATGGTGAGAACAAGGTTTTGGTAAAAAGCCTCTCAAGGGTTTGGCAATGGAGAGGAAGAGAGTTGAGGAATTTGAAGAGACACTTATGTAAAGATTGTAGATGAATCAATCTTATTTTACTTTAGGGTTTCTCTCTCAAAATTCTCTTTGGAAATTCTCTCTCATTTGTGGGTATAAGGGGTATTTATACTGAGGTGAGAGGAGAATGTGAAACGTCAGGTTTTTCAAAACAGGGCTGGCTCGCGGCTTGGCCTCGCGACTTGACTGAGTCGCGAGATCCAGTCGCGAGATAACCGTATGGCCAGTTGTCCTGTTTTGTCCTGTAGTGCTCCAGCTAGCATGACTGTTCACCTTCTGGCATGCTTGGCACGTGTGCTGCATCTGGCGGCTTGCAGCCGTAAGTCACCCGCGAGATCAAGCCGCGAGTCTCTGTTTTCTTGCACACTCTTGAGCAATCTTCACTCTATCTCACTCACTACCCTTATAACAAGCCCACCTAAATACAAGGTTACTAAATGCTGAAATACAAGCAAATTTGGCACGGAATAAAGCCAATTAGATGGTTGATTAAATTCAACCTTACAATCTCCCCCTTTGGCTATTCCGTGACAAAACCCTAAAACGGACTTTAGACTTAACATGTGAGTTGGAAACAGTTGAGCAAAACTCACTCACACCTAACTCTAGAAGCTGTGAAGCACTTGAATCATATGAACATAAGACTCCTAAAACACAACAATACACCATGATCATTGTAAGCAGAAAATCGTGAAATGCATATGAAACAGGCAATATGTGATCAAGCAAAAATGGAGTTAAGAAACAAACCATGGCTTGATCAACCAAGTAATCACTACAAGGTAGTGACCACAATGCTCATTCACACTTGGAATGAACACTTGGACATACAAGCTAACAAGCTCAATGCAAGTCTCTTGCATGCCTAACACTCAACCAATGCATAATACACTAAGTATATGCATCTAGGAACAATCCTACAAGGGCACAAGAGTGACAGTACTTAAAAGAAAATGCAATACATTTATATAGAAGTACTGATTTAAACAAAGCATAAAATGCTGCATAAAGCATGATACAAACCATAAAGCCTACAAACTATGCATAAAACATAACCCTAAAAGCTTACATAGGCTACATGGGTACAAGACACAATATATACTAAATAACATCAACAATATATATATAAAGTAAACCAAGTTTATAAGGTAAGAGTTAGAAACAAAAATACACCAAAGCCACAGTGTATTAAACCCATAAAAACAACACATTATCCAAAACATAAGATATAAGATAAAGTAAGCAAGCAAGATAAACTATGCTCCCCATCAACATAATGCTCCCCTTCAAGGTCTGTTTCTCAAAAATTTCTCCCCCGTTTTGACCGGAATGGTCAAAGGGTCAGTGCCCATGATGTGTGGCGAAGCTGTCAAATTTTGCAGAGAGAATATCCAGCTGGTCCTGCATGGCTATCATCCTCTCAGACTGCTCTGTCTGGACCTCCCTGAGTCCATCAAGTCTATCCAGGATTACTTGAAATGCGTCTTGAGGTACAGCTGAAGAAGTTGATGCTCTAGTCCTCTTGCCACTCCTTCTGAGTGTTGAAGTTGATGCCTGGCTAGCTGCCTCTGTCTCAGTCTCCATTGGAACACCTTCATCTTGTTCAGCCCCTTCTTCATCTACATCACCCGGAAGCCGTACTTGTATCCTTATGATGGTTTGCTTGTTGATTGCTGAGGGTATTGGCATTAGGCTGAGGTCTTGAGGAATTGGAATTCCTTTTGCCCTGAAAATCCGCATGAGAAGGCTAGGAAAAATCAGCTTAGCTCGGGAAGTTATTCTAGTCTCTTCCATGATTGTATCAAATATATGAGAGCTGATATCAATGAATGTTTTCTCCTTTAGCTCCATAAGAAAAATGGCTCTGGCATTGTTGATTGTAGTGAGTTTCTTCACAGGATACAAGTTGTTCATCATGATGATGGTGAGGCACCTCATGTCAACTGGAAAAGCTGTGGTATTGAGACACTTCCCTTCTCTCTGTCCTCCAATGCGGTTTTGAACAGTTTCTAAAAACAACATTCTGTCTTTGTAGTTGGTAAACTCATGCTCCTCTAAACCCTCAAGACCAAGGACCCCATTAATATCATGGGCATCTAGAGTGAATTCATGCCCTCTTACCAAACAATCTAGCTCATCTTCCCTAATCTTCACATTAGAGTAAAATTCTCTTATCAGAGGCTCACACACACCCGGTAATCCACTTAACAACTTTTCCCAGCCTCTGCCCTCAAAACATGTGGGAATAAATGTATCTTTTAGGTCCACTAAATCCACAAATCTCTCTTGAATTATGGTTCCCTTCATGAAAGAATCTTTGTATCTCTCAAAGTGTTGAACCGACCTAAACAGAGTAGAATCCATTTTCAATCGTTTGTCAGCCTTCTTTGCAGGAGTTTTCTTCTTCGGAGGTGAGGGAGCCATCTGTGAACAATCAGAAGAGGCCACAACAACATAGTACAATACATGTGTAGAACAAATCAGTACTTTGTTAGTGACAAGGACAAAAATGCCACCACTCAGATGAACTAAAACAATTAAACTTCATGCTACTTAAATTAACCACACAGATGAACAGGCTTAAAAGTGGATACACAAGAACAATTAGTATAATGCATGGGAGAGATTTTGAAGACATCCGAAAGACAAATATATGTCAATGAGACATACAGATTGATGTGTATGACCTGACTCAAAGAACAAAAGACAGATGCACACAATAGATGGACAGGCACAATTTCAGCACAGTAAACTTCACAGCCAAAATAGGAACATTTTGAACCAACATATTAACATAAGATCAGACAAGAAGAGAAACCAACAAATAGCAAACCGTAGCTAAGCACATGAAGAAGAACCAACCAACAACTTAGTTAAAATCAAACTAAATCAATAGTTTCCACAAGCTAAGCAAGGATAAAGAGCAACAGCCGAAACAAAAACCCATATTAAAAACATAAACAAATGCGAGTAATCAAGAGGGAAAAGCACAGAATCAAGTGAAATAGAGTTCAAGAAAGAAAACCCATACCTGTTACTTGAAGATTTCGAACAGAAAGGAAGCAACAATGGAGTTCGAAAATGGAGGCACGGTGTGAATGGGTAAGAGCAGTTGAGAGAGACAATGAATAGTCACAAAAAGTTCGAGGGAAAAACTGAAAAAGTTTTAAAAACTGTCCCTATTTTTGCCAAACACGCGTTTTTCGCGACTGAAGTGAGTCGCCACCAAGTCGCCAGTTCAAGCCGCCAAAACACTCAAAGACAAAAGTTTGAAAAATTTTTCTAAGTGTTTTTCGCGACTAGAAGGTCTACCCGCGAGATGAGCCGCGAAAATCTCTGAGTAACCCTCGCGACTGGACCTTCCACTCGCGAACAAGTCGCCAAAAATGACCCGCGAGCACGCGACTGAGGCTTGCGACTTGACTTACCCGCGACTGAGTCGCCAAAACAGGGCAAAAATGGTTTTTTTTTTTTTTTGAAATTTTCAGATTTTTAAACAAAATACTTTCCAAAAACACCTAAAACACTCAAAAATCTTTTTGTGTTTGAATTAACAAAGATTGAGCATGTGAAAACACATTTCATCAAGTACAATCACACAAGTGATTATGGCATTTATTGAACATAAACTTGTGTGTTGTGTGTGGATATCAACAATGAGATAGTCCTTAGTCTAATGTGAAGCTTCAATGATCAATTCAACCAAGGCATACACAATTAGCACTAGATTATGTGACCCATCTCAATTATAGAAATATGTATATATGACCTCCCACAAAACTTGATAACATAACTTGGAGCTTTACATTTGACTCCACTTTCAATCATAACAATTGATCTTTTTGATCCTTTTGAGACAATCACCTCTCATTGTGAGAGTGATATTTGATAATTCACTTTAATGAGCAAGCCCTTGGCCTTTTGAATAAACATTCACTTTAATTTTTGGTCGCTTTCCCTTTTTTCTAGTCGAATACTAGTATGTGCGACAGGCTTTTGCAGCTCAATATCTCTTTTCATTTGGAGATTTATATTTGGTGAGCTCTTTTTAGCAAAAACAAAAATAAAGAGTAGGAAGATATATACACACAAGTCTATGCATGTCTCAAGATCATCATAACCATTCACTCATCATTCATAACAAGTTTGAAGATCTATTTACAACAATCACATAGATTTCAAGATTTCTCTCACAGTGATGAGGGTGCAAAGGAACAAGCTATGCTCGAAAATGCACAAAGCCATTAGCACAAAGGTACAAGGCAAAACAAGTTTTGAGACAAAAACTCAACAATGTCAATCAAATTTTTTGATTTTCTAATTTTTATGTGATTTTTGGATTTTTGACACATAAGAAGAAAAAGAAAAAAATTGACAAACGAATGCACAAAAAGACAAACAAACAACCATGAACTCAAACAACAAGCAAACAATCAAACATCGTCACAAAGCATAGGAAGTATTAATGCATGGACATGTTGTAATGCTTAAGCATGAGTACCCTTCTTCACCCACATGTCACTTGCGTTTGGGGTGATTTCCCTATAGGATTGGGTACGAGAGTTAGGGCTTTCAAACCTTTGTGAGAAGCTTTCCAAGCAGTTGGTGAATGCACCAATCATCTTCATCACGTTCATCATTCCAGGATCACCATTTTGATCTCTAGATTGTTCACCTGCCCAATTTCTTCTATCATTTCTAGGTCCTCGTGACCTTTGAGGAGTTGCACTATTCTTTGCTCTCAGCTTTTGGCAATTTGGTCGAGTATGCCCTTGAAGTCCGTAATGATGACACACATAAATTGATCTAGGACCTCTTTGTGGTCGTGGACGAGACTTGGCACGAGATTCAGACCTGCCCACATACTGATTGCGGGGATTCAACAACCGTTGGTTCTCCACATTCTTCTTCTCCTCTATCTTGGGCTTCTCAGCAGTAGGGTCAACTTCAACTGGATCTTTAGCCTTTACAAACTTCACCTCTTTAATGACAGTTCCAGATGAGCTACTTCCTCCGGTATATCCCAATCCGGATTTGTCTGAAAAACTCTTTTGAGATGAAATAACATCATCTAGCTTTTTGGTGGTGACCCTCTCTATTTTAGCATTTGCTTGCACAACCTCTTGCTCAAGAAATCTCACTTTTGTGTAAGCTTCTGACAACTCACCATTCAGTGTCTCTATCTCACATTTGGCCTCCCTATACCGGATTAGGAGACTTTTATAGTCCTCCTCTGCTTTCTTCATTTTTCTCACAACAGCCTTGGCCACCCTTGTGTACTCACCCGACTTCTCCAGGAGTGAGTTATAATTCTCTTGAAGATTGGCTGTGCTTTCATCTTCTTCAGCATCTGATTCTTCAACAATTCCCAGTAATTCTTCATCACTATGTTCTCCAAGGTCTCGTACAAGCAGATTCAACTCGTCTGAAGACTCAACATGAGCAATAGTCATAAAAGCTGAGTAGTTCCCCTCTCCATCACAGCTTTCTTCAGATTCTGAGTCGGATGAATCCGAGTCACTCAATGTTGTGGCATACACTTTGCCTTTCAATTTCAAATAGTTCGGACATTCTTTCTTAAAGTGTCCATGCCCGTTGCATTCAAAACAAGTGACACCTTGTGTAGATTGGAATTCTTTTCCATCTTTCCTTTTGAATTCCCTTTTCTCCCTTCCTGAACTTTGAAATTTTCCTTTATCACCAAATTTTCCATTATTCTTGAATTTCAAGAATTTTCGGAAATTTTTTACAAGGTATGCAACATCTTTATCAACCACATCTTCTTCCGATGAGTCGTGGACTTCTACCTTCTCATTAATGGTCTTAAGAGCAAGAGATTTACTCTTCCGTTGATTGGGCAGCGACATCTCATAAGTCTGAAGAGAACCAACCAGTTCCTGGACTTTGATGTCATCAAGGTCCTTGCTCTCTTCAATCGCTGTCACTTTAGCACGAAAACTTTCCGGCAATGATCGAAGGATCTTCCTTACAATTTTAGAATCCTCCGTTTTCTCCCCCAAATTGAACTTGCTGACAACCACCTCATTCAGCTTCCCATAGAAAGAGCCAAAGGACTCATCCTCACTCATTTTGAGCTCCTCAAACCGAGTGGTCAGCATTTGCAACTTGGTGTCTTTCACTTTCTTCGTGCCTTCGTAGGTGGTTTCCAATATCTCTCATGCTTCTTTGGCAACGGTAATGTGGGAGATCCTATGAAATTCATCTGGAGACACACCACAGAAAATAGCATTGAGTGCTTTACTGTTAGCATTAGATGTAGCGAGTGCTGCCTTATCCCATGTGGATTTGGCTGCCTCAGGTCTAGTCCAACCAATCTCAACAGCATCCCAAACAGATTCATCAATGGAGCACAGAAATGCTCTCATGCGAACCTTCCAAAAAGCATAATTACTACCATCAAAATATGGAGGTGCATTTAGGGATTGAGACCGATCCATCTCAATAGGGAGTCAAGGATCACACAATGGTATTGAAACCAATAAAAGTGTACCCGCTTTGATACCAATTGAAAGTTCAAATAGTGTAAAAACACCCTTGAACGTTTAGACCCCCAATTTACAAATTAACCAATTCAAGTTTTATGTCAAACAACTAGTGTGCGGAAAATGAACAAAAGCTATAATATAGAATTGGAAAAACTATCTAAGCCAAATTAAAATCACAACCCACAGCAGATAATAAAATGCAAAGATAAAAGGGAAGGAAGATGCCAACACAAAGACAACACGCGATGTGTTATCGAAGAGGAAACAGAAGCCCTCGGCGTAAAACCTCTCCGCCGCCCTCCAAGCGGTAAACAATCCACTAGAAAATGTAGTTGGGATACATGGACAGCAATAGACCCTCCAAGCCTAATCTACCCAGTGCACCTAAGCCCTCCAAGCTTCTTGCTCCAACGAGGTTGCGCCGAACCTTTTTCTTTTCTAGCTTCCCAGATTCCGCTACTAGACCATAGCATCAACCAATGAAGATTGGTTCCTTCCTAACTGCTTCCCAGAACACCAAACAGCCCTCTCACAATAATGGATATGGTGAGAACAAGGTTTTGGTAAAAATCTTCTCAAGGGTTTGGCAATGGAGAGGAAAAGAGTTGAGGAATTTGAAGAGACACTTATGTAAAGATTGTAGATGAATCAATCTTATTTTACTCTAGGGTTTCTCTCTCAAAATTCTCTCTGGAAGCTCTCTCTCATTTGTGGGTATAAGGGGTATTTATACTGAGGTGAGAGGAGAATGTGAAACGTCAGGTTTTTCAAAACAGGGCTGGCTAGCAGCTTGGCCTCGCGACTTGACTGAGTCGTGAGATCCAGTTGCGAGATAACCGTATGGCCAGTTGTCCTGTTTTGTCCTGTAGTGCTTCAGCTAGCATGACTGTTCACCTTCTAGCATGCTTGGCACGTGTGCTGCATCTGGCGGCTTGCAACCGCGAGTCACCCACGAGATCAAGCCGCGAGTCTCTGTTTTCTTACACACTCTTGAGCAATCTTCACTCTATCTCACTCACTACCCTTACAACAAGCCCACCTAAATACAGGGTTACTAAATGCTGAAATACAAGCAAATTTGGCACGGAACAAAGCCAATTAGATGGTTGATTAAATTCAACCTTACACTCTTAGTACACATATTTATGTGGTAACGGCTTGGAGTACTTTTAATATGTACATTCCAAAAAACCACAAATATCAGTGTTAGTTTTTTTTTTTTTTTAATATATATATTAAATTTATTTGATTACTACTCTAATTGGTGTTATTTTATCTACTTGTGGTGTTACATTACATCACAAACACGATTGCACTTACAGGTCTTAATTCCTGGCAGGACTTTATAAGATCACGATCGGTGATGAGTTGTAGGAAAAGAATTTAACTCAGTAAAACAAAAGATGCGACAAAGCTTTAGGTGGTGTTTTGTCTTAGTAGGGACAAGGACGGAACTAGGATTTAAACTTAGGAGGGTTGAAGTTCTTTGTTCAAAGACTTAAAAAAATAGAAATATCAATACTAGAGGTTGACAACGATGTATTATTAGCATTAATTTTTTAATTATTTGTATTTTTTAAAAAATTACAAATGACAATTTATAATCAAGAGTTTTGTAAATCAATTGGCATGTTCTAATATTTTCAAAGTCCTACCAAAATTAGTCCAATTCTTAATTCTATTGACATTATAAATTTAAAAAAAAAAAAAAATTATGTATTCTTTTCACATAATTCTATAACTAATAACTTCATAATGCTATGTATATAGTTAAAAGATTCTTTAAAAAAAATACAAAATACAAAAAACTATAGTTAAAAGTTTAAATCTATGTCAAGCATTATATTAATAAAGGGCAAGACTTAGGTATAGTACTTAAGTGCTGTTCTTTAAGTTCCTCCCTTAAGATTCTGCCATGTAGATTTTTTCTCATGGGAAGTATTTCTCATGGAATAAAAGTGTATTTTTTAGTTAAGTAGTCACATGACAGAATCTTGAGAAGAGAACCTAAGGAACAATACATTAAGTACTATACGTAAGTTTTGTCCATATGAAAGCAAATATTATGGATTATTCAATATATCAAATGGAGATTTAAGAGGCTTGATGTCAGCTTTACGTTTGAAGCACAGAGAAATTGCTTCATCCTCCATTGACAACAAACTAATCGAGTGCACCATGTGCAAATAACTTTTCCAGACAATCCTGCAGAGAATAAATGGAACTTGTCGCCATAAAAGGATGATATCTATGTAAATATTACTACAAGTACAATGTCAACATACCATAAAAATGTATGCTTAGAGAGGAGGGTGTCCTAAAAAAGAGAGGTGGGGGGTGTCGTCTTTTGGAAAAATGACACATCTATTACGCTTCTTACCATATATCAACCCACAATTGGAATTTTCACTGTCAAACTGAAGCTCTATTGGTTGCTGCTCACACAGGCTACACTTACATATATAAAAAGTTGGAGTTATACCAGGGATATACAAATACAAATTCAGGAATGTAATAGACGTAAGTACAATGCTGGCAACACCATGAGAATATCTTGTTCGACAGTCACATCCGCTTATAGACTATAGAGAGACTAAAAGCACCTTTTTCTATCAGTGTCACTCTAAAAATGCATTAAAGAAAATTGTTTATTTGATGAAATTATTTCTCGTTAAAAATTAAAAAAATGTAAGGAAAGTTGTCCCAACCATTCAATAGTTTCATCTTTTGTTCTTATGTGAATAAATGATAAGAACTGTGCATTATCGGGTGTGTTACAATTTTATAAATTGCATATAATTTATTGTATCAAGTTTGAAAAATTAACAGAGCTCAGAATACATTTAGGCCCAAAAAGCCTTTGAAATAAAAAGATGTCCTTAGTATTTCACAATTCTCCATTCGGTTCCCCTGGTTCAATTTCTTCTCTTATTACAAATTTTAAATATAGCAGGATCAATAGCATTTCAACATCCTCCTCTTTGTGATGCCTCTAGTAAATCTAATCACTCACAACAAACTTACAACTAGTTGCTGCCTCCTGCCATATTGAGAAAATTCTAAGTTATAACACCTCCACACACAAATTATCACACCAAATGAAATTTAGTTAGTGTATGTTTGGCAAGATTATTTTTGTCAACTTATTTTACTATTCAACTTATTTTTACTACTATTTATGGGTCCCACTGTACTTTTGGGTATTATTTATGGGTTTCACTGTACTATTTCAACTAACTTTTATCTTTATTTATATTACTTTCAGTAAAAAAATTTCAATTTCAATATATTTTGAGCTCATAGTTTTAATTGTTTAAATACGAAAAATTATTGTTTGAACTCTCTAACCAAAGAGACCCTTATCTTTTGTCTAATTAGATAACACTGATTTGTAGTATTAAATAATTTGATATGTTTGACGTGCACCATACCATTACATTTAGGGTCTGTTTGGAATCTGCTTATTTTGTTGAAAGTACTGTAAATAAAGGTAAAAGTTAACTGAAATGATATAAAGACTCATGAATAGTACCAAAAAGTGTAGTGGAGCTTATAAATAGTAGTAAAAATAAGTTGAATAGTAAAATAAGTTGGCAAAATTAATAATACCAAACGGACAGTTAAAAGGAAAAAAAGGTTAAAAAAGAATGACACACATGAGATGAACGACGTCGTCCTCATCTCATGTGTGTCAGTACCAGCGTTACTTGAAGTAGCTCCTCCGCAACTCCTCCTAAAACGACGTCGTCCTCACAACTCACCTACAAGCTACAACACTCTCTAAACTCTAGCCAGTAGCCTCTCTCTCTCTCTCTCTCTCTCTCTCTAAAAGCGGCAATGTCAGACGACAACGACAACAACAAATTGATTCGATGGGAGTCTTTACCTTCTGAGATTGCAACCGATATTTTTCTATGCTTACCTATCAAATCCATAATCATCTGCACCTTTGTTTCAAAAGCATGAAAATCCCTAATCCGAAACCCAACTTTCATTTCCACCCATCTCCACCATTCCCACAACAAAAACAAAAACCTCCTCCTCTTCAGCCTCTACTCACACACTCACAAATAATCCTACGCTTTGCATAAAGAAGATGATCCCGATTTCACCCAACACGCCAGGCATTTGTCAATGGGGCTCTGCAATGCATTGGGTTGCTTTTAGGAGGGCTGATGATAACAACCTTAAACATTTTGTTTCAGTGTTTGATTTGGGCAACGAGGTCTTTCGCGAAATACTTCTGTCAGAACTTCCAGATTATACAAGTAAATTTGCGGGTTTGCTGTCAGTTTCTGTTTCCGCATATGGGAATTCCATTGCCTTGTTTCAAAAGGGCTATTTTAGTTTGTAAAGGGGTGTCAAACTGGTGATTTCTATTTGTGGGTCATGGAGGAGTATGGTGTTGCGTCTTCGTGGACCAAAGTTTTAAAATTTGGGGAGGGTTTACCAAGGCCAATAGGTTTTAAAGGGAATGGTGAGGTTTTATTGCTATCATATGATGGGCAACTCGTGTCGTGGGTTCCTTGGAGCACAGAGTTCAAGCATCTTAAGATTATTGGATATGAGGATACTTTTGTTGATTGTTATGTTGAGAGTCTAGTTTTGCTCGACAAGGTTGCCAACGGTAGAGTTACATACTGAGGAAACTCGGTAAGATGCATTTCATGCTTATCTTTTTTTATGGTTTTTCATTTTATTCTTTACATAAATTTAGCATTGATAATACATTAGATATGAATATTGAAAGTTCAAAAACGTGTATAAACACCCTTGAACGTTTAGACCCCCCAAATTACAACTTAACCAATTCAAGCTTTATGTCAAACAACTAGTGTGCGGAAAATGAACATAAGCTATAAACAGAATTGGAAATCAATCTAAGCCAATTAAAAACACATCCAAGGCAGAAAATAAAAGGCAAAGATAAAGGGAAGAGAGATGCAAACACAAGGACAACACACGATGTGTTATCGAAGAGGAAACCGAAGCCCTCGGCGTAAAACCTCTCCGCCGCCCTCCAAGCGGTCAATAATCCACTAGAAAATGTAGTTGGGATACATGAACAGCAATAGACCCTCCAAGCCTAATCTACCCGATGTACCTAAGCCCTCCAAGCTTCTTGCTCCAACGAGGTTGCGCCGAACCTTTTTCTTTTCTAGCTTACCGGATTCCGCTACTAAACCATAGCATCCGCCATCCTTGGCATCTTCCAATGCTTCCCAAAACTCCAAGAACACTCAACACTCTAAATAGGTGTGGGTAGTGTTTGGATAGAAATCTCCTCTCAATAGGTATGACAATGAGAGAGGGAATGAGAAGAGACTACAAAGATTTTTCTCTAAGAATGAGTAGCTCTCTCTAATTGGGTGGGTGTTTTGAAGAAACCTCTCTTAGGGTTTTTCTTTCTGAATAGCCACCCATATTTTGTGGGAATGAGGGGTATTTATACTGGTGTGAGAAAAGAATGCAAAGAGTCAGTTTTTCCAAAAACAGGGTTGGCTTGCTACTTGACCTCGCGACTTAACTGAGTCGCGAGTTCAAGTCGCGAGCTAGCTAAATGGCCAGTCTGGATTTTTGTCCTGTAGTGCTCCAGCTGGCATGACTGTTCAGCTCCCCTGCATGCTTTGCACGTGTGCAACTTTTGGCGGCTTGCAAGCCGCGAGCCACCCGCGAGTCTCTGCTTCACTGCACTGTCTTGAGCATTTCTTCACACTCTCTCACACACTACCCTTACATGATTCCCACCTAAATACAAGGTTTCTAAGTGCTGTATTACAAGCAAATTTGTCATGGAATAAAGCCAACACATGGTTGATTAAATTCAACCTTACAATCTCCCCCTTTGGCTATTCCGTGACAAAACACCCTAAAACAGACTCTAGACTTAAACGTGAGTTTGGGAACAATGGCAAAACTCACTCACACCTAAATCTAGAAACTGTGCAGCTCTTGAATCATATGAACATGAATCTCCTGAAACACAACAATACACCATGATCATTGTATGCAAAAAAAAGCATGAAATGCATATGAAGCAAGCAATATGTGATCAAGCAAAGATGGAGTTAAGAAACAAACCATGGCTTGATCAAACAAGCAATCACTACAAGGTAGTGATCACAATGCTCATTCACACTTGGAATGAACACTTGAACATACAAGCTAACAAGAACAATGCAAGTTACTTGTATGCCCAACACTCAACCAATGCATAATACACTAAGTATATGCATCTAGGAACAATCCTACAAGGGCACGAGAGTGACAGTACTTAACAAGAAAAATGCATGACATTTAGTTAACAGTACTGATTTAGCAAAATATAAAGGGCTGCATAAAGCATGGTACATACCATAAAGCCTACAAACTATGCATAAAAACATTAACCCTAAAAGCTTACAAAAGCACATGGGTACAAAACACATTATATTGAATAAAAACTTAAACAATATAAACTAATAGTGCTTAAAGTTTCTCCCCTTCGAAAAGATGAGAAGTTGTGATGCACTAGGAACATATATACTTGTAACCTGAAACACTTGCACAAAACACATTAGACCCTCAAGGTAAAGCAAGTAATAAAACGACAAGTATAATGTAACAAGTAACAAGTATAATGTAACAAGTAACAAGTATAATGAAACATGTGAGCAACTTGATCATACACCAAAACAGTCATATAGAAATGACTACAATGATCACATAGCAAAGCAAATGATCATACGAACATGCATTCAAAGAAGCACAATAGCATAGGGAAATATGCATGTCCAAAGCACAAACATGATGCAATGAGAACAACAAAGCATAACTCAAAGCACCATAAAGCCAACAAGAAAACAAACAGAACGAAGTTTTCAAGTTAACACAATGTCTTCTCCCCCTTGGTATATGCATCTCCACAATGGAAAAACTCTCCCCCTACAAATGTGCACGAGAAATAGAATTTCTCCCCCTAAGGATGTGCACAAGAATCATAACAAGAGTCATATAGAAATGACAAAACACTCCGGTATACTCTCTAGAGTATACTCTCCCCCTTTTTGTCAGGAATAGACAAAGGGTCAAGGAGAAAAGAGGGCAAGAGATGAATGAACAAACAATGATAATGATGCATGAGAGGTGCAAGATGAATGAGAAAATGAAGCTCAAACCCAAGACAAAGTAAAATGCTACAAAGCATAAGGTAAACATGACATGCTAGGATGAAGAAACAAGGTAAATACCAATGCATGACAAAGGTAGCAAAGGTGTGTGCAAGAGGTGGCTAAGTGCAATGCATGACCAATGCATGAAAAATGCACATGTGGGGCAAGGTGTGTTAAATATACAACCAATGAACCAAACATGTTCCTAATGAGGAAACATGAGAAACCCCAAAGTTTGGTACTCATCGGAGTCCAAACAAGCAAGAAAATGTCTAAGAGGCATTTTATCAAACACCTAGCATGCACACTATGAACAATAATGTGAAACAATGCATGAACATCATGAAATCCACCCTTAATACATGTTCTTTCTACCACAAGGGGCCAACATCCAATGCATATCAACAAAAGAAACCAATCCCATAAAGAAATTTGACAAAAATTAAGTTTTCCCAACCCCAATGATAAAAATCCCAACCAAGAGCACAAAACTCTCCAAAACATAATCCAAGGATCAAAAATAATGAAAAAAATTTATAATTACCTTAGAAATGTTAATGGAATGAAAAACCATTCAAATTGGTTGGGTTTTGATGTAAAAATATTGAAAGAGGGGTTTTAGAGAGGATGGGAGAGGTTTAAAACAAGTTTCCCACAAAAAGCCCATTAAAAAGCTGTTTTTGGGCGATTCGCGACTGGGCGAGTCGCGAGGTTCAGTCGCGAGCAAGCCGCGAGCCGCGAGTTTCAGCCGCGAGCCGCGAGTTTCAGTCGCGAAAATTTTCGCGAGTCGCGAGTGAGCCGCGAGCAAGCCGCGAGTGAGCCGCCAAAAGCTTCTGGATGAACTCGCGACTGGGGTTTCGCGACTGGCGAGTCGCCAGCTGAGCCGCGAAAAACTCTGACACCTGTTTTTCAATTCAGAACATGTTTAAACATTGAAAAACAAAGTAAGCACTAAACATAAACACAAAAGGTGATAAAAATCACTTCCAAAAACATATAAAATGATCAAAAATCTTTTTGGATTAATCCATATAAGATTGAGCACACACACATCACATTTAGACAAGTACAATCTAACAAATGAATAAGACATTCATTGAACATTAGGCAAGTGTGTTATGTGTGTGTATCAAATGTGGAATAGTCCTTAGTCTAGAGTGAAGCTTCAATGATCAATTCAATCAAGTCATACACAACTAGTACTAAGTCAAGTGGTCTATCTCAATTATAGAAGTGAATATATATGACCTCCCACAAGAAAATAATTATATAAGATTGAAGCTTTTCATTTGGCTTCATACAATTCATATCATTTGATCATTTCAAATCAATACAACTCATTTTGAGCAATACATCTCATTTTGAGATCGATGCCTGAAATTTGTGATATTTCAATTTGATGAACAAGCCTTTAGCTTTTTGGGCATCATACATTTTCATATAAGTCGCTTTCCCTTTTTCCTAGTCGAATACTAGTATGTGCGACGGCTTTTGCAGCTCATTATCTCTTTTCATTTTGAGATTTACATTTATTGAGCTCTTTAAGCAATAAAAATAAAAGAGTGGGAAGAGATATAAGCACAAGTCTACGCATGTATCAAAACCAACATGACTATTGACTAATCATTCATGACAAGTTTGAAGATCGATTTACAACAATCACACAAAGATGTCAAGATTTTTCCCACAAAGATATAAGTGCAAAAATAACAAGCTAAGCTCATAAATGCACAAAGCCATTTGTACAAAGGTACAAGGCCAAACTCACATGTGATATGTGCTCAAGCATATATGATCAAACTTTTTGAATTTTTCACTTTTTATGTAGTTTTGGATTTTTACTCACACAAAACAGAAACATAAAAGTAAGATCAGAAACGAAACAATGCATACAAATAAATGCAAGATGCACAAAATGCATGAAGATATGACATTAAATGCATGAAGGGTCCTACAAAGATCGAAAGAATTAGATCAAGGACCAAAAGAGCAAAAGCTCAACCATAGGAACCCTTCCTCATCCAAACGGAATGATTGTTTGGAATGAGTGTCTCATGGGAAGTGAGACGAGGGTTGGAAGAATGAAAACCGGAGATGCACATAGACAAGGAGGTAAGAGCATTAACCACTTTCTTCAACAACTTACCATTTTCCATCCAATCCGGTTTAGCTTTCAAAGCACAACTTCCAAAAAGCTCAAGTTTCTCTTTTCTTTTAATTCTCTTAAGAGCTTGAAACTTAAAGCAATGAGGTCTTAGATGACCAAAGGCACCACAATGGTGACAGACAATGTGTTTAGGTCCATTAGGCTTTTTGGGAAGGGATCTAACACCAAAGGTTTGTTCTCTTTTTAACTTGGGGCATTGGGGTCTTATGTGACCGATCAAACCGCAATGGTGGCAAGTAGGAACAAACTTAGATCCACTCAATTCCCTGGAATGGGACCTAAACAGAAGCTTAGGCTTAAGAGCCTTTCTCTCCACTTTTTGATTTCTTTTGTGTGGAGGAATGTACACCGATTTGTCCTTTGAGGTAGAACACACAATAGGCACAAAATCGGGTACCACAACATGATTGCAACATATATTTTCTTCCATTTTAGCAACAGGTTCAGCAATCAAACACTTGGCATGCATCTTAAGAGATTCATTTTCAGATTTAAGATCATCAACAAGTTTTTTAGACAAAACAAGTTTGGCATCCAAGTCCTTATTTAAATATTCAAACTCTTTCAGCTTTTCAAGAGAAATTTCAGCAAGATTCTTATATTTCTCAACCAATTTGTTGGATTCATTTAGCTTAGCAATCAAATCATCCTTTTCACAAAATAACTTGCTCAAATTCTTTTGAAACTTCTTAGCATTTTTCTTTAAGAGTTTGTCAACAACACCCATAGATTCAAATAACATGTCATCACACTTATGAGGATTAACACTCATAGAGGCATTTTCACAAACACGTGGCATGTTACATTCATCACCAACCAAATCATACAAAGAGTCATACAAAGCACAATCCATGGCAAATAAACACAAGGGGTCAAGGATCACACTTAGGTATTTAAACCACAACAAGTGTACCCGCTCTGATACCAAATGAAAGTTCAAAAACGTGTATAAACACCCTTGAACGTTTAGACCCCCCAAATTACAACTTAACCAATTCAAGCTTTATGTCAAACAACTAGTGTGCGGAAAATGAACATAAGCTATAAACAGAATTGGAAATCAATCTAAGCCAATTAAAAACACATCCAAGGCAGAAAATAAAAGGCAAAGATAAAGGGAAGAGAGATGCAAACACAAGGACAACACAAGATGTGTTATCGAAGAGGAAACCGAAGCCCTCGGCGTAAAACCTCTCCGCCGCCCTCCAAGCGGTCAATAATCCACTAGAAAATGTAGTTGGGATACATGAACAGCAATAGACCCTCCAAGCCTAATCTACCCGATGTACCTAAGCCCTCCAAGCTTCTTGCTCCAACGAGGTTGCGCCGAACCTTTTTCTTTTCTAGCTTACCGGATTCCGCTACTAAACCATAGCATCCGCCATCCTTGGCATCTTCCAATGCTTCCCAAAACTCCAAGAACACTCAACACTCTAAATGGGTGTGGGTAGTGTTTGGATAGAAATCTCCTCTCAATAGGTATGACAATGAGAGAGGGAATGAGAAGAGACTACAAAGATTTTTCTCTAAGAATGAGTAGCTCTCTCTAATTGGGTGGGTGTTTTGAAGAAACCTCTCTTAGGGTTTTTCTTTCTGAATAGCCACCCATATTTTGTGGGAATGAGGGGTATTTATACTGGTGTGAGAAAAGAATGCAAAGAGTCAGTTTTTCCAAAAACAGGGTTAGCTGGCTACTTGACCTCGCGACTTAACTGAGTCACGAGTTCAAGTCGCGAGCTAGCTAAATGGCCAGTCTGGATTTTTGTCCTGTAGTGCTCCAGCTGGCATGACTGTTCAGCTCCCCTGCATGCTTTGCACGTGTGCAACTTTTGGCGGCTTGCAAGCCGCGAGCCACCCGCGAGTCCTAGCCGCGAGTCTCTGCTTCACTGCACTGTCTTGAGCATTTCTTCACACTCTCTCACACACTACCCTTACATGATTCCCACCTAAATACAAGGTTTCTAAGTGCTGTATTACAAGCAAATTTGTCATGGAATAAAGCCAACACATGGTTGATTAAATTCAACCTTACAAATATATAATGTTTGATATGGTACTGTTCTATAAATTCTTAAGCTGTTTGATTACCTTAATGAAGTGGCTTTATTGTTAGGATAAATAGATTATCAAGCTTATTTCTTTAATGTCATAATAAAGAAAAAGGAGTGGTCAATGTTGGATATGAACTTTGCACAAGCTTATTTATTTATCCAAGTTCAATGTTTTGTGCAACTTATGGTTTACAATGTATGCATAGAAGGGCTCAAACTTTTTCTTTGATGGAAATTTTATGGTGGCCTCTTTTAACTTAATGTTTTCAAACATACTAAAAGTTGTTCACGTTCTCCTTGTATTATACATGTAAAAGTTTCTCATTCTGTCAAATTTTAATTTGTTTATGCTAAAGACTTTTCTTTTACATTTTAAAATCTTCTATTGCAGTAGATGCCTATCTTCTTGCTGAATTTACTGAAAAACATTCCCATCAAAACGTGTTCATTGAGAAAGCAGCTCACCAGCCAGTATTGCTTGCTTTGGGTGATTAAGAATTGAAGATGAACTGTCTATACTCTTCTCCTGGATCTACTTTTTTATCTTTCCTTACTTAGCATGATTTGCGTCATTTTTTTTAGTCCCAATAAAGTAGTTAGGCTTAGATGGATTGTTTTGTTGACCCCATTTCATCCCATTGTTTGTATTTTCCCTCTCTTATGGCCTGTTTGGGAGTTAAAAAAAGATGGGGGAATAGAGTAAAGGGAGGGATAGTAATTCAATTACCCTGTTTGGAAGTTTTTTAAGAAAGGAGGGAGAGAGATTTGGAGGGGTTTCAACTACCTCTAACCTCTCATTTTTAATTCCCCCAAATTGGAGAGATTTGGAGGGAGAGTAGAGTAGATAAATTATTGACAAAATGAATTCTCTAATTTACTCTTTCTAAATTAACAAAATTACAAACCAATTATATAAATAATCTTTGAGAAAATTAAACACTAACGTAATGATCTGTTTGGTTGCCAAGAAAATGATTAAAGATACAGTAAAATTCTAAATTATCTCTTCCCTAATAACTGAGTCCAGATTCGAATAACCACACACATCAAGATAAAATTTTAGAGCTCATAATCAAATTCATTCAGTGAAAACTCAAATTATTCAGAATTTTGAAAGAAGAGGAGGTACTCGAGTAATGAAGGAAAGAGGAGACGACGGTGGATGAGGCGGCGGAGAAGAGCATTAGCGAGGTGTGAAGGCAGGCGCTCTAAACTTCGCCTCTGTCCGCCATTTCTCCACGCTCTCTCGGTTCTCGCATGCCGCTTCAATGCCCATCAGAATCGACGATCGTAGAGCTTGAACGCGTCGCACGTCGCAGAGCTCGGAGGCTCCGCCATCTTCAAAGCTGGAGCGGCAGAAAGCGACGAACTCGGTCAGGGAAATGAAGCCGTCGTGGTCGGAGTCGAGCTCGTCCTCGTCAGAGAAGGAGGAGCCGAGGGAGCTGAAGATGGTGCCGAGCTTCCTATATGAAGCTTCTGGAAAATTTTCCATTAATAAAGAAAATTTATTTTTATTTTTATTATACTTTTTTTGAGGTAATAAAAATTATTTTATAATAGTTAGTAGTAGTTTTATATTTTTATTAGTAGTATTTGATGGAATGAGAATATTGATTAAATAATTATTTAATTTAATAAATTAACACCAATGTGACAAGTCTATTTTCAAATAAGGGTAAATTTGTCTTTTTGAATCATTTCCTCTCCATTGCATTTTAATTTTTAAGACATCCAAATAAGAAGAAGGGCTAATTACTCCCTTTCCCCTTACTAATTTTAAAAAAATCCAAACAAGGTAGAGGATAAATATTACCCTCTACTCTCCTCTCCACTACTCTCCTTCCCTCTACTCCCCTCTACTCTCCTCCCTCCCTAAACTTCCAAAAAGGGCATTAATCTCTTGTTGATGAGTTTGGATTTCTATTACAAAACTATATGAATTAGAAACAAAAGGTCAATACCACTGGTAAAAATAAAGAGAAAAACTAGCTAAATAGAGGACATCAACTTAAAACTACTAGGTAAATTCGAGCGCCATTGCAATATTGACTTTTGGAGACTTGTGCCGCATTGCCTGATGTGGTGAATTTGGATTTTGGAGTGAAAGGAATGCTAGATGTTTTGAGGGTTGTGAACTGTCTTTACTAGAGATTAAGTCTTTTTTCTTACATACTCTCTTTGTATGGAGTGTGGCTCTATCGCATTTTTCTTGTTTTTCCCTTCCTGCTTTACTTGATCGTTGTTATTTTGGTTCTTGATCTTTGCCTCCACAGTACATCCCCAGTGTACTTAGGTTGGCTTCTTTATTAATATAATTTTTCGTTACTTATCAAAAACAAAATTACTATTGTATCAATGCGTAATTTGTATCTGGAATTTGAAGAGTTCAAAATTTTTTCATTTTTCTTCTTTTGGAGACTGGGTTAATAAAGCTTGACCCATTGTTATCAGCTCAAGCAATTTAACGAATTTTTATAATCACCCAATAACTTGGATCCATAAAATTCTTCTTTAATGTGCTGAGTTTATATAATTTTTTTATTTGCACTTTGGCCTAGATTTTTCTTTGTGGTAGACTTACATGTTTTCTAGCTAGTGACAAGTAACTTATTTTCATTTGATGTCTAATGATAATTGGTTGAATTGCTTTGGAACTGTAATGGATCTACTATAATTGCTTGGGGGCAAAAGAGGACACTTACACTTCTACCTATCTACATGCTGATGGCTTGTTTGAACACTTGGTTCTCAATTTGGAAAATTATGCTGTTAACAGATCAGTAGAGTCGGGCCTCTTGCTAAATCATTTGAGCGGTAGTCTTAAAATCATGACTATGTCCTCAACAATATAAAATATGCTGGAA
The DNA here is from genome assembly GCA_028535165.1 of Quercus tomentella. Lineage (NCBI taxonomy): Eukaryota > Viridiplantae > Streptophyta > Magnoliopsida > Fagales > Fagaceae > Quercus > Quercus tomentella. The sequence continues at coordinate 42,811,599 of JAPQVY010000012.1, read as the reverse complement.
AAAATGAATTTTAGATTAAGCAATGCATCTGCACAGTTTCTTATCAAATTCTATTGAATGCTTTCCTGAGTAAAATTCTTTCCCTCAATGTGACTCTAGGCAAGGGGATCCACTTTTGCTTTATATTTTTGTTCAAGGTACTAATGATATGCAACATAGTGTTTTGAAAATTTTGAGGTGGTATTGTTCGTATTTTTTTTCTAGAGACATTGTAGGGAGCAGGTAAATTCATTTACTAAACTGGAATTTCATCTGTGCTCATCTAAGAAAGTTCAGGGGATAGGAATTAGGATGTAGAAAATGGGTCCTTTGAATAGGGTTTGATAGCAAAGCGGTTCTGTTATAAAGGAGTAATTTGTAATCCAAATTGTTTGCTGCATAACGAGTTAATGGCTAAGTACTGTAAAGGAAAGCATTTTTAGTTTCAGGTTTAAGCGCTCTGACTATTGGGTTGGAAAGTTGTCCTGTCTTGTAGATAATCAGCTTTGGCTTAAACTAAATGGTGTTTTGGAGATGGTACTTCAGTTTCGCTGAATCACCTACTTGGTTTAAGTTGAAGGGTAGATTGAAAAATTAGAGTTTTTATGCGAACTGTAGATCTAATTGATTGTGACAGATTGTGTTGGAAATTCTCTCACTAGGAAACTTTATCAACCTACAGTGGCGGGTGAACTATGTAAGATTTCATTGTATAAGGGGAAAATTTAAGGACAAGTTAATCTGGCCACACACTAATTCTGGTCTGGACTTTATAGTGTTTTCTTATGAAAAAGACTAGACTTTGGAAGATAATTATGGTACTGTTGTTTCTGCTTGGCTGAATTCCTTTTGGGCCAGATTTGAGAGTTTGATATTACCTTTTAAACATCTTATTTTTCCGTGGAAATAATTAATAATGATTTGTTTGTGAAGTTAGTCCTAAATTAGAAGACAAGTTGTAGTTTCTGATTCATGTGTGATGTCTAGTGAATATGAGGAAATTGTGAATCATTTGTTTTTCTCTTGTCCAGTTGCAGACTTGCAGGAGCACTTTGGTTTTGCTTCAGTATGTGGTATTAGAGTGGATTTTTTTTCTGTACATTTTATAAAAAAAAAAAATTTGGGGGTGGGGGTAAGTTAGAATAGGTTCATTGCAACCCCAATCAGTGAGGGTTAGGTTAGAGCGATGGCTACATGTTTTCTTTGAAAATAATGCAGTTTTTTTACTTGTTATGGAGGTTACCAACTTTTGCATCTAGTTCCTTTTACTTTTCCCTCATTTAGGTTGTTGTTTCTCTACTATATAATTTTTCTGGTTAGGAGGCAGCGATAAGTTGTAGGCATTGGAAAACTTTCCTTATATCCCTTTGTAGGCGTTGGAAACCTTTCCTTATAGACATCCCTTTCATCCCACACCAATGATTTGAAGGTGGAATTTAAATCAAAATCCTAACTCAAGTCCTAAAAAATTCTACCAGGAAGCTAAGTAAACACAAGTCCTAACACAAATGCTGTAATTTGTTTCATCTTATAATGTGCTAATGTTCTTAGTTTTTTCTTTTGGTGTTATATGAATGAAAATAATACATTGAGTGATCAATTATTGTTGAGTGAGGAATATCAAAAATTATAGTTGAAGAAGGGATAGCCCTACAGGTAAGACACATTGAACACTCAGGTGTGTGTACACACACACACACCCATAACTTTTTATTTTTCGTAACTAATAGCTAGGGATGTATTACTTAGAGCATGCTAATGAATAATTCTGACCTTAAATTTTATAGTGTTTTGTGGTCGCATGGTTGGCTTTGGCTTTATTTTCAAATGTTTTATCATGCTTGTAAAAATCAGTTGATGTCATATTATATTCATATTATGTCTTCTCTTATTAATTGCCCTTTATTAAGTACCAAGATATCTACTTATCTTATAATTGTATAATTGTTGGCATGAGAATATATGCTTTTAGCTCATTTACCCTTGTCCCCCACCTTCCTTGGTTCACATGTTCATGTGGCTTGGACTACTTAGTACGTGAATTCCCCAAAACCACAAAATATTGGTGTAGGTTTTTTCCTTATGGTTACTACACTAATTTGTGTTAATTTATCTATTTTTAGTGTTAAATGAAAAAAGAAGAATGCACCTACAGTTATTCATTTTTCGCAGAAACTTGTGCAATCATCGTTGGTGATTAGCTGTGAATAAGTAATGGACTTTAACTCAGTAAATGAAAAGATTCAGCAAAACTTTTTGATGGTGTTTAAATTCTTAGTATGAAATTAGTTCATTATGTCACAATGGTTACTTATGTTGAACACCTTTTGTGGCTACACAATTCTTATGTTAATATTTCTAGATGGTTTGCTGTTTGGTTTCAGTGTGTTTACATAAATTATTCAACCCTTAACTTTGTCAGCCATGACTGTACTTTGATAAAGAAGCGAGTGTTATGCCTATTTAAAACATTGAATTAGAGGCCATCTTTCAATGCAAGGTGGCAACGTTGGTCCTGGCATTTTATAAGCAACAACCACCAAATTAACTTCGGATAACACCAAATTAACATCTAGTATTTAAATACTAGATGCATATCCTTATATTCCGTGGCATAAGAAGCAGCCTGATGAAAAATCTGTGATGAAGGTTTGTCCCATTGACACAACTTTCATTTCAAGTAATTTGTGTTAACATCATGGTTCTTGGACGCTCCTATCCAAGTGGTGGGTGTGCATCATTTAACTTTTTGGCCAAAATTGATGGAATAATTGTTGGACAATGCCAAGTCTATCATATACGGACACTCTAATCCAACACCTCATGGCCCTACGGGCATAAATGAACCTGCATTATTGTTCATTATTTTGAAATTATGTTTTTTGGAAAGTGATAGTTTTAAAAAATGCTTAATGAAATTGGGAATTTTTTTTATATAAATAAAGTGTTTGGTAAAAGTTGTTAGAAAAAATAAGCAATAAGGTTGCGTTTGGATTGGGCGGATACGTCTGCGTCTGCGTTTTGTTTGCTTTTTTTTTTTTTTTTTTTTTTTTTTTTTTTTCACGCGTTTTTTCAGATTGCGGCTACTGTTCATGCACTGTTCAATGAACAGTAGCCGCAAACTTTGACTTTTCAAACTTTTTGGACCAATCAGTGCACATCGTGTACTGTTCATGGACCCACAAATTTCACTTTTCAGCAACTTTTTTATTACAAATGGGTCCCACGGTACTATTTACACATTTAAAAATTATTTCACTACAGTGTTTTTCAGTTTTCAGTTTCAGTTTTCAGTTTTCAGCTGTATCCAAACGGACCCTAAGTCGGCTTATAAATACATCCCAAATGTGCATCAATCTCTAGTAATTAATAGTTTTTAAGAACTAAAAATCATAGCAACAATAATACATGCCATTCAACACTAGAAAAAGAAAAATACGAAGTTCAAAAACAAAAAGAAAGAAAAGAAATAAATTCATCATCTCTTTTTTTATAGTCAAATTCGACAAGTAATTTCTGTGAACTGCTTTTTCTAAGAAGAAATTTCTATCAACTTGAGAGACAAGAACACTTCACTACTTTTGCAATTTTTGGACACTCCAATCCAAAGTGGTGGGGGTGCATAATAGGTTTTCCCATCATTAAGTAGCTTATAGCCAATCTTGACCGAATCATTCTTGGAAAATGCTACCCAAACATGTTTTGGATACTCTCATTCTTGGAAAATTCCATCCAAACATTTTTAATTTTATTTTTATGGATACAACCCAAAATGTGTTGGATATTCTAAATCCTACTTACACAAAAAATCTACCCCTATTTTGGATGGACATTTTATTGATTCAAAAATATCTCTACACCCCTAGATTTAAAAAGAGAAAAAACTGAAAGACAACCCGATAATAGGACCATTTTCTCGTTGGTTTTCAAACTTAATCTGAACTTCAAATTTATTTGGTCAAGAATTTTAATTTTTAATTTTTGCAATTTGTTTAGTAGAGGATTCTACTAACCACAAGTAATTTATCCTAAACTCTCAATCATGGTTTTTCATTTTATTTTTAAAAAACCCCATGTTTTAGGGTAACGGAAATTGAATGTAATAGTAACACTTGAAAAGAAATTTTCTACGACAGTTATTATGTTAAAGTGTGACAATTTTGATTTTCTTTTAATGGGTGTAGATGTCGTGGCATTTCGAATCTAACCGTCTTGCCATCAAATTTTTACTATTTATCAAAAAAAGAAAAAATTATGAGACAATTTTTCTTCACATGATAACAGGTTTCATTTTCTTGAAAATTAACAAGACACTATCTCTAATTTAGATATATCTCACACAATTTTTTTTTTTTTTTTTAAAATAAGATATATGTCATACACGTTGACACATTTCCTAAAAATTAGTACACACTATCTCTATATAAAAATATCTCACACCTCTCTTTTCTATTTTAGATTGTCTCTCCATTTGTTCCCACCCTTATTTTGGTGGTAGTTTAGTACTGCAAAAAGAATCAAGTTCTATCTTTGTGTTATTTTATTTCATTGTGTTGACAATGGTGGTTGTTGTATTTTGTTTAATATGTTAATAATTATGGTTTTTTTTCCTTCCTTTTTTTCTAAATTAGTTTTTATGAACAGGTTGTGACTAGGATTGCTTTGCCATTGGAGTCCAATACGATATATGTGGAGTAAAGATGGGCAGGTGGCCCTGGTGGAAATTAATAGCTTTTAGCCAATCTTGACCAAATGATTCTTGGAAAATACTCTCCAAATGTGTGGGTACACAAAAAATTAGTTGGTTTCTTAATTTATTGATAGAAATAATCATCAAGAAGTGGAGTGGATATCATTGATTTAAATTCTATTATATTTACAAAAAAAAAAAAAAAAATCAATTTCTCATAGAAATAAATTCAAGTAATTTGTGTCATCATGACGATTCTTGTACACTCCTATCCAAGTGGTGGGTGTGCATCATTTAACTTTTTGGCCAAAATTGATGGAATGATTGTTGGACAATGCCAAGTCTATCATATACATGTTGGATACTCTAATCCAACACCTCATGGTCCTGCAGGCATAAATGAACCTACATTATTGTTCAGTTTTTTGAATTTTTTTTTTAAGTGTCAGTTTAAAAAAATGCTTAATGAAAAAAATAAAATGTTTGGTAAAAGCTATTAGAAAAAATAAGCAATAAGTAGGCTTATAACACATCCCAAATGAGAAAGAATCTTTAGCAATTAATAGTTTATGAGAACTAAAAATCGTAGCAACAACAATACATGCCATTCAACACTAGAAAAAGAAAAATATGATGTTCAAAAACAAAAACAAACAAAAAGAAATAAATTCAACATCCCTTTCTTTTAGTCAAATTGGACAAGTAATTTTGTCAACTACTTTTTTCTAAGAAGAAATTTCTATGAACTTGAGAGACAACACTTTACTACTTTTGCAGTTCTTGGACACTCCTATCCAAGTGGTGGGGATGCATAATAGTTTTCCCATCATTAAGTAGCTTTTAGCCTATCTTGATTGAATCAATCTTGGAAAATGCTACCCAAACGTGTTGGATACTCTCATCCTTGGAAAATTCTACTCAAACATTTTTTTTTTTTTTTTTTTTTTAGGGAAACTACCCAAGCGTGTTGAATATTCTAAATCTTGCTTACACAAAAAAATCTACCCACATTTTGGATGTATATTGAATTGGTTCAAAAATATCTCTACATTCTTAGGTTTAAGTAGAGACAAAACTGAAAAACAACCCAGTAAAAATGCATCTCTAACTCTCATGTATAACATTGCCTACATAATAGAACCATTTTCTCGTTGATTTTCAAATTTAATCTAACTTCAAATTTATTCGGTCAAGAATTTTAACTTTTAATTTTTACAATTTGTTTAGTAAAGAATTCATGACCACAAGTAATTTATCCTAAACTCTCAATCATGGTTTTTTTTTTTTTTTTTTTAAAACCCCCATGTTTTAGGGTAACGGAAATGGAATGTAATAGTAACACTAACAAAAGAAATTTTCTATGAGGGTTATTATGTTAAAGTGTGACAATTTTGATTTTTTTTTTTTTTTAATGGGTGTAAATGTCATGGCATATCCAATCTAATCATCTTGCCATCAAATTTTCACTACTTATCAAATTAGTACACACTGTCTCATACACTTTAGACGCATTTCCTAAAAATGAGTACACACTTTCTTTATCAAATTAGTACCTCTCTTTTTATTTTACATTGTCTCTCCATTTTTTCCCATGCTTATTCTGGTGGTAGTTTAGTACTGCAAAAAGAGTCAAATTCAGTCTTTATCTTCTTCTTCTTCTTTTATATATATATAAATATATATATATATATATATATATATATATAAATATTTTTCATTTTATTACTTGATTTGGTTTGAAAGTGTACATTTCTCTTTTATATTACCACCAACATGATTGTGTTTATATTTAGGTACATGCATGTTGATTTGGTTTGATGTATTCATTTCTTTAATTTTCAATAACTCGATATACACCTTTACGATTTGGGTAGAACTATGGAAGAGTGTTATTTTTGCAATCAATGGTTAATACAAATTTTGTGTTGAATTAAAATAAATGACACTAAACCCAAAATAAAGTTAAATTTATAGTTTTAACTTATTGATAAAAATAATATGAAAGGCACCATAAATTTAAATTCTACTATATATATAAAAGAAAAAAAAAATTACATAATCTTGTAAAAAGGAATAACATGTTATAAAAAAAATTCAATTTCTCAAAGAAATAAATTTCAATTAATTTTGTTCAACTTGACGGTTTTTGGATGCTCCTATCTAAGAAGTGGGTCTTTTTGGCAAAGATAGACTAAATGATTGTTGGACAATTCCAAGTCTATCAAATACGTGTTGTATACTCTAATCCAACAAACAACTCATGGTCCTGTTATAATCTCATGGTTTGTCCCATTGGCACGACTTTCATTTCAAAACGTCGTTAGCATTCACACCACAGTGGCAAAAGTTTCCAATTTCCAGAACATATAGCCGCTTCAAAGCTAAATCCACCATGCCTTTGAAATGCCTCCCCCCACACTGTTGTAACTTATCCTGGGAACAAATTCCATAACTTAAAGCATGAGTAGAGGAGTGAGCATAAGAAAATTCAGGACAACGCCTTCTGTTAAAGAATCAAATGATATCACACGAGTCTGTAAAATGCCCTTACAAGCTCTCCAAATAAGATTCTTTGTGTTTTTTAGTCAAATTAAACAACTCTAGTATAGTCATTTCTGTCAACTGATTTATTTATTATTTTTTTTGGAGAAGAAATTTCTTTAAACTTGAGAGACAAGAAGAATTTACTACTACTTTAGCAGTTCTTCAACACTTCTATCCAAGTGGTGGGGGAGCATCATTAATTGCTTTTAGCCAATCTTGACTAAATGCTTCTTGGAAAATACTTCCTCCGTCCCACTTTGTTTGTCCTGTTTGAAAAGTCAAACTTTTTAAGGGAACATCATTTATTGTCTTGTCTACCTTTTAAAAATGTATAAGTTTCCAAAACTACCCTTAAATAAATTTATCAAAAAATTGAATTATTAATAAAATAGGGGTATAATAGGAACATTAGTAAATTAATGACTTTTATTTTTAGAAATAGAACAATATTTTGGGACATCCCAAAATGGAATAGAGGACAAACAAAGTGGGACGGAGGGAGTACTATCTAAACGTGTTGTATACTCTAAATCCCTGCTTACGCAAAAATAAACTAACCGGTAATTTAACTTATTAAAAAGAACAATGATCGATTCCATAAATTTAAATTCTACTATATTTATATGAATAAAAAAAATAAAAATTTCATGTTCTACTTTAAAAAAAAAAATTAAATGTTATAAAAAAATATAATATTTCAAAAGAAAAATACTATATCCACAATATTTTCATAATACTTTTATTACAAGTCCTAAGTGGTATGTTACTAGTAGCTATTATGAGTGGGTGAAAAAGTAATTTAAGCTATAAGTTTATATAGGAACCAATAACAACTAAATACCTAGAATTTATTTTAAAAATATTATAGATATCACTTCCCTTTATCAAATAAAAAAATTTAAGTAATTTCTATCAACTTGACCTTTGAGGCTCCCATCCAAGTGGTGGGTATGCATCATTTTTTTTTTACTTTTTGACCAAAATTGACTAAATAATTGTTGGACAACGCAATGTCTATCATATACGTGTTGGATACTCTAATCCAACAACTCAAGGTCCTACATGCAGAATGCAACACTCTAATCCAACAACTTAAGGTCCTACATGCAGAATGAATGTACCTACATTACTGATCAAATTTTTGAAGGGCTTGCATCATTTTTTACCTTTTGATCAAAATTGACTAAATGATTGTTGGACACTGCCAAGTCTATTATGTACGTCCAACAACTCAAAGTTCTACGTGCAGAATGAATGTCCTGCATTATTGATCAGATTTTTAAAATGGAAAAAGCTAGGGACACAACTATGTGGTGAGCTATGAGCGTTGGAAGTAAAATAGTGGGTTCATACTTCCATCAGTCACAACTCGCTATGTGATGAGTTGTGATAAAAATTATGAATTATTTTCTGTACCTAGCATTGCTTTTATAAAATTATGCTTTTCAAAAAAAATAGAGCGGTTTTAAAAAGTGTTTGATGAAATTGGGCCTTTTTTAAAAGCTGGGTATTTGACTTATTAATTATTTTTATTAGAATCATAATTATTTATTATTACTATTAACAACTACTTATCAATAGTAATTATTTATTTATTTATTTATTTTCATTATCATGATGCACAAAATGATAATGAGAAAAAAAAATTCAAATACATATTAATAATCCAAGTTTAAATTGTACTACATGATAATTTAAAACAAAACAAATTAGCTAAAGCTTTATGATGTTAAAGCTTTCATTTTTATCACACTTGAACTTTATCATCAAAATGTACTGTTAGATATCGCATACATCTTTTCATATCAGTTTACAAATCTAACTTGCACGTACAATAACTTGTTTGTGTTTCACACTTGATGCCTTGATGAATCTTGTTTAAATGTTTTAGTTAAGATAGGTTGCAAGTTTATCATGCCATGATCTCTTTTCTTGCAAAGTTTTTCAAGAGTTCATAGTAGTAGTTAGGCTTATGTACTTTTATGTAATAGTTATGGAAATTTTTGGTTTGGACTTCTCTCATAATTATGCTTGTGGTTTTGTCATGGATTGCCAAATTGGGAGATTATTAGGGTCGTATTTTATGTAATTGGCTAATCCTTTGCCAAAATGCACTTTACTTGTAAAGTTGGTAGATCTAAGTTGGGTTTGATACATATCAAGTGGTTATATTAAAGACATGAAGATTGATCCAAGAAACAAGTAAAGAAAAGCTGTTTTACTGAAGCTCGACACTAGCTCGATAGAAAGGTTGCTATTGAGAATTAATGGGAAGCTTGACACTAGCTCGATTTATCGAGCTTTACGAATTCAAAATTTTCAGATTTGAATTTCAGCCAATGTTGATATTTTTGTTTAGGGTTTCTTTTCTCACAACCCTAAACATATATAAGGCTTATTTTAAAAGCCATCATAATAGGGATACAGAGATCAAGAGCTTAATTTTCTCTGTGAGAAGCTACTGCATTTGTATGCCATAAGGTTTTGTAACCAAATGCTTCCTGATCTTCATTGTTGATGAAGTGAAGAACTTTACAGCCAACAACAACCATTCAAGTTGTTGGAATTAGTCATGTACTGAGATCTGTGCAAAGGAGTTAGTCACAGATTAGAGATTTGTGCAACAAAGGAAAGAAAGCTACTACAAGATCAAGTCTAATTGTGTATTGGAGCGAAAGTTCAATTGTAGGTTAGTATTTCAGGATAGGCCAGGGTAGTGGTAAGATTCTTTATACTTATAACCACTTAATTTTTGATTAGTGGATTCTTGGGAGTAGTAACCTTAAATTCACTTGGTGGGATTTTTGCCTTGTGAAAGGTTTTCCTCATTTGTTAACAAATCAACGCAACAATTTAATTTCTGCTGCATTTAGTTTATTTGGTGATTTGTTGGTACTTTCATAATTTGCATGTAATTTGACTTAATTAATTAACTAGGGTAATTGAATTAATTAACTAGGGTCAAGCTATCTTAACCCAATAGTATCTTAATTTATTGATAAAAATAATCATCAAGAGGTGAAGTGGACATCATAAATTTAAATTCTACTATATCTATAAAAAAATTCAATTTCTCAAAGAAATATATTTAAGTAATGTGTCAACATGACAGTTCTTGGACGCACCTATCCAAGTGGTGGGTGTGCATCATTTAACTTTTTGGCCAAAATTGATGGAATAATTGTTGGACAATGCCAAGTCTATCATATATATGTTGGATACTCTAATCCAACACCTCATGGTCCTGCGGGCTTCAATTTTTTAGAACTTTTTTGGAAAGTGTCAGTTAAAAAAAATGCTTAATGAAATTGAGATTTAAAAAATAAATAAATAAATAAAGTGTTTGATAAAAGCTGTTTGAAAAAATAAGCATTAAGTTGGCTTATAAATGCATCAGCACAAATCTTTAGTAATTAATAGTTTCTAAGAACTAAAAATTGTAGCAACAATAATACATTTCATTCAACACTAGAAAAAGAAATAAATTCAACATCTTTTTTTTAGTCAAATTGGACAAGTAATTTCTATCAAATGCTTTTTTCTAAGAAGAAATTTCTATCAACGTGAGAGACACTCCTACCCAAGTGGTGGGGGTACATGATAGTTTTTCCCATCATTAAGTAGCTTTTAAACAATCTTGACCAAATCATTCTTGGAAAATGCTATCCAAACGTGTTGGATACTCTCATTCTTAGAAAATTCTACTCAAATATTTTTAATTTTATTTTTATGTAAACTACCCAAACGTGTAGTAAATTCTAAATCCCACATACACAAAAAATCTACTCTTATTTTGGTTGAACATTTCATTGGTTCAAAAATATCCACACATCCTTTGGTTTAAGTAGAGACAAAATTGAAAGACAACCCGGTAAAAATGCATCCCTAACTCACATGTACAACATTGTTTACAAAATAGGATCATTTTCCCTTTGGTTTTCAAATTTAATTTGAACTTCTAATTTATTTAGTCAAGAATTTTAAATTTCATAATTTGTTTAGTAAAGGATTCTACTAACCACAAGTAATTTATCCTAAACTCTCAATCATGGTTTTTCATTTTATTTTAAAAACCCCCATGTTTTAGGATAACGGAAATGGAATGTAATAGTAACACTAAGAAAAGAAATTTTCTATGACGGTTATTATGTTAAAGTGTGACAATTTTGATTTTTTTTTTAATGGGTGTAGATGTTGTGGCATATCCAATCTAATCGTCTTACCATCAAATTTTTACTACTAATCAAATTAGTACACACTATCTCATACACGTTAGACACATTTCCTAAAAATGAGTACACACTATCTCTATTTGAAAATATCTCACACCTCTCTTTTTCTTTTAGGTTGTCTCCCATTTTTTTTCCCACCCTTATTTTGGTGGTAGTTTAGTACCGCAAAAAGAATCAAATTCTATCTTTGGTTTTTTTCTTTGTGTTATTTATTTCACCGTGTTTACAATAGTGGTTGTTGTATTTAGTTTAATGTGTTAATAATTATGGTTTTTTTTTCCTTCTTTTAAAAAAAAAAAAATTAGTTTTTATGAACAGGTTGTGACTGGGATTGCTTTACCATTAGAATCCAATAAGATATACATGGAGTAAAGATGGGCTGATTGTTATCTTTTTTTTTTTTTTTTTTTTTTTTTTTTTTTTTTTTTAATATTCCATTTTATTACTTTTTTTTGAGAATGAAATACTTCCTTAATATTAAACCGAAGAGGCTAAATCAGCCTAAACTACATGAAGTATGTCTGGTGGTACATTATCCATCCAGACATTTTGATTGGGCGAGTTAATTGCCCTTCTAGCCAAAGCGTGGACGACACCATTTCCTTGTCTACAGATATGAGAAAAGAGAATACAGGAAAAATAAGAAGCCAACAGTTTAACATCATGTATTATATGACCATGAAGCGCTAGGGCTGGTTCTGTGCTAGACAGATCCTTATACACGATGTCAGAGTCTCCTTCCAAAACTGCAGCGGTGATGCGAAGTTCCACTGCAAAAACGGCCGCTCTCTTCGCTGCCAATGCTTCGACTTGGTTTGAAAGTGTACATTTCTCTTTTATATTACCATCAATGTGATTGTGTTTATATTTAGGTATATGTTGATTTGGTTTGGTGCATTCATTTCTTTCATTTTCAATAACTCAGTATACACCTTTACGATTTGGGTAGAACTATGGAAGAGTGTTCTTTTTGCAATCAATGGTTAATATGAATTTTGTGTTGAATTAAAAGAAATGACACTAAACCCAAAATAAAGTTAAATTTATAGTTTTAACTTATTGATAAAAATAATATGAAAGACATCATAAATTTAAATTCTACCATATATATAAAAGAAAAAGAAATTACATAATCTTGAAAAAATGAATAACATGTTATAAAAAAAATTCAACTTTTCAAAGAAATAATTTCAAGTAATTTGTGTCAACTTGACAGTTCTTGGACGCTCCTATCTAAGTAGTGGGTCTTTTTGGCAAAAATAGACCAAATGATTGTTGGACAATTCCAAGCCTATCAAATACGTGTTGGATACTCTAATCCAACAAACAACTCATGGTCCTGTAATATCTCATGGTTTGTCTCATTGGCACGACTTTCACTTCAACACGTTCTTAGCACTCACACCACAGTCGCAAAAGTTACCAATTTCCAGAATATATAGCTGCTTCAAAGCAAAATCCACCGTGCCTATGAAATGCCTCACCCCACACTGTTGTAACTTATCCAGGGAACAAATTCCATACCTCAAAGCATGAATAGAGGAGTGAGCGTAAGAAAATTCAGGACAATTTCTTTTGTTAAAGACTCAAATGATATTACATGAGTCCGTAAAATGCCCTTACAAGCTCTCCAAATAAGATTGTTTGGTTTTTTTTTTAGTCAAATTAAACAACTCTAGTATAGTCATTCTTGTCAACTGGTTTTTGGTTTTTTTGTGAAGAAATTCTGTAAACTTCAGTTCTTTGACACTCCTATCCAAGTGGTGGGGGCGTATCATTAATTGCTCTCAGCCATTTTGACTAAATGATTCTTGGAAAATATGACCCAAACGTGTTGTATACTCTACTCCCGTTTACCAAAAATAAATAATAATAATAACAGCTGATATCTTAACTTATTAGTAAGGACAATCATTGACACCATATATTTAAATTCTACTATATCTATATAAATAAATAAATAATAAAAAATTTCATGCTCTACTTATAAAAAATGAATTACATGTTATAAAAAATAAATAAATACAAATTTTTAAAGAGAAATGTTATGTCCACAATATTTTCACAACAAGTTATAAGTGGTAGATTATTAGTAGTTTTTATGGGTGAGTAAAAAAGTGATTTAAATAATGAGTTCATATTAGAACCAATAATAATTAATCACTTAAAATTTGTTGTAAAAATATTGTGAAAATATTATAAATGTATCACTCACTTTCTCAAATAAATAAATTTAAGTTATTTCTATCAATTTGATGGTTTTTGATGCTCCTGTCCAATTGGTGGCTGTGCATCATTTTTTTACTTTTTGACCATAATTGACTGAATGCTTGTTGGAAAACGCCAATTCTAACATATATGTGCTGGATACTCTAATTAAACAACTCAAGGTCCAATATGCAAAATGAATGTACCTGCATTATTGATCAGATTTTTAAAGAGTGTGCATCAATTTTTACTTTTTGTCTAAAATTGATTGATTAATTATTGGACAAAGCCAAGTCTATCATTTACGTGTTGGATACTCTAATCCAACAACTCATGGTCCCAAGTGCAGAATGAATGTACCTGCATTATTGATCAGATTTTTAAGATGGAAAATGGTAGGGACACAAAATAATCTACAATTTTTACTATAATTTATCATGTGGTGAACTGTGTTAAAAGTTGTGGATTATTTTGTGTCCCTAAATATTGTCCCTTTAAAATTGTCCTTTTCTAAAAAAATGGTGTGGTTTTAAAAAGTGTTTAATGAAATTGAGAGGTCGTTTGGTACATGTGTTTAAATACATGTTTTCAGTTTTTAAATAACATTATACGTATTTTCATATACTTTTCACCCACATGTATTTTCAAAAAATACAAACAACGTTACTAGAACAACGTTACCAAACGGCCCCTGAGCTTCTTTTTTTTTTTTTTTTTTTTTTTTTTTTTTTTTAAGTTGTGTTTCGTAAAAATTGTTAGAAAGTAATTTTGAAAAAAATTGAGTGTTTGACTAATATTATTATTATATAGTTTTTGACTTAGAAATTATTTTTATTAGTGTCATAATTATTTGTTATTATTATTAATGACTTCTTATTGATAATAATTATTTATTTATTTATTTTCATTATCATGATGCACAAAATAATAATGAGAAAAAAAAAATCAAATACATACCAATAATCTAAGTTTAAATTGTACATTTGTACTACATGATAATTTAAAACCAAAAAAAAAAAAGTTTTATTAGATTAGGGAATTAATCTGTTCCTAAAAAAAAAGTAGGGAATTAATAATTACACATTCTATGTAAGCAAATTTGTGTTATCAAATTTGAATATAAAATACAATAGAATAACTTAATATAAAATAAATAATAAAAAGTATAAGGTTTTTTTGAATATATAACAAACGGTAGAAGAAGTTAAGTTACTGAATATATATCTGTTACAAATATTGAAACTAATATATATCTGTTACAAATATTGAAACTTGTGTTGCAGTTTTAATAACATTGCAGCAACTTCATCCCCATGTCATATAACTTAAAGGTAAAATTGGGATTTGGAAATAAAACTAAGGGTACTTAGGGATAATAACAGCTTCCCTCAATTTCTTATTTCTTTTTTGTATCGGACTCAGCTGGTCCGATACCCAAACGTGCCTTTCGGGATATAAAGCACTTTCCAAAAACTTGCCAAACGCAATAACGCCAACGACTTTGATTGACTTGGAAATTGGAATGGAAGCACAATAAAATATAAATACTCATTAGTCATCCCCATCCCAAGCCTCCATCTTAACATCAGATATATTTTTATTCAGCCAAAAAATTCAGATATATTTTCAGTCTTTCAAAATCAAAATGGGGTGTTTAGCTTGGAAGTATCAAGTTTTGTGTCTACTCTCCTTGCTCTTTCATTTTCCATCTTCTTTTTCCTTGTCTTCAGTCTCACCTTGCACTGCTCTACTCCATTTTAATCACTCTCTTTCTCTTCATAGAGATGCTTCTCTTCCTCTTGATGCACCTGCTTATTCTACTGAATATAGATCTAATATTCATATGTGTGATAATTCTTATCCAAAGACAGCCTCTTGGAAGGAGGATCAGGACTGCTGTACTTGGGATGGCGTCATATGTCACAAAACAACACGCCATGTTATTGGCCTTGACCTCAGTTGCAGCTGGCTTAATGGCTCCATTCATTCCAACAGCACCCTCTTCTTTCTTCCCCATCTCAAGAGGTTGAATCTCGCTGGGAATTTCTTCAATTACTCTCCAATTTCGTCTGAGTTTGCCAGCTTTAAGACTTTGACTCATCTTAACCTTTCTTATTCCATGTTTTCTGGCAAAATCCCATACGAAATCTCTCATTTGTCTTCGTTGGTTTCACTTGATCTTTCTTACAACGATTGGCTATTAATTGAAACGCCAGTATGGAAAAGAGTCATTCATAACCTTACTCAGTTAAGGGAACTTCTTTTGGATCGATCGGATATGTCCTCAATTAGACCTAATTCTTTGATGAATCTATCCTCCTCTTTCACAACTCTTAGTCTCCATAACTGTTACTTGCAGGAAAAACTCGAAAATAACATCCTCTGCCTTCCCAATATACAAACCCTTAATCTAGGGTATAATCCCAATCTTGAAGGCACTCTTCCAAAGTCTAATTGGAGCAATAGTTCCCTGAAATTCTTAGATCTCTCTTTCACAAACTTTTCAGGAGAATTACCTGATTCTATTGGTAATCTGAAATCCTTGAAGCATTTGGATCTCCATCTTTGCAATTTTATAGGCTCAATTCCAACATCACTTGGCAACCTCACACAAATTACTTACTTGTATCTATATAGAAACAAGTTTATTGGGTCAATTCCAACATCACTTGGGAACCTTACAAAACTTACTTCTTTGGCTCTATCATTTAATAGTTTTAGCGGTGAGATTCGATTGACACATTTAAATTTTAGTTGTTTTTGGCAAACACACGAACTAACAATTTTTTTAAATTATTGGGGAATATTTCAACAGGTTTGTTGCCGTTGTCACTATTTAACTTGCCCAATCTATCAAATTTATACTTGGGCTATAATCAACTTGTTGGTCCCCTTCCTAATCATGTAAGTGGGCTTTTGAATCTAAATATACTCTTTTTAAGTTCAAATTTCTTAAATGGAACACTGCCATCTTGGCTGTTCAGTTTGCCCTCTTTAGTGAACTTAAGAATCGCTGATAATCAATTCATTGGTGAGATTGGTGAATTCAAGTCTAATTCATTGGAGCAACTAGATTTGGGTAATAATAAGCTACATGGCTCTATGCCTAGGTCAATACCTAGATTTGTTAACCTTACTTATCTATCTCTCTCATTTTGGAGTATTAGGTTGGAGTTAGAAATAATCTCAAAGCTCAAAAATCTCTACTATCTTGATTTTTCAAATAACTTAGTTAGCATCAACAATAATGTCACCTATACCTTGCCCAATCTTTACCATTTGAACTTGTCTTCTTGCAACATTAGTGAATTCCCAATTTTCTTGAGAGCAACAACAAGTTTAAATTACTTAGACCTTTCTAAGAATAGAATTTATGGCCAAGTTCCAAGATGGTTGGGGGATGTGGGGAGGGATTCATTATATTTTCTTGATCTTCGTAACAACTTGCTTCAAGGACCATTTCCCACTCTAAGTTTTCTTAGTATACGATATTTGTTTGTCTCAAATAACAAATTCACTGGAGAAATCCCTTCTTTAATTTGCAACGCAAGTGCCCTTGACGTTCTAGACTTGTCTCATAACAAGTTAAGTGGCATGATTCCTAAGTGTTTGGTACACTCTAATGTCCTCTCAGTGTTGGATTTGCGAATGAATAGCCTTCATGGTACCATCCCTACAACATTTTCCATGAGAAATAGATTTAGGAATATTAACCTTAATGGCAATCAATTGGAAGGGCCATTGCCACGATCTTTGGGAAATTGTAGGAACTTGGAAGTTCTAGATCTTGGTAGTAATAAGATAAATGGAACCTTCCCTTATTGGTTGGAAGGTCTTTTAAATTTGCATGTTCTTGTCATAAAATCAAACAAATTTCAAGGTCATATAGGCAATCCTAAGACCAAATCTCCTTTCCCAAAATTGCGAATCCTAGACATCTCTAACAATGAGTTTAATGGTCCTTTGCCAAGAAAATATTTCAAATATTTGAAAGCCATGACAAATGTGGATGAAGGAAAAGTGTCATTGAAATACATGGGAGAAATGTATTATCCAGATTCTTTAAATGTGACGATGAAAGGGTTGAATATTGAGCTAGTGAAAATCCAAACTGTCTTCACAATCATTGATTTTTCAAACAATAATTTTAGAGGAGAGATGCCAAAGATAATTGGGAGGCTAAAATTACTCAAGGGGCTCAACTTTTCTCACAATAACCTTACAAGTAACATTCCATCATCATTTGGAAATTTGAACAATCTTGAATGGTTAGACCTCTCTTTCAACAAGCTTACTGGGGAGATTCCTAGGCAACTGGCAGATCTACCATGGCTTGAAGTTTTAAAGCTGTCGCATAACCAACTTACAGGACACATACCTTCAGGAAAGCAATTTAATACATTTGATAATGATTCATACATTGAAAACCTGGATTTATGTGGATTTCCATTGTCAAGAACATGTAACAACCTTGAGGCGAAGAAACCACCACCATTGACCTTACAATAAGAAGACAATTTAGTGCCTGAAAATGGATTTGGTTGGCAAGCTGTATCAATGGGTTATGGATGTGGAGTGATATTTGGAATGTTAATGGGATATCTTATGTTTAAATTTGGAAAACCACAGTGCATTGTGAGGATGGTTATGTTAGAGCAACATATCATGCTCAGAAGGCTGAAGAAGAAAGCCCAAAGACATGGTGGAAAAAAATAACTAGTCAAAAAAATTTGTATTCTGTTGTAATTTATGGAAACTACTTTGATTTTGTAAAATGGTTGGGAGTCCATGTAGATTGCATCTGTTGTGAGTCTATGTAGATCATGGGGTTTTCAACCAAGGGAGATTTTGGTCATGCTAGAATCTGACTTCCATGGCCAAAAAAAAAAAAAAAAAAAAAAAAAAAAAAAAAAAAAAAGACACTAAATCTAACACGAATGGAAAAGCCCAGTAGAAAGCAGAGCCTCCTCTAGCCCCATCCTTGTGGCATGATTAGGCTAAAGAAGAAGCCTCTCTAAATACTCACTTCTTCATCATCCTTATTCACTCTCTTCTTCTTCCTTTTTTAAACAATGGAGACAGCACAAAATCAGCCTTCTTTCATGGTCCCCTAAGACACAGGGCACTATTCTTTGCCAAGGTATGCCTCCCTCTTTAGCTACATCTTTGGGTGCCTTTGTCACTTTCTTCTCTCTTGTTCTCTAAATTCAATGGTTCATTCAAAGGGAAATCAAGATTCTAGGCTTAATAATTATTATTTATAAAATAAGTGTTTGATTTATTTATTTTAATGCAGCTGGTTGGCATTGTTGCTGTTGAAGTAATCGGTAAGTCAAGATCTCTTTCCACCTTGTAGTTTTGTTTTCTGTTATTATAATATTTGTCTTTTATTGATCTAATTTGTTTGTTTGGTAAGGTTCAAGGTTGTTGCCTCCAATGTTTCAAAACATATCAATAACCTCTGTGCTCTTGAATAGATCAAGACCTCTACGGCTAACACTAAGGTCCTATTTCTTTCTTTCTTGATTTTATGGTTGGGTTCTATAGCATATCCTTATATATTGAAATTTTGCTTTTTTTTTTTTTCTTGTCCATTTTTTTATTCTTTGGTGAATGCATTTCTTAATGTTTGACAATTTCTATCCATATGTTGAATGTATATATTGTCACTTTTTGATTGAAAAAAGAAAAATGAGAATTCAACTTGGTTGAAAATTCATGATGATATTGAGAATGTATTGTAATATATTACCATGTTAAATTGCCAATTCTCCCAAAAGCTTAAGCTATTAGAAAATGGTCAATTTAATCATTTAACCATATTCTAACAAGTTTCATTTCTCAAAGAGGCTATGGCAGTTAAGTCTTGGTTTGAGGTTGCAAAGAGAATTTTTTGTAAGTGAATAGTCGTGTTGTCATTTGGAGGGGGGGGGGAGGGGGGGGGGGAGGGGGTGAGGGCATTTCTCTAATTTTGATCATAGGCGTAATTGAGGGTTTTAGTTTGATTCTTTGTGAGGTTAGTTGTAGCTATTAGTTTCCTGCTTGCTTTGTTTTTGTTGTTAGATGTTGCAACTTTTAGCTGCTGGAGTTTGCCGTTTGTATGGTTTGTTTCTTTGATAAATTCATTCATTCATTCATAAAATTTAAAAAACAAAAAAAATAAGAGTTACAGCTATCTATGATTTTCCTCAAGGACCTCGATTATGTTTTCTCACTTAGCTTTTACATTGCCAAACAATCTACAACGAAAGTACACATTCAAACTAGAATTCTCTTTCAGCCAAACCTTAATGTTCTAACTAAATTAATTTCTTTTTATTGATAACATTGCTCCTATGGTTATAGTTTTTTTTTTTTTTACTGTGTCTTTTTTGTGGTTTAATTATTGAAAAGTTCTATATTGGGATAGTAAGAGTAAGAAAATGAAAATTTTGAGGAATGTTTTGCAACAGTTGAGGTTCATATCCTTTAAGAGTTAAAAGTCCAAGGTGAATGAGATTTCAACAGTAGCTATGCAATCCTTTTACCTTTTGTACGTTTTTAGATCCCTGTAAACTAGATTGCTTAACCTAATTAATTAACCAAGTTGATTTTTAGGTTTATTATTCAGATCTAGTTTAACACAATAAAATCATATCATGTAAATAATGCGGAAGTATAAAGAACACAACGATATGATAACCCAGGAAAACCTAACCGGTAAAAAACTTGGGGAGGATTTAACCTAGCTATCCTCAAGGAAAAAACATATCCACTATGAAAGAATTGAAGTTTTTACAATAGAACTTAGACCACTAACATCCTATTGCTACTTCGAGTAGAAAACTTACTACCACGACCACATGACAGCTTCGAGTCCACAAACTACTTCTTTCCTTGATCCACAACAACCACAAGCTCTCCTATTTGTGACTTTGAGGCTCCATTCAAAGGTTTAAGATCTTCTTTAAAGTTCTTTATGCAATAACTGAAACCATCGTCAAGTTCTTGATGCAAATCTTGATCTTGATAGCTCTATGTGTGTGTATGAAGGTAAACACCTCTCAGATCTTATAAAAGATTCAACACACAACTCAACAAAGACCTTAGAGAGCTTTTGGGTACAAAACCCTAGATTTACAAAAGAGGCACAAGATGCACTCTAATCTCTCTTTAAAAGCCTTTATAAAAACGTGCTTAGGGTTTCCTTTATATACTAGAAGAAGTAGATCTGAAACCTTAATCCTTAATGGACTTGAACTGCTGTTTAGGCTTAATTAAAATTCTACAGATACGACTCTCGATTGATTGAGCCTTACTTTCGATCGATCAAGCTTTGCAATTTTGCATAGTAAGTTTCTGCATTCAACTCGATTCAAACTATAACAAATAAACTTTGAGCAAGCCTAAACCTAGACTCATTGTTTTGATCATGGTTTGCTAACATAGACAAAGTGAAGTTCTAATACATTTAGCTCCTAAAGTCTTAGAACCTAACAATCTCCCCCTTTGTCAATCCTTGACAAAACATATTACAAGAGATAAAATGCTCAAAGTAAAAAATAGCCCAATTACACATTATTACCCAAAATACAATTCAAACTAACTACTATCTATCAGTTGCAAGAGTAGACAGCAGCTTTGAATGAATTAACCTGTAAATTCCTGAAACACTAAACAAACCATAAACGCATGTGTGGAAAATACAAGTAAACCAAAATAAACAAACTAAATCAAACAACAAATATGCAAACTAACTCTCTCTCTAAGTTAGATACATCAAAAAAATTATTTTCTCCCCCTTTTAAAAACAATTTCAACTCCTCCTAAACAAAACAAACACGATTCCCACATATTTCATCTAAATCTCCCCCTTTTTGTCACGTATTGACAAAGACAACTCAAACAAAGAGGAAACAAAAACATAGGAAAAACAAAACATGTTTTGGGAAAAACAGTTTTGGGGAAAATTTAGAAGGTGGGGATAAATAAAGACACAAACCAAACTCAAAAAATTTGAGATTATGTGACCTAGAAACAGATGGTGTTTGAACTCAAATCAAGTAGAGAAAATATTTGCACATTATTATCCATCATATCTCTTTAGAAAAATATTTTATGCAGTTCACACATAAAAATAGCATATACTAAACTGTACAAAACTCAAAAATTAATCTATTAATTTTTAAATCAAGTTGAGCACCCAATTTAGCAAAGTGTATGCATGTTATGTGTGAAAAAAAATGAGAGATATGACTGCAAAAATGCAAGATGGATACAGAAAACAGTGCAATGCATGTGAATCCTAAACATAAATGATGCATGAAAAAATATTTGGTCAAAAATCTAAAAACAAAAAATTTTCCAGGTTCAATCAATCGAGCATCGATCAAATACCAATCGAGTCAGGCAGAGAGTAATGATTAAAAATCAAGTGATTTTCGATCGGTCGAAAAACACATTTGATCGATTGAAATTTTGGAAAACTGGATTTTTTTTTTTGGGTGAAAAACAACAGAAGTTTTTGTAGAAAACACTCAACCCAAATAATTTCATGAATGAAATGCATGAGAATGAGTTTAAAAGTTTTTCTAAAACATGAGTTTTCAACCCGGAACTTCAAAACAAGATTTTTAATCATCAAAAACACAATTTTTGCCAACTCTTAAACATATTTTGCATCAAACATCATAGAAAACATAATCTTGGATGGCCAAACTAGATTCACACACAATTCCATGTACACAGCTTAGCAAAGAATAACTTGTATAGTGTGTGCAACTAGTAACAGCATGAGACACATATGAGGTTATATGTAGATAGTAATGAAGCACAATTTCTACATTATTCATCACATAAATTTGAAAGTGACTATCACCTAATGAGTTACATCATATAACTCTCACATCTCCTAGAAAATAAGTTTGCAATCATGTAATTTTTTTATTTTGCCTCATTATGTACACACCATTTTTATTTTATTGTGAAATTTTTATTTAAGCCAGATAATATACACACCAATTTTATTTCTTTGTGTCATCTTTATTATAGCCCAATAATGTACACACCAATTTTATTATTAATTCGAGGCTACACTTTATGTTCTTTTTGTGCATGTGCTACGCTTTCTCGAGCACAAAATCTTATGATATGCACTAAGGTGTTCATGATTGGCAAGTAAACAGTGGTGAGATGGTTATTTATGCCCTTCTCTTTAGGTTCTAGTCCTAACAATCAAAAGCATGTGACTTCAAAATCAAGATCATGTGATCAAAAACTATAAACAACTCCCACACAACATGCACTACATAGCTAAAACTAGGAAACTACAGAAAAAATAAACTAATCCAAGCTAAACAAGGTACACAGGCATGTTATGTAAAGATAATAGGCCAACCTTGATTTACAAATTCATGATGAGTAATACAAAAGAAATAAAAATCTCTTTGGTTTAAAAAAAAAATTATGACCAAAACTAAAAGTACACATTATGCTAAATGATTAAAAATGCAAATGCAATACATGACAGTACTTAACTAAGCTATAGAAGGTGCACAAACAAGAAATATCAATTTCTTAATTAACCCATGAGTACATGTACAAACTAGAACATACTCATATAAAATCATATTTATCTCAAAATAATCATGCACTTAGTTGAGCAAAACATACTATTCAAGTTTCTCCACAATGTCAAGCATGTTCTAAATTAAGAGAGGGATATCATAATTTATGTAATCCTCAAGAAAAATAAAAATAGACACAAAATAAAATATTTTTGTCTTTTGAAAATTTTTCAATGTTTTTGGATTTTTGTTTTTAATTAAAAACAACCTAAAAAGCAAAACAACCAAAACAGAAACAAAATATGTCCACAAACAATTGAAAGAATTAAATCTGCGACAAGTAAACAACACTCACCTTAGCAAGTCTTTTCTCACCCATATAGCATGAGTCTTCGGCTTTGTAGGTGAAAATCCATGTGAAGCAGAGTGTATTTGAGGGATTATACCAATTTGGTCTAATATGACCAACAACACCACAAAGGTGACGAGTAGACACAAAAACAAATTTCTTTTGCACACTAGCAGTAGGTTTAGACTTAGGTTTAGAAACTTCAACATCTACATTAGAACTTTTACCTTTGTCTAATCTAGCAAAATAAACATTTTCTTTATAATTTCTTTTGAAAGGAGGGATATAAACTTTTTCAGCTTTAGGTTTAAGATAACTCATAGGCCAAAAACAAATTGATCCCTTGTGATAAATTAATTGATTAATTAGTCAAGTTTATTAATTAATCAAATTAACATGCAAACGCGTGGTAGCACAAACAAATCACCAATTAAATTAAGTGCAGCGGAAATTAAATAGACACGGTGATTTGCATACAAATGGGGAAAACCAACACAGCAAAAATCTCACCGGGTGATTTTAAGATCACCACTCTAGAGAATCCACTATTATCAAAACAAGTGGTTACAAGTAAAAGAATCTCAGTATCTTATACCAACCTACAGTTGAACTCTTACCCCAATACCCAATTGGACTTGTTCTGTAGTGACAATCTCTCCTTGTAATGCACGGCTCCCAGTACGTGACTAACCAACCGCGCAGATCCTACTACGCGACTTCAATCACCAACTAGAGAAGGTTGTTGGCTACAAAGTTCTTCAGTTCATCCAGACGATGAAGATCAAGAAGATGCTTGGTCATAAAACCCTACGGTGCACAAACACAACAACTTCTACACAAAAACGATGAACTAGGGCAAATTCTGTCTCCGATTATAATTTGCTTGAACAAACTTTGCTCAACACTTGTGCAACTTGTGTCCACTTTGACGGCCCTTAAAATAATCCTTTTATATGTCTAGGGTTGTGAGAAAAGAAAGCCCAAACACATAATCATGGATTAGAGTCAAAATAAAACTGAAAATCTGTTTTTCATAAACTTCGACAGATACCCTATCTGTTGAGCTGTTGTCAAGCCACGGGGCTGGAACAGCTCTTCAAGCTCGGTAGATGGCTAGCTATCGAGCTTTAATGACAGGCACTTTTCAGACTTGAATCTTGGACAGACTTGCATAACTTCAACACTTGATCTTGAAACAAAGTTTATTGAAGTATTAAACACATCCTAGTTCTACCCAAATACAAGTAAAGTGTGTTTTGTCAAAGGATTGGCTAATTACATAAAATAGTGACATATGTTCCTAATAAGTGAATCACATATGTCCTAACAATCTCCCTCTTTGGCAATCTGTGACAAAACCACAACAAACAAATGAACATATGAGAGAAGTCATAAATCACTCAACTCATATTCACTTGTTGAATACAATAAAATCTATCCTAACACAAACTCTTGAAAAACTTTGCAAAAAAAGAGTTTATGGCAAGTAGACTTTGACAACTTGCATTTCTGAAACACTTTAAACAAAACTCATCAAGGCATCTTTGTGTGAAGCAGAAATAATAGATTGCATATAAGAATAAGAAGCATGTGCATAAAGAGAGAAAAGAAACAACACATGTAAGGGTAGGTGAAAGAAACATACATCAACATATAAAGAAAATAAGTACAATGTATGTCAATAATGGTCACAAGACCCATGTACAAGATATAAATGTATCTAAAGTAGAGAAAAGAAAAAGATACAAAAAAAATCTTCACTACATCCCTTAAATATCAACACTCCCCTAACAAAAAGGTCCTATACTAACTCTCTCCCTAAGAATGACTACTCTCATATCCAAAACTACTTCCCCTTTTCATTATGAGTGACAAAGGGTAAGAGTGTCAAGTAGACATCTCATCTGTACCGGAAAAGCTAGCATCTCCATCATCATCATCCTCGGAAGCAGTAGCATCATCATCATCATCCTCATCCTCAAAAGTCGTTGGAGGAGGTGGAGGAGAAACCTCAAAAGCAAAGCCACTCATGATCGCCTGTGATGTAGGACACAATTTACTATTTAATTATTGTAATTTATTATTTTTGGTATTTTTATGTAAAAAAAAGTTATTTTAGGTTTAGGTGATTTATTTCCTTGTTTTTAGGTGCATTTAATGCTTTTTAGGTCAAATTTGATTCCTGTTGTGGTTAGGTATCAATTAGGAGTTATTTTAGGTTATATTTTCTTGCCTGTCAAGTTTTAAGGAGCCCTTAAATAGGCCCCTAAGTCTGCAAACGTTTTTCATAGACTATTATCAATAAATACAGACGTTTTGTCAAAGTATCTTCTAGTGGATTCCAATTTTACTCTCCTTGTGGATTCAGGGAAACCTCTCTTGGATTCGAGGTTTACTATCCAGGAACTAACAGTTTAGTTTCTGTCCATCAAAGAGAGCATCGTGTGTGCCTCTCTTCAGGCTTCTGCGACATCAGTTGGTATATCAGAGCCTTGACTTACCCTGGTCTGATGGCTAACCGGCGAGACGGTAACCACCACAACAATGACGGCGATGATGACGTCAACAACCCAGTCCTCACTAGGGCTGAGTTCCTTGATTTTCATGATGAAAATCAACAATTTCGTGATTCAACCCAGCAGACTCTAGACCAGATTCAAGAAGCGCTTGCCACCTTGCTTAACCGAAACCGTAATCGCGATGACGAAGAGCGACATGATAACCGAGCGCGTGGCCTTCTCCATCGTGGCCCAAACTGGAATAGGCAACAAGACTACCAGGAACTAACAGTTTAGTTTCTGTTCCATCAAGAGAGCATCGTGTGTGCTTTCTTTAGGCTTCCGCGACGTCAACCTGCCATCGTGCTATACGGCCAACACGAATGTTCACCTGATACAGCTCAATAAAGAGTGTATCAAGGTGAGCATCCATGTACTGAAGCTGTGTCATGATGTCTCCAAGAGTCGCATCATGCATAGAAGAGGAAGGAGTGGATGTGGATGGAGCAGATCGAGATGGAGCTAAAAGCGAGGGAGGAGCTGCTGACCCAGACTGCCTCGACCTAAACTGCGCCTCGCTCCATTTAACGGTAGTGGTGTCTATGGCACACATATAGGAAAAGTGGTCGGACACTAGAAAGGGAACAAAAAGGTGGTGTAAGATCCTCGTGATAGCGGAAGGAAAGATGAGCTTATCACGGGATGCCGAATCCCTATAGACATCTATGATAGAAAGAATAAAGTGAGAAGGAAAATCTATAGTAAGATGCTCAAGAAAGGACAACAAAAATCGAGCACGAGGTTCTGTGATAAAGTTATAGCGAGAAAGAGGGTGAAGAACAAATGTCATGACTATGTTAAAAAATCGAGGGCCTTTTGCAAAGCCTGCATAGTAAGTGAACTGATGCTCACCCCACTTAGAAGAGCACTCATAGAAAGCAGATTTGTGCTCATCTTTGGACACAGTCCTCAGACGCTCACAACCAGGGTAGTCAGGAAACTCTACCCTAGGGACACGAAGCACATCCGCAACAATCTGCAGTGTGATAGCAATGCGTGTACCTCAAACATGAGTGATAAAATGAGGCATTGAAAGCTCAAATCCATGCATGTTGGAGTAAAACTCCTGGATCAGCACGAATGGACATGTGATCGAGACGTCACACAGTGACTCCCAACCCCGACTATGAATGACATCAGGTAGGTCAGTGTTCGCGAAGTCCGCCAGGATGACTTGGCGTTCAGAATGAATGCCTCGTCGAGAAAAGTTCTCTGAGAAAGCCTTTCGGGCATTCTCATCACAGAACCAAATAGATGAAGGAGTAGGATCAGACGAAGTGGATGCCCCAGAACGAAGAGGGTTTTGAGATGGAGTAGACTTGCGTTTAGGTGCCATAGACATAGACTAACACAAACAGAAGGAGAGGGAGAGAGAGAGACAATCAGAAAAGTCCCAAAACAATTCAAATATAGTAATTATATTGAAAAGAGAGTACATATGCATGGGAAGTGCATGAACATGTGACATGCAATATAAAAAGCATCATGGGCTCAGCCCAATCCAAACCTACCAGTACACAATCAATTTGCACACATCTAAATGCATGATAATATTGTTATAATGTTCAAGTGATGCAATGCATGAGGTTTTTAAGATCAATTCTTTAAAACCCATCCCAAAATTTCAACAAAAACTCAACAATTTTGAAAACCCCAAATCCTAGGTTTCAAAACATTAAATGCATGAATATGAGAGATTAGAAGCTTACCAAGTGAAGAAGATCTTGAAAAAGCTTGAAGAAACCGTGAGGAAGAAGTTTGGAGTGAGTGAGAGAGGTTTGGGAGGTGAAAGGATGGATAGATCGAGAGAGATGTTGAGCAAAACGACAAACGGATCGCGCTGAACGATTTTAAAGGAGTTCAGTAAATCTCGACAGATAGAGGTGTCGAGCCATGTGTCGAGCATAAAAGGCGTCGACAGATGCAGCTGTCGAGGATCTGTCGAGGAACAATTCAACAGAACAAATAATAAAGAAGCTCGATCGATCCACCAACTGTCGAGAAGCTATCGAAGGTCCAGAAAGTCTGTCGATTGATCCACCTAACTGTCGAGAAGCTATCAAGATTGCGATAAAAAGAAGTTGAAAAGCTCGATAGATAGCAGGTGTCAAGGAGGTGTCGAGAAGCTGTTGAGATTGCTTAAAAACAGTTTTTCAAGAAGGGAAAAACACAGATATGAATGCAATCAAGCATGCAACTCAACCAAGGATCCAATCAACATTATAAACCCTCAAAATCATCTCTCAAAAACAATTTTAAATACATAGATCCCAAAAACACACACACACACACACACACACACATAAACACACACACACACATAACAAGTCTAACCAATTTTATATTTCAAAAACAAGTCAAGACAGTTTAGTGAGCATACATTAGCACATGTAAACCTTGTGATGGCCAAATCACATTGTACCTGCACATGTATCAAAAGTAGCAAAGAATATTGCGTGTTGTGTGTGAAAAACATCGCAAGATTGCATAAGTGTATACATGTTATGATGATTTGAGATATGAGAAAATTACTTTAACTTACACACAATCATAACTGTTTGATGGGGACTATCACCTTCGAGGTACATCCTATAACTCCCATATCTCCTAGTATACACACTTGCAATCATATATAAAGCATTTTGTTCTTTTTGCTTTCATTTTTCTTTGCACACACACACACACACACACACACATATATATATATATATATTAAGCAAATTATGCATGGGCATATAAGAGATAGAAAAGAAATATCCAATTATGTTAAGCATTTGACATTCCAATTTTGCCATGCCGAAACACACAAATGTCATTCATGATTGGCGGGCAACAGTGGTGAGATGGTTATTTATGCCTTTCTCTTAGAATTTTCTAGTCCTTCTCATCAAAAAGAGTGATATGAGTGTTAAGTACAAGAGATAACTTAATCTTACCCATCACAAACACGAGTCACAGAGCTCACTTGCTTAGTTGTGCATAGAGATGCTCATCTAAGTTACAAAAGATACAAAGTTTAGAAAATTTTGTTTTAATGGCCAAGGTACACAAGTACCAATATACACAAAACACACATTGTTTTTGTATTTTTTTGATTTTTCAATTTTTTTATATGAAAAACAAAATAAATAAAACTGAAAACAACAAACAAAAACATGTTTAGCAAAGCAAAGCATAAAACTAGACTGACTCAAAATAAAAACACACAAGTTATGCACAAAAAAAAAAAAAAAAAAAAAAACCACAAAGAGAGAGAAGAAAGTGATAGAATCACTTGGAGCTCTTTTCCTTCCACACGTTGGAAGAACCTTTCCGTCTAGCAAACCCTTGATCCGGCGGTGAGGGAGAAGAATTGAAACCGTTCAAGTTCGAAAGGAACATGAGGGTTTTGAGAAGATCTCCAAGAGGAGTAAAAGAGGATGGAAACTAATTCTGGTTTCCCAATGCGATCATGTCATTGCTCTATTGAGTGGTTAACCACTTATAGCAATTAGGTCAAGTATGATCGGCTACTCCATAGAGGTGACGGAGATGCTGCTTCTTCTATTTAGACTTTTGAGAGTTATCCTTCTTAGCCCTAGGGTTTTTAGCTTCTTTCTTCTCAAGTTTAGGGGGTGCTCCTAAGATAGATTTACCTTTGTCTAAGTTCTTACTAGCTAATTCAGTTTTAACGTCATTGTTCTCAATTTTAACATTATTAACAGGAGGAACAAAAATAGTAGTACTAGCAAAAGCAATACTAGAAGAAGAGAAGTCATACCCTAAACCGGTTCGATCAGAAGTAGATTTTTGAAGACTGAGCATTTCATTAAGCTTAGCACTTGAAGTCCTTTCCAATTGAGCTCTGACTTGGAACAGTTCTACCTCAAACTCCTTGATCTTCTCAGCCAAGAAGTTATTCTCAAACCTTAGTGCTCCAATAGTTTGATTTGATTCATCAAACTTTGTGGAAAGCTCTTCACGCTCCAGCTCCACATCACTGAGCTTCTTGGTGGTCAACCTATACAACTTCTCATGTTTTTTGAGACCTTGTACAACTTTGCATAAGCTGTGTGGATGTCATCTTCTCAAACTTGGACTCTACCAATTCCTCTTCTTCGTCCACATCTTCAACAATCCCCTCAGTAGGATTGATAGTGGCAGTAAAGGCATTCAAGATTCTGTCATCCTCATTGTCAGAATCATCCTTAGGCGTAGTGTCGCTCAAAGTAGCAGCAAGTGCCTTGCTCTTCCTAATGGTCTTGAGATATGTGGGGCACTCTTGTTTCATGTGACCAAAGTCTTAACATCCGAAGCACTTCGAACCTGAAGGAATAGTGTACTGACTCTTGAACTGAGAAGAAGTGGATTGCCTACGGTCCTTGTCAAAGCCCTTCCCATTGGCATTCTTCATGAACTTCTTGAATTACCTGGTGATGTAGGACTTCACCTTAGAATCTTCATCGTCTGAAGACTCATCCGTGTCACTGCTCTTGGCCTTCAAGGCCATGCTCTTGCTCTTGCTCTTGCTCTTGCCCGACTTATCAATCCTCGTTAACCCTAGCTCGTAAGTCTGCAGATTACCAACCAACTCTGTCAAAGGAATCTTGTCAATGTTCTTTGATTCCTCGATCGTCGTGATCTCGGCATGGAATCTCTCATGTAGAGATCTAAGCACCTTTCTCATAATCTTGGGTTTAGGAATGGTTTTCCCAAGATTGAAAGCTGAGTTCACTATGTCCTTGAGCTTGGCATAGAACTCATCGAACGACTCATCTTCCTCCATCTTAATCTCTTCGAAGCTTGTAGTGAGCCTCTGAAATATCGAATCCTTGACAGCCTTAGTTCCTTCATAGGTTGTCTGGAGGATGGTCCATGCTTCCTTTGCAATTTCAATGGAGGATATCTTCTTGAATTTCTCATTAGTGAATGCACTGAACAAAGCATTCAATGCCTTGCTGTTGAAGTTTGCCGCATTGATCTTGGCTTCATCCCAATCGGCCGGCGCTTCCTTTGCCTATCTTAACAGCTTGCCACACCTTCTTATCTAGAGACTGCAAGAAAGCTTTCATGCATACTTTCCAATATGTATAGTTAGTGCCATCAAATAAAGAAGGTAAAATCAAAGACTGTCCTTTATCCATGACAAACAGGGGTCAATGGATCAACACAGCAAAGATTAAAACCTAATCAGAGTGTGCCTGCTCTGATACCACTTGATAGGCCAAAAACGAATTGACCCCTTGTAATTAATTAATTGATTAATTAGCCAAGTTTATTAATTAATCAAATTAAAATGCAAAACGCGTGGTAGCACAAACAAATCACCAATTAAACTAAGTGCAGCGGAAAATAAATTAACACGGTGATTTGTTTACGAATGGGGAAAACCAACATGGCAAAAACCCCACCGGGTGATTTTAAGGTCAACACTCCGAAGAATCCACTATTATCAAAATAAACGGTTACAAGTAAAGGAATCCTAGTACCTTATACCAACCTACAGTTGAACCCTTACCCCAATACCCAATTGGACTTGTTCTGTAGTGACAATCTCTCCTTGTAATGCACGGCTCCGAGTACGTAACTAACCAATTGCGTGAATCCCAGTACATGACTTCAATCATCAACCAGAGAAGGTTGTTGGCTGCAAAGTTCTTCAGTTCATCCAAATGATGAAGATCAAAAAGATGTTTGGACACAAAACCCTATGGTGTACAAAACACAACAACTTCTACACAAGAATGATAAACTAGGGCAAATTCTGTCTCCAGTCACAATTTCCTTGAACAAAATTTTGCTCAACACTTGTGCAACTTGTGTCCACTTTGATAGCCCTTAAAATAATTCTTTTATATGTCTAGGGTTGTGAGAAAAGAAAGCCCAAACACATAATCACGAATTAGAGTTAAAACATATCTGAAATTCTGTTTTTCATAAACCTCGACAGATACCCTATTTGTTGAGCTGTTGTCGAGCCACGGGGCTGGAACATCTCTTCAAGCTCGATAGATGGCTAGCTGTTGAGCTTTAATGACAGACACTTTTCAACCTTGAATCTTGGACAGACTTGTATGGCTTCAACACTTGATCTTGAAACAAAGTTTCTTGAAGTATTAAACACATCCTAGTTCTACCCAAATATAAGTAAAGTGTGTTTTGTCAAAGGATTAGCCAATTACATAAAATAGTGACATATGTTCCTAACAAGTGAATCACATATGTCCTAACAGATCACATTGCTCCTATAATTACTGTTTTTTGCTATTTACTGTCTTTTCTTTTTTGGTTTTACTATTGAGAACTCCTAGATTTGGATAGAAAGTGCAAGACAATGCTACTCTTAACCTTGAGAAATGTCCTGCAATAATCAAGGTTCAGATCCTTTATGAGTTAAAAGACAGAGGTGATTGACATTTCTATATGCTGTGCAATCATATCTTTTTTTCTTTCTTCTTTTTTGTCCATTTTGTAATTGTTTTTATATGATTATGATATTAAATTCAATGATGAAAAAATTTATGTGTTTCAGGTTCAATTCTTAGAAACCAAAATGCAATAGCTCTATCAAGGCAGGTTGAATCATGTAATGCTCAGAATGGTAAAATCTAAGGTATAGTTAATCTAAAGGTTTGGCTTTGCTGTTTCATTTTTCTTTTTAGGTTGTTTGAAGTGTTCATTGCAGTTTAAAACATAGAGGCAATAGCATAGAGATGATGTTTTGTGGATCTTTTGTTTTAGTGATTTTCTAGGGAATTGTTAGTTGTAGGGGCCTTTTTTGTGTATTGTGTGTTGCGCTAGCTACCTCCTGCGGTAATAGGCCCGAATGTTTCTGAGTAAGGGAGTTGGGGCCGGTCCAATTGTAACTCAACTTGGGCCGGTTTATGCACAAACTTATGCCTTGTCTGCCAGGAGTAGGCTTACGGCAAGTAGAACTGTTTCAGACGAGTTACGGTAGGCAGATACAATAATAATAACCAAAACAGAGTGTTCTGACTATTTAAATAAATGACTATGTAATACCTACTTATAAAGCATGATTACAGTCTTGATAATGTCATTCACAGAGAAAGTAAAGGAGAAAGAAAATAATATGAACTAATCAAGAATGGGCATAAATCAAGTTTTAAGTTTAGTCTGCTGAAGCAAAGCCAAAGAGGGGAGAACGCCTATTCTCAATGCAAATAATCTCTCAGGAAAAGATTCTGTTGTGGGGATTAATGGTTTTGAGGGAGTCGGACCTGAATGGTTATTGCCCAAAAGGAGTCCTTGTTACGTTTTGGAAGAGAGCAGGATTTGAAGGGGGAGAGAGGGAAACCGACCTACTGGTGCATGCCCCTTTGAACTATCTCTCTTTTTTTTCCTCAATTTCCTCTCTTTTCTTCTCTGTTTTCTTTCTTATCTTTTTTCTTTTCTTTTACTCTGCTTTTCTTTTTTACTCCGTGAATACTCTGTTTTTCGATCCCCTTTTCAGGGCACGGCAAAGGCCCTTTTATAGTGCTTGCCGTGACCAATGTTTTACCATTTTGCCCCTTAACCGCCTTTGTCTGGTCTGGGCGTACTTGCCGACCACCAAAGGTGTGTGACACTTACCCTCGCCAGACAAAGGCAGGTTTGTTTCATTCCTCAGTCTACCATAGCACTTCTTTCCTGCCACAGTATAAATGCTTTCTCTCTCTTTCTCTCAAGGCATGCACCTAACGGTTCCCCCTCAAACTTGCCTCTTTTGGGTGGTCTGTCATCCCAGCAGGACGTACCTCCCAAAAGGGCTTGGGCAAGAGCCACAAAATAGATCTTTTCCCCTCTCCCCACCATCAAACCATACCCCATTTACCTCTTACCTCTGGCCCATGGCCCCACCACGTCCTATATTGGCTGGGTACAGGCTGGTGGTGCCTGGGCCTTGCGCGTGCTTTCCTTTCAGATATGTCCAAGAGTCTGCCTGCTGCTCATGCATTTGCCGTGATCTAGAGACTCTCCATTTGTGTTTTCTGACCTTTCATGTGGGCTTTTCTTTGGTTTCCTGCTCCATTCAAGGGTTGGGCTTTGTCTGATGATGGGCCTTACATTTCTTTGGTCCACTCTTGATTTTCTTTATTTCTTGCAACGTTGAACTGTTATTCCTGCCGTAATAACTTAATCCTGCTGGACCTCTTTTGGGCCAGCAGTTTATTCCTTTTCTCAATGGCTTGTCATGGGCACTGTTTTGCTTTTACTTATGGGCTCCTATGTCCCTTTGGGCTTTCCTTTGGGCATCCATAGCCTGATCGCTTTCTTTGGGCTTCCTCGGCCCGTTTGCTTAATTCCACACTCCTATGGGCTTTTTACTAACTTCATTGGGCTTCCCCGGCCCAATAACCTTATTCTCATCCTTAGGGTTCATGGGCCTACCATAAACCCCTTACTCTCTTAGTTTGCATTGCCTTGGGCCTACGGCGGCCCTTTCTCACTTTTCTACCTCATACACTGTCCATGGGATGCTATTTCTTTCTTTCCTGGCTTCTTTGAGCCCGCTTGCCTCTTCAAGACTCATTTGTTTATTTGTTGGGCCTGTGATCCATTATTCCTGCCGCTTGGGCCTAATGGTTTTTTGCTATCTATTTTGTCAATTCTTTGTTGCCCTTATTATTGGGCTTTCTTTCTGTCTGCCTGGGCTTCCACAAATGGCCCTCAACATTTAGCCCCCTGAACATATAAAACGTTCCTGCGATTCATATGTGAATGAAAAGGCGTTTCTGCCCTTCTCTCATCTTTTTTTCTTCTTCTCTTTTTCACGGGTCTTTTTTAAGCTATGGACCCCTTCTTATACATATATATTATATGTATGTTTTCCTTCCTGCCGTGAACAGAGTTGTCTCTTTCAAATTTCCCAGTTTGGCAGTTATTTTCGAAACAGAGCCGCCGCTTCATTAATTTCATCCCATTCTGATGGCTGACCCGTCACCTTTTTTCGTGTTGTTATTAATGACCTGGGTATTTAAGGAAGAATCATTCTGCACTTTAAACATAAACTCTTTCTTTTCCCAGAACATACACTCTCCGTCTCTTACTCTCCCTTTTCTTTTCAAACACCCATACCCATTTTCTCCGACTAAGCCTCCTCACCATGTCGCCGGTGAAAAGCCAAGGCTCTTCCCGCCGTAAAGGGAAGGCAATTGCTTCCGATTCTCCCGCCATTCCTGATGTGGGCCAGGAGATGGAACGTTCCAATTTAGAGCGGTCTGCTGAGGAAGAGACGCAGCGCGACCCCAACAGTGAATGCACTCCTTTAATCGACCCGTGGTATGAAGTTAATCCTCACTTCCCAAAAGTTCCTGGTGACTATGTACCGCCGCCGCCGGGTCGTGTATTGATTGCCCTTGTCCGGCGAAACCCCGACGTCTCTTGGTCTCCTTTAGCATCTTCGATCCCCGATCTGTCCATTCGCCAAGGTACCTCACTTCCCGTACCCCTTCATTTTGAATTTGGATCCGGCACAGCCTCGGGTTGGAAGGAATGGGTTGACAGTGAGCTTTCCGATACGAGCTTTATGGATTTGATGCAACGAGCCGGTGTCTTAAAGGCTATAGTCTCATCTCACTGCTTGTCTTATTTCCGGGACCACTATAACCTCCGTCATTTGGTCCGACGATGGTGTACCACCACCCACACCTTCTTTTTCTCGTGCGGTGAACTCACTGTGACCCTTGAAGATGTGGCTAACCAGTTGCTCCTGCCCATTCTTGGCGATGCCGATCCTGCTGCCCTAGAGTTTTCTCTGGAGAAAGAGGCCATTGAGGCTGAATTGAGGAAAAGGATGGCTGGAAACGCCAAGTTGTCATACTAGGTGAGTTCTTCCTCTAAGTTTTCTGTTGCTGCCCGCCGTGCGGCTTTTATTGCATTTTGGCTTTGCAAATTCGTTTTTGGGTCCCACCCCCACTACGCCATAAAGCCTTTGTACTTTCGTTTGGCTATTAAAATATCTGCCAGGGTGAGCCTGCCACTGGCCCCTATGTTCCTGGGACACTTGTATGTTCAATTAGATATCCTCTGTACTGATGAGAGTCAGGCTGGGTCCTGCCACATTGTTACCTCTTCTGTTCACTGTACCATACTTCAGCAGCTGTTGTTTGAGCGTTGTGCTCAGTACTTGACAAAGTGTAGATCCGCTTGGTTTTCCAGAGAGAAGTACCAGACATGTCCGAGAGTGATTACTGACTTTTGTGGCAGGTTTGAATCCAATTTTCCGCTTGCTTTTCATTGGTCTGGTTTGAAGCCGATTGGCTATTCTGTGGTTGAATCTTTTGATGAGGGCGTCGGTTTTTCTTGGAGAGCCTATATAAACTTGGGTGTAGATTACACTTGTGCAGATTCTGCCATGGGTTCATTTGTTGACACCATTGGGACCACTACCCCATTGGTTAGTTTTGATGAAACAGGGATCACCTATCTTGCTGCTACCAATGCCAGATGGCTGCCTGACCTAGCCGATGAAGGCATTAGGTTTGTTCACTATCCTGCCAACCGGGTGAGAAGGCAATTTAGGTTGGATCAAGATATCCCCGATGACATTTCTTTCCTCATGGAATCTCCTACTTCAGTCCGTCCTTTCCTGTGGCACACTGCCTTTGAGTTTTGGAGGCAGCGCTTCAACGCCGTTATAGTTCCCGGTTCGCTAAGGGAGGGTGTCTGTACTTTTCCCATGCATGGTTATTGGCACGCAATGATGGCTACATTTGTGGATGAGCTAGCGGGTAGCCATGGCTTCTCCCTTATTCCTCCTGAAGGGCTAGGTATGGTTGTCTCAATTAACCCCCGCCTGCTGCTTCCTTCTAAGTTTGTTTTGGCGTATGCTAGAAAACAAAGCCGGTCAACCATCTTTGAGTGGGACGCAGAGAAGAAAGGATGGTATTGGCACGCTGGTGATTATCCCCCTGGTTGGGAGAAAAAAGTTAAAGTAATAAACATCTCTGTACTGAGCAAGAAAGCTCCTGCCAAACCTAAGTCCGCCGGCAAAACCAAGCCTGCCACCCCACTACCTCCTGCAGGTGCTCCTTTGGCTAGCAGAACTCGTGGTAGCAAAAGGAAAACTACTCCTCACCCCGTATCTGCCGCTGAACGGAGGGTAAATTATTTCTCCCCTTTTTTCTTCTTTGACAAAAACTTCTTAACTTTTTTGCAGCTAACTTGCTAATTTCCTCTGCCTCTTTCCTTTTAGTCCAAGCATAAGGAAGACTCGTCAGTTACCCGCCCCATTTTGCTTGATGAGCCTGAATCTGAGGTAAGTCCCTTTTCTTCACTTCTCTTTTTTTTTTTTTTCTTTTTCGCACGCGCTCCCTCTGCCACGTGTCTTTTGTTTTTTTGCTTAATAAATTTTTTTTTTTTAGGAGGAGCCTGAGCCTCTATCCATATATCACCCCATTGCCGAGGAGATTTCCGCCTTCATGGGTGTACCCATGGAAGGCTTTTTTGATGGGGCCAATGTAGTATTAGCAACGCCCGTTCCTTCTACTGCTGCACATAAGGCTCCTACCAAAACTCCCACCCCTTCCGCCGAGCCGGTACCTAGAGAGGGTACTCATGTCGAAGGGGTTGGTGAGACTACACCTTTGCCTGCCGAGAGACCCACTCCTTTAGAGGGAGCCATTCCTCCTGCCGCTGTTCAAACCAAGATCACTTCTTCCGTTCTGCCGCTTGTGATTTCGACTAGTGACCCTTTTGCAGCTATCTCCCAGGCTGCAAAGGGCGGTGCCTCCTTTGTTGTTACTCCTTCCTCCATTCCCGGCTCCGCTACCCGTGGTCCTGATACGAACTTATACTCAGAGGGATCCGATGACATTCTTAAGGATCCTGATGATGCGCCCGTCCTGAAGAAGAGGATTTCCGATTCCGATGAGGAGGGGAGTGCTTTGCTCGAGCCTGACTTCATGGGTATGTATCTTTCCTCCCTTTCTCTTTTTTTTTTTTTTTTTTTTTTTTTTATTGTATTTATGTTTCACTTGCACACCTATCTCCCTGCTTGCAGAGACTTCTGAGGGGCCAGAAATTGCAACAGGCGTGGGAATGACTGCTCTTGCCACACCCGTAGCGCCTATTCCTGCCGCACCTTCAGTACCTGTTTCAGCCGTACCTACTACTCCTGCTTCTGCTGTGCCTACAGTACTTGTTTCTGCTACACCCGCAGCCCCCATTCCTGGTAACTTTGGCAAGTTTCCTTTTCTTTTTATTTCATCCTCTTTTCTGTAAGTCTTTTCTTCCCGTGCCATGGCTCCTTATTTTGCCTTGCGTTTCCTCTTTTTTATAGGTCCACTTCCTACTATCCCTTCTCAGTTTGAGGTGGGTAGTAGTTCTACCGCCGTCTCGGATGATGCTGTGACCTTCCTTGCTTGCTTTGACCAACCGGAGGTTAACAACTTTGGTCCGGTAGACTTCTGGGCTTCCGGTCCTCCTTACGTAGACTTTTATGGCTTCCAAGTCCCCGAGGATTGCGTTTCTCACTTAGTGATGATCTACAGCAGTCATGGCAACTTCATGCAGGAGTTTCGTCTTGGCCGTTCTGCTAGGGAGCATTTCTTGAAAATGTTGGGGTGTGTGCTGAACGACATTAAGCATAACTTCATCGACTCTATTTCTGCCGAGAGAATCCTGTAGTGGAAGGCCGTGATTCAAGAACTCATCAGTGTGGGTTTCGCCATGGAGTTTGTTCTTGATCATCTACGTGAGGTTACTCGAGCCCTTTTTATGAGGAGAGTTCAGCCAGCCATTGATGCCATAGATACCCGTATCGAGCTTTTGAAGAAAGAGGTGGCGGATTTGGAGGGTCGTCGTAAGCGTCTTCTTTCCAGTGTTAGTGGGCCTAGTCATTTTGGAGATCAGAGTCTCATTTCCGAACTTCATTGATGATGGCGTGGTTCCCTTTCCTTTTCTCTGTTTCTCTATTTTTGTTATGTCACACAGAACACTTATATGTTTCCTGCAGTAGTTATTTGGCGTGTGTTTGCCACAGTTTGGGTTTGTAATGATGCTACACTTTGCTACTTTTTTCTTTACTATTGCTATGACATGATGCTAATACTTCGTACTTTTTCAATGCATACTCATGAAAGTACGTTACAATTTCTTCTGTGACATAGTCACTTGGAGGAATAAAAAGAAAAAGTGAAGGAAACATAAACAAAAAACTAAAGAAAGGGACAACCACATAACTTTCTTCTCTAAGCAAAATAACGCTTCAGCCATTATCCATTGATGGGATCCATCAAGTCCCTGCCATCCATTTGAGTTAGGCGATAATACCCACTTTGATGCGCTTCCCTTATCACAAGGGGTCCCTCCCACTTTGGTGTAAACTTGGATGGTCCTGCCAGACCTCGCCTGACATAGTCTGCCACTTTTAACACTAGTTGTCCTTCCGCAAACACTCTTTCCTTGGTCATCTTGTCGTAGGCTTCAGTCATCTTTTGCCTGTATCTTCGACTTCGTTCCTAGGCTTCTTCCCTCCTTTCATCAAGCTCTTCTAGGTCCTCGAATCTTTCTGCCACGAAGACTTCTCCCTCTTTTTCTTTTTCTCGCATCTGCATGACCCTTAGGGACGGTGTCATTATTTCTGCCGGACTCACTACTTCAGTTCCATAGACTAAGGAAAAGGGTGAAAAGCCTGTGGCTAACTTTGGTGATTTTCTGTAAGCCCAGAGAGCATCCGGCAGGTGCATCGCCCATTCTCCCGTATATTCTTGGCTCATTTTGCTGATGATCTTTATGAGAGTTTTGTTTGTTGCCTCTGCCTGCCCATTCCCTTGAGGGTAATAAGGTGATGACCTATGGTGCTTGACTTGGTAGAACTCTAGCATTCTCCTTACATCACTGTTGACAAATGGTGTGCCGTTGTCACTGATGATCCTGTGGGGCACCCCAAACCTCACAATTATATTTTCTTTGATGAAGTTTGCCACTGCTCCCCCTGTGGCCTTGCAGAGTGGCACTGCTTCTGCCCACTTAGTAAAATATTCTGTAGCCACTAATATCCATATGTATCCACGTGATGGTGAGTTGACTGACCCTACCAAATCTAGCCCCCAAGTATGGAAGGGCCATGGGGTGACCATGCTGTGCAAGCCTTGTGGATGGGTATGAATCAAGTTGGCTTGTACCTGACAACTGTAACACTTTTTTACAAATTCTACCGCATCTTTCTTCATGGTTGGCTAGTAGTAGCCCATCTGCAACAGGCATCTATAAAGCTTTTTCTTCCCCTGATGTTCACCACATTCCCGTGAATGTACTTCTTTTATCATTTCTTTAGCCTTTTCAGGGCCCAAACACCTCAAAGGGTCTCCATCATATCCTTTTTTGAAAAGGACCATGTTATGCAAGAAGTAACGTGTTGCCAACCTCTTAAGCTTGTACCTTTCACTGTGCCTTTGTGGCAGGACGCCTTCTGTTAGGTACTGCATAAAAGGGCTTCTCCAATCCTTGCTGATGAACATAGCGTAACTTTCCTCCTTGTCTATCGCAAGCTAGCAGGTCCCACACTGGGTTTGGACTTGATCCGCGTCTTTACCCATGCTTGGCCAATAGAAGCCTGCTCTCTGAAGTCTGCGGTAAAGACTAACTTTCCCGCAAGACCCACAAGTCTTGTCGTGTATTTCTTTCAATTTTCTTTGGGCTTCCTCCTGACCCACGCATCTGGATAAGACCCCACCTGGCATCCTGCGGTACAACTCTTCTTTTACCAATGCATAGTCTTTTAATATCTTCAATTCTGCTGCATCGTCTCCCTTCACCAAGGTTTCCTTTATGGGGATTCGCCAATCCCCTTCACCCTGTTCCTCTCGGAACTTTTCCTTCAACACCTCAATGATGGATTCTTCCCTCTTGCTGACTTCTATATTAGTGCTATTCCCTTTGAAGATTATTTGTGAACCCAATGCAGCTAACGCGTCCGCAAACCGATTTTCGTTTCTCGGAGCATGTTCTATTTCAAAGGTTGAGAATTTTTCTTCCATTCTCTGGGTCATCGCTCTGTACGGGGCTAAGTTAGGCTCCTTTAAGGAAAAGCTTCCTTTGGCCTGGCAGACAACTAAGTTCGAATCTCCCAGTACTCTCAAATGTTTGACTCCCATTTCAAGCGCCGTGGCAAGCCCGGTTAGATAGGCCTCGTATTCCGCCGTGTTGTTTGAACAGGGGAATTCCAACTTAAATGACAGCGCCACTGCCTTGTCTTCTTCATGATACAGAATTACTCCCACCCCTCCGGAATGGGTAGTGGAAGACCCATCGAATTTCATTACCCACTGTTCCTTGACTTCTTCTACTATAGCTACTTCCCCTAGAACTTCATCATCCAGTGGGAATTCTTCCTCTCCTGAAAACTGCGCTAATAAATCTGCTATAGCCTGACTTTTCACTGCCTTAGGTGTCCCCATTCTCAAGTCGTATTGCGATAACTGTAGCAACCACTGGGATATCCTGCTGAAGAGGATCGGCTGTTGTAACAGAGCTTTAATGGCATGGGACTTAGTCATCAACCATACTTCGTAGGCCAAGAAATAGTGACA
Organism: Quercus tomentella; assembly: GCA_028535165.1. NCBI lineage: Eukaryota > Viridiplantae > Streptophyta > Magnoliopsida > Fagales > Fagaceae > Quercus > Quercus tomentella. Next base: position 42,769,979 of record JAPQVY010000012.1, on the reverse strand, counting down.
CAACCTCTGCGAAGTGTATATAATGGCTAGGCATGCTCTCTCTGCCCTTGGGTAACGAGTTTCTGCATCTTTTAAGGCGCGGCTGATGTAGTATATTGGCTACTCGACACCACTTCCATCTTCCTGAGCGATTAGTGCATCGATGGCATATGAGTTGGTGGCCAAATAGAGTAGTAGTGGTCTTTTATGAATAGGGGCCTGCACCGTGGGGAGGTTCATCATTATCTGTTGTAGCCTTTTGAAGGCCGTCTGCTGCGCTTCCCCCCATTCAAAATTTTGCCCCTTCTTAAGCAACTTGGTGAAGGCAGAGGTGATTGATGCCAACCCAGGGATGAATCTCCGGATATATGAGACTTTTCCTAAGAAGCTCTTCAATTCTTTTACTGTGGCTGGAGGTCTCATAGTTGTTATGGCTGTGGCTTTGGCCGGATCCACGTCTATGCCTCTGCTGTGAACCAGGAAACCCAAAAATTTCCCAGAGCACACTTCGAATGCGCACTTGAGGGGATTCATTCTTAACTTAAAAGCTTTGCATCTTTCGAATACTCTTTTTAACACACGAAAGTGTTCTTCTCTCCTTCTTGACTTAACCACTATGTCATCCACATAGTCTTCTAGCTCCTGGTGCATCATGTCGTGAAATATGGCCGTCATTGCTTGTTGATAATTTGCACTTGCATTCTTTAATCCGAAGGGCATCACAATATAGTAAAAATTGCCCATAGGTGTTCTGAAAGCAGTTTTCTCTGCATCATTTGGCGCCATCTTGATCTGATTGTACCCGCTGAAACCGTCCATGAATGAAAACATGGCGCTTCCTACCGCGGAATCTATTAGTAAATCCATGATCAGCAATGGGAATTCATCCTTTGGACAAGCTTTGTTGAGATTTCTGAAATCTATACAGCATCTTATCTGGCCGTTCTTTTTCTTTACTGGTACTATGTTGGATAGCTAGAGAGGATGCTAGATAGGCTTGATGAATCCTGTGGCTAGCAACTTCTGCACTTCTGCACTTCTTTAACTATCTGCCCTTCTATTTCTGTGTGAAATATCTTGGCAGGCTGGGCCATCGGCTTGGCCTCTGGGTCCACATTCAATGTATGTGCAACAAGCCCGGGATCGAGCCCTGGCATTTCATTGTAATCCCAAGCAAAAACGTCTTTGAATTCTTTCAACAACAGTATGAGTTCTGACTTCTCCTTTTCTGTCAGACTTGCACTAATTGAGATAGGCCTTGGTTCTCGCGGATCATACCCTAAATCAACTTCTTCCAACTCTTCCTCTACCATAACCTGGATGTCCTTTTTTGCCGCAACTGCCTCATCCTTCTCTTCTTCTTTTCCCAAACTTCCTTCAACAACGCAACACGCCAAACTCTTGTGTTGCCCTTTTTAGGTGGGACCCACTTGCATCTCATCCGTGGGCCCCATGGACCTTCATAATTTATACACGATCTTGCCATCAAGGCCTCGGACCCTGATGCACTGAGGTATTTCGTCTGGCTCTGCGGCAGGCGCTTCTTTTCTTTTCTTCTTTCGTGCCAGTAGCTCTCTTAAATCGGGTTCTGGGTCATCTTGAACATCTTTCCACCTAGGCACAAAGGTGCCTCGTGGCTTTGAAACCGAATTTTCCCTAGATGAAGCCCATTGGTCATAAAACATGGTTTCCACCAAGTGGGCTTCTGCCTGCTCGAATGGCGAGGGGTTTGCAGCTATGCGTATCATCCTGCCATTCAATCTTCCTTTCACACATTGGTGGTAGGTGGATGGGACTAGTCGATGTTTGTGTAACCAGGGTCTTCCGAAAAGCACACGGTAAGATACTTCCGTTCTGATCACATGGAAACGAGCTAAAGAGGCTATAGGGCCTACTTTCAACCATAACTGAATGTGACCTGCGGTGTACTCACCTCTTCCACCGAACTCCGTTACTTCCATCGGGCACCCTTGGATCTTTTTCTCTGAAATTCCTACGGCTTGCAAGGTGCTCAACGGAATGAGGTTTACGGAAGCACCCGTATCCACCAGGGCCTTCTTGATGGGGATTTGATTTATAGATGCTGCTAAATAGAGAGGCCTCCTATGATCTGGGTGCCCCACCTCCATATCCTCACTGCTGAACGTGATTTCTGTTGATTCCTGCAGGAGGGCCCTGTCTTCTAGCATTTTTGCCAACAGGCACTCCACCCCTGCCCCGGAGGCGGTGCTTACCAAAGCCTCCGTAGCTATTTTTCTTTCTTTTGCTGTAAGTCCCAACTGGTCAAATAGGTTCTTGAACTTGGCACTCTGCTGAAGAGTGGTAATCGCCGCGATAGGCAGGGCCAAGTTTTCTTCATCGTCTTCTCCCGAGTTTGCACATATCACCACTGCTGCTACACCCTTTCTCTTGTGGTTTGGGAGTGGGTTTCTTTGGACTTCCTGCTGGGTTAGCTCTAATGTGCCTTCTTTAATCTTGCGGTGCACCAGCCTGCGGAGCGCCCAGCATTCTGTGGTGGGATGTTGTACATAATTGTGCAAGCGGCAGAAGCGAGGATCCCTCCTTTCTTCATCCGTGGGCTCTCTAGAAACCTGGTTGGGTTTAAAAATCCCGTCCGCTATCCATTTGTCAAATAGCACATCCAGCTCCTTAGGGGTACATGGTAAGGGTGGGGGCGTATCATACTCCCTCCCCTCTGTTTTCCTTCTCTAATTTCCAGTGGACACCGCCATAGCCTGCGGGGCGTTTCTCTTATCTGAACTGGGTTTCACAGACTGAGCCGTCTTTCTAGCTTTCTGCAATAGCTGTGCGAACTGGGAAATTTCCAGATTCTCCAGGACAGCTCTAAATTCCCAAATCATATTGGTCATGCACATTTCTACTAACATCCTTTCTTTACAGTGGTCGTAGCAATCAAGTGCTATGTCCCTGAACCGTTTGATGTATTCCATCAAATCCTCTCCATTCCTTTGCTTGGTCGCTTGCAGAGTTGCGAGCGTTACCGTTTCTTCCCCGTGAAAGTATTTAGTGCAAAATACATCCACCATGTCATCCCAAGTTGGGATTGATCCTAATTTTAAGCCAATGTACCAGGTGTATGCCCGGTCGCACAGTGACTTTGAAAACTCCTGCAGACATAAGTCCTCGTCTGCTGCGTAAGGGTCAAGGGTGTCAATAAATTTGCTCACGTGCTCTACTGCACTTCCCTTCCTGCCATCATACTGGGCAAAGGCCCTTGGTTCATACCTCTCGGGGTACGGTTTGCTAAGTACTTTTAGAGGATAGGGAGGTCTTCGTGCGTAAAACCTCTCCTTTGGTGTTCTGGCTCTCTCTTGCTCCAAGAGAGTCGCTACTTCAGCCATGGTAATGAAACGCTGTTCTGCATTCCATGGGACACCTCCTGCCAGTGTCTCTTCTCTGTCTGCCGCATGATCTAGGTCATGCTAGCTGCCTTTCTCTTTTGTTTTTTCTGCCTTCAGTTGACGGATCTCTTCCATCATTTGTTGCTGCGAGTGCTGTAATGATTGCAATACTTCGATGAAGGTGTTGACATTGTCCGCGGGGACTCTTGTCTAAGGCTGAGGATCAGCCCCCGTTCTGTTGGCACCTTCTGTTTGGTTAAGTTGCTGTTGGTGAGGCGTTGTTGGCCTGGATTCTGCTTGTGAGGGTACGACACTTATATTTTGTGTCGTCCTGGACTTTGGTGGCATTGTTTGCGAGGGGCTCTGTTTTCTTTTCTTTTCCTTTGCCCCTGTCTACTTCCCAACTCCCTAGCGGAGTCGCCAATTTAATGTAGGGGCCTTTTTTGTGTATTGTGTGTTGGGCTGGGCTGCCTCCTGCGGTAATAGGCCCGAATGTTTCTGAGTAAGGGAGTTGGGGCCGGTCCAATTGTAACTCAACTTGGGCTGGTTTGTGCACAAACTTATGCCTTGTCTGCCAGGAGTAGGCTTACAGCAAGCAGAACTGTTTCAGACGAGTTACGGTAGGCAGATACAATAATAATAACCAAAACAGAGTGTTCTGACTATTTAAATAAATGGCTATGTAATACCTACTTATAAAGCATGATTACAGTCATGATAATGTCATTCACAGAGAAAGTAAAGGAGAAAGAAAATAATATGAACTAATCAAGAATGAGCATAAATCAAGTTTTAAGTTTAGTCTGCTGAAGCAAAGCCAAAGAGGGGAGAACGCTCTTCTCAATGCAAATAAACTCCCAGGAAAAGATCCTGCCGTGGGGATTAATGGCTTTGAGGGAATCGGACCTGAATGGTTATCGCCCAAAAGGAGTCCTTGTTACGTTTTGGAAGAGAGCAAGATTTGAAGGGGGAGAGAGGGAAACCGACCTACTGGTGCATGCCCCTTTGAACTATCTCTCTTTTTTTTCCTCAATTTCCTCTCTTTTCTTCTCTGTTTTCTTTCTTATCTTTTTTCTTTTCTTTTACTCTGCTTTTCTTTTTTACTCCGTGAATACTCTGTTCTTCGGTCTCTTTTTCAGGGCACAACAAGGGCCCTTTTATAGTGCCTGCCGTGACCAATGTTTTACCATTTTGCCCCTTAACCGCCTTTGTCTGGTCTGGGCGTACTTGCCGACCACCAAAGGTGTGTGACACTTACCCTCGCCAGACAAAGGCAGGTTTGTTTCATTCCTCAGTCTACCGTAGCACTTCTTTCCTGCCACAGTATAAATGCTTTCTCTCTCTTTCCCTCAAGGCATGCACCCAATGGTTCCCCCTCAAACTTGCCTCTTTTAGGTGGTCTATCATCCCAGCAGGATGTACCTCCCAAAAGGGCTTGGGCAGGAGCCGCAAAATAGATCTTTTCCCCTCTCTCCACCACCAAACCATACCCCCTTTACCTCTTACCTCTGGCCCATGGCCCCACCACGTCCTATATTGGCTGGGTACAGGCTGGTGGTGCCTGGGCCTTGCGCGTGCTTCCCTTTCAGATATGTCCAAGAGTCTGCTTGCTACTCATACGTTTGCCATGATCTGGAGACTCTCCGTCTGTGTTTTCTGACCTTTCATGTGGGCTTTTCTTTGGTTTCTCGCTCCATTCAAGGGTTGGGCTTTGTCTGATGATGGGCCTTACATTTCTTTGGTCCACTCTTGATTTTCTTTATTTCTTGCATCGTTGAACTGTTATTCCTGCCGTAATAACTTAATCTTGCTGGACCTCTTTTGGGCCAGCCGTTTATTCCTTTTTTCTCAGTGGCTTGTCATGGGCACTGTTTTGCTTTTACTTATGGGCTCCTATGTCCCTTTGGGCTTTCCTTTGGGCATCCACGGCCCAATCGCTTTCTTTGGGCTTCCTCGACCCGTTTGCTTAATTCCACACTCCCATGGGCTTTTTACTAACTTCATTGGGCTTCCCCGGCCCAATAACCTTATTCTCATCCTTGGGGTTCATGGGTCTACCATAAACCCCTTACTCTCTTAGTTTGCATTGTCTTGGGCCTGCGGCGGCCCTTTCCCGCTTTTCTACCTCATACATTGTCCATGGGATGCTATTTCTTTCTTTCCTGGCTTCTTTGAGCCTGCTTGCCTCTTCAAGACCCATTTGTTTATTTGTTGGGCCTGTGATCCATTATTCCTGCCCCTTGGGCCTAATGTTTTTTTGCTATCTATTTTGTCAATTCTTTGTTGCTCTTATTGTTGGGCTTTCTTTCTGTTTGCCTGGGCTTCCACAAATGGCCCTCAACATCAGTCAATCAATATATACATAAAAGCAGAGACCTCATGTGGAAGAGCATGAAGTTCTACCTTATGGTGCTATAATTTTTAGCCTTCCACACTAACTTCTTTCTCCAAAAATTGGCTAACATTTTAAATTAGCCAAATGTATTGACTCAAAGACCATATTTCAAGAAAAGCCCAAGCCCAAGCCCAAGCCCAAATACACTTCCTAAGCTACAAGTACGTTGTTCATCTCCTTTCAAAATAACAATTTGTGATTTCACTTCAGCGATCAGATAAATGCAAAAGATTAAGAGATTTCAATTTGATCTTATACATTACCACGTAACTACGATATCATTGTTTAACTCCCTCTTCCAACTTATTGGACTCTTTCACTGCTAATTTATTTTGTTTTTCAAATCAAAGAGTTTTTCCCATTAATGTTTGCTTTGCATGTTCTAAAACATGTAATTTTATATATTCCCATTTCCCAAATTCGAATTAGATCTATGTTGCATTTCTTCTTGGCAAAACTCAAGGTATTTTCTATCTTTTATTTTCTTTTGTCCTTTTTATTCTTTAGATAGTTCTTTTGCCTACTTGAATATCAAGTGAGTATTTGCTACACAAGAAGTTGCGTATATAGAGTGTGTTTGGGAAGTGATGAAATTAGAGTTTTTAACTTATTTTTACTACTATTCATGGGTCCTATTGTACTTTTTGGTACCATTCATAAGTTCTATTGTACTATTCAGCTAACTTTTACCTCTTTTTTATAGTACTTTCAGCAAAACATTTTTCAATTTCAACTAAATAAGCTATTTCCAAATGGACCCATAATCTCTAAACAACCACCCTCCCTATCCCTCCCATAAATTTTGATTTGTGTTACATTCATGCAAAATGTTTGATAAAATACCTGAGGGTGTTGTTATTTTTATTAGAATTTTTTATTCATTACATACCTTCTATTTCATCTTGCCAGCCCCTAATAGATTTTTCAATGTTTATGAGGTTTGAATAAAAAATGGAATCATTTAATTTTGTTGTAGAGAAGATGCAATGAATGATAGGATGATATTACCCTATACCTTTAACTTTTATGATTTCGCTCTACTATTATATAATTCTCCACATGGAACTTTTGTGATTTCACTCTAATGTCATATAAATCTCCACATGGAACAAAGCCTCAGGTTAATTAAGCTTTACTCCACTTTATTGCATTTGAACCATTTGCACAGCAGTGTGCTCATAGGAACCATTTATGGTGTGTGATAATTAAAGTAGTGAAAGCAAAATACATGGATTTTGTTGGGAAGGAAGCACTTAAATCATTCAGGCATCCAAAAACTAAACTATGGTGCTTCTTTAGGTAATAGAATGGTGAAAATTACCCTTAGCTAAATATACATTTCTTCAGCTCATGAATTTGAGAATCCACTTAATGCTTTCTTAGTGTTCTTTGATTCTCATTGTTTTTGTGCTACTCACAATTTGGATGTTATGGAATCAATGATTCCTTATTTTGTGTTAGTACTATTTTTAGTTATGAAAGAAAAGAAAAAGGTTAATGGGTTTAGGTTATGAATCTTTTGCGTAGAGTTGGTATCTTATTTATAGTTTTCAATGTGACCAATATCAATTTAGCACACAGACATGAAGGTGGAAATGAAAGTGCTTGATGCTCTTTTTTAAAGCTCTCTGATTTCTTATTTTTTTGCTGCTTACTATCTCGATGTGAAGGACTTAGATGACAAACATATTTTGTATTGATACTATTGTTTTAGTTGTGGGGAAAATTTGATGGGTTTTCTTTGTTTGTGTTTGCAGTTCACAAGGGATATCACTCCGTTGGATGTGAATGGTGATGTTGAGCTACCTATCTTTGATTCAAGATTTCTATTTTCCTTGCTATCAAGTTGTAATAGTTTCTTTCAAATCTTATCTAGTTCTATTTATAATAGTAGGGCCAGCATAGTACATTCAAATAAAACCCTACCAATTCATTTATTTTTCTAGAACTATTGAATCAAACATGCATCCAAATTATGTTCTAACTTTAAATAATTCAATTGAAGATGATTCTCAAAAAAAATATATATATATATATTTAACAAAGACGATGTTTATATTGAATTGTTTACCCCGATGGTGCACTCCTAAAAGTGGATAAAGTGGAAGAAAACCAAAAGGTGGAGTCTTATCGAGTTCTTGAAAACTTCCCTCAAGTTATAATCTGGAATTCCATGATGATTAAGAAGCTTAGTGTTAGGACCAAGTACCTTAGTATATAAGATGGTGGAAAAATTGGGTCTGAATGAAAGAGGAAATATCTTGAGTGTGTCAAAGGCTAATAGCACACATGTTGACTAGTTTGGGGTTTGAGGGTGCCACAGAAGTGAAAGTATTCTCTCAATTACTAAGTTGTCATGCATGTAAATTTGATCGGATATCGAAAGTTATTGCTAAATACATATAGTTACAAAGGTTGTGTTTAGCTACAAAACTCTTATTTTGTTCTTTAAAACTTTGGGATATCGGTAAATATGAATCTTCTTTTACATTACGCTTCAAAAATAATTGTTATTCAACTTTCATGTTGGTTGTATGTTAAACTTTTGTATTGTGTGTATGCAAATCAACATTTGGGCACACAATATATACATGATCAACTTATAGTTGCATGGCTAGATAGTTTAGTAAATGCTAAATACCTGTTGGTGTCAAATGGGGCTTCTCACTCTAATCAATCAATTAATCAATATATGTATATATAAAAGTAGAGACCTCATGTGGGAAAGCATGAGGTTTTGCCTAGTGAGGCATTCTATGCAAAGAGAATTGAAATATTCTCAAGTGCCATATTAGAGATAAGAACAAATTAAATATTGACTTTTTGATTCAATGTTTCAAGACTTCTCTAATTAAAAAATAAATATTCTTTGTATCATTTGGTCTAATGTTTCAAGATTTTTCATCCCTCACACATACACACAAAACTCTTTGCATTTTAATTCACCATCTTCACATCTTGCATTTCTACCCCTTTATATATACCTACCCATCTCTTCATGTCATCTCACCTCAAATACTCATAGACCAAAAATGATGTCATTTACCATCAATCTTTCGACGACACCTATGACCTACCTAACTCTAACATTGTGCCTCATCTAATCCTAACCCGTATGAGTTGGTTACAACCAAGGAAAGGGGGCTTTCATGTTATGTTGAGTGACAACGACAATTACAATTTTGATGTTAAGGTTGGATATTGGTTTTGTGGGTTTTGTAAATGATGTGATTGAGCAAACTTAGAACATTTAGAGCCTGTTTGGTTTGAGCAAAAAAGGGATGTATTTTGTATTCATTTTCAGTTTTTTGTAGGACTTGCCACTAAAAACCTTGTTTGACTTTGTATTTTCACTCAGTTCTCATTTTTAGTATCCAAAAAAATAGGATTTGAATACAAAAACTGAATACTACTTTGGTGTTTTCATTTTCTTGAAAATGAATACAGTGGCATTTTCATAAAAAAAAAAAAAAAAAAAAAAAAAAAATCTATGGGTCCCACTATCACTAACTTGTCACATCAAAGAACACACACACACACTCTCTCTCTCTCTCTCTCTCTCTCTCTCTCTCTCTCTCTCTCTCTCTCTCTCTCTCTCTCTCTCTCTCTCTCTCTCTCTCTCTGTTTGTTGGTGGTTGTCATAAAAAAATGAAGGGGAAGACAAAGCAAAAAATGATACCAAATAAAAAAATAAATGGAAACAAAAAATGAGTACAGAAAATGAAAATAGAAAATGAATATAACCTCAACACAAATTTTTAAGTACAAGAATATTAGGGATTTAATCTTATAGCTTTCATTCGTCTAGAGGAAGATAAAAAAAACATTGAAGTTGTTGAACTTTTTCCACATTATAATTATACTTATGTGTATATTTTTTATATGATTATAACTCATTTCACTATTAAAATAAATGATAAACAAATTTTGATTAAATTACGTTTGACCTTTTATGAACAACAATTAATTTGATTACGTTGCTCTTTTATACAAAATCTATTAAAAGACTTTATAAGTTTATAAATACTAGTCGCTAATCCATTCGATGCACAGGAATAGTTTTTGAATAAGTTTTAGGGGGAAAAAAACCATTATTTTTAAGTTCTAGTGGTAAGCAAAAATGTATGAAATTTAAAAATATATATATATTGAAAGAAATAGCATAAAGTTTTATTTGTTATCAAGAAGAAAGTAATGTTGTTTTATTTATTAGTTTTTTGTAGGAAGGAATAAAAGACAGAATATTGAGTCTCTAATTTAATTTGTATTGTATTTAGGTAGATATTATATATGTTGTAATATATATATATATATATATATATATATATATATATATATATACACCAAAAGGTACCTATTGAAAGGTCATACCCATGGTTTTAAAAACTGAACCAGACTGGCTAGTTCAACCAGAACCGAATACTAATCCAGTCCAGTTATTGTTAAAAACCAGAAATGGAAGAAAAACTGTTAAAAACTGGAAACCGGTACTGTTAAATCGGTTTTTAGCAATTCTTCGTTAAAACTTCAAATGCTGTGTCAAATTTGAGAGGAAAGATTTTGATTTTGAAAATACTCTCAAGCTTGAAGTGGTGAAGCGTAAGACACCAACAGTGACCCCAAAAACATTAGATCTCCTATCTTTGTACTGAGGAAGGATCCCAAAAATGAAGCAAATTTACAATGGTTTGATCTGTCTGCTTCAGCCTTTGTTTGTTGCTCTTGCACAGTTGCACTTGCACATACCTATATTGACGAGAGAGACAGATAAAGGGAGAGAATATTGAAGAGGGAAATGAAAATTTAGAAAAAAGTAGCATAGGAAAGAAACTGAGTTCAGACTTCGGAGTTGTTGTTTGAAAGTTTGAATAAGTGATTAAAATGTGTGGATAATAGTAGAGTTTCAAATGTGTGGTGGGTGTGATATACACGTGTAAGTGTAGGATAGGTGGGAAAAAATATCAAGTGGGCAATGATATTGTTACCCATTGGTGACTTACTTTTTGTTATTTGACAAATTAAAAAATAACTAAAAATGGTTTGTAATTGTTACACTTTACCTTTTTTATGGTTTTTTTTTTTGGTTGAATTTTGTTAAATGGTGTCCAAAAGTTGGTAAGTTAATATTTAATATTTTACTATTATTTAATTTTTTAGTTAAAATGACTAGTTATAAAATTATTTATTTATTTTTATAATTAATAATTATTTATTTATTATTTATGACATCATCAGTTTGACCATTGGTCCAACCCCGATCGGACCATAAAACCGGTAAACAATCCCTATTTCGGTTCTTTCACCGTACTAGTTTTTAAAACCATGGTCATACCCCTTCATATTAGATATACCAAAAAGTACTTATTGAATGAAAATGTGCTTATTGATCTAAAATGTACCTATTGAATGAAAAGATACATATGTAAATAAGTATGGAATGGTGTTTGTGTATCAAGCACCTTTCAAAAAGCTTCATTTTTCACTTTTGCAAAAGTATACCCTCACCCATGGGATTATCTTGAGAGAGTCACTAGTGAACAGGAAGGCGTTTTGTTAATACCTTTGAATTGTTTTGAAGTTGCTGCTAATTTTATATATAAATAAATAGATATAAATATTTATTTATGCGTTTATATGTTTATTAGACAAAACCTAAATAAATGGTTAAAAACTTTAAGACTTATAATAGTTGATATACTTCAATACTATCAACAAAAATTGGTGTATAATTATAATTATTATAATAATAATATTATTATTATAAACTAAAAGGCTAAAAGCTACTGTTTCCATATTTGACACTTGACTGATGCTACTAACATTGGTAATGTGCAAAAAATTGAATTAGAATCAATTCACGTGGTGTGTCAGACAAGTATGGGCACATCGAACAAAACATCACACTAAAAAAGTTAAAAAGGAAACCCAAACTACACAAACGTTAAATCTATTTTCTCCTATACAAAGCTAAACAAAACAGAGGTTAGAGAGGCGCCTGGGCAAAGCAACATGAAGAGAGAGAAAAAAAAAGAAGAAGGGCGAAGCGATGTCAACGTACCGGTACGAAAAATTCCGATTCTTTCTCACCGTATCTTCTGTAACTATCTTTTCTCGCCTCTTTCTTTTTCTTTTTCTTTCCTCACAATCAGATCTTTTGTTATCCTTCTCTTGTAGTAGTGCTCTTTTCTACAGTGATCTTTCTCTTGTAGTACTGGTCTTTGTTATCCTTCTCTTGTGTTCTCTTCAATTAGTTAAGCCATTCAGTAATGGATGTTGTGGAGATTTGTGGGTTGGAGTAAATTGGCCTGGGACCACCAAAGAGATTTTTCAAAGTTGACAGAAAAATAATTTCAGAGAGAGTGAGAGGGAGAGAAAATCGTACTAAGAGAAGCATAGTTTTATACTTTGTAACTGCTGTCCAAAAGGCAGAATCATGCCTCTCTAGTTTAGTATATGCAGGAATTTTTTTTGGGTCAACTTTATTAGGAAAGGTGTAAAATTTATAACTAATCATAGGAACAATGCAATTGAACACCAATAATAGCAAAAAATTGTACTGAAATGGTTTGTATAAACACTAAATGAAAAGATACATTGTTAGAACATCTCCATCAGCTTGTGCATAAATGTGCAAAATGGAAAAAATAACTACTTTTACACAATTTGAGCAAAAAAACACCCACATCAGTGGGTGTAAACTCGTTGCACGATTACTGTAGCATGTGCATATAATATCTTAATAATTTTTTCTCTCTCCTCTCGACCTGACTCTCACCTCCCTCTCTCTCTTAGGCGCACAGCACAGCTCTCTCTTTCTCTCATCTCATCAATTTCTTCCTCTAGCTTCCGCCGATCGCCACCACCGCCGATGAGAACGACGTCATGCAAGCCGAGTCGTTGGACGAGTCCGTCGCCTACAACACGAACGGAGTTCTCCAACGGGTTTGTCGCCTAGAATCTCGTGGGTTTTGATCCATTTTTGGTTGTTCTTGAGGCTGTCATGATAGTGATTGTTGGTGTGGGTCAGTGGTATCGGTGATTGTAGGTGTGGGTCGGTGGTATCGGTGATTGTGGAGCGGGTTTTTTGGTTGTTCTTTGGGGTTTTTCGGTTTTTTTTTATTGGGTTTTTATTTATTTATTTTTTTTTTAAAATACTAGTTTTCTTTGGGATTCCGGTGTGATCGGCTTGTGTGGATTCTGGCGTCGATCTTGTTGCACGGTGGGAGGCCGGAGGCGTCGATCTTGAGAGAGATGGTGGCTAATGATGGTGGTTGTGTGGGTTGTGTTGGGTTAAAGAAATGAATATTTTATTTGAATAAATGTGTATAATAGGCAAACTGATGTGGGTATTTTGTAAAAATGAGTGTGTAAAATAGAAAAAAGTAGGTTTTAGATGTGCAAAATGGAAATTTTTTTGCATATACTGATAGGGATGCTCTTACGTGTTTTTAATGGTAGACGTGGCATTAATTTAGTAGTCACGGTTTTCAAACAAATTTACGTAGTCACGTGGTGCAATGAGGAGTGCTCAACAAAAAGTCAAACATTTCGCTTTTATCTATACTATTTAGAAGAGGATTCCACTCTTTGGACTAGACTTTTATGTGATTTAGAAATACTCATAAACCTTAAGTTTAACAAGGAAAAAACTTGAGGACAACCTAGTAAAAATATATCTCTAACTCCACTTAAAATGCCTACAAAATAAGACACTATCCTACTAATTCAAGTCTTCAAAATAAACTTATCCAAAACAAAAAATTTTAAATGGGAAATTATGACACTAGAAAAAAAAAAAAAAAAAAAAAAAAAAAAGCCTCATCACATGCATAAAGTGTGATGAGGCTAGTATTATATATAGATGTATCATTTATAAATATTTTTTGACGAATTTTCCCATGTATAGCACGGGAAAGTGATTAGTATTCATGAATGGGGATCAATACAAAATTACATACTTTGCTTTTGAGAATCTTTTAAAACAGATATTCCTTTCCAAATAATTGTAAAAAAATAAATAATCTTTTATATATATATATATATATATATATATATTGTGTGTGTAATTATATTCTCCATTTTTTATTTCCCTCAATTTGTTTTTGTTTCTCTTTGATTTGTTTGTATTTGTTTCAAGTACCGTTTGTTCACCATCATGAACAAGATGTAATTTTTTTTTTTAATGAAACTATCTATTACCTATCCAAAAAAAAAAAAAAAAAAAAAAAAAAAAAAAAAGAAGATGTGTGGTTATATTCAACACTTAAAACCATATATGGTATCTTCATCTTTAAAACTCAAGAAGACATCATATATAGTTCCATCAACAAGTGGAAGAAGAAGAGTAAGCTCCTTTGTTATTCAGCAAAGCCATCACAATATATAAGGAGAAGGTAAGATTGAGAAGATCTTAAAAAGAGGAGAGATGGTCATCACTCATCAATTAATGTATGGCTTATGACTTTATTATTCAATAGAACTTCTCAAAACGATTGAGATGTTAATGATTTCAATTATCATATTCTTTGAAAATTATGCGACCAAGCTAGTGTTAATTGCCTTAAAGAACGTGGAGCCACTAAACAAAGGGCCTTTGCCTAGTTTGAAAATCTAATATATTCTTGAATAATCATGTTCTATTCACTATTTAGGGTCCTATAGCGGATATTAGTTTCACAGCTAGAAGTGCAGTCATATGCACCACTGTAATGGCTTTTCCGATAGCCTGCAATGTACGGCCTTAAGGAATTTTGAAACGGGTCTTGGAAAACTAATTTTATCGTATACCAGTACGTTTATTAAAACCCTAAAAAAAACGAACAAAAAAAAATTGACCCATCAGATAGCCCATCCCATTAATTATATGTTAATATATTTATATAAGGGTATAACTTTTGAGATAAATACAAACAATTACTTAATAATTCGATTGTTTGCAAACTTTTTTTTTCTTTTCAAATTAGCTATATACGTGGAAACCACAATTTAAGCATATATATATATATATATATATATATATATATATATATATATATAAAATGTTTAAGTTTCAAAAGCTATTGCTCAATCTTCTTTTACAAATGCTAAAAATGTATATTTTGAACCTCTAGAAAGCCTAATAATGTATGGCTTTATCTCATTGTGTATAGAAAAAGAGATTCTTTAAAAAAACGGTTCATAATCAATTATAAATGATTTTAGTAAAATGAATGTAAGGTATAACTTTGTTGAATTAAATTTAAGTTCTGAAATAAAACTTTTTTTTACTACTAATAAATTTTATAATATTTAGCTTGGCCTCCTTGGAAAAAATTTATGGCTCTGCCCTTATCATCTTCTAAAAATTTCTAAGCATAAACCCATACACAAATTATCAAATCAACACAACTAATCAAACCAAATGATATCAAATAGTTTTATCCCAATTCAATTGAGAACATAATAAAATAGCAGTAGTATTACAGCTATTTGTTGTCCCCTATCATCTTCTAAAAATTCTAAGTAGTAGCACCACCATACACAAATTATCAAATCGAATGATTTAGTTAAGATATCAAATAGGTTAGGTTTTATGTTTTATATCAAGGATAGGGGCAAAAGAATAATTAATAAAAATATATTTGTGAGAGACCGGAAAATTTTGGGTGCTCTCAGAAAAGGGTTTAGGCATCGGCACCTTCCCTTTTCAAGATCATCTAAAGTTGCCACTTATTTTATAAGTAAAATAAGAAAATTATACAAACTATAATATATCTTGAATAATACACATTCTCATTAATTAAAAATAATTACATCTTGATAGAAAGAACTTTACATGGCTTGGTTTCCTAGTTACAATCTAATAAAGAAATACAGGGCCTTGTTTCCTAGTTACAATCTACTCAAAATAAAATAAGACACTAAATCTACCAATCTAAGATTCTAAAGTTCGGATGCTAAGTTACGGGATGGGAAGACATTATGCACCTACCTTGTCAGACAGAGTCTGATCTTCTAAACTTTAAATGACCATTAAATACCCATATTCAAAATGTCATATGATGTACAACAAATGCTATATCAAATCCTAGTCCTAGGGTTAAAATGCTATATAAGAACCTTAGATCTGCAACTTTATTTTGTATAAACAAAGGTTTGATGAGAATGCTTGGTGAAAAATTTAAATCTAAGTTTCCATAAAAGAAAAAGAATGAATTTTTAATAAAAATTTAGATCTGGTTTGGATTTTTAAATGTGAGAAAAAAACAGAATTTTATATGAAAAATGCAGATTTGGTTTTGTTTAAAAAAAAAAAAAACAGGTCAGATTTTTATTTTGAAAAATGCAGAGCAGATTTTATAAAAAATACAAATCAGTTTTTTATCAAAAAATATAGACCAGATTTTTGTTTTGAAAACTGCAGAACAGATTTTATAAAAAAAAAAAAAAACAGATCAGATTTTTTATTAAAAACAAACAGACCAGATTGTTGTTTTGAAAACTGCAGAACAGGTTTCATAAAAGATACAGATCAGATTTTTTTATTAAAAAAACAGACCAGATTTTTTTTTTTTGAAAACTACAGAACAGGTTTTATAAAAAATACAGATCAGATTTTTTATTAAAAAATAAACGAGATTTTTGTTTTGAAAATCATGGAGAAAAATACAGATCTGGTTTTAGTTTGAAAAACATGGAGAAAAATGCAGATCTGATTTTAGTTTTGAAAAAACATGGAGCTTTTATGATGGGTTCCCTTGCAAATCTAAAATCTTAAGAAGAAATTCAACCCTAGATCTAGGCATGTTCATTAGCTAATCATGTGAATTTTTCAAAAGCAAGAAGAGAGCATGCAATAATATATGACAAACATGGTTATATAAACACAAAAAGCAACATCACATTCATAGAAAATAAAGCATAGATGAAAGCATGTTTTTGAAATTAAAATAAAAACAAAATCATGTTATGGAAAGTAAAGTTAGAATCATACTTGCATGAACGTATTCTACAAGTAGAGAACTATCCTAAAGATCAAAGAATATGAATTTTTAAGGATCTAAGGCCACTTAACAGAAAAGAAATTCCTAAAGCAAAGCTTCCAGAATTTCTTTAAGATGAAAGCATGTTTTTGAAATTAAAATAAAAACAAATCATGTTATGGAAAGTAAAGTTAGAATCATACTTGCATGAACATATTCTACAAGCAGAGAACTATCCTAAAGATCTAAGAATATGAATTTTTAAGGATCTAAGGCCACTTAACAGAAAAGAAATTCCTAAAGAAAAGCTTCTAGAATTTCTTTAACGTAAAAGGAGAGAGAGGTCAGAAAAAGGGGTCCAATTTCTAATTTTAATTCCCTATTTATAGAGGTTTGATGCTTTGAATATAAGCTAGGTTGAAAACGAATTAGGTCGAATTCTTATCCCTAAAAAATTGAAATAGATCTGTTTTAGCTTGATCTAACGTTTTCTGGGTTGGGCCTCGAAGCTATACCAATCGGCACTAGGGAAGTGCTAATCGGCACTCCAAGAGTGCTGATTGGCACTCTCAAGTGCCGAGCCCAATTCTCAACTTTAGTTCTATCTATACTCTTTTTTAGGAATTTTTTGAATGGGGAATTGTACCTAGACGTATTTTCAACTCATGTTCCAAGATAAATCCCTTTTATTTTGATAATTGGGTCCTTAAAACAATAATTATTTGATAAATAAATATTCTAATTACCCATTTTATTCCTGTGCAACCAAGCTTATTTCTGATAAAAACCTACAACCAATCACACAAATTATTTAATTAATTTTAACCAATTAAAATTAATTTCAATTGTTTAACCAATCAAAATTAATTTCAATTAATCACACGTGACTAGCTTCACCCTCATACAATGCATGCAGACTGTGAAAACTTAATCTTGCGATATCTTTCAATCTGACGATCCGATTTGGGAATCGAGCATATTGTTGTAACCGTTAGAATCTCAAAATCATTTTTATGATATGAGATGAATGATTTAATGCATGAAATGCAACTACGATTTTTGGGTATTTGAAATGGTCATTTTAGTCATCTTCCAAAATTAAATTATGAGTGCAAAATCGAGTGTCTACAATATTATAATATGAAAGATATATGTATTTATAATTTGTTAGTTTTATTTATTTTAGATTTGCTACTAAGTTTAAATTTGTTAGTTTGATTTGTTTTAATATTTTAAGAGTTAGTTTTGATCAACGTTTTTGCTGAGAAGTTTTGATCAACTTGGAATAGTATAATTCTCAAAAAAAAAAAAAAACTTGGAATAGTATAACAAATTTTTTAAATTGTAATAATTTATTAAATAATGAGCTTTAATAATTTATTGTAAACCAAATTTTTTTTATTATGTCTAACAAAATGGTTCCATTAGGTTGGGTTGGTTTTTAGACCTATAATAGATTGGGTTGAAAAATAACTGGAAGCTACCCCGACCCAACTCATGCACACCCTCAAACACGAATTATGCTTCAAAATGTGACCCAATTTAGATGGACCTTTAGGTTTTGATAGCTGAGATCTATTGAGAGCTTTTGTTAATGCTTTATTTATTTATTTTATGTTTTGATAGACTAATTTAAGGTTGTATTTGTGGATTGATGATGTGGCAGTATCTTAATCATTTACTTTAAAGGAAATGTGGGGATTTAAACAAATCTACATCGTACATTACCTTAAGAACTCTAGAGGACCTAATCCAAAAAATGTCAATTAGTTTCCTAAGTCAGTACAAAAATTAAGAATAGTTGTTGAGAGCATAATGTTGCCAACCACCATCACTTTTCATCCAAATTTTGTAAGATGACTAAAACCTTCATAAAAAAGGATCCTAAGTCACTAGTACAATCAAAATTTAGCTCAACATAAGGTCCAAACACCATATGCAATTGGTGTATATGCAATCCTTGCAATTAACCAATAATAATTGTATGCTAAGGCTATGTTTGGCAACATGTAAAATATTTTCCAAGTGTAAAATATTTTCAGGTGAAAATATTTTTGGGAAAGGAAAATATTTTCAATTGTTTGGTTGCATTCTGAAAATTGCTTTGGAAAATGTTTTCAAGTATTTGGTTTCATAGTAAAATGCTCATTTTCTACTAGTTTTTCACACTTTCTCAGCTTCCAAACAAATTTTATAATAGAAAATTTCAATATATAAACTTAAAAAAACAAAACTCAAAACAAAAAAACCATTCATCAAACACTATCATCCTCGGTCAAACTGAGAGAGGGAGGAAGAAAGAGTGAGCGATTGAGGAAAAAAGAGAGGTAGATCGAGAAAGAGATAGAGGCAATCGGTCATGGGTGGGTCGATCTAGAGGCAGTGGCAATGAGATCAAGAGGAAAAAATGACGAGATTGATCATGGATGGTGGCGACGAGATCATGAGTAGACCATCTAACCCAAATCATGGTTGCATGCACGATGGCGGGGCTATGGGCTGAGGACAACGATCTAGGCTTCACCGACGACCAATCTCTCCATGCTTTCGCTTGGGCTTCGCGTGACTCGTGATGCGTGGAGGGGAATGGGGTGGCATGATCTGACCGGATTTAGGGGTGGGTGGTCAGAGTTTGTGACTTTCCCTTCTAGCTCTCTCTCTCTTTTCGGGTGTGAGAGTCCGAAAAATGGGTTTTGAAGGTAAATGGGATCTGTAAATGGTTTTCCGGTGAAGGGGCTCTATTTTACAGTCAAAGGAAATAATTTTCAAGTTGACCATATTTTACATGTGCATCCAAAGATACATGAGGGTGTAAAATATTTTTCCAATTCTATTTACACCTAAAACAAATACAGCTTAAGTCACTAACTCTTTGGGCTTACTTGAAATTTTTTAACTAAATATTCAAAAAAGAATTACAATTTATATAATTAGTCATAATATTCTAATTTCATCAAAACTAAATCTCAAAATACATCAAAGTAAAAAATTTAAACTTATAAGTAACAAAATCTAGAATGAATAAATTAACAAATTTTAAATACATATATATATTTTTTATTATTCATATTTGGTGTTCGCTTGGAACAACATATTTAGTTGAAACTAAAAACTTTTTTGCTGAAAGTGTAGAAAAAAAAGTTAAAAAATAAGCTAAATAGTATAGAAGAACCCATGAATAATATCAAAAAGTGCAGTGGAACCCATAAATATTAGTAAAAATAAGCTAAAAGTGGAAATAAGCTGAAAAATTCAACTTATTCCAAACACACACTTGATAGTGTGAATTGGATCAACTTGTTTGGATTTAAAACTTATTTGATAGTGTGAATTGGATCAACTTGTTTGGATTTAAAACTACCTGAATTTGAAGTGGAAAAAAAAAATTAGAACCCAAACCCATGAAGACCAAATAGGAAGATTGTATCGGAATTGGGTTGTTCAATGGGTTCAATGCACATCACTGTGACCCAACTTTAAGCCCAGCATCCAGACCCAAATTCTCTCCACCACTCCACATTCTTGACTCTACACATTAGTACTCCACAGCCACAACCACAACCACATCTACAACCTTCCTTTCCTCTTTGTCACTCTCTCTCTCTCTCTCTGTGAATTCAGCGGCAATGGCAGACAACAACAACTCAATCCGATGGGGTTCTTTACCTGATGAGATTCTTACCCATATTTTCGTTTTCCTACCCGTCAAATCCATTATTGTTTGTTCATGGAAATCACTAATCCAAAACCCAACTTTCATTTCCACCCCTCTCCACCACTCCCACAACAGAAACCTCCTTCTCTTCTGCCTCTATCCACTTATTCACAAAGTATCCTATGTATTGCATAACAAAGATGACCCTCATTTCACCCAACACTCCAGCTTTGATTACCCTTTCCACGTTCCATTCCGTGTGGTGGGTATTTGTGACGGCCTGCTCTGCCTTTCTGAAGATTTACACTTTTTCTCTATCAGTGAAAGATTATGTCTGTGGAACCCTTGTGTTAGAAAGTTAGTGAACCTTCCTTCACCCAGTGCCACCTACACTGGGTTTCTTGGGTTTGGGTCTGATCCCAAAACTAAAGACTATAGAGTGGTCAGGTTTGTGACTTCAGAAGATAGTCTTGACCTTGCAAATCCTCAACCCGAGGTCAAGGTTTATTCACTGTCCACTGGTGAATGGAGAGTGATTAGGACTGTTTTATAAATTCTAATTATTGATGATTCATTACCTTAATCAAATGACTTTATCTTTACAATAAATTGCTTATCAAGATTGTGGTCATGTTTCCTGCCACTTATAATCTACAAAGTACAGATAGATGTGCTCAATTGTTTCTTTGCTAACAATTTTATGGCAACCTCTTTTAACTCCTTGTTTTCACACATATAATGTTCTTCATGTTCTCCTTATATTATTTATTCAAAAAGTTTCTCATTCTGTCAAATGTAATCTGTTTAAGCTAAAGATTTTGCTTGTACATTTTAATTCTTCTATTGCCTTAAATGCCTATTCTTATTGAAAAACAGTGAGAAAGCAACTCTCTAGCTGGTATTGCTCGCTTTGGGTGATTAAGAAATAAGAACTGAAAATGACCTGTTCATACCTCCCAATGAAGTAGTTATGCTTAGGTGTATTGTTTTGTTGACTCCATTCCATTGTTTTTCTTTTCTCTCTCTTAATCTTTTGTTCATGAGTTAGTATTTTCTATTACACAATTGTTTGACTGTGTAAATTTTTTTGACCCTTTGTGTTCATCATCGTGAACATAAAGTGTTTTACTTCAATAATGAAATTTTACTTACTTATCAGGAAAAGAAAAATTACACAATTGTATGAAGTAGAAGCCAAAGGCTAACAATGGTGAAAACAATAAAGAGAAAAACTACGTAAATAGAAGACATCAACTTAAAACTACTATGGTTTACCCAACTACGAGTTTTGGTGGGTGGGGTCGGTTACCGATAGGTTTTATTGTCTATAAGGAAGCCCAAGGGACTCTTATTTAGAAATGTTCCTTAGGTTATCAAAAATAAAAAAGCATCGGCGGAGTTGTGCCTCTTGCTAAATCATTTGAGTAGCTAGTTGGAAATGTATGAATATGTCATCAACAATATAAAGGGACTTTCTGTCCTTTATTTCATTGTCAGATTTTTCTTTCTTTATTCTTTTCCCCATAAATACTTCGTTTACATTAGTATGAAATTTGGAAGTCGAAGTAGGATTTGTGAATGTGTGAATCTTTGTGCATGTTTGTATGCGCTATCACTTCCAATCTGCATCTTACTGCTTTTTATAACTCACTCTCTCTGTGGAGACCAAACTTTGCAGTGAAGATTAATACTTTCTATTCACAATGTCATTACTCTTATTCACACTATATTCTTCCAATGACTGTATAAGATGGTATGCAATGGACGATTTCATGAATTCCCACAGACATATTCTTTTATCTTCAGTTAAAAAGTTAGCATTCAGTCAAGATCTCCAAGCTCATGCCTGTATAACCTATGGGGACTGTTACCTAGTTTCTGTTGCCAGCCATGGTTTTGTTAAAGGGAGATTGATTTCTGATAATCTAAAAATTAGATAGACTAGGAGGGCGAAAACTTGGTCTGTAGACTTTAAAGTTGATATGAATAAAGTTTATAATGGACATAGCTAGGACTTCATTTTGGATATGGTTGAAAATTTGAATTTTAGTCCTCATTAGATCAACTTGATTATAAATGCATCTGCGAAGTTTCTTATCAGATTCTATTTAATGGTTCCCCGGGTTAAACTTCTTTTCCCTCAATGTGGCTTAAGGGGATTCACTTTCGCCATTATCTTTTGTCTCTGGCCTTATTGGAGGGATAGTTCCAAGGCATTATAAAGGGTAATGATTGCAAGAAGTCTGGATCCTATTTCTCATCTATTGTTTGCGATGATTGCATTACTATTGTTCAAGGTACTAATGATATTGCAAGATGGTGTTTTGAAAATTTTGGCATTGTGACCTTTCTGATAGAATTGGATTGCTCAATATGGAGGATAAGGGCTGTCTTCTACCACTTTTGATAATAATATGAAGCATTAATATGTAAAGTTAAAGAATGCAGAACGTAGTAAAGGAAAGTAAAAAATAATAAACAGAAAGGAAAAACCTTGGGGTTTACCAGGTTTACCACCTAAGGGTGCTTAAAATCACCACCAAGTTAAGAAAATTCTTGATCAGAAAATTTTTATTCAAAATGCAACGCGTCGAACTATTCCTAGCACCTCTTTATAAATTTTGAATTAATTTCGGTTGTGCTTCTTGCATCAGCCAGCATCTTTAGGCCATTATTTAGCTTTCTGAATGCATATCCACATCATTCATATGTAGAGGTGCTCTTCACATTTTTGACAAGTTGCACCCTTTTTCCCCTCTCAAGATTTCACCTAATGTTAAGTATTTGTAATCTTTATATCAATTTTTAATTTTGGTTTTGAACTTTTGGAGAATTTAATCTTTTTAGTTAAATTGTTTTTGGGGTTGGCTTGGACTAGAACGTTGGTCTGCCTAAGCTTGTGTTTTGGTTGCTCAAACATGTGTATTTGCCACTTGTGTCTCAAATAGAACTTAAAACCCCTAATGGTTGACAAGTGGTTTTTCAGCAAATGCAACCAATGCATCAATGTTGGTTGAATTGCCATTTGCAAATCCAAGAGATAAAGCAATGCAAGAATTACTTCAATAGCTTGTATGAAGGCTTTAATTTTTTTCTATATACTGGGGGCATGGCAGAGAAGTGGTTTTGGGAAGGGGCATAGTATTGCTATGCAAATCACTAAATGTGAGGCAGAGTGCAATATAGTCCTAAATTTAAATTTTGAGATGCATCATGGTATAAATAACAACTCATCAGCATATAGAGTGTACCTTTTGGTCGAATAATATAGTCATAGGCCATACATTGCGTCACTGTCTAGAAGAGCAGAAGAGAATATGATTATTCAAGAAAATAATATTTATATTATGAACTATTAGACATGGCAAAACGGGCAGGGCTGGTCGGGTCAATCGGGTTGCGGGTCAAAACGGGTCATTTTAAGTAGGTTAAAAACGGGTTTAGGTCGGGTCGGGTTGACCTGTATTTTTCACATGAATTTTTTTTTTTTTTTTTTTAAAGGAAAACAACATGTATTTGCCATTTAGAAAGTCATGCAACAAATTACTTAATGTAAAATGCATTACTTTGAATTCACCACTTATATCAAAAATGAATTACACTTATTAATACTTATTCAATAATTTTAAAATCATACAAATCCTAACATTGGAATCTAAAACAAAATAACACAAAGATAAGTAAAACAAATACACAAGTTTTATTTCTACACAATATTAACATCCCAAAATATAAAACAAAATTACAAATGACTTATTGGATAATTTATTTGACAAAGAATAAAAACATATAAGAAATTTACAATCATGAAAATTAATTTTATAATCTATTGTCAATTGTGGTTGACACTCTATTTCAATTTGAGATATATATTAAAGTTTGATTGTTTACTTATTTATATATGGTCTCTTTTATGAATATCATATCATTGTTAAGCAATACACACTCTAGAAAATATCATAATCTATTTTGAAAAGCCGTTTATTTTGGACATAAATTGTTAAAAAATGGGTCTAAGCATTCATAATTTATGTTAATTTGATACTTTGACTTCACTATTTTCACACTTGTGATTGTTTCTCACACATGTCTACAATTTTAAATCTATGTTTTTAGTTGTATTGTATTCAGATTATCTTGGTATGCACTTTGCTATTTTATATCTAAAAATCTTTACTCATTACAAAATGCTCAATCATTCATCTTTCAATTAATTTGCATACAGTTATATAAATGTCTCAATTGTTTCCCTAAAGCTCACAACAAATAATTAAACCAATTTTGTCTTAATTTTATTATTTTTTTTACAACAAAAAATTTTTAAAAAATGGTTCAGGTTCGAGTCGGGTTGGGTCGGGTTGACCTGCAAAAAACACGGGTTGGGTCACGAGTCAACCTGTTTTTGCTTCGGGTCAAAAAATTGGGTTTGGATCAGGTATTTTCAGGTTAGGTTGGGTTGGGTCAGGTTAGAAAATTCTAACCGTTTTGCCATGTCTATGAACGATGTATGTTCTATTCATTAGTGTGGCGCATTACTACTCTAAACTAATATGCGCCATATTAGTTTTGCCAAAGAAATAAATAACAACTCACCCTTAAAAAGAGAATTGACAACAGCTTCGGAATCACCCTAAAAAATCAAGTGATTAATCCCAATTTCTTTGGCAAATAAGACTCCTCTTCTAGCCGCTAGCATCTCCCGGACAGTCACCAAGTATAGTATTGGGATTTTCTCAGATAGAGAAGCCATGACCTCACCATGGTAGTTTCGGATCATCACTCCTATGCACCATCAAAGTAAGTCTTGAAAGTTTCAGCAGTAGGAGGTTTCCAAACTAGTGGCTTGTGGAATTTCTTAAACTCCAACAGATGACATTAGTTTTATCAGCTAACCTGTTCAGTGGTATAACAGCCTCATTTAAGCGGCTTTTGTTGTGTCAAGTTCATAGGTATGAAGTAGTAACAGCAAACAGTTCTGTTGCATGAGGTTGGTTTTGGATTAGAGCAAATAAATCAGGGAATGAACCAAGGGAGATTAGAGCAAATAAATCAGGGAATGAACCAAGGGAGATAATGGCCCGATCCATCCATCTAAAATCCTAATTCCACATCGGCTGAGTAGGTTTGCACTCCCAAGGAGCTTGTAACAACAAATCCTACACTTTAGCTTTTCGACATTATATAAATTTGATCGAAAAGCTCTCATTGACGTTGTAATGTTTACTTGCTCTAAGAGGATGAATCATGTTGTGATTTTCAAGAGCAGCCGGTTGTTCCTCATCATGTGCTTGTGTGTTTCTTATTATAATGTGGTATTCCAGTGTTTTTACATCCACTTGATTTTTCTTCTTTTATCAAGCTAGGGTATGCTTGCATAAATGGACCTAAAAGAATGGTCAATTGGACCTTAAATTTAAGTGCTTCTGTGATAGTTTTAGATGTGAGTTTACAAGTTTTATAACTCCATCAATAAACTGCTAAGCTTTGAAATTTATCTCAAGAGATTTAATAGCCATTGAGCTTTAAAATATCCAATAAAAGACAACATTGAGCTTTATGATTGTAGGTTTTAGGAACTCAATTTTCCAATAATGTAATTATCACTAGGAATGGAAAAAAAAAAAATGTACCTTGGGATACATGTCAATGGCTCTATTGAGGTTGTCATCATAATACTGAGCATCTTTTGGCAATGCTTCTGCAAGTGACTGAAAACTTTTTGCACCAAGATTCTCATCCCTTGCAACTAAGGTAAGAAAAAAATCAATCGATCTTCCAATGGAAAATATTTTTGCAATGGGTTTGTTAAAAACAAAAAGAAACATAATGTTAGGACATATGTGATTCACTTGTTAGGAACATATGTCACTATTTTATGTAATTGGCTAATCTTTTGACAAAACGCACTTAACTTGTATTTGGGTAGATATAGGATGTGTTTAATACTTCAAGAAACCTTGTTTCAAGATCAAGTGTTAAAGCCATGCAAGTCTGTCCAAGATTCAAGCTAAGAAAGTGCCTGTCATTGAAACTCGACAGCTAGCATCTATCGAGCTTTAAGAGCTGTTCCAGCCCCGTGGCTCGACAGCAGCTCAACAGATAGCTATCTATCGAGGATTATGAAAAATAGAGTTTTAGATCTGTTTTGACTCCAATTCATGATTATGTGTTTGGGCTTTCTTTTCTCACAACCCTAGACATATAAAAGAATTATTTTAAGGGCTGTCAATGGTGACACAAGTTGCACAAGTGTTGAGCAAAGTTTGTTCAAGCAAATTGTGATTGGAGACAGAATTTGCCCTAGTTCATCTCTCTTGTGAAGAAGTTGCTATGTTTGTACACCGTAGGGTTTCGTGACCAAGCACCTTCTCGATCTACATCGTTTGGATGAACTGAAGAACTTTGTTGCCGACAATCTTCTCTAGTTGGTGATTGAAGTCGCGTACTGGGATCCGAGCAATTGGTTAATCACGTACTAGGAGCCATGCATCAAAAGGAGAGATTGTCACTACAGAACAAGTCCAATTGGGTATTGAGGTAAGGGTTCAAATGTAGGTTGGTATAAGGTACTGGGATTCCTTTACTTATAACCGCTTGTTTTGATAATAGTGAATTCTCGAGAGTGGTGACCTTAAAATCACCCGGTGGGATTTTTTCCGTGTTGGTTTTCCCCATTCGTAAACAAATCACCGTGTCAATTTAATTTCCACTGCACTTAGTTTAATTGTGATTTGTTTGTGCTACCACGTACTTTGCATATTAATTTGATTAATTAATAAACTTGGCTAATTAATCAATTGATTAATCACAAGGGGTCAATACGTTTTTGGCCTATCACATAAGATTCTGCCACCCTAGCTAATAACAATTCCCTCATCATAACCTTTATCATTGTCTCCATAATTCTGTACCAAGAGATCTGAAACATGACACTACTCCAGCGTAGAAGCAATTCTTCTAACATATTCAATAATTCAGAATTTATTTTTAACCTTAAACCAACCTTGAGAAGTTGTACAAGGTGTAGCAGAGAATTTAAAGAAACTGAATTTTTTTCCATAGGGAGCACACTAATCAAGCATTCAGTTGTAACTCTCTGTAAGTGATGATTTAGAGGTTTGGAGGCCAAATTGTTAAGTCGAAAAGTATTTTGGAAAAGCCATCAATGAATTACAAATGATCCACCAGAAGGAATGAAACATCTTCAAACCACCAATTATCACATCTTTTTTATTTATTATTTATTTTAAGTTTTGAATTCTAAATATTATTTGCTAGAACATACAAGTACTGTACATAATTGTTTCCAAAACCAAGTTCCTTTGGATGTGGGAAGGAATTCGAAGCAAAGACTTCTGTAGCCCATGCAGAAATGGTGTCACTGCTTCTGAAAATATAAAAATTTCCTTCCACGATGTAAGTATTAAGAAGCTTATTAAAAGCATCTGTCTTGGATATTAGATTTCCTTGTTCAAGATTGTCACTCCTTTTCTAAGGAATGAGTAGAAAATATAATGGAGAAACATTGGCTGCTATTAGCCATCCATCCATAACAAAATTTAACTACTAATTCCGAAGAATTGGTTACACCTGGTAATTGGAAGATTGTTTTGTTGGATAATGGGGCTAATGCCTCTCTTGCAGTTAATTTGGAATACTAGTCTATTCAAATGTACACTTCTTGAAACAATATGGAGCTGACATAAAATAAAAAAAATAAAAGAAGAAATATTTATTTGAAGTTTAATGCATTTGAACATGTTATCTTTAATGCATAACAAAGATATTATTTTCAGTTTATTAGTTAAAATATTAAGCATATCTAATATCTTGAATGATTAATTGATAAGATTTCACAGCTAACTCCATTTTAATCGGGATTAAGGCTTAGTTAAGTGAGTGCAATCAAGATGTAACAGTTAAGGTTTTTAAATCTTTTACCTTTTTAGACTAGTTGAACAATTTTGAGAATTTTGAATTACAATAATATAGCCTGCTTTCAAATCTAACAAGAAAGGAGAATGAGTTCATTTGATTGCTATGTTTTTCTTGTTTGGATTGAATATAGAACACCATATGGAAGAAAATATTCTGGATTATTCAATATATTAAATGAAGATTTTAAGAGGCTTGATGTCAGCTTTACATTTGAAGCACAGAGAGATTGATTCATCCTCTATTGAGAACAGACTAATTGAGTGCACCTTGTGCAAATAACTTTTGTCGAGACAGTCCTGTAGAGAATAAATGGAACTTGTTGCCATAAAAGGATCATATCTATGTAAATATTACAACAAGTACATCGTCAACATACCATAAAAATGTGTGCATAGAGAGGAGGGTGTCTTAAAAAAGAGAAGTTGGGGGGGGGGGGGGGGGGTTGTTTTCTGGAAAAATGACATATATTACGCTTCCCACCATATATCAACCCACAATTGGAATTTTCACTGTCAAATTGAAGCTGTATTGGTTGCTGCTCATACAGACTGCATACATATATAAAAAGTTGGGACTTATACCCGGGATATACAAATACAAATTCAGGTATATAATAGACATAAGTACAATGCTAGCCTCCTTACCGAGATTGTGCAATATTTAGTTTTAGGTGAAAAGAGTGGATAGAATGGGGC
Source organism: Quercus tomentella (assembly GCA_028535165.1). NCBI lineage: Eukaryota > Viridiplantae > Streptophyta > Magnoliopsida > Fagales > Fagaceae > Quercus > Quercus tomentella. The sequence goes on along the minus strand of JAPQVY010000012.1, from coordinate 42,740,994 downwards.
CAACACCATGAGAATATCTTGTTCGACAATCACATCCACTATAGAGATTCACTAACAAAAGCACCTTTTCTATCAGTGTCACTCTAAAAATGCATTTAAGAAAATTGTTCATTTGATGAAAATATTTCTCGTTAAAATATTTTTTAAAAAAAAATGAAAGGAAAGCTGTCCCCCAACCATTCAATAATTTCATCTTTTGTTCTTATGTGAATAAATGATAAGAACTCTGCATTATCAGGTGTGCTACAAATTCATAAACTAAATATAACTTATTGTATCAAGTTTGAAAAACTAAGAGAGCTCAAAATATATTTAGGCCCAAAGAGCCTTTGAAATAATAAGATGTCATTAGTATTTCACTATTCTCCTTTCGGTTCCCCTGGTTCAATTCCATCTTACTATTAATTTTAAATATATATAGTAGGATCCATAGCATTTCAATATTCTATAATAAAAAATAGCATTTGAATACCCTCTAGTTTTTTAATGCCTCTAGTAATTCTTATCTCTCACAACAAACTGATAACTATTTGCTGCCTCCTACCTTATTGGGAAAATTCTAAGTAATAACACCAACATACGCAAATTATCACACCAAATGAGATTTAGTTAGTAAGATTTCAAATATTTTGGGTTTTTGTTTTATATCAGGGAAAAGGCCAAAAGAGTAATTAACATAAATATATTATTGTCGGACCGTGAGTCATGTCATTCCACCTCAAAACCAATTGGTGATAAAGAAGACATACTCAAATCTTTTATGGCATTCAATATCACGCCACGCAGGCTTGTTTTTAGAGTGGTTGTAGGGAGTTAAGTTATGGTCCCCCCAACAATCTCTCCCTCACAATAACACTCTCATGTCTCAAACTCATAACCTTGACTTTGATACCATTTATTGGACTGTGAGTTGTGCCATTCCACCTCAAAACCAATTGGTGATAGGGAAGACACATTCAAATCTTTTATGGCATTCGACATCAAGCCAGACGCGCCTGTTTTTAGAGTGGTTGTAGGGAGTCAAATTTTGGTCTCCCAACAATTATAATATGAAAGATGATGATGCCAAAATTCGTCAATGAATCATACAGTCCTCACGTGCTCTAGACAAAACTTGCGAAACGGAAACAAAAGAGACCTTACAGAGAGTACCAGTGTGGTACCGGCCAAATATCCTCCAAAGGTTAAGTTAGAGAGAATTTCTACAACTCTAAAGTGCCAGAGCTGGGAAAAATTACACGTACCTTGATTTGTGAGGGTTTTGGGGTTTTTATAGTAGTATAGAGTTGACCTTAATTTCTTGGTGGAGAAGGTATTTCCTTGTAGGGAAGATCCTCATTAATACTCGCAATTTACGGGATTCTTTCCTTGTAGGGATTCCTCTGATTATGGTGGGACGTAGAGTGCAAGACATTTTCATACTAGAATTCTTGGAGACCACTCATTCCACGAAGATGCCACATAGAGGCCATGAAGGTGACACGTGGCTTCAGCAGACCGTCTCTCTTAGGTCCGTCTACCTTGAGGAATCTAACCGTCGTACCTCCTCTTCGTCCAGGTTATAAGTCCGTCTACTTCAAGGAGTCCAATCCGTCGTATCTCCTATCTGTCCAGGTCATGAGCCCGTTCACTAGTTCTTTAGGACGCCAATAAAGTGATGGGTAAAAGCTGTTAGAAAAAATAAGCTATAAGTTGGCTTATAAATGCATCCCAAACATGCATGAATATCTAGTAATTAATAGTTTCTAAGAACTAAAAATCATAGCAACAATAATACATGTCATTCAACACTAGAAAAAGAAAAATATGAAGTTCAAAAACAAAAAGAAAGAAAAGAAAAAAAATTCACAATCTCTGTTTTTAAAGTCAAATTCGACAAGTAATTTCTGTGAACTGCTTTTCCTAAGAAGAGATTTCTATCAACTTGAGAGACAAGAACACTTTACTACTTTTGTAATTCTTGGACACTCCAATCCAAAAAGGTGGGGGTGCATAATTGTTAGGTTCTAAGATTTTAGGAACTAAATGTATTAGAACTTCAATTTGTAATGTGTTGGCAAACCATGATCAAAACTTAAAGTCTAGATTTAGACTACTCAAAGTGTGTTTATATGTAAAGTTGGAATCAAGTGATTGTAGAATTTACTAGACTAAATCTGCAAGGCTCAATCGATCGAAAATTAGACTTGATCGATCAAACCTCGTGCAGATTGTTTTTTTTGCAGAATTTCCAACTCAGCCCAAACCCATATGACGTGTAGAGTTTTATATTTTACTCCAAGTATAAAAGGAAAAACCCTAGCTACGTTTTAGACGTTGTTAGTGTGTGTTTGTATTCAGCTTCTGCGTCCACGTTTAGCGTTTCCTGCGTTTCAGCTGTTTTTTTTTTAGCCGCACTTGTTGACCTTTTGTCCGTGAACAGTGCATTTGTGCACTGTTCACGGACCCACAAATTACACTTTTCAGTAACTTTTTCATTAAAAATGGGTCCCACGATACTATTCACACATTTAAAAATTATTTTGCTACAGTGTTTTCAGTTTTCAGTTTTCAGTTTTCAGTTTCAGCAAAATAAGTTCTATCCAAACACACCCTTAATATGCTGTGTGTGTGAATCTTCTGTGAGATCTAGAGGTGTTTACCTTCATAAACACTTAGGGTTATTAAGATCAAGATTGATGCCAAGAACTTGGTGATCTTTTCAGTTGCTGTTGCAAGAGCTTAAAGAAAAACACAAGTAGGAGAACTTGTGGTTGCTATGGATCAAGGAAAGAAGTAGTCCGTGGACTCAGAGCTGTCACGTGGTCGTGGTAGTAAGTTTTCTACACGAGGAAGCAATAGGATGTTAGTAGTCTAAGTCTTATTGTACAAACTTTAATTCTTTCATAGTGGATCTGTTTTACCTTGACGATAACTAGGTTAAATCCTTCCTAGGTTTTTTATCAGTTTGGTTTTCTTGGGTTATCATATCATGTGTTCTTTATATTTCTACACTATTTACATGATATGATTTGAATGTGTTAACCTAGATTTGAATAATTTATCTAAATAATCACTTGGCTAAATAACTAGGTTAAATAACTTATGTTTCAGGGGTCTAAAAATGTACAATAATAGTTTTTCCCATCATTAAGTAGCTTATAGCCAATCTTGACTGAATCATTCTTGGAAAATGCTACCTAAATATGTTGGATACTCTCATTCTTGGAAAATTCCACCCAAACATTTTTATTTTTATTTTTACGGATACAACCCAAAACGTGTTGGATATTCTAAATCCCACTTACACAAAATATCTACTCCTACTTTGGATGGACATTTTATTGATTCAAAAATACCCCTACACCCCTAGGTTAGAAAAAAACAAAAAAAAAAAAAAACTAAAAGACAACCCGATAAAAATGCTTCCCTAACTCTTATGTACAATATTGCCTGCATAATAGGACCATTTTCTTGTTGGTTTTCAAATTTAATCCGAACTTCAAATTTATTCGGTCAAGAATTTTAATTTTTAATTTTTAAAATTTGTTTAGTAGGGGATTCTACTAACCAAAAGTAATTTATCGTAAACTCTCAATCATGATTTTTCATTTTATATTAAAAAAACCCCATGCTTTAGGGTTACGGAAATTGAATGTAATAGTAACACTTGAAAAGAAATTTCTACAACAGTTATTATGTTAAAGTCTGACAATTTTGATTTTCTTTTAATGGGTGTAGATGTTATGGCATATCCAATCTAACCGTCTTGCCATCAAATTTTTACTACTTATCAAAAAAAAAAAAATTACGAGACAATTTTTCTTTAAGTGATAATAGGTTTCCTTTTCTTGAAAATTAATAAGACACTAACTCTAATTTAATATATCTCACACAATTTTTTTTTTTTTTTTTTTTTTTTTTTTTTTTTAGGATATATATCCTACACGTTAGACACATTTCCTAAAAATTAGTACACACTATCTCTATTTAAAAATATCTCACACCTCTCTTTTTATTTTAGATTGTCTCTCCATTTGTTCCCACCCTTATTGTGGTAGTAGTTTAGTACCACAAAAAGAATCAAATTCTATCTTTGTTTTTTTTTAATCTCTATGTATTTATTTCACTATGTTTACAATGGTGGTTGTTGCATTTAGGTTAATATGTTAATAATTATGGTTTTTTTTCCTTCCTTTTTTTCTAAATTAGTTTTTATGAACAGGTTGTGAGTGGGATTGCTTTGCCATTGGAGTCCAATACGATATGCATGGAGTAAAGATGGGCAGGTGGCCCTGGTGGAAATTAATAGCTTTTAGCCAATCTTGACCAAATGATTCTTGGAAAATACTCTCCAAATGTGTGGGTACACAAAAAAAATTAGCTAGTTTCTTAATTTATTGATAGAAATAATCGTTAAGAAGTGGAGTGGACATCATAAATTTAAATTCTACTATATTTATAAAAAAAATTTAATTTCTCAAAGAAATAAATTCAAGTTATTTGTGTCAGCATGACAACTTGTACACTCCTATCCAAGTGGTGGGTGTGCATCATTTAACTTTTTGACCAAAATTGATGGAATGATTGTTGGACAATGCCAAGTCTATCATATATGTGTTGGATACTCTAATCCAACACCTCATGGTCCTGCAGGCATAAATGAACCTGCATTATTGTTCAGTTTTTTTTTTTTGAAGTGTCAGTTTTAAAAAATGCTTAGTGGAAAAAAAAAAGTATTTGGTAAAAGCTGTTAGAAAAAATAAGAAATAAGTCGGCTTATAATGCATCCCAAATGTGCACGAATCTTTAGTAATTAATAATTTATGAGAACTAAAAATTGTAGCAACAATAATACATGCCATTCAACACTAGAAAAAGAAAAATATGATGTTCAAAAACAAAAAAAAAACAAAAAGAAATAAATTCAACATCCCTTTCTTTTAGTCAAATTGGACAAGTAATTTATGTCAACTGCTTTTTTCTAAGAAGAAATTGCCAAAGGGGAAGATTGTTAAGGATAGATCTAGGAGGTGTTTAATACTTCAAGAAATATGTTGTTCAAGTCTAGTATTAAAGCCATGAAGATTGGACCAAGAAACAAGTGAAGAAAAGCTGTTCACTAAAGCTGGACAGATAGCTCGACACCTGTAGACAGATAGCTCGACAATTGCTCGACAGATAGCTATCTATCGAGGTTTAATGAGGCTCGACAGATACTATCTATCGAGGTTATGGGAATTCAGATTTTCAGATTTGATTTTTGGCCCATGCTTATGTATTTGTGTAGGTTTCTTTTCTCACAACCCTAGACATATATAAGACTTATTTTAGAGGCTGTCACATAAGAGAATACAAAGAGAACATATGCAAAAGGTGATCGATGCCTTATTCTCTCTGAAAGAAGTTACTGTGTCTTTGCGCCTTAAGGTTTTGTAACCAAGTGCTTCTTGATCCTCATTGTTGATGAAATGAAGAACTTTGCAGCCAACATTCTTCTTCCTCAAGTTGGTGAGTTAGTCACGTACTAGGATCCATGCAACAAAAAAGGGTGGTGTTCATATATTGAAGAGTTCAGAGGTTCTGAAGCGGTAGAAGGTTTCTGCTGTAAGTTCATCTACGGGGATTGTAGAGTCTAGGGACAAAGATTTTGTACTAGATCTGAAACTTCTCTTTACTATAGTGGATTGCTTTTTGGGAAGGTTTCCCCCCAGGTTTTTTACTGTGAAACTAGTTTGTTTCATTGGTTTTCCTAGGTTATCATATCTTGTCTTATTTACTTTTCCGCTGCATGATTTTGACATGATATTGATATTAGTTTGTTTTAGCAAAGTTTATTCATAATAAATCTAATTAACAACTTGAGTTTAAAACTTGTTAATTCTATAAACCGGGGTTTAAATTTCCCAAACAATTTTCTTCTTGAAGGTTCTCTTCCAAGGTGTAATTGGAGCAGTAGTTCCCTGAAGTTCTTAAATCTTTATCAGATAAGCTTTTCAAGAGAATTACCTGATTCTATCGGCAATCTAAATGTTAGGACATATGTGATTCAATGTTAGGAACATATGTCAATATTTTATATAATTGGCTAATCCTGTTAAATTACCAATTCTCCCAAAAGCTTAAGCTTTTGGGACAATTGGTAATTTAACATGGTATCAGAACAGAAGATCCTAAGTTCGATCCCTAGCTTTGTTCTACCTCCCATTTAAAATGTTAAATTCCCACTTGTTGGGCCCCCAATTATTAAGGGGAAGTTTAGGCCCACAAGTGAGGGGAAGTGTTAGACTTAGGGTTAAGTGAATAAATTCACCATCTCCTAATAGCTTAACCTTTTGGGACAATCGGTAATTTAACATGGTATGGAAATGGTGAATTTATTCACTTAACCATAAGTCTAACACTCCCCCTCACTTGTGGGCCTAAACTTCCCCTTAATAAGTGAAGGCCCAACAACTGGGAATTTAACATTTTAAATGAGAGGCAGAATAAAGGTAGGGATCGAATTCAGGATCTCCTGCTCTGATACCATGTTAAGTTATCGATTCTCCCCAAAACTTAAGCTTTTGGGACAATCGGTAATTTAACAAATTCTTTGACAAAATGTACTTTACTTGTAATTGGGTAGATCTAGGATGTGTTTAATGCTTCAATAAACAAGGTTTCAAGTTCAAGTGTTAAAGTCATGCAAGTTTGTCCAAGAATCAAGTAATGAAGTGCTGGATTTTAAATCTCAACAGCTAGCATCTATTAAGGTTTAAAAGCTGCTAAAACCCGTGGCTCAACAACTATCTCGATAGATGGCTATCTATCGAGGTTTATGAAATTCAGTTTTTCAGAGCTGATTTCAATCCAATTCGTCGGTATATGTTTGAGCTTTCTTTTCTCACAACCCTAAACATATATAATGATTATTTTAAGGGTCGTCAAAGATTACACAAGTTGCACAAGTGTGAAGAAAAGTCTTGTTCATGCAAATTGTGACCTGAGACAAAATTTGCCCTAGTTAATCTTTTTTCTTGAAGAAGCTACTGTGTTTGTACACCGTAGGGTTTTGTGACCAAGGAGCTTCTTGATCTTCATTGTGTGATGAATTGAAGAATTTTGCAGCCAACATCTTTCTTAAGTTGGTGATTAAGTCGCGTACTGGGATCTGTGCAATTAGTTAGTCACATACTGGGAGCCATGCATTGAAAATGAGAGATTGTCACTACAGAATAAGTCTAATTGGGTATAGGGGTAAGGGTTCAACTGTAAATTTGTATAAGGTACTGGGATTCCTTTACTTGTAACCGCTTGTTTTAATAATAGTGGATTCTTGGGAGTAGTGACCTTAAAATCACCTGGTGGGGTTTAAGCCATGTAGGTTTTCCCCATTCGTAAACAAATCACCGTTTCAATTTAATTTCCGCTGCATACTTAGTTTAATTGATGATTTGTTTGTGCTGCCATGTACATTGCATGTTAATTTGATTAATTAATAAACTTGACTAATTAATCAATTAATATATCACAAGGGGTCAATACGTTTTTGGCCCATCACTAAAGTCCTTGAAGCATTTGGATCTCTCCTATTGCAATTTGAAAGTTCAAAAACGTGTATAAACACCTTTGAACGTTTAGACCCCCAAATTACAACTTAACCAATTCAAGCAATATGTCAAACAACTAGTGTGCGGAAACTTAACATATGCTATAATATGGAATTGGTAAACACTATCTAAGCCAAAACAAAATATAATCCACAGCAGATAATAAAAAGGCAAAGATAGAGAGGAAGGAAGATGCAAACACAAAGACAACACGCGATGTGTTATCGAAGAGGAAACCGAAGCCCTCGGCGTAAAACCTCTCTGCCGCCCTCCAAGCGGTAAACAATCCACTAGAAAATACAGTTGGGATACATGGACAGCAATAGACCCTCCAAGCCTAATCTACCCAGTGCACCTAAGCCCTCCAAGCTTCTTGCTCCAACGAGGTTGCGCCGAACCTTTTTCTTTTCTAGCTTCCCGGATTCCGCTACTAGACCATAGCATCAACCAATGAATATTGGTTCCTTCCTAACTGCTTCCCAGAACACCAAACAACCCTCTCACAGTAATGGATATGGTGAGAACAAGGTTATGGTAAAAAGGCCTCTCAAGGATTTGGCAATGGAGAGGAAGAGAGATGAGGAATTTGAAGAGACTCTAATGTATAGATTGTGGGTGAATCAATCTTGTTTTTCTTTAGGGTTTCTCTCTCAAAATTCTCTCTGGAAGCTCTCTCACAATCGTGGGTAAAAGGGGTATTTATACTGGAGTGGGAGAGGAATGTGAAACGTCAGGTTTTACAAAACAGGGGTGGCTCGCGGCTTGACTAAGTCGCGAGATCCAGTCGCAAGATAACCGTATGGCCAGTTGTCCTGTTTTGTCCTATAGTGCTCCAGCTTGCATGACTATTCACCTTCCAGCATGCTTGGTACGTGTGCTGCGTCTGGCGGCTTGCAGCCGCGAGTCACCCGCGAGTCCCAGCCGCGAGTCTCTGTTTTCTTGCACACTCTTGAGCAATCTTCACTCTATCTCACTCACTACCCTTACATCAAACCCACCTAAATACAGGGTTACTAAATACTGAATTACAAGCAAATTTGGCACGGAATAAAGCCAATTAGATGGTTGAATAAATTCAACCTTACAATCTCCTCCTTTGGCTATTCCGTGACAAAACCCTAAAACAGACTCTAGACTTAACATGTGAGTTGGGAACAGTTGAACAAAACTCACTCACACCTAACTCTAGAAGCTGTGAAGCACTTAAATCATATGAACATAATACTCCTGAAACACAACAATACACCATGATCATTGTAGGCAGAAAATCATAACATGCATATGAAACAGGCAATATGTGATCAAGCAAAGATGGAGTTAAGAAACAAATCATGGCTTGATCAACCAAGTGAACACCACAAGGTAGTGATCACAGTGCTCATTCACACTTGGAATGAACACAAGGACATACAAGTTAACAAGCACAAGGCAAGACACTTGTATGTTCAACACTCAACCAATGCATAGTACACAAGGTATATGCATCTAGGAACAATCCTACAAGGGCACAAGAGTGACAGTACAAAAATCAAAATGCAAGACATTTAGATTAAAGTACTGATTTCAACATAGCATAAAGGCTGCAATTAAGCAAGGTACATACCATAAAGCCTACAAACTATGCATAAAACAATAACCCTAAAAGCTTACAAAAGCAACATGGGTATAGACAAAAAAAATCCTAAATAACATCATCAAAATATGTTAAAGTTTAAACCAAGAGTATAGATAAGAGTTAGAAACAACTATACACCAAAAACACAGTGTATCAAACCCATAAAAACACTAAAAGTCCAACAAACAAAACCTAAACCTATAAGTTTAGAGAATAAGACTTAAAACAAAAGTATGACAAAAGTATGTGTGAACTCCCCCTATCACTATGCACACTTATGCTCACTTCCCTTTGAACTTTCTCCCCCTTACTGAATGCTCTCCCCCTTTTTGGCACGAATAGCTAAAGGCTCTCGTCCAACCTTTGTTGAATAGCATCTAGCTGATTCTCCATAGTCTCAAGACGCATTTGTAGATGGTTGTTTGTGGAGTAGAGAAGTGCCACAATCTCATCAATGCGTTTCTGAATATGCTCAAGTACACTGCCCACTCTATCAGTATGAGGAGCAGTCTGTGCTTGCGGAATACTAGCCTGTGAAGCTTCAGGAGCAGCACGCGAAGTAGATGTGGTATGTGCAGGTGTCTCTGATTCAGGGGCAGATGGAGTAACCGGAGAGATGTGAGCACTCCTTGGTGTTTTAGAGGAGTGACTTCTGCTAGCTTGAAGAGTGAACATGGAAATAGGACGCTGACGGGTCAACATCTTTCCATCTGCAGGGGGAATAATGCCTTCACGAAGAATGAGCTTCATGATTAGACTGCAAAATGGAATGATTCCTCGAGCTGCAGTTCGACAAGCGGTCTTCCCTAAGGTGTAGTAGATGTGAGCACATATATCAATGGAGGCTCCTGTAATAAGATCACAAAGGAATAGAGCTCTCCCAAGATTGATGAATGTAGTGTTGGACAGTGGGTAGAGATTGGTGAACATGATCAACTTCAGAGTGGTCAGCTCTGGTGCAAACTTTGCGGTGCTGATGGATATTCCTGCACTTGATACTTCATGATTGGATCCTAGGATTTATAGAATTTCTCCAACCTCTGGAGTTCGTTCATCGTAAGGAGTTAGATCCACATTCTGAGGTCTGGTGATGCCGAGAAGATCTGCGATGGAGTTCGGAGTGACGATAAACTCCTTTCCTCTGACCCAGAAAATTAGTTCAGCTCCAAGATCAGTTGTATTGGAGAAGGCTTCCTTAACCAGTTCAGCCATTGGATCGTCAAAGTTCCCAAACAAGTTTGCCCAATCTCGTTTCTCAAAGATTCGAGGGATAAAAGTGGTCCCTAAGGTGTTAAACTCCACCACCCGTTCCACTATAGTAGTTGACTTGTCAAAAATGTTTGAGTAGACGTGTGAGGTAAGCGGAGTTCTGAACCTATCCTCATTGGGGTCTTGAGATGCCTGTGATGATAGTCGAGTCCTTTTAGCAACTGGTGTTGCTGGATCGTCAGCAACAATGTCCTTTCCCCTGGAAGATCGACGAGACATCTGCAAGAGATCAGGCCCACAGCAAAGAACCAACAGCAGTACCACACAAGATAAATGTCAACAAGATTCAGTGCTAATTGAAGGAAAAAAAAAAATTCCAAAACATAAATACAAACTGAAGATAGTGCAGACCCAACCAGACTTCCAACAATACAAAGGAGCACAAAATGACAGGTGCAGGAAAATGGTGATAGTGCAAAAGAGCATAGATAACCACATATTCAAAGATAACTGTCAATGAGACAGTCGACCATGACCATGAAATGCACACAGAACAACTCATACAACCACAATAGAGCAAAAGACAGATCAAAGTCATACGTACTCACAAATGGAGTAAAACCCAGAAGACATTATCAAACCCATATCCCAAATGAGTGAGAGGACCCATCAAACGACAAAGCACAATGTAACCAACAATAGAGTAAATCAGAATCAAACACAACCCACAAAAACTAGTACATTCAACAAAAAATCGAGCACATTAAGATTCTAACAGCAATAGCAACTCATAGACAAAGCAACAAAATAAAACTCAAAACATAAATATGTAGTGAGGAATAGAAAACCCATACCTTACTAGATGATTTTGAGAACAAATGGAGCAAAAATGATGTGAGAAACTGGAGGCACAGTGTATGGGTAAGAGCAGTTTTAGAAAGACAATGAACAGTCACATGAGTTCGAGGGAAAAACTGGAAAACGCTTTTAAAAACTGTCCCTATTTTTGCCAAACACGCGTTTTTCGCGACTGAGGTGAGTCGCCAGCAAGTCGCCAGGTTGAGCCGCCAAGACCCTCAAAGGAAAAATTTTGAAAAAATTTTTCTAAGTGTTTTTCGCGACTGGAAGGTCTACCCGCGAGTGAGTCGCGAGCTGAGCTGCGAAAATCTCTGAGTAACCCTCGCGACTAGGCCTTTCACTCGCGAACAAGTCGCCAAAATGGACCCGCGAACATGCGACTGAGGCTCGCGACTTGACATACCCGCGACTAAGCCGCCAAAACAGGGCAAAACTGGATTTTTGAAATTTTCAGATTTGAAGAACAAAATACTTTCCAAAAACACCTAAAACACTCAAAAATATTTTTGTGCTTGAAACAACAAAGATTGAGCATGTGAAAAACATATTTCAACAAGTACAATTACACAAATGATTATGGCATTCATTGAACATAAACTTGTGTGTTGTGTGTGGATATCAACAATGAGATAGTCCTTAGTCTAATGTGAAGCTTCAATGATCAATTCAACCAAGGCATACACAATTAGCACTAGATCATGTGATCTATCTCACTTATAGAAATATGTATATATGACCTCCCACAAAACTTGATAACATGACTTGGAGCTTTACATTTGACCCCACTTTCAATCATAACATTTGATCTTTTTGATCCTTTTGAGACAACACCTCTCATTGTGAGAGTGATATTTGATAAATCTCTTTAAGAAACAAGCCTTTGGCCTTTTGAATAAACATTTCTCTTTAATTTTTGGTCTCTTTCCCTTTTTCCTAGTCGAATACTAGTATGTGCGACAGGCTTTTGCAGCTCAATATCTCTTTTCATTTGGAGATTTACATTTGGTGAGCTCTTTTTAGCAAAACAAAAATAAAGAGTGGGAAGATATATAGACACAAGTCTATGCATGTCTCAAGATCAACAAAACCATTCACTAATCATTCATGACAAGTTTGAAGATCTATTTACAACAATCACAAAGATTTCAAGATTTCTCCCACAGAGATATGAGTGCAAAGAAACAAGCAATGCTCGAAAATGCACAAAGCCATTTGCACAAAGGTACAAGGCAAACCATGTTTTGAGACAAAAACTCAACAATGTCAATCAAACTTTTGATTTTCTAATTTTTTATGTGATTTTTGGATTTTTGACACATAAGAAGAAAAAGATTGATCAAAAACAAAAAATATGCACAAGTAGACAAGCAAACAACTAGCAGCAAAAACAGCAAGCAAACAAACAAACATCGTCACAAAACATAGGAAGTATTAATGCATGGACATGTTGTAATGCTTATGCATGAGTACCCTTCTTCACCCACACGTCACTTGCGTTTGGGGTGATTTCCTTATAGGAATGGGTACGGGAGTTAGGGCTTTCAAACCTTCATGAAAGGCTTTCCAAGCAGTTGGTGAAAGCACCAATCATCTTCATCACGTTCATCATTCCGGGATCACCATTTTGATCTCTAGATTGTTCATCTGCCCAATTTCTTCTATCAATTCTAGGTCCTCGTGACCTTTGAGGTGTTGCACTATTCTTTGCTCTCAGCTTTTGGCAATTTGGTCGAGTATGCCCTTGAAGTCCACAATGATGACACACATAAGTTGATCTAGGACCTTTTTGTGGTCGTGGACGAGATTTGGCTCAAGATTCTGACTTGCCCACAGATTGATTATGGGAATTCAACAACCGTTCGTTCCCCACATTTCTCTTCTCTTCTATCTTGGGCTTCTCAGCAGTAGGACCAACATCAACTGGATCTTTAGCCTTAACAAACTTCACTTCTTTAGTGACATTTCCAGATGAGCTACTTCCTCCGGTATATCCCAATCCGGATTTGTCTGAAAAGCTCTTTTGAGATGAAATAACATCATCTAGCTTCTTGGTGGTGACCTTGTCTATTTTAGCATTTGCTTGCACAACCTCTTGCTCAAGAAATCTCACTTTTGTGTAAGCTTCTGACAGCTCACCATTCAAAGTTTCTATCTCACATTTGGCCTCCCTATATCGGATTAGGAGACTTTTATAGTCCTCCTCTGCTTTCTTCATCTTTCTCACAGCTGCCTTGGCCACCCTTGTGTACTCACCCGACTTTTCAAGGAGTGAGTTATAATTCTTTTGAAGATTGGCTGTGCTTACATCTTCTTCAACATCTGATTCCTCGACAATTCCTAGTGATTCATTATCACTATGTTCTCCAAGGTCTTGTACAAGCAGATTCAACTCATCTGAAGACTCAACATGAGCAATGGTCATAAAAGCTGAATAGTTCCCCTCTCCATCACAGCTCTCTTCAGATTCTGAGTCAGACGAATCCGAGTCACTCAATGTCGTGGCATACACTTTACCTTTCGATTTCAAATAATTCGGACATTCCTTCTTAAAGTGTCCATGCCCGTTACATTCGAAGCAAGTGACACCTTGTGTAGGTTGGGATTCTTTTCCATCTTTCTTTTTGAATTCCCTTTTTTCCCTTCCAGAACTTTGGAATTTTCTTTTATCATCAAATTTGCCATTATTTTTGAATTTCAAGAACTTTCTGAAATTTTTGACAAGGTATGCAACATCTTTGTCAACCACATCGTCTTCCAATGAGTCATGGACTTCTACCTTCTCATTAATGGTCTTAAGAGCAAGAGATTTACTCTTCCGTTGATTGGGCAGCGACATCTCATAAGTCTGAAGAGAACCAACCAGCTCTTGGACTTTGATGTCATCTAGATCCTTGCTCTCTTCAATCGCTGTCACTTTAGCATGAAAACTTTCCGGCAATGATCGAAGGATCTTCCTTACGATTTTAGAATCCTCCGTTTTCTCCCCCAAATTGAACTTGTTGACTACCACCTCATTCAGCTTCCCATAGAAAGAGTCGAAGGACTCATCCTCACTCATTTTGAGCTCCTCAAACCGAGTGGTCAGCATTTGCAACTTGGTGTCTTTCACTTTCTTCGTGCCTTCGTAGGTAGTTTCCAATATCTCCCATGCTTCTTTGGCAACGGTGATGTGGGAGATCCTGTGAAATTCATCAGGAGACACACCACAGAAAATAGCATTTAAAGCTTTACTGTTAGCATTAGATGCAGCAAGAGCTGCCTTATCCCAAGTGGATTTGGCTGCCTCAGGTCTGGTCCAACCAATCTCAACAGTATCCCAAACAGATTCATCAATAGAACACAGAAAAGCTCTCATGCGAACCTTCCAAAAAGCATAATTACTACCATCAAAATATGGAGGTGCATTTAGGGATTGAGACCGATCCATCTCAAAAGGGAGTCAAGGATCACACAATGGTAATGAAACCAATAACAGTGTACCCGCTCTGATACCAAATGAAAGTTCAAAAACGTGTATAAACACCTTTGAACGTTTAGACCCCCAAATTACAACTTAACCAATTCAAGCAATATGTCAAACAACTAGTGTGCGGAAACTTAACATATGCTATAATATGGAATTGGTAAACACTATCTAAGCCAAAACAAAATATAATCCACAGCAGATAATAAAAAGGCAAAGATAGAGAGGAAGGAAGATGCAAACACAAAGACAACACGCGATGTGTTATCGAAGAGGAAACCGAAGCCCTCGGCGTAAAACCTCTCTGCCGCCCTCCAAGCGGTAAACAATCCACTAGAAAATACAGTTGGGATACATGGACAGCAATAGACCCTCCAAGCCTAATCTACCCAGTGCACCTAAGCCCTCCAAGCTTCTTGCTCCAACGAGGTTGCGCCGAACCTTTTTCTTTTCTAGCTTCCCGGATTCCGCTACTAGACCATAGCATCAACCAATGAATATTGGTTCCTTCCTAACTGCTTCCCAGAACACCAAACAACCCTCTCACAGTAATGGATATGGTGAGAACAAGGTTATGGTAAAAAGGCCTCTCAAGGATTTGGCAATGGAGAGGAAGAGAGATGAGGAATTTGAAGAGACTCTAATGTATAGATTGTGGGTGAATCAATCTTGTTTTTCTTTAGGGTTTCTCTCTCAAAATTCTCTCTGGAAGCTCTCTCACAATCGTGGGTAAAAGGGGTATTTATACTGGAGTGGGAGAGGAATGTGAAACGTCAGGTTTTACAAAACAGGGGTGGCTCGCGGCTTGACTAAGTCGCGAGATCCAGTCGCGAGATAACCGTATGGCCAGTTGTCCTGTTTTGTCCTGTAGTGCTCTAGCTTGCATGACTGTTCACCTTCCAGCATGCTTGGCACGTGTGCTGCGTCTGGCGGCTTGCAGCCGCGAGTCACCCGCGAGTCCCAGCCGCGAGTCTCTGTTTTCTTGCACACTCTTGAGCAATCTTCACTCTATCTCACTCACTACCCTTACATCAAACCCACCTAAATACAGGGTTACTAAATGCTGAATTACAAGCAAATTTGGCACGGAATAAAGCCAATTAGATGGTTGAATAAATTCAACCTTACACAATTTTACAAGGTCAATTCCAACATCACTTGGTAACCTCTCACAAATTACTTATTTGGATCTATCAGGAAACATGTTTACTGGGTCAACTCCAACATCACTTGGGAACCTTACAAAACTTACTTCTTTGGATTTGTCATATAATAATTTTAACGGTGAGATTCAATTGCCACTTTTAAATTTTAGTTGTTTTTGACATATGCATGAACTAACAATTTGTTTTAATTATTGGGGAATATTTCAGCAGGTTTGCTGCCATTGTCACTATTGAATTTGCCCAATCTCTCAACTTTATTCCTTGACGACAATCAAATTGTTGGTCCCCTTCCTAATCACGTAAGTGGGCTTTTGAATCTAAATGAACTCTCTTTAAGTTCAAATTTCCTAAATTGAAAACTGCCATCTTGGTTGTTCAATTTGCCATCTTTGGTGGGGTTAAGTCTTGATGATAATTAATTCATTGGTGAAGTTGGTGAATTCAAATCCAATTCATTTGAGTATCTAGGTTTGGGTAATAATAAGCTGCAGGGCTCCATACCTAGATCAATATCTAAATTTGTTAACCTTACTTATCTATCTCTCTCATCAAATAACTTGAGTATTATGTTGGAGTCAGAAATGTTTTCAAAGCTCAAAAATCTCCAATATCTTGATTGTTCAAATAACTTAGTTAGCATCAACAATAATGTCACATATACCTTGCCCAATCTTTACAAGTTGAACTTGTCTTCTTCCAACATTAGTGAATTCCCAATTTTCTTAAGAACAACATTACAATATTTAGACCTTTCCAAGAATAGAATTTATGGCCAACTCCCAATATGTTTGGGGAAGGTGGGGAGGGATTCATGAAGTTTTCTTGATCTTTCTCACAACTTTTTGACAGTATAGATAAGATTCCTTGGAAGAACTTACAATTTGTTGATCTTCGTGCCAACTTACTTCAAGGACCATTTCCAACATTAAGTGTTCTTTACCTTAGATATATCTTTGCCTCCAATAACAAACTAACCGGAGAAATCCCTTCCTTAATTTGCAATGCAAGTTTCCTTGAAGTTCTAGACTTGTCTCATAACAACTTAAGTGGCATGATTTCTAAGTGTTTGGTACACTCTAAATCCCTCTTAGTGTTGGATTTGCGAATGAATAGCCTTCATGGTACCATCCCTACAACATTTTCCACGAGAAATCATTTTAGGAATATTAACCTTAATGGCAATCAATTGGAAGGGCCATTGCCAAGATCTTTGGCAAATTGTAGGAACTTAGAAGTTCTAGATCTTGGAAGTAACAAGATAAACAGAACCTTCCCATATTAGTTGGAAGGTCTTTTATATTTGAGTGTTCTTGTCATAAGATCAAACAAATTTCAAGGTCATATAGGCAATCCTAAGACCAAATTTCCTTTCCCAAATTTGTGAATCCTAGACATCTCTAACAATGAGTTTAATGGTCCTTTGCCAAGAAAATATTTCAGATATTTGAAAGCCATGACAAATGTGAGTGAAGGAAAATTTGCATTGATTTATATGGGTGGTGGGTATTATCAGGATGTTAAAAAAGTGAAGATGAAAGGGTTGTATATTGAGTTGGTGAGAATCCAAATTGTCTTCACGACCATTGATTTTTCAAACAATAGTTTCAGAGGAGAGATGCCAATGATAATTGGGAGGCTAAAATCACTCAAGGGGCTCAACTTTTCTCACAATAACCTTACAAGTTATATTCCATCATCAATTGGAAATTTGAACAATCTTGAATGGTTAGACCTCTCTTTCAACAAGCTTATTGGGAAGATTCCTAGGCATTTGGCAAATCTACCATGGCTTGAAGTTTTAAAGTTGTCACATAACCAACTTACAGGAAACATACCTTTTGGAAAGCAATTTAATACATTTGATAATGATTCATACATTGAAAACCTAGGATTATGTGGATTTTCGTTGTCAAGAATGTGCGACAGTCATGAGGCAAAGAAACCACCAACATTGACCATACAACAAGAAGGCAATTTAGTGCTTGAAAAATGGGTTTTGTTGGCAAGCTGTATCAATGGGTTATGGATGTGGAGTGATATTTGGAATATTGATGGGATATCTTATGTTTAAAATTGGAAAACCAAAGTGCATTGTAAGGATGGTCATGTTAAAGCAACATATCTTGCTTAGAAGGCTAAAGAAGAATGCCCAAAGACGTGATGAAAAAAAAAAAAACAAGTCTAAACCATTTGTGGGTGGTTTTGCTTGAGTTTTCCAAGAAGGTTTGAAAGCCATGTTGTAGTATGTTGTAATTTGTGGAAACCACTTCGATTTCATAAAATGGTTGGGAGTCTATGTAGAATGCCTCTATCGTGGCTCTTCCTTGTTTCTAGATCATGGGGGTTTTCAACTAAGGAGGAGATTCTAGATGTGCCGGAATCTAACTTTGACAGCAAAAAAGAAATTGACTCCTGAACCTGACACAAATGGCGAAGCCCAGTAGAAAGCGAAGCTCTCCTCCAACCTTGTCCACGTGGCAGGATTAGTCTAAAGAAGAAGCATCTCTAAACACTCACTTCTTCATCATCCTTATTCGGTCTCTTCTTCATTTTATAAACAATGGAGATAGCACAGAGTTGTGATTTAGGAGAATATCAACCTTCTTTCATGGTCCCCAAAGACACAGGACACCATTCTTTGCCAAGGTATGCCTGCCTTTGTCACTTTCTTCCCTCTTTTTCTCTAAATTCAAAGGCTCATATAAAGGGAAATCAAGATGTTGGGCTTGTTATTTTTATTTATAAAATAAGTGTTTGATTTGTTTATTTTAATGCAGCTGATTGGCATTGTTGCTGTTGAAGTAATTGGTAAGTCCAAGATCTTTTTCCACCTTGCAATTTGGTTTTCTGTCATTTTAATATTTTTCTTTTATTGATTTGATTTGTTTGTCCAATATGGTTCAAGGTTTTTGCCTCTTTCCACCTTGCAATTTAGTTTTCTTTTATTATAATATTTTTCTTTTATTGATTTGATTTGGTTGCCCAGTAAGGTTCAAGGTTGTTGCCTCTGATGTTTTGAAACATATCAATAACCTCTCTGCTCTTGAATAGATCAAGACCTCTATAGCTAACACTAAGGTCCAATTTCTTTCTTTCTTGATTTTAATGGTTGGGTTTTGTACCATATCCTTATATACTCAAATTTTGCTTTTGTTTTTCGTGTCCATTTTTTGATTTATTGATAAATGCATTTCCTAATATTTAGCATTGGCTATCTATGTTGAATGTGAATACTGTCACTTTTTGAATGAAAAAAGAAAGAAAAAGAATTCAACTTTGTTGAAAATTCAGGATGATATTGGATCATAATATATTACTATGTTAAATTACTAATTTTCCCAGAAGTTCAAGCTATTAGAAAATGGTCAATTTAATCATTTAACTATATTCCAACAAGTACCATTTATCAAAGAGGCTATGGCAGTTAAGTCATGGTACCTAATAAAATCCCAGGTATATACCCGATACCAAGTGTCAAGTCTGAGGAGACATTAAGGCTTGATTTGAGGTTGCAAAGACAATTTTTCGTTAGTGAATAGCCAAAGAGGCTTGATTTGCGATCTCACTTAATTGATCAGATAAATGCAGAAGATTACGAGATTTCAATTCGGTCTTTTGGACTTCAGTGCAGTCACTTTTCTCCATATTCTTTCTATCAATTACACATTGCACGTAACTGTGATATCATTATTCCACTCCCTTTTTCAACTTATTAGACTCTTCTACTACTAATTTATTTTGTTTCTCAAATCAAAGAATTTCTTCCATTAGTGTTTGCTTTGCATGTTCTAAAACCTGTTAGGTTATATATTCCCGTTTCTCGGATCCAAATTAGATCTATTTTCATTTTTTCTTGGCAAAACTCAAGGTCTTTTTTGCCTTTTATTTTCTTTTGTCCTTTTTATTCTTTAAAATTGTTATGTTGTCTACTTGAATATCAAATAAGTATTTGCTACACAAGAAGCAACATATATAATCTCTAAAAAAACCACCCCCCCCCCTTTCTCCCTCCCATAAATTTTGATTTTTGTAACATTCATGCTAAGTGTTTGATATAATACCTAGGGTTTTGTTCTTTTTATTAGAACTAGTCGCAGACCCACGCATTGCGCGGAAAAATATGAAACACAATACAACAAAAAAAAGTTATCTTTATTTTATAGTGTGAGAACTATTAGACCAAGTTGTAATCATGTATACTTTATTAATTACTATTGAATGTGCATATAGTGTATAAAACACCAATGAATGTTTAGACCTCCAAAATTAAAATTACCAACACAAGCTTATAATCAAACAATGTATGTGCGGAATATGAATATAAGCTAAAACAGAATTGGTAAAACACTCTAAACCGAAATTAATCACAACCACAGTAGTAATTAAAAGGCAAAGAATAAGGGAAGAGAGATGCAAACACAAAGATAACACGGCGATGTGTTATCGAAGAGGAAACCGAAGTACTCGGAGAAAAATCTCTCCACCGCCTTCCAAGCGGTCAATAATCCACTAGAGAATAAAGTTGGGATACATGAATAGCAGAAGACCCTCCAAGTCTAATCTACCCAGTGCACCTAAGCCCTCCAAGCTTCTTGCTCCAACAGGGTTACGCCAAACCTTGTCTTTTCTAGCTTATCGGATCCCGCAATCGCCCATTGCATCAACCAAAATGAATTGGTCCCTTTTGAACTGCTTCCCAAGTACCAAAGTACCTCCTCACAGATATGGGTATGGTGAGATAAGGATTTGGTTAATGTACCTCTCAAGGATATGTCAATGGAGAGAGTGAGAGTAGAGAAATTTGGAGAATCAAAGTATGAAAATTGTGGATGAGTCAATCTTGTTTTTCTCTAGGGTTTTTCTCTCAAAATTCTCTCTAGAAGCTCTCTACATTTCATGGGTATAAGGGTATTTATAATGGTGTGTATGAGGAATGCAAAAAGTCAGGTTTCTAACAAACAAGGCATTCTAGCAACTCGACCTCGCGACTAGAACGTGTCACGAGTTTGAGTCACAAGCTAACTACCTTGCCAGACTGGAAGTTTTGTCCTATAGTGCTACAGCTGGCGTGACCCTTCAACTCCCCCTGCATGCTTCACACGTGTGCTATTCTGGCAACTTGCCAGTCGCGAGACTCCCTTGAATTGCACACTCTTGAGATTTCTTCACACTCTCTCACACACTAACCTTACATAATTCCCACCTAAATACAGGGTATCTAATTGCTAAATTACAAGCAAATTTAGCACGGAATAAAGCCAACAAATGATTGAATAAATTCAACCTTACAACTATACAGATACATGCAAATCAACTCTTATATGTATATTTTTCTCCTAAACATAG
Source organism: Quercus tomentella (assembly GCA_028535165.1). Taxonomy (NCBI): domain Eukaryota; kingdom Viridiplantae; phylum Streptophyta; class Magnoliopsida; order Fagales; family Fagaceae; genus Quercus; species Quercus tomentella. The sequence continues at coordinate 42,719,766 of JAPQVY010000012.1, read as the reverse complement.
ATCAACATTTAGTTCTTTCTCATAATCAATAAATCATATATCATAAAGTGAAAATATAAAATAAAATAAAATTCAAAAAACAATTTTTTTTTCATCATATGAACATTTGAATAAATCCCGCAATATATAACTCTTTAAATTCACAAACCATATGATTATTTAGATTATATAGTAAAATAAGACCAACCTATCCATCATAACATTGTAGTATCTTCTAGATATAATTTTATAAAAGTCTTGTTTTGTTGATCTTGTCTCATTAATCCAAAAGTAACATTTATAAAGCTAATAAGATCTTTAGAGAGGAATATATGACGGGAAATTCTTAGTTTGAATAACCGATTATAGATATATAAATAATCCAACACAAACGTCTGTTAGAAGATAGAATCTATAACTTTAATATAAAAATTTGGCAAAATGATTAAATAGTATACTACCTTCAACTTAGTGATATTAAGATATTTTTTATAAGGAGTGTACACATTCAACCAAGAGGAATTAATCAAAGAATTTTTAATCACTATCAACTATGTTAGTTTGCTCTCTGTTTTTCATGGTTTCTCTTCCAAATGAAGGTGACATAGACAAATTTAAACTACGACAATTATAGAGTAGTTATACAAAACTATTCAAAAACTATTATTCAAAACTTTGTACAAATAAACTCATTTTCTTGTTCCATATGTTGCACATACTTATGGAATTTAAAAGTTCACTCTCTGTTAAGGCTTGCATTACAAATACCAATGACTTCATCATAAAAATCAACCCTATTGAGAAGTTTATGTGGTGTAATGCTTAATTTGTCAAAAGTGGAAGCACCTTAGGCATTTTTTCTGTTGTTAACACAACATAAGCTTAATCTGGTTCTATGTAACAGAATTTGTGCAATTTCAAAATCACAAAGAGACTAAAAGGGGCAAAACAAGAGATTAATTCAAAAATGTTATATGAATTAAGCATTGCATATATGAAAAATTTAAGAAAATAATGGGACATAAAATGTTGTTCAAACTAACACAAACACTAACCTTCTTTTCTTTTTTTTGTAGGTAGATAGTGGTGGAGGGGGGATGGTGGGGTTTGAACCACAAATATGGGACACCACAAAGAATGTATTTACCTCTAGGCTATCATTTGCACCCCTATAATTGGAATTTCAAAAAAGAATTAATCACAAGTTCCTCAAATATCTATACATAAAAACATTAATAGCATAATGATGCTCTAGAGTAAATTATATTTTGTCTTATTCTTTTTTTGATATTTTCCTTAAAGATGATCAACTAAGCAAAGTAAAAACTTACCAAAAAAAACTCAAATTAACTGAAATTGTGTTGCCAATTCTAAGTCAATTAAGAGTAACAAAAGTCAATATCATTAAAAACTTTGGGAAGGAAAATAGCAAAATCACTTCACATAGACTAAATGTAAGAATACCAAAAAGAAAGGGAAAAAAAAAAAGTTCATTTCTATTTGTGTGTTTTGTTCACCTCAATGGTCATCCTATTGCCGACTTAACTTTGAAAATCTCTAACCAAAACAATCGATGTCTTCTCAAAATGGTGAAAACTAAAGCTTAATTGAAAAATGTGGAGAACAAATAGTATTGAACTAATTTTTTGTTGTTGTAAATGATGGGGTGATCGTATCTAGAATGTTCATTGGTAGATATATTGTAAAGCTTAAATAAAAAATGATTGATGTGTATGTGAGAGAGAAATACGATTGTGAAAAACTGAAAATTTGGAAGAGGAAACATTGTAACTGTAGATAAACGAAGAAACACAAAACTCATTTTTGGGCTGTAGATTATGCTTGAAATATTAATTGTATCCACTAAAAAGATAATGAACTATTCAATTTTAATAATTACTTGAAGTTAGAAAGAAGAAAATGAAAAGTTGAAATCAATTTGGGTGGCTGAATAGTCAGACATTTGTATCTAATATATAGTAACGTTTGTAATTTGAATATTTATTATTAGATATTTAGTTTAATAAGCCCACTTTTTATCCATATCTTTTCAAAGAACACAATCCTTAAACATTCAATCTAAAATTAAGAAATGCAAGTCTTGAAACTTAAATATATTTAATCCTTCATTAGTTAAAGATTTTATCTCGGTGAAGTTTTGCATTGTGAAATGCAATTTCTAGAAATTTAAGATTCTTTTAACAAATTTCAAATAATTAGATGAAAATTAAACTTTATTTTTGAAAAGATATTAACATGAGTAGTTTCCAAAAATAATCATTTGGCTCTTATTTACTTAAAATTATTTTGAATTGTAAAGAAAATTTTCAAATTTCAACAATTATTGAGAAATTAAATGTTGAAATTTGCCATATGTCAATCCAAATATGACACATAGCACTTTAGCACCTTATCATCCAAACATAGCTCACTTACAAAGGATAATGACTAACATAGGACAATGTTAAAGTGAAAATTCAATTAATAAGACTATATATTGCATAGAAATTATTACCAACCATAATCACACAAACGAATGTTACCAAAAAAAAAAAAAAAAAAAACGTAGAAGTGAAAAATATATATTATCAAAATTATAGAAATTTGTATAAACAAGGCAATGATTATTACACATTTATAGAGTTGGAATATGTCCCAACTCCACCACATTCTAAGTCTTCAAACAACAAACAAAGTCTATTGAACACATTTACTTCAATTTCAGTACTTAAAGAAAAAAAAAAAAATCCAAATATCATTTTCTATACAATAAGTTACGTATAAAATATTTCTCCAAAAAAAAAAGAAGTTATGTATAAAACTTTTGAGTTCTAAAAAAATCTAACAATTTATAGTTTGATTATCACTAAATGAATGTTAAAAGAATCAAGTCAATTTAATGTTACAAAAATATCTCCCACAAAATATATTGATATTTTTTCATTCTAAACAACTATAAAAACACTTTAATCTTTATTGGGCATGAGAACCATGTATCAAGTTGCTTGGAGACACATTGCAAGAAAAAATTCCAAAAGGAATTATTTTAATCCAAGTAACCCATAATTACAATCCCATTACATAAAGGGTACGTTTGGTACACTGAATGTGGATTACAACAGGAATGGTAATCTTTATTACCAGGAATAAAATGTCTTGTAATGGAATAACTAAACCTATTCATTAGTTTGGTTGTGAGTTATAATATTAGAATAAAACTTATGATCTATTTTAGGAAAAATCTCATTCATACAATTATATTTCCTAGAAAATAATATATTTTAAATTTTAGAGAGAAGAGTTATTTTTTTATGATTTTTTATTTCCATAATTGTTAGGTGGATATGGAAAATTTATTTATTTAGAAATATATTAATGTTAGAAATTATTACATCTACTAAGGAATAGCTATTACAACCCTTTTAGAGAGGAATAGTTATTCCTCATTTTAAAGAGTAGCTATTCATAAGGAATGACTATTCCCTGTAATAAAAACATAACCAAACTATTGAATAGCTAAACCATAAGAATAACTATTACATTACAGTGCATATTACAGTTTACCAAATGTACCAAAAATAATTCCAAACCCTAATCAATTACCTTATGAATAAAATATTATCAAAATTATGAGAATCCATTAATACAAAGAGACCAAAAAATAAAAATAACAATCTAGATATCTTTTATTTGGTGATTGTAATAAAATATTGAATTGTGAGAATAGAGTAAGAAAGGGAGAGAATAGAAGCTTACTAAATAGAGTTGTCAAATTCATTAAGATATGAGTCTTTAGAGGGAGAAAATTCCACCATTGAAGAAATGCCAAGTGATTCTATTTGGCTTTCATAGACAAAATATGCCAAGCAAATAAGTTTTATGTTGAGAAAAATTGATATATATATATATATATATACACAATAATTTTTGTATAAAATAGTTCAAACTTTTATGTCTACCTAGAAAGATTGGAACTCCAAGCTACTCTAAAAGTCACTTTTATTCTCCTTCAATATCCCCTAAAAATTATATATAAAAAAATAAAAAATAAAACCAAAAAAAGAAAAAATGATGACAACATAATTGAGTTTTTTGTTTAGTATGAAATCTATTTGTTGTAAGGGCCAACCTTTAAGGGCAGGAAAAAAAAAAAAGGCATCAAATGATTATACATATATAAGTTAGATTGATAAATACAAACATGATACACATAAGAATAATGTACTATGAGAGGGAGAGAGAGAGAGAGAGAGAGAGAGAGAGAGAGAGAGAGAGAGAGAGAGAGAGAGATACCTCGAAAATAATAAAGGCACGCATTTTTACAGACCAAAATTCATATATGTAAAAAAAATAAGTCAAAATATATAGCCAAGAGAAGAGTTCATGAATATTGCTAAACACATAGATAGGGGAGCCAGTGCCAATGGTTGGTAAAAAAACAATTTGTATTGTGACTAAATGAAAAAACACAGAATAATTACTATTTAAAAAAAAAAAAAAACATGAGTTACATTGATTGGTTGGCTACCTTATAGAAATATAACATCATGCACATTGTGAGCAAATTAGCATTTAGTCTTAAAATTAAACAAAAAATACTAACCATTCATAAAGTCATCAGAAGTTGCGATATAAATATAGTGATAATTCAACATTGTGAAACACACCTAAACAAAAATCAAGAGTGATATGTGAAAGAAATTGATTACCCCAAATTTCAATAAAGAATCAATAAATTTTTCTGGGATTGTAAGCAATAATCAATAGTGGAATTGAATTCTTGATAGTTTGCACACCTTTGTCTTGCATATTAACTAGGCATTGTCTAAGTACAGAAATTTGGGGGAAAAAAACTAAAGTGGAGATGGAGAGAGAGAACTTACAGGCAGAATTTATAAGATTTGGATTAGCTATTGAAAGTGGAAGGGTGAAATCGTTACAAAGAAACCGTTTTGCTTCCAAATTCCAATTTTGGATGGAAGGATGTGAATAGTCATAACTAAAGATAATAACTCATGTTGTATGGATAACAATTGAGATGATTTAGTATATGTAGTAGATTAGTAGCAGATGAATAGCCATCTTTTTTTTTTTTTTTTTTTTTTTTTTTTTTTTTTTTTTGGGAAGGAGATGAATAGTCATCTTAATAGATTGCATCAACATGTTTCCCCATGATCTATATTTCTTTCTCTTTTTTATTATAAAAAATAGAGAGAAATCATAAAGAAAAAAAAAAGGATTTAAAAAAAAAAAAAAAAAGTATGAGCAAGGCCAGCTCAACAACTTTTGGGGCCTTAGGCGAAAATTTTAAATTGGGCCTTTTTATAATTAAATATTAATCAGATAATATATTATTTTAAATGGGGCCTTTCTACTAATAAATCTCTTAATTTTGTATCAATATTTTCCCATTGACTTGGATCATAGATATTATTAGTAAGTAGGTTAGTCATTTTTTAATTTTCTTCTAAATTATTTTGTTTTTCATTATCAATTATTGTTGCATTAGATGTTTGAACATTATTAAGACTATTTTCATTATTCTCTTTTTGTTGTATAATTTCATTATCTCCCAACTCTTTTTGATAAGTTTCTTGTTCATTTGTAATAATTTCACCCAAACTTTCTATTTTTTTTTTTTTTTAATACTAGTAAAAAATTTATCCATAGATCCTTTTTTAGATTCAATTTGTTTTTCAATTTTTCCCTTTTTTAGAAGTTTTTCATTTCCGGATAAATATTTTCTAGTAGACATTTGTAATGAGAAACTATTTATAGATAAATAAAACACAATTTATAATTAAAAATGATAATTTAAATAAAAATAAAATTTAAAGTATAGAACAAAAGAACCTGATTATTGAAATTTTTCTAAAGTCGTGACCACTTTAAAGTTTAAACCTGTACAAATAAAAATTAACTTAATACATGATTTAATAAACTAGTGTCACTATGATACAAATGAGTTAATATGACACACATCAAATTATTAATTAGTATAGTAATTTATAATAATAGATAAAGTATCGGATTAAATTTAAAAAAAAAAAAAAAGTGAGAAACCGTGTAAGTAATAAAACTGTGGTCTGTGGGCTGTACTCCCATAAAAAAAAAAGTGAGAAACTCCAGCTGTAATCCACTACTCCTATCATCCTATGGCTAAGTTATTTTTTAAAAAATGTGTCCTATCAATTCTCATGGCGGAAAAGGGTCCAAAGAGGGGCAGAATTAGAAAAAGCCATCGTAGCAAAGCTGCAAAAAATGTGTCCCATCCCATCAAGTTAACAATTGTGTAGTGAGTGTGAAACAAACTAAAAATATATATAATTTAAGTTAAATAAATAGAAGACCAGAAGTCTTCATTTTCGGAAAGACAAAGAGAAAGAAGGGACGAACTGAAGAAGAGTACCTCTAGCTCCGGTGACTGGTAGACTGGTATGTTGGAATCAACGAAGAAAAATTTCAACTTTCAAGCTAGACTGACTGACTGAGTTGCTAGAAAAAGATCAAGAATCAAGATGAAGATGAAGAAAAGAAAGGTAAGACCGTAAGAATATAGATGGAGAGGCAGAGAGATAGAGAGATGAGAGGTTTTTCTTTTGTTTTTGAAATTTATATTCTCTATTTTAGCATATTTCAAGACAATTACGGTGTATTATTAATGAATTTGTCTGCTATTAATTTTGATTTTAGCATATTTCAAGAATGAATTAATAAATTTGTCTCCTAAAATTTAAAAGATTAAAAAGGAAAAAAAAATAGTCAAACTTCAGCTAACAAAATTAAATTTTAGGCCTTTTTAATGCATTTTATTGACCAATAAAAGGGCTTAAATTTTTTTTTTTGCAAGTGGGGGCCTTCTTTTATTTGGGGCCTTAGGTGATTGCATCAATTACATCACTTATTGAGCCGGCCCTGAGTATGAGGTGGAGGATAAGGTGGCTTAACTGGAGCGTGGCAACATTAAATACTACGCTTCAGCTTTTAGTAATATATAGATAAATTTGATATTGATAGCATACCTTCTATTTCATCTTGCCAGCCCCTAGTAGAAATTTCAATGTTTACAAGGTTTGAATCAAAATGGAATCATTTTATTTTGTTGTAGAGAAGATGCAATGAATGATAAGATGATATTACCCTATACCTTTAACTTTTATGATTTCACTCTCCTGTTATGTTAGTTTTTAGACCCCTTAAAACACAATTGGTTTAACCTAGGTAATTAGCCAAGTTGTTACTTAGTCGAATTAAACAAGTCTAGGTTATTACAATATAAAAGATCAAATCATGCAAAGCAGCAAAAAATAAATAACACACGATATGATCACCCAGGAAACCAAACCGGTCAAAACCTGGGGAGGATTTGACCTAACTATTCTCAAGGTAAAAAGCAAATCCACTAGAAAGAATCGAAGTTCATACAATAAGACTTACAAGCCCCCATGCTCGACTTCTTATTGCTACCAACCAGTAGAACTTACTGACACGACCACGTGCAAGCTCCGAATTCACGGACTCCTTCTTTCTTGGATTCACCACCAGATACAAGCACACCCGCTTGTGTTTTCTTTAAGCTTCAATGGCAGCAACTAAATTGATCATCAAGGCGTAGATAAATCTTCTCCTTGAAAACCCTAAGTTTGTGTAAAGGAAAGCTCCTCTAGATTTCACAAGAGATTTACACAAACCGCAATTATGAGCAATACTAAAACGTGGCTAGGGTTTACCTTTTATACTTAGGACAAATAAGAAACCCTAAAAAGATTTTAAAACACTTAGGGCTGAGTTGGACGAATCTGTAGAAAAACATTTTGCCCGAGCTTCGATCGATCGAGCCTATCTTTCGATCGATCGAGCCAGGCCGAAAGGCACAATGCTTCCTGCTTTAACTCGATTCCAACTTTACATAAAATCACAACTTTGAGCTAGACTAAAAACACTTCTAAAACATTGTTTTGATCATGGTTTGCCAACAATACAAATTAGAGTTCTAAATCCATAAAATCCTAAGACTTTAGAACATAACAAACTCCCCCTTTGGCAATCCGTGACAAAACACAACTAGAAGCTCAAAGTTTACAAAATAAAAAGCCCTTTAAAAAATAATGCTCATAAAACAAATTCAATCCTAACTACTATCCATCAGTTGCAAGTGTAGACAGCAGCTCAATTGAATCAACTTGTATATTTCCTGAAACACTAAACAAAATGCATAACCGCATGTGTGGAAACAATACAAGTAAACAAATTAACTTCTTGATTTCAAACAACACACAAATAAAGACAAATATCAATGAATAACTCATAAATATAAATCAATAAGCAGTTTGAAACAAGAAACATATAAAGTACCAACAAAACATAAAACTCCCCCTAACATGAATATCCCATCAAAAACATGGCAAGAGCTAAAAATGTAAAGTACAAAGTGAAGCACCTAGATACAATCTAAACTCCACAAGCTCCAACCAAAATAAATAAAACTCCCCCTGAAAGCAAAAACTCTACAAAGTACTCCCCCTTTTTGTGATGGAATGCCAAAGGCTACCTAATCAGAAGATAGACAGAAAATATACGCAAAAGAGTAAGAGAAAATAGAGACAACTCCCCCTATGAAGAGCAACAACTCCCCCTAAGAACCACAAAGGTTAAAAAAAAGTTTCTCCTCCTATAAAAATAGGAAAAACAAAACAAGTTTTGGGAAAAACAATTTCGGGGAAAAATAAAGGGGGTGGGGATAAATAAAAAAACACAAACCAAGTTTAAAAAAAAAAAACTAAGTTGAGGATACACATGAAGAAAAAATATTCTCTCTTTCAATAAAATGCAAACATGGCACTATGTGACCCATAAACAGTTGCATGAGTAGAGAAAATATTTGCACATTGATTATCCATCACATTTCTTAAGAAAAATATTTTCTACAGTTCACACATAAAAAAGGCATATACTAGAAAGTACATAGCTCAAAAATTAATCAATCAATTTTTGATCAAGTTGAGTACCTAATGTAGCAAAGTGTATGCATGTTATATGTGAAAACAATGAGAGATATGACTGCAAAACTGTAAGATGGATACAAAAACAATGCAATGCATGTGAATCCTAAACAAAAATGATGCATGGAAAAATCAAATTTTTGAAAAAACAGAGCAATTTAATGCAGAAACTCTTCAAAGCACAATATTTCATGAATGAAATGCATGAGTATGAGATTAAAAGTTTTTCAAAAAAAAAACACTTGAATTCAACCCAAATCTTCCAAAAACAAGTTTTTCAATCAATTGTCCACAAAAACTCAAACATTAAGCACATTTTGCATCAAAATCAAGGAACTTTAATCCTGGATGACCACAACAAGATCACACACAATATAATGTACCAAGTTTAGCAAAGAATAACTTGTGTAGTGTGTGCAACTAGCAAAAGCTTGAAAAACATGTGAGGTGATATGTAAATAGAAATCAATCACAAAGTCTACAAAATTCATCACAAAGAATTTAAAAGAGACTATCACCTAAAGAGTTACATCATATAACTCCCACATCTCCTAGATCATAAGCTTGCAATCATGTAAGTTTCTTAAATTTATGCCTCATAATATACATACCAATTTTAAGTCATGTGATTTTGGCATCAAGCCTAATAGTACACACCAATTTTAAGTATTAAGCAATTTAAACTAAGGCTTCACCTTATGTTCTTTTTGTGCATGTGCTACACTTTCTCGAGCACAAAATCTTACGATATGCACTAAGGTGTTCATGATTGGCTAGTAAACAGTGGTGAGATGGTTATTTATGCCTTTCTCTAAATGTTCAAGTCCGACAGTCAAAGACATGTGACTTCAAAATCAAGACAAAGTGATCAAAAACTATAAACATCTCCCACACAACATGCACTACAAAACTTCAACTAGTAAAGTGCAATAAGTAAGCTTATCAAAGCTAAACAAGGTACATAAACTTGTTATGTAAAAATAATATGGCCATTCCTTGATTATAAATCCAAGATGTGAAATAAAAAATACAAAAATCTTTTTGGTTTAAAAAAATTTATGACCAAAAACAAAAAGCACACATTATGCTAAATGAACAATGCAAATGCAATGCATGACAGTGCTTAACTAAGCTATAGAGGGTACACAAACAAGAAATATCAATTTCTTAATTAACCCTTGAGTACATGTACAAATTAGTACATACTCACACAAAATCAGAAATAGCTTAGCACATATATAACACATTCTATTCAAGTTTCTTCACAATGTCAAGCATGTTCTAAATCAAGAGAGAGATATCATAATTCATGTAATCCTCAAGAAAAATAAAACAAGACTCAAAATAAAATATTTTTGTCTTTTTGAAAATTTTTCAAGTTTTTGGATTTTTTTATTTAAAAAAAAACTTATAAAAAAACAAAACAACCAAAAACAAAAACAAAACATGTCCACAAACAATTGAAAGAATTAAATCAGGGACAAGTCAGCAACACTCACCTTAGAGAATCTTTTCTCACCCATCTAGCACTAGTCTTCGGCTTTGTAGGTGAAAATCCGTGTGAAGTAGAGTGTATTTGAGGGATTACACCAATCTTTTGAGAAAGATTGAAATCCTGCAAATTCATTTCACAAGCCAACAAGCTCAAATTTTTCAAAATAATATGAAACAATTTATATGGACTTATGGCAGGAGAAATATCATCACATATCCTAGATTGAAACACTGAATGCTTAAATTTTAATTTATGACAATTAGGACGAACGTGACCATAGACACCACAAAAGTGACAAACAGGAACAAATTTAGGAACATCAGTATTCCAAACAACAAGTCTAGTCTCAGATTTTGGTTTTTGCCTCAACAAAGAACAATTTGGTCTAATATGACCAACTACACCACAAAGGTGACAGGTAGGCACAAAAACATATTTATTATGCTCTCTAACAGTAGATTTAGACTTAGGTTTAGAAACTTCAGCGTCTACATCAGAACTTTTACCTTTGTCTAACCTAGCAAAATAAGTCTTTTCTTTATTATTCCTCTTGAAAGGAGGGATATAAACTTTCTCAGTTTTAGGCTTAAGAGAAATAGAAACACTTCTGTTATCAACAGCAGGCTTGGTACTAGTCAAATTTTCAATTTTAGCTTTAGATTCAACTAACTCTTGTTCCAAGCTTTTCATCTTCTCATCTTGAGAGGAAATTTGATTTCTCAAAAATTCATTCTTTTTATTAGAATCATCTAATCTAACAATCAATTCCTCTTTTTCAAGATTAGCCAATTTTAACTCTTCCTTGAATTTCTTAGCAATTTTCATAGATTTCAATAATTCCTTACGAAGAGTTTCACAGGCATCAATAAAATCAACAGAAGCATGAGCAGAAACATGATCAGAAAGACACTTCAAATTATCCATGACAACAGGGGTCAAGGATCAGCTCTTAGATCAAAAGATCTAAAACAAAAGAACAACCCGCTCCGATACCACTTGTTAGTTTTTGGACCCCTTAAAACACAATTGGTTTAACCTAGGTAATTAGCCAAGTTGTTACTTAGTCCAATTAAACAAGTCTAGGTTATCACAATATAAAAGATCAAATCATGCAAAGCAGCAGAAAATAAATAACACACGATATGATCACCTAGGAAACTAAACCGGTAAAAACCTGGGGAGGATTTGACCTAGCTATCCTCAAGGTAAAAAGAAAATTCACTAGAAAGAATCGAAGTTCATACAATAAGACTTACAAGCCCCCACGCTTGACTTCTTATTGCTACCAACCAGTAGAACTTATTGACACGACCACATGCAAGCTCCGAATCCATGGACTCCTTCTTTCTTGGATTCACCACCAGATACAAGCACACCCGCTTGTGTTTTCTTTAAGCTTCAATGGCAGCAACTGAATTGATCATCAAGGCGTAGATAAATCTTCTCCTTGAAAATCCTAAGTTTGTGTAAAGGAAAGCTCCTCTAAATCTCACAAGAGATTTACACAAACCGCAATTATGAGCAACACTAAAACGTGGCTAGGGTTTGCCTTTTATACTTAGGACAAATAAAAAACCCTAAAAACGTTTCAAAACACTTAGGGCTGAGTTGGATGAATCTGTAGAAAAACATTCTGTAAGGTTGAATTTATTCAACCATCTAATTGGCTTTATTCCGTGCCAAATTTGCTTGTAATTCAGCATTTAGTAACCCTGTATTTAGGTGGGTTTGATGTAAGGGTAGTGAGTGAGATAGAGTGAAGTTTGCTCAAGAGTGTGCAAGAAAACAGAGACTCGCGGCTGGGACTCGCGGGTGACTCGCGGCTGCAAGCCGCCAGACGCAGCACACGTGCCAATCATGCTGGAAGGTGAACAGTCATGCCAGCTAGAGCATTACAGGACAAAACAGGACAACTGGCCATACGGTTATCTCGCGACTGGATCTCGCGACTTGGTCAAGCCGCGAGGTCAAGCCGCGAGCCACCCCTGTTTTGTAAAACCTGACGTTTCACATTCCTCTCCCACTCCAGTATAAATACCCCTTTTACCCACGATTGAGAGAGAGCTTCCAGAGAGAATTTTGAGAGAGAAACCCTAAAGAAAAACAAGATTGATTCACCCACAATCTATTCCTTAGAGTCTCTCCAAATTCCCCAACTCTCTTCCTCTCCATTGTCAAATCCTTGAGAGGCATTGTACCAGACCTGGTTCTCACCATCATCATCACTGTGAGACAGTTGTTTGGATTTCTGGGAAGCAGTTAGGAAGGAACCAATCTTCATTGGTTGATGCTATGGTCTAGTAGCGGAATCCGGGAAGCTAGAAAAGAAAAAGGTTCGGCGCAACCTCGTTGGAGCAAGAAGCTTGGAGGGCTTAGGTGCACTGGGTAGATTAGGCTTGGAGGGTCTATTGCTGTCCTTGTATCCCAACTACATTTTCTAGTGGATTATTGACCGCTTGGAGGGCGGCGGAGAGGTTTTACGCCGAGGGCTTCGGTTTCCTCTTCGATAACACATCGCGTGTTGTCTTTGTGTTTGCATCTTCCTTCCTCTCTATCTTTGCCTTTTTATTATCTGCTGTGGATTTTATTTTGTTATGGCTTAGATAGTTTTTAACCAATTTCATATTATAGCATATGTTAAGTTTCCGCACACTTGTTGTTTGACATATTGCTTGAATTGGTTAAGTTGTAAGTTGGGGGTCTAAACGTTCAAAGGTGTTTTTACACGTTTTTGAACTTTCAATTGGTATCAGAGCGGGTACACTTGTTGTGGTTTAAATACCTAAGTGTGATCCTTGACCCCTTGTGTTTATTTGCCATGGATTGTGCTTTGTATGACTCTTTGCATGATTTGGTTGGTGATGAATGTAACATGCCACATGTTTGTGAAAATGCCTCTATGAGTGTTAATCCTCATAAGTGTGATGACATGTTATTTGAATCTATGGGTGTTGTTGACAAACTCTTAAAGAAAAATGCTAAGAAGTTTCAAAAGAATTTGAGCAAGTTATTTTATGAAAAGGATGATTTGATTGCTAAGCTCAATGAATCCAACAAATTGGTTGAGAAATATAAGAATCTTGCTGAAATTTCTCTTGAAAAGCTGAAAGAGTTTGAATATTTAAATAAGGACTTGGATGCCAAACTTGTTTTGTCTAAAAAACTTGTTGATGATCTTAAATCTGAAAATGAATCTCTTAAGATGCATGCCAAGTGTTTGATTGCTGAACCTGTTGCTAAAATGGAAGAAAATATATGTTGCAATCATGTTGTGGTACCCGATTTTGTGCCTATTGTGTGTTCTACCTCAAAGGACAAATCGGTGTACATTCCTCCACACAAAAGAAATCAAAAAGTGGAGAGAAAGGCTCTTAAGCCTAAGCCTCTGTTTAGGTCCCATTCCAGGGAATTGAGTGGATCTAAGTTTGTTCCTACTTGCCACCATTGCAGTTTGATCGGTCACATAAGACCCCAATGCCCCAAGTTAAAAAGAGAACAAACCTTTGGTGTTAGATCCCTTCCCAAAAAGCCTAATGGACCTAAACACATTGTCTGTCACCATTGTGGTGCCTTTGGTCATCTAAGACCTCATTGCTCTAAGTTTCAAGCTCTTAAGAGAATTAAAAGAAAAGAGAAACTTGAGCTTTTTGGAAGTTGTGCTTTGAAAGCTAAACCGGATTGGATGGAAAATGGTAAGTTGTTGAAGAAAGTGGTTAATGCTCTTACCTCCTTGTCTATGTGCATCTCCGGTTTTCATTCTTCCAACCCTCGTCTCACTTCCCATGAGACACTCATTCCAAACAATCATTCCGTTTGGATGAGGAAGGGTTCCTATGGTTGAGCTTTAGCTTTTTTGGTCCTTGATCTAATTCTTTCGATCTTTGTAGGACCTTTCATGCATTAAATGTCATATCATCATGCATTTTGTGCATCTTGCATTTATTTGTATGCATTGTTTTGTTCTTGATCTTACTTTTATATTTCAGTTTTGTGTGAGTAAAAAATCCAAAACCACATAAAAAAGTGAAAAATTCAAAAAGTTTGATCGTATATGTTTAAGCACATATCACATGTGAGTTAGGCCTTGTACCTTTGTACAAATGGCTTTGTGCATTTACGAGCTTAGCTTGTTATTTTTGCACTTATATCTTTGTGGAAAATATCTTGACATCTTTGCGTGATTGTTGTAAATCGATCTTCAAGCTTGTCATGAATAGTTAGTCAATAGTCATGTTGGTTTTGATACATGCGTAGACTTGTGCTTATATCTCTTCCCACTCTTTTTATTTTTATTGCTTAAAGAGCTCAATAAATGTAAATCTCAAAATGAAAAGAGATAATGAGCTGCAAAAGCCGTCGCATATACTAGTATTTGACTAGGAAAAAGGGAAAGCGACTTGTATTGAAAATGTTTGTTGCCCAAAAGCCAAAGGCTTGTTCACCAAATTGAAATATCAAAAATTTCAGGCATCAATCTCAAAAATGAGATGTATTGCTCAAAATGAGTTGTATTGATTCAAAATGATCAAATGATATGAATTGTAAGAAGCCAAATGAAAAGCTTCAATCCTATGTAATCATTTTCTTGTGGGAGGTCATATATGTTCACTTCTATAATTGAGATAGACCACTTGACTTAGTACTAGTTGTGTATGACTTGATTGAATTGATCATTGAAGCTTCACTCTAGACTAAGGACTATTCCACATTTGATACACACACACTACACACATGCCTAATGTTCAATGAATGTCTTATTCATTTGTTAGATTGTACTTGTCTAAATGTGATGTGCGTGTGCTCAATCTTATATGGATTAATCCAAAAAGATTTTTGATCATTTTATATGTTTTTGGAAGTGATTTTTGTCATTTTTTGTGTTTATGTTTAGTGCTTACTTTGTTTTTCAATGTTTAAACATGTTCTGAATTGAAAAACAGGTGTCAGTGTTTTTCGCGGCTCAGCTGGCGACTCGCCAGTCGCGAAACCCCAGTCGCGAGTTCATCCAGAAGCTTTTGGCGGCTCACTCGCGGCTTGCTCGCGGCTCACTCGCGACTCGCGAAAATTTTCGCGACTGAAACTCGCGGCTCGCGGCTGAAACTCGAGGCTCGCGGCTTGCTCGCGACTGAACCTCGCGACTCGCCCAGTCGCGAATCGCCCAGAAACAGCTTTTTAATGGGCTTTTTGTGGGAAACTTGTTTTAAACCTCTCCCATCCTCTCTAAAACCCCTCTTTCAATATTTTTACATCAAAACACAACCAGTTTGAATGGTTTTTCATTCCATTAACATTTCTAAGGTAATTATAAATTCTTTTCATTATTTTTGATCCTTGGATTATGTTTTGGAGAGTTTTGTGCTCTTGGTTGGGATTTTTATCATTGGGGTTGGGAAAACTTAATTTTTGTCAAATTTCTTTATGGGATTGGTTTCTTTTGTTGATATGCATTGGATGTTGGCCCCTTGTGGTAGAAAGAACATGTATTAAGGGTTGATTTCATGATGTTCATGCATTGTTTCACATTATTGTTCATAGTGTGCATGCTAGGTGCTTGATAAAATGCCTCTTAGACATTTTCTCGCTTGTTTGGACTCCGATGAGTACCAAACTTTGGGGTTTCTCATGTTTCCTCATTAGGAACATGTTTGGTTCATTAGTTGTGTATTTTGCACACTTTGCCCCACATGTGCATTTTTTATGCATTGGTCATGCATTGCATTTAGCCACCTCTTGCACACACCTTTGCTACCCTTGTCATGCATTGGTCTTTACTTTATTTCTTCATCCTAGCATGTCATGATTACCTTATGCTTTGTAGCATGTTACTTTGTCTTAGGTTTGAGTTTCATTTTCTCATTCATCTTGCACCCCTCATGCATCATTATCATTGTTTGTTCGTTCATCTCTTGCCCTCTTTTCTCCTTGACCCTTTGTCTATTCCTGACAAAAAGGGGGAGAGTATACTCTAGAGAGTATACCGGAGTGTTTTGTCATTTCTATATGACTCTTGTTATGACTCTTGTGCACATCCTTAGGGGGAGAAATTCTATTTCTCGTGCACATTTGTAGGGGGAGAGATTTTCCATAGTGGAGATGCATATACCAAGGGGGAGTAGACATTGTGTTATCTTGAAAACTTTGTTCTGTTTGTTTTCTTGTTGGCTTTATGGTGCTTTGAGTTATGCTTTGTTGTTCTCATTGCATCATGTTTGTGCTTTGGACATGCATTTATCCCTATGCTATTGTGCTTCTTTGAATGCATGTTCGTATGATCATTTGCTTTGCTATGTGATCATTGTAGTCATTTCTATATGACTGTTTTGGTGTATGATCAAGTTGCTCACATGTTTCACATCATATTTACTTGATCGCAATTTACTTGTTACATTATACTTGTCCTTTTATTACTTGCTTTACCTTGAGGGTCTAATGTGTTTTGTGCAAGTGTTTCAGGTTACAAGTATACATGTTCCTAGTGCATCACAGCTTCTCATCATTTTGAAGGGGAGAAACTTTAAGCACTTTTAGTTTATATTGTTTATGTTTTTATTCAATATAATGTGGTTTGTACCCATGTGCTTTTGTAAGCTTTTAGGGTTTTTGTTTTATGCATAGTTTGTAGGCTTTATGGTATGTACCTTGCTAATTGCAGCCTTTATGCTATGTTGAAATCAGTACTTTGATCTAAATGTTCTGCATTTTGGTTTTTGTACTGTCACTCTTGTGCCCTTGTAGGATTGTTCCTAGATGCATATACCTTGTGTGTTATGCATTGGTTGAGTGTTGAACATACAAGTGTCTTGCCTTGTGCTTGTTAACTTGTATGTCCTTGTGTTCATTCCAAGTGTGAATGAGCACTGTGATCACTACCTTGTGGTGTTCACTTGGTTGATCAAGCCATGGCTTGTTTCTTAACTCCATCTTTGCTTGATCACATATTGCCTGTTTCATATGCATTTTATAATTTTCTGCTTACAATGATCATGGTGTATTGTTGTGTTTCAGGAGTATTATGTTCATATGATTCAAGTGCTTCACAGTTTCTAGAGTTAGGTGTGAGTGAGTTTTGTTCAACTGTTCCCAACTCACATGTTAAGTCTAGAGTCTGTTTTAGGGTTTTGTCACGGAATAGCCAAAGGGGGAGATTGTAAGGTTGAATTTATTCAACCATCTAATTGGCTTTATTCCGTGCCAAATTTGCTTGTAATTCAGCATTTAGTAACCCTGTATTTAGGTGGGTTTGATGTAAGGGTAGTGAGTGAGATAGAGTGAAGTTTACTCAAGAGTGTGCAAGAAAACAGAGACTCGCGGCTGGGACTCGCGGGTGACTCGCGGCTGCAAGCCGCCAGACGCAGCACACGTGCCAAGCATGCTGGAAGGTGAACAGTCATGCCAGCTGGAGCACTACAGGACAAAACAGGACAACTGGCCATACGGTTATCTCGCGACTGGATCTCGCGACTTGGTCAAGCCGCGAGGTCAAGTCGCGAGCCACCCCTGTTTTGTAAAACCTGACGTTTCACATTCCTCTCCCACTCCAGTATAAATACCCCTTTTACCCACGATTGAGAGAAAGCTTCCAGAGAGAATTTTGAGAGAGAAACCCTAAAGAAAAACAAGATTGATTCACCCACAATCTATACCTTAGAGTCTCTCCAAATTCCCCAACTCTCTTCCTCTCCATTGTCAAATCCTTGAGAGGCATTGTACCAGACCTGGTTCTCACCATCGTCATCACTGTGAGACAGTTGTTTGGATTTCTGGGAAGCAGTTAGGAAGGAACCAATCTTCATTGGTTGATGCTATGGTCTAGTAGCGGAATCCGGGAAGCTAGAAAAGAAAAAGGTTCGGCGCAACCTCGTTGGAGCAAGAAGCTTGGAGGGCTTAGGTGCACTGGGTAGATTAGGCTTGGAGGGTCTATTGCTGTCCTTGTATCCCAACTACATTTTCTAGTGGATTATTGACCGCTTGGAGGGCGGCGGAGAGGTTTTACGCCGAGGGCTTCGGTTTCCTCTTCGATAACACATCGCGTGTTGTCTTTGTGTTTGCATCTTCCTTCCTCTCTATCTTTGCCTTTTTATTATCTGCTGTGGATTTTATTTTGTTATGGCTTAGATAGTTTTTAACCAATTTCATATTATAGCATATGTTAAGTTTCCGCACACTTGTTGTTTGACATATTGCTTGAATTGGTTAAGTTGTAAGTTGGGGGTCTAAACGTTCAAAGGTGTTTTTACACGTTTTTGAACTTTCACATTCTGCCCGAGCTTCGATCGATCGAGCTTGTCTTTCGATCGATCGAGCCAGGCCGAAAGGCACAATGCTTCCTGCTTTAACTCGATTCCAACTTTACATAAAATCACAACTTTGAGCTAGACTAAAAACACTTCTAAAACATTGTTTTGATCATGGTTTGCCAACAATACAAATTAGAGTTCTAAATACATAAAATCCTAAGACTTTAGAACCTAACATGTTATATAAATCTCCTCATGGAACAAAGTCTCAGGTTAATTAAGCTTTACTCCACTTTATTGCATTTGAGCCATTTGTACAACAATGTGCACTTAGGAACCATTTGTGGTGTGTGATAATGGAAGTAATGAAAGTGAAATACATGGATTTTATGGGAAGGAAGCATTTAATCGTTTAGGAATCTAACAACTGAACCATGTTGCTCCTTTAGGTAATTGAATGGTGAAAATTACCCTTAGCTAAATATAATTTCTTCAACTCAAGAATTTGAGAATCCGCTTGATGCATTTCTTAGAGTTTTTTGATTCAATGTTTTTGTGCTGCTTACAATTTGAATGTTATGGAATCAATGATTCACTTATTCTGTGTTAGTACTATTCTTAGTTATGAAAGAAAGAAAAAAAGGGTTGATGGGTTTTGAATCTTTGGCGTAGAGTTAGTATGTTATTTATAGTTTTCAATGTGACTAATATCAATTTAGTACATTGACATGAAGGTGGAAATGAAAGTGCTTGATGCTCTTTTTTAAAGCTCTCTGATTTATGATTTTATGCTGCTTACTATGTCAATTTTAAGGACTTAGATGACAAACTAATTTTGTATTGATACTATTATTTTAGTTGTGGGGAATATTTGAGGGATTTTCTGTCTGTGTTTGCAGTTCATAGAGGGATATCACTACGCTGGATGTGAATAGTGACGTTGAGCTACCTATCTTCGATATCAAGATTTCTATTTTCCCTTTATATCAAGTTGTAACTTTGTCTGTAATGTTTACTTGCTCTAAGAGTCTGAATCATGTTGTGATTTTCAAAAGCAGTCGGTTATTCCTCAACATGTGCTTGTGTGTTTCTTGCGATAATGTGGTAATCCAGTGTTTTTACATCCACTTGATTTTTCTTCTTTTATCAAGCTAGGGTATACTTGCATAAATGGTCCCAAAAGAATGGTCAATTGGACCTTAAATTTAAGTGCTTCTATGATAGATTTAGATATCAATAAAATGCTAAGCTTTGAAATTTATCTCAAGAGATTTAATAGCCATTGAGCTTTAAAATATCCAATAAAAGACAACATTGAGCTTTATAATTGTAGGTTTTAGGAACTCAATTTTTCAAGTAATGTAATCATCACTAGGAATGAAAAAATTTATGTACCTTGGGATACATGTCAATGGCTCTATTGAGGTTGTCATCACAATACTGAGCATCTTTTGGCAACGCTTCTGCAAGTGATTGAAAACTTTTTGCACCAAGGTTCTCATCCCTTGCAACTTGGGCAAGAAAACGTCTATCGATCTTCCAATGGAAAATATTTTTGCAATGGGTTTGCTCAAAACAAAAAGAAACATAAGATTCTGCCACCCTAATAACAATTCCCTCATCATAGCCATTATCACTGTCTCCATAATTCTGTTCCAAGAGATCTGAAACATGACACTGCTCTAGCGTAGAAGCAATTCTTCTAACATATTCAATAATTCAAAATTTATTTTTAACCTTAAACCAACCTTGAGAAGTTGTACAAGGTGTAGTAGAGAATTGAAAGAAACTGAATTTTTTTTCCATAGGAAGCACACTAATCAAGCATTCAGTTGTAACTCTCTGTAAGTGATGATTTAGAGGTTTGGAGGCCAAATTGTTAAGTCCAAAAGTATTTTGAAAAAGCACCAATGAATTATAAATGATCTACCAGAAGGAATGAAACATCTTCAAACCACCAATTATCACATCTTTTTTATTTATTATTTTTTTTAAGTTTTGAGTTCTCAATATTATTTGCTCGAACATACAAGTACTGTACATAATTGTTTCCAAAACCAAATTCCTTTGGATGTGGGAAGGTATTCCAAGCAAAGACTTCTGTAGCCCATGCAGAAATGGTTTCACTGCTTCTGAAAATATAAAAATTTCCTTCCACGATGTAAGTGTCACTACAAGAAATCTGGGTTTAGGCGACGTTTGTAAAACGTCACTAAAAACCCAAAAAACGTCGCTATAGACACAAATGGCCTACAGCGACGTTTTTTTTTGTGACGTTCGAAAACGTCACAATAGAGCAGTCGCTATAGGTCTATTGCGACGTTTTGAAAAACGTCACTATATGGTACTCTTTATTGCGTTCAGAAACTTTTAGTGACGTTTTATAAAACGTCACTAAATAATATAACATTCTCGTACATAATATAAGAAAATACATTTAGCGACGTTTATAAAACGCCGCAATAATCACACCAATAGCGACGTTTCAAAAACGTCACAAAAGCATTTTCCTTTTGCTTTTTAGTGACGTTTTTAAAACGTCGCAAAACCTACTCATTATTTTAAAAAAAAATATATTAAAAATGCTATATAAAACTACTAAAAATTCAACAATAACTAAAATATGCTTGCAATAAGCTTGTAATAGATCAAATAGACCTATCATCATTATTCCACAATATCAAATGTCCAATGTTTATAAATCATGGTGCTTGAAAATTTAGTAACAATAAATATATAAATATATATATATATATATATATATATATATATATATATATATATATACATATAAAGAGCATTTAGTTGAGATTATTTACACATTAGTGGGTAGTGAACTTTTTTAAAAAATTAATTTTAAGCTAGCTAAACCACAAAACTAATAACAAAAAAAATTCAAAATCTACACACTACAGAAAAATTGTAGGAAAAAAAAAAAACCAAGATTTACAAACTTGTACATAAACTTACAATGATTTAGCCTTTGATGCTTAGGACTTTTTGCTCAAAAATCCAAATTTGAATAAGAGTTTTCTGTACCAAACTCCAACCAAAACAAGCAAACAAAAAAAATTAGCACAAAAGTTCCATGACCTATTACAGAAAAACTAAATCAAAGCAAATTCATAAGTCAAAATACAAAGACTCCATGACCCATTAAAGGAAAATCAAATCAAAGCAAACCCATAAGCCAAAACACAAAGACTTACACTTTAAAGAAACTTGAACACCAAAAAAGAGGGAAAACAGAATGGTAGTGGCAGTAGGTGGTGGCTAGAGAGGGAAGAACTCGTACATGAATGGGTTGGCGGTGGCAACGGCGGCGGCGGCAATGGTTGGCAATACCTAAGTGTGAAGAAGTGATAAGGGTGGGAGGGGGGAGAATATGGAAGTGGGAAGGGAAGTTTGTTTGAGAAAGAAAAAGAGTGATAAGAAAGAAAAAGGACTGAAAAAACGTGTAAGGAAAGGAGACCAAAAAAAAAAAAGGACAAAATGGGGGGAACATTCCCACTTAGTGAAATTTTGAAAGGGAAACATATAGCGACGTTTTCAAAACGTCGCTATATCTTTATCCAAAACGTCGCTATATGTTTATCCAAAACAAAAAGAAGAAACGGTGGGAACTTTCCCACTCAGCGAAATTTTGAACCGGAAGAGGATAAAAATTTTGGCGAAACATATAGCGACGTTTCTGAAAACGTCGCTATTTGTTTCCCCAAAATTTTTTTGAAAATATGGTGGGAGTTCTTTAAAAACTTTAGCGCCACTCAGCGAAATTTTGAACTGGAAGAGGATAAAAATTTTGGCGAAACATATAGCGACGTTTTTGAAAACGTCGCTATATGTTTATACAAAACGTCGCTATTTGTTTCCCCAAAATTTTTTTGAAAATACGGTGGGAGTTCTTTAAAAACTTTAGCGACGTTTTTAGAAAACGTCGCTATAAACAAAAAATACGCCGCTAAAACAGTACTTTTTGCGGCGTTTTAAGAAACGCTGCTATTGTTTTGGGTTACAACGACGTTTTAAGAAAAACGTCGCGAAAGGATCACTCTTTAGCGGCGTTTTTTAAAAACGTCACAATTTACTATTTATAGTGGCGAATTTAAAAACGTCGCTAAAAAAAACGCCGCCTAAACCCAGATTTCTTGTAGTGTGTTAAGAAGCTTATAAAAGCATCTGTCTTGGATATTAGATTTCCTTGTTCAAGATTGTCACTCTTTTTATAAGGAATGAGCAGAAAATATAATGGAGAAACATTGGCTGCTATTAGCCATCCATCCATAACAAAATTTAACTACTAATTCCAAAGAATTGGTTCCACCTAGTAACTGGAAGATTGATTAGTTGGATAATGGGGCTAATGCCTCTCTTGTAATTACTTAGGAATACTAGTCTATTCAAATGTACACTTCTTGATACAGTATGGAGTTGACATAAAATAAAAAAATAAAAGAAGAAATATTTATTTGAAGTTTAATGCATTTGAACATGTTACTAGCTTTTGTATGTTGTGAGTTGTGTGATATTAAACCTTGGTTCCCATTCCCGTGTGTTTGTACTAGTCTGTGTCTGTCTTTCTCAAAAAAAAATCTTTAATGCATATCAAAGATATTATTTTCAGTTTACTAGTTAAAATATTAACTATTAAGCATCTCTAATGTTAGAGATATATTATACATATTAGCCCAATGTAATAGGCCCAAGCCTGTACCTACTTATACTAGTAGTCGAGGGTTTAGTCGCCTATATATACTCATGTTAGGGTTCATTGTAACACAAGTTATTGTATTACACTCTTACATAATAAAGATGTAGCCCTTTAGGGATTCCTTCGTGGATGTAGGCTGACAAGGCTGAACCACATAACCCTCATGTTCTTGGTGTTCCTATTCTATGCTTTCCCTTTCGTGTCCACTCTAGCATATACAACATGATATAACACATTGCGTTGCTTATATATATTTGACATCTAATATCTTGAATGATTAATTGATAAGATTTCACAGCTAACTCCATTTTAATCGGGATTAAGGCTTAGTTAAGTGAGGGCAATCAAGATGTAACAGTAAAGGTTTTTAAAGCTTTTACCTTATTAGACTAGTTGAACAATTTTGAGAATTTTTAATCGCAATAATATAGCTTGATTTCAAATCCATCAAGAAAGGATAATGAGTTCATTTGATTGCTATGTTTTTCTTGTTTGGATTGAATGTAGAACACCATATGGAAGCAAATATTCTAGATTATTCAATATATTAAATGGTGATTTTAAGAGGGTTGATGTTACCTTTTTGTTTGAAGCACAGAGAGATTGATTCATCCTTTATTGAGAACAGATTAATTGAGTGCACCTTGTGCAAATAACTTTTGTCCAGACAATCCTATAGAGAATAAATGGAAATTGTTGCCATAAAAGGATCGCATATTTTTAAATATTAGTACATCATCAACATACCTTAAAAATGTATGCATAGAGAGGAGGGTGTCTTGAAAATGAGAGGTGGGGGGTGGGGGTTGTTGTTTTTTGGAAAAATGACACATCTATTACGCTTCCCACCATATATCAACCCATAATTGGAATTTTCATTGTCGAACTGAAGCTGTGTTGGTTGCTGCTCACACAGACAGCACTTACATATATAAAATGTTGGGACTTATACCAGGGATATACAAATTCAAGTATGTAACAGACATAAGTACCATGCTGACCTCCTTACTAGGATTGTGCAATATTTAGTTATGGGTGTAAAGAGTGGATAGAATGGGGCCAACACAATGAGAATATCTTGTTCGGCAATCACATCTAGGCCTGTTGACGGGTCGGTTCGGGTTGGGTTTGTGCCCAACCTGGAACCAACCCAAACACTTTGGGCCTTCAAAATTTAGACTCGCCACCGACCCGTAAGATAAGTCGGTTTGGGCGAGTCGGATATCGGTTGGTGTCGATCGGTAGTCGGTCGGACTTGAGGTAGAAGAAAATAGCAGAAACGTGTCTAAATTGGCTGAAATCTGGTCAGAACTGGCCGAAATCCGCTAGATTTAGCCGACACATGGCTGAATCTAGCAAGATTTCTAAAAGAACTCGTCGGATCTCGAAAAGATCTTGAAGAGATCTCAATGAGATCTGGTTGAGTGTCAACAGATCTGGATTTCGAAATATCTAGCAATAAATGATCGGAAATTCATCATACTTGCGAAAATCGACGTGTTTTCGATATATAGGCCGGTCAGATCGGTTTGAATTGGATTTTGAAGAGAATACCCATCAACCAACCCGTCGGTCTTAGTTGCTGGAGGCTAAGACCCACCGCCCACCATCACCGGTGTTGTGTCAGCCAATTTTCGAGTACGGATCAGACGTTTGCATCAGGTTGGTCAGTTACGGGTTCTTACAACTCTAATCACATCCACTTATTGAGAGACACTAAAAGTAGGGGTGTCAATTCGGGTTAGCGTGTCAGGTTTGTGTCGTGTCGAGGTAGGGGTATTCGACTAAATGGCTCAACCCCAACCCGACCCATTTAATAATCGTGTCATGATCCTTCAACCCTAACCCGACCTGTTAATAAGGCGAGTTGACCTGACCCAACCCATTTGACACACTTAATAAACGAGTCATGTTAGGTTGACACGAATGTAACACAACCCATTTCAACTTGCATAATATTAAATATAACGTCCATCTATAAATAATTTTTTTTACATCCCAAAAGCAATGCATACACTTCGAGTCTTCAACCCACATTCTTGTAATCTTTAAAAGCAATGCCCATCAAATCTAGTTTATAAACTATCTCAATAAATCCACTTGCAAGATATGCAAACAGTGTCCAACACTAATACAAACATACAAAAAAAAAAAAAAATACGACACAAGACAAAAGCTACAACTGTGGCCTTAATCAACAATTAATATATCTCATATATTAATAACGGCACATGGGTTCAAAGTTTATAGAACAAAAGCATTATGCAGAAAAATTAAACACATTAGATAGAGAGAGAGCAATAACCGGTTTGAAACTTTGAGTTTGAGAATTGGACGTGAAACTATAAGATAGTAGAGTAAGTAGTACGGCTGAAATAAATAAAAAAGAAAAAGAAAAAGAAGAAGATATTTATAAGAAGAAGATATTTATAAGATGGTTTAGAGATTTAGGGTTTTTAAGATTTAGAGATCTAGGGTTTGTAAAGTTTTAATTTCCAATTATATCCCTTGTAAGTTTTTGTAATTACTCACTTTTCTTTTTAAATTTAAAATATATGTTGGATATAAAAGGTATTTGACAAATCTAAAATAAAATAAATATTTATTTGTTATACAAATTAAACGGATTGTGTTAAGTGGGTCATTTTGAGTTGACACAAATAAATTGGCGTGTCAAACGTGTCTATTACGAGTTACGTGGATTGACCCGCTTATGACATGTTTATTATCGTGTCGCTTTCAAGTTGACCCGTTTATGACCCAAACCCATTAAGGCCCAACTCTAACCCGAAAAAACCTACGTCGGGTTCGTGTCGTGTTCGCGGGTTAGGTCGAACATTGACAGCCCTAACTAAAAGCACCTATTTCTATCAGCGTCACTCTAAAAATGCATTTAAGAAAATAGTTCATTTGATGAAATTATTTCTCATTAAAAAATAAAAATGAAAGGAAAGTTCTCCCAACCATTCAATAGTTTCATCTTTTGTTCTTATATGAATAAATGATAAGAACTGTGCATTATCAGGTGTGCCACAATTTTATAAATTGCATATAATTTTATTATATAAAGTTTGAAAAACTAAGCGAGCTCAGAATACATTTAGGCCCAAAAAGCCTTTGAAATAAAAAGATGTCATTAGTATTTCACTATTCTCGTTTCGGTTCCCCTGGTTCAATTTCATCTCTTACTACCCTCTCAAAAAAAAAAAAAAAAATCATCCCTTACTCCAAATTTAAAATATAGCAGGATCAACAACATTTCAATATCCTCCTCTTTTTGATGCCTCTAGGCTCTAGTAAATCTTATCACTTACAACTAATTGCTACCTCCTGCCATATTGAGAAAATTCTTAGTAACACCGCCACATAAAAATTATCACACCAAATGAAATTTAGTTAATACGATTTCAAATAGGCTAGGTTTTTTTTTTTTTTTTTTTTTTTTTTTTTTTAGTTCCTAAACTATTCAAAAGTGTGTGCTTTATATATTGTCAACACCATATGAGTCCCACTATTTTCAAAATAATTATAATTATGCAACTCAAAATTGTTACTTGAAAAATGAAATTCCTCTTGAGGTGTTCTTAAAATACCGTGTCTAAAGTTTACACACTCTAAATTGAGAATTGTGACTCAAACTCTCTTGGTTAAGCTTTTCTACCAAACATATATATATATATATATATATATATATATATATATATATATTTATATATTGAGCTCATAGTTTTCATTGTTTAAGCACGAAAAATTGTTGTTTGAACTATCTAACCAAAGAGAGCCTTATCTTTTGTCTAATTAGGTAACACTAATTTGTAGTATTAAATAAATTGATAGTTTGATTAAAGGTTAGAAGAGAATGACACACATGAGATGATCAAGCAGAACAAAGCCCTTTTCAATAGCTTTAAAAAAAAATTAGGAAAAAAAATCATAAATAAAAATAGGCGAAAAACACATTTTGGTCCCTACATTTTCGCACGATTCCTACTTTGGTCCCTAAATTTTATTTTTACCGCTTTTAGTCCCTATTTAGAAAAATGCCTTCTGTTTTAGTCCTTTCCGTCAGTGCCGTTAGGGCACTGACCTACGTGGCAAACGGAATTATTAAAATAATAATAATAAATTTTATTTTGTCATTAAAAAATGCCAAGTCAGCATTTAAATTTAAAAAAATAATTTATTAAATTTAACTAAATAAAAAAAATAAAAAACAGAAATAAAAATAAAAAATCACATTAATTAAGATTGAAGTGTGTCTTGAGCAAGAACAACAAGAACACATACATAAACCCAGAAATTAAAATTCAAAAATTAAAATTTTCGCCGCCGTCGGTGCACTTCAACAACAACAACAACATCAACAACAGCAACAGTCGTCGTCGCCGCCGCCGGCACAGCCACTGGTTCAGAACATGCGCTTGGGTTTTAGTTCCGACGGCAACGCCGTTTACAAGCCCATCTCTGCCGCAACAAACGCCACAGCTGCTACGACGACAGCAACAGCAGCAGCAGCAACATCACCGACTTACCAGCTTGATGGTGGAAGTGGTGGTGGTGGGGCTGTGAATGTGAATGTGAATATGGGGAGTGTGACTGGTGGCGAGCAAGCTAAGAGGAAAAGAGGGAGACCGAGAAAGTATGGCCCAGATGGCTCTATGGCTTTGGGTCTCACTCCTACGGCTTAGCCCGTACCTGTAGCTCAGACTCAGTCAAGTGGTGGAGGTGGGTTTTCATCTCCTCATCCAGCTCCAACTCCTCCTCCCTCGTCTCCAACATCGCTTCCTTCTGGAGGATCAACGCCACCCACTTCGTTCAAGAAAGCTATGGGCAGACCGCCTGGTTCTAGTAGCAAGAAGCACCAATTGGAAGCCTTGGGTACTTAATTTTTTTTTTTTGAATCTATATCTGGGTTTGCTTTTTAAAGTTTAAAGCATTACTAGGTTTTTTTCTTTTATGTTGTTGTCATGTACAGTGTGTGTTTGGGTTGTTTTTACAGTTTATTTTGTCTTTCACGTGGCCCCGATTGGAACATTTCCAAACTTTCATGTGTATGTGATGATTTTGAAAATTTTAATTTTTGAATTTTAATTTCTGGGTTTGTGTATGTGTTCTTGCTCAAGACACACTTCAATCTTAATTAATGTGATTTTTTATTTTTATTTCTGTTTTTTATTTTTTTATTTAGTTCAATTTAATAAATTATTTTTTTAAATTTAAATGCTGACTTGGCATTTTTTAATGACAAAATAAAATTTTTTATTATTATTTTAATAATTCTGTTTGCCACGTAGGTCAGTGCCCCAACGGCATTGACGGAAAGGACTAAAACAGAAGGCGTTTTTCTAAATAGGGACTTAAAGCGGTAAAAATAAAATTTAGGGACCAAAGTGGGAATCATGCGAAAATGTAGAGACCAAAATGTGCTTTTCGCCATAAAAATATTATGGACAAAACCTATATATATATATATATATATATATATATATATATATATATAATATATAAACCTAACTTGTCTCTTCTGTCAAAGGCATAGTAGCTAAATTGACACCTCCTTCTCATGCAAAGTGCTTGACTCCGCTTGGGAGGAGAGAATGGAATGGAATAAAAAGAATAATTTTAGAATATTCTTTCCTTCTCTTGTTTGGGAGTTTTAATGGAGGGAATAGAAAGTCCATTCCCTTGTTTGGGAGTTTAAGTGAGAGGGAATAGAATGGGTAGGAGGAAACACTCATTCTTCTTTATTCCCTTAAAACCTCAAATTTTCATTCCCTTCGAAATTTGGAGGAACGGGAGGGAATGGAATTAGATTTAATGATTTTTTGAATCTCAAAAAAAAAAAAAAAAGATTTAATGATTTTTTTAGTAAAACTCCCAAAATAACCCTATATATTCAACCATTTATTTTAAAATAGAGGTTTAATAGTAACATTGTCATAAAATGATTCCATTCCATTCATAAAATGATTCCATTCCATTCTCTCTATGTTGCTTGCAAACAGAATTACTTACATTCTATTTATTTTCATTCCTTTCCATTTCTTTATTTTAAAACATCCAATTAAGACTACTTAATTCCATTCCATTCCATTCATTTCCCTTACTTAAATATATTCTATTCCATTCCCTTATGACCATTTCATTCCATTCCATTCCATTCTCTTATGACCTCCCAAGCGGAACCTCATGACCTCCCAAGCGGAGCCTCAGGTCTAAGGGGAAGGATTAGCATTATCTTGTAATTATCTCTCTTCTCTTACTCTCAACGCCGATGCTATCAGTACCAGCGTTACTTGAAGTACCTTCTCCGTAACTCCTCCTAAAACGACGTCGTCCTCACAACCCACCTATCAAATCCATAATCATCTGCACCTCTGTTTCAAAAGCATGGAAATCCCAAATCCAAAACCCAACTTTCATTTCCACCCATCTCCACCACTCCCACAACAAAAACAAAAACCTCCTCCTCTTCAGCCTCTACTCACACACTCACAAAGAATCCTACGCATTGCATAACGAAGATAACCCTCATTTCACCCAACACGCCAGGCATTTGTCAATGGGGCTCTGCAATGCATTGAGTTGCTTTTAGGAGGGCTGATGATAACAACCTTCAACATTTTGTTTTGGTGTTCGATTTGGGCAACGAGGTCTTTCGTGAAATACTTCTGCCACAACTTCCAGATTATACAAGTAAATTTGTGGGTTTGCTGTCAGTTTCTGTTTCCGCATATGGGAATTCCATTGCCTTGTTTCAAAATGGCTATTTTAGTTTGGTAAAGGGGTGTCAAACTGGTGATTTCTATTTGTGGGTCATGGAGGAGTATGGTGTTTCGTGACTTTCGTCTTCGTGGACCAAGGTTTTAAAAATTGGGGAGGGTTTACCAAGGCCAATAGATTTTAAAAGGAATGGTGAGGTTGTATTGTTATCATATGATGGGCAACTCGTATCGTGGGTTCCTTGGAGCTCAGAGTTCAAGCATCTTAAGATTATTGGATATGAGGATACTTTTGTTGATTGTTATGTTGAGAGTCTAGTTTTGCACGACAAGGTTGCCAACGGTACAGTTACATACTGAGGAAACTCGGAAAGATGCATTTCATGCTTATCTTTTTTTCTTTTTTCTTTTTTTTTTTATGGTTTTTTTTTTCTTTACATATATTTGGCATTGATAATACATTAGATGTGAATATATAATGTTTGATATGGTACTGTTCTATAAATTCTTAAGCTGATTGATTACCTTAATAAAGTGGCTTTATTGTTAGTATAAATAGCTTATCAAGGCTGTGTTTGGTGATAGTTGAGTACATACCATGTATTCTTCAAATTTTTTGTACTTATTTCAAATTTTCTTTAATGTAACAATAAAGAAAAAGAAGTGGTCAGTGTTGATTATGAACTTTGAGCAAGCTTATTTATTTATCCAAGTTCAATGTTTTCTGCAACTTATGGTTTACAATGTATGCATAGAAGGGCTCAAACTTTTTCTTTAATGGCAATTTTATGTTGACCTCTTTTATTAACTTAATGTTCTCAAACATACTAAAAGTTCTTCACGTTCTCCTTGTATTATATATGCAAAAGTTTCTCATTCTGTCAAATTTAATTTGTTTATGCTAAAGATTTTTCTTTACATTTTAAAATCTTCTATTGCAGTAGATGCCCATCTTCTTGCTGAATTTACTGAAAAACATTCCCATCAAGACGTGCTCATTGAGAAAGCAGCTCACCAGCCAGTATTGCTTGCTTTGGGTGATTAAGAATTGAAAATGAACTGTCTTTACTCTTCTCCTGGATCTGTTTTGTTATCTTTCCTTACTTAGCATGATTTGCGTCATTTTTTTTAGTCCCAATAAAGTAGTTGGGCTTAGATGGATTGTTTCGTTGACCCCATTTCACCCCATTGTTTGTATTTTCCCTCTCTTAATCTCTTGTTGATGCGTTTGGATTTCTATTACAAAATTGTATGAATTAGAAACAAAAGGTCAATACCACTGGAAAAAATAGAGAGAAAAACTAGCTAAATAGAAGACATCAACTTAAAACTACTAGGTAAGTTTGGGCGACATTGCTATATTGACTTTTGGAGACTTGTGCTGCATTGCCTGATGTGGTGAATTTGGATTTTGGAGTGAAAGGAATGCTAAGTGTTTTGAGGGTTGTGAACGGTCTTTCCTAGAGATTAGGTCTTTTTTCTTACGTACTCTCTTTGTATGGAGTGTGGGCTTTGTCACATTTTTCTTGTTTTTCCCTTCCTGCTTTACTTGAAAGTTGTAATTTTGGTTCTTGATCTTTGTCTTCACAGTACATCCTCAATGTACTCGGGTTGGCTTCTTTATTAATAGAATTTTTTGTTACTTATCAAAAACAAAACTACTATTGTATCAATGCGTAATTTGTATCTTGAATTTGAAGAATTTAAAACTTTTTCATTTTTCTTATTTTTGAGACTTGGTTTGTAAAGCTTGACCCATTGTTATCAACTCAAGCAATTTAACGAATTTTTATAATCACCCTATAACTTGGATCCATAAAATTCTTCTTTAATGTTCTTAGTTTATGTAACTTTTTTATTTGCACTTTGGCCTAGATTTTTCTTTGTGGTAGACTTACATGTTTTCTAGCTAGTGACAAGTAACTTATTTTCATTTGATGTCTAATGATAATTGGTTGAATTGCTTTGGAACTGTAGTGGATCTACTATAATTGCTTGGGGGCCAAAGAGGACACTTACACTTTTACCTATCTACATGCTGATGACTTGTTTGAACACTTGGTTCTCAATTTGGAAAATTATGCTGTTAATAGATCAGTAGAGTTGTGCCTCTTGCTAAATCATTTGAGTGGGTAGTCGTAAAAGCATGACTATGTCCTCAACAATATAAACTATGCTGGAAAAAATGAATTTTAGATTAAGCAATGCATCTGCACAGTTTCTTATCAAATTCTATTGAATGGTTTCCTGAGTAAAATTCTTTCCCTCAATGTGGCTCTAGGCAAGGGGATCCACTTTTGCTTTATAATTGCGTTATTTTTGTTCAAGGTACTAATGATATGCAACATAGTTTTTTGAAAATTTTGAGGTGGAATTTTTTGTATTTTTTTCTAGAGACATTGTAGGGAGCAGGTAAATTCATGTACTAAACTGGAATTTCATCTGTGCTCATCTAAAGAAAGATCAGGGGATAGGAATTAGGATTTAAAAAATGGGTCCTTTGAATAAGGTTTGATAGCAAAGCAGTTTTGTTATAAAGGAGTTATTTGTAATCCAAAATGTTTGCTGCATAAGGAATTAATGGCTAAGTACTGTAAAGGAAAGCATTTTTAGTTTCAGGTTTAAGCACTTGAATCATATGAACATAATACTCCTGAAACACAACAATACACCATGATCATTGTAAGCAGAAAATTATAAAATGCATATGAAACAGGCAATATGTGATCAAGCAAAGATGGAGTTAAGAAACAAACCATGGCTTGATCAACCAAGTGAACACCACAAGGTAGTGATCACAGTGCTCATTCACACTTGGAATGAACACAAGGACATACAAGTTAACAAGCACAAGGCAAGACACTTGTATGTTCAACACTCAACCAATGCATAACACACAAGGTATATGCATCTAGGAACAATCCTACAAGGGCACAGGAGTGACAGTACATTAACCAAAATGCAGAACATTTAGATCAAAGTACTGATTTCAACATAGCATAAAGGCTGCATTAAGCAAGGTATATACCATAAAGCCTACAAACTATGCATAAAACATAAACCCTAAAAGCTTACAAAAGCACATGGGTACAAATCACAAAATACTGAATATAAACTAAAAGTGTATAAATTTTCTCCCCTTCAAAGTGATGAGAGGCTGTGATGCACTTGGAATATATATACTTGTAACCTGAAACACTTGCACAAAACACATTAGACCCTCAAGGTAAAGCAAGTAATAAAAGGACAGGTATAATGAAACAAGTAAATTGCGATCAAGTAAACATGATGTGAAACATGTAAGCAACTTGATCATACACCAAGACAGTCATATAGAAATGACTACAATGATCACATAGCAAAGCAAATGATCATCCGAACATGCATTCAATGGAGCACAATAGCATAGGGATATATGCATGTCCAAAACACAAACATGATGCAATACAAGAAAACAAACAAAATAAAGTTTTATTGTTAACACAATGTCTTCTCCCCCTTGGTATATGCATCTCCCTTATGGAATATCTCTCCCCCTTCAAATGTGCATGAGAAATAGAATTTCTCCCCTAAGGAAGTGCACAAGAGTCATATAAAAATGACAAAGACTCTCCGGTATACTCTCTAGAGTACACTCTCCCCCTTTTTGTCAGGAATAGACAAAGGGTCAAGGAGAAACGAGGGCAAGAGATGAAGGAACAAACCGTGCTAATGATGCATAAGGGGTGCGAGATGAATGAGAAAATGAAGCTCAAACCTAAGACAATGTAAAATGCTACAGAGCATAATGAAGACATGACATGCTAGGATGAAGAAGTAAGGTCAAGACCAATGCATGACAAGGGTAGCAAAGGTGTGTGCAAGAGGTGGCTAAGTGCAATGCATGACCAATGCATGAAAAATGCACATGTGGGGCAAGGTGTGTTAAATACACAACCAATAAACCAAACATGTTCCTAATGAGGAAACATGAGAAACCCCAAAGTGTGGTACTCATCGGAGTCCAAACAAGCAAGAAAATGTCTAAGAGGCATTTTATCAAACACCTAGCATGCACACTATGAACAATAATGTGAAACAATGCATGAACATCATGAAATCCACCCTTAATACATGTTCTTTCTGCCACAAGGGGCCAACATCCAATGCAAATCAACAAAAGAAACCAATCCCATGAAGAAATTTGACAAAAATTAAGTTTTCCCAACCCCTATGATAAAAATCCCAACCAAGAGCACAAAACTCTCCAAAACATAATCTAAGGATCAAAATTAATGAAAAGAGTTTATAATTACCTTAGAGATGTTAATGAAATGAAAAACCATTCAAATTGATTGGGTTTTGATGTAAAAATATTGAAAGAGGGGTTTTAGAGAGGATGGGAGAGGTTTAAAACAGGTTTCCCACAAAAAGCCCTTTAAAAAGCTGATTTTGGGCGTTTCGCGACTGGGCGAGTCGCGAGGTTCAGTCGCGAAAATTTTCGCGAGTCGTGAGTGAGTCGCAAGCAAGCCGCGAGTGAGCCGCCAAAAGCTTCTGGATGAACTCGCGACTGGAGTTTCGCGACTGGCAAGTTGCCAGCTGAGCCGCGAAAAACTCTGACACCTGTTTTTCAATACAGAACATGTTTAAACAGTGAAAAACAAAGTAAACACTAAACATGAACACAAAGAGTGATAAAAATCACTTCCAAAAACATATAAAATGATCAAAAATCTTTTTGGATTGAACCATATATGATTGAGCACACACACATCATATTTAGACAAGTACAATCTAACAAATGAATAAGACATTCATTGAACATTAGGCATGTGTGTTGTGTGTGTGTATCAAATGTGGAATAGTCCTTAGTCTAGAGTGAAGGTTCAATGATCAATTCAATCAAGTCATACACAACTAGTACTAAGTCAAGTTGTCTATCTCAATTATAGAAGTGAACATATATGACCTCCCACAAGAAAATGATTACATATGATGAAGCTTTTCATTTGGCTTCTTTACAATTCATAACATTTGATCATTTTGAATCAAAACATCTCATTTTGAGCTCGATGCCTGAAATTTGTGATATTTCAATTTGATGAACAAGTCTTTGGCTTTTTGGGCATCATACATTTTCATATAAGTCGCTTTCCCTTTTTCCTAGTCAAATACTAGTATATGCGATGGCTTTTGCAGCTCATTATCTCTTTTCATTTTGAGATTTACATTTATTGAGCTCTTTAAGCAATAAAAATAAAAGAGTGGGAAGAGATATAAGCACAAGTCTACGCATGTATCAAAACCAACATGACTATTGACAAATCATTCATGACAGGCTTGAAGATCGATTTACAACAATCACACAAAGATGTCAAGATTTTTCCCACAAAGATATAAGTGCAAAAATAACAAGCTAAGCTCGTAAATGCACAAAGCCATTTGTACAAAGGTACAAGGCCAAACTCACATGTGAAATGTGCTCAAACAAATACGATCAAACTTTTTGTATTTTTCACTTTTTATGTGGTTTTGGATTTTTACTCACACAAAACGAAAACATAAAAATAAGATCAAAAACGAAACAATGCTTACTAATAAATGCAAGATGCATAAAATGCATGATGATATGACATTTAATGCATGAAGGGTCCTCCAAAGATCGAAAGAATTAGATCAAGGACCAAAAGAGCAAAAACTCAACCATAGGAACCCTTCCTCATCCAAACGGAATGATTGTTTGGAATGAGTGTCTCATGGGAAGTGAGACGAGGGTTGGAAGAATGAAAACCGGAGATGCACATAGACAAGGAGGTGAGAGCATTAACCACTTTCTTCAACAACTTACCATTTTCCATCCAATCTGGTTTAGCTTTCAAAGCACAACTTCCAAAAAACTCAAGTTTCTCTTTTCTTTTAATTCTCTTAAGAGCTTGAAACTTAGAGCAATGAGGTCTTAGATGATCAAAGGCATCACAATGGTGACAAACAATGTGTTTAGGTCCATTAGGCTTTTTGGGAAGGGATCTAACACCAAAGGTTTGTTCTCTTTTTAACTTGGGGCATTGGGGTCTTATGTGACCGATCACACCGCAATGGTGGCAAGTAGGGACAAACTTAGATCCACTCAATTCCCTAGAATGGGACCTAAACAGAGGCTTAGGCTTAAGAGCCTTTCTCTCCACTTTTTGATTTCTTTTATGTGGAGGAATGTACACCGATTTGTCCTTTGAGGTAGAACACACAATAGGCACAAAATCGGTTACCACAACATGATTGCAACATATATTTTCTTCCATTTTAGGAACAGGTTCAGCAATCAAACACTTGGCATGCATCTTAAGAGATTCATTTTCAGATTTAAGATCATCAACAAGTTTGTTAGACAAAACAAGTTTGGCATCCAAGTCCTTATTTAAACATTCAAACTCTTTCAGCTTTTCAAGAGAAATTTCAGCAAGATTCTTATATTTCTCAACCAATTTGTTGGATTCATTGAGCTTAGCAATCAAATCATCCTTTTCACAAAATAACTTGCTCAAATTCTTTTGAAATTTCTTAGCATTTTTCTTTAAGAGTTTGTCAACAACACCCATAGATTCAAATAACATGTCATCACACTTACGAGGATTAACACTTATAGAGGCATTTTCACAAACACGTGGCATGTTACATTCATCACCAACCAAATCATGCAAAGAGGCATACAAAGCACAATCCATGGCAAATAAACACAAGGGGTCAAGGATCACACTTAGGTATTTAAACCACAACAAGTGTACCCGCTCTGATACCAATTGAAAGTTCAAAAACGTGTATAAACACCTTTGAACGTTTAGACCCCCAAATTACAACTTAACCAATTCAAGCAATATGTCAAACAACTAGTGTGCGGAAACTTAACATATGCTATAATATGAATTGGTAAAAATTATCTAAGCCAAAACAAAATATAATCCACAGCAGATAATAAAAAGGCAAAGATAGAGAGGAAGGAAGATGCAAACACAAAGACAACACGCGATGTGTTATCGAAGAGGAAACCGAAGCCCTCGGCGTAAAACCTCTCCGCCGCCCTCCAAGCGGTAAACAATCCACTAGAAAATACAGTTGGGATACATGGACAGCAGTAGACCCTCCAAGCCTAATCTACCCAGTGCACCTAAGCCCTCCAAGCTTCTTGCTCCAACGAGGTTGCGCCGAACCTTTTTCTTTTCTAGCTTCCCGGATTTCGCTACTAGACCGTAGCATCAACCAATGAAGATTGGTTCCTTCCTAACTGCTTCCCAGAAATCCAAACAACTGTCTCACAGTGATGATGATGGTGAGAACCAGGTTTGGTATAATGCCTCTCAAGGATTTGACAATGGAGAGGAAGAGAGTTGGGGAATTTGGAGAGACTCTAAGGTATAGATTGTGGGTGAATCAATCTTGTTTTTCTTTAGGGTTTCTCTCTCAAAATTCTCTCTGGAAGCTCTCTTTCAATCGTGGATAAAAGGGGTATTTATACTAGAGTGGGAGAGGAATGTGAAACGTCAGGTTTAACAAAACAGGGGTGGCTCGCGGCTTGACCTCGCGGCTTGACTAAGTAGCAAGATCCAGTCGCGAGATAACCGTATGGCCAGTTGTCCTGTTTTGTCCTGTAGTGCTCCAGCTGGCATGACTGTTCACCTTCCAGCATGCTTGGCACGTGTGCTGCGTCTGGCGGCTTGAAGCCGCGAGTCACCCGCGAGTCCCAGCCGCGAGTCTCTGTTTTCTTGCACACTCTTGAGCAATCTTCACTCTATCTCACTCACTACCCTTACATCAAACCCACCTAAATACAGGGTTACTAAATGCTGAATTACAAGCAAATTTGGCACGGAATAAAGCCAATTAGATGGTTGAATAAATTCAACCTTACAATATATAAATATATAATAATAATAATATTATTATTTATTATTTATTATTGTTACAATAAAGTTTTTGACTTAGTAATTATTTTTATTAGTGTCATAATTATTTGTTATTATGATTAACGATTTCTTATTGATAGTAATTATTTATTTATTTATTTTTATTATCATGATGCACAAAATAATAATAAGAAAAAAAATCAAATACATAACAATAATACAAGTTTAAATTGTACTACATGATAATTAAAAAAAAAAAAATAGTGTTATTAGATTAGGGAATCAATTCTTCCTAAAAAAAAGATTAGGGAATTAATTTGTTCCTCAAAAAAAGTAGGGACTTAATAATTACACATTCATTTACATTATCAATTATCAATTTTTTTTTTTTTTTGAGAAACATCAATTATAAATTTATAACAATATAACTATATAAGCAAATTTGTGTTATCAAATTTGAATATAAAATAAATAAATAAAAAAGTATAAGGTTTTTTTGAATATATAACAAATGGTGGAGGAAATTAAGTTACTGAATATATATATATATATATATATATACGGGTGTGTTTGGATACCGCTTATTTGCGGAAAACTAAAAACTTATATATATATATATATATATATATATATATATATATATATAGGTGTGTTTGGATACCGCTTATTTGCTGAAAACTGAAAACTTATTACTTAAAATACTGTAGCAAAATAATTTTTAAAAGACAAAACACTGTTCATTTGCTACTGTTCACGCGTTTTTGTGCTTTGGTTGGTCTATGAACAGTGCCATGGGACCAGCCAAAAAACGCAGACGCGTTGCTAAATAAACGCATACTATATATAAATATATTTTTAGTCTTTCAAAATCAAAATGGGGTGTTTAGATTGGAAGTATCAAGTTTTGTGTTTAGCTAAAGAAATAAGTTTTTGGTGTTATATGAATGAAAATAATATATTGAGTGATCAATTATTGTTGAGTGAGGAATTTCCAAAAATTATTGTTGATGAAGGGATAGCCCTACAGGTAAGACACATTGAAAACTCAGGTGTGTCTATATATATATACACACATACCCTTAAATTTTATAGTGTTTTGTGGTCGCATGGTTGGCTTTAGCTTTATTTTCAAATGTTTTATCTTGCTTGTAAAAAACAGTTGATGTCATGTTATATTTATAATAATATTATATTCATATTATGTCTTCTCTTATTAATTGCCCTTTATTAAGTACCAAGATATCTACTTATTATATAATTTTATAATTGTTGGCATGAGAATATATGCTTTTAGCTCATTTACCTTCTTTCTCAAAAAAAAAAAAAAAAAAAAAAAAAAAAAAAAAAACTCATTTACCTTTGTCCCCTACCTTCCTTGGTACACATGTTCATGTGGCTTGGACTACTTAGTACGTGAATTCCCCAAAACCACAAAATATTGGTGTAGGTTTTTTCCTTAGGGTTACTTTCTTGTGTTAAATAAAAAAGAAGAATGCACTTGCAGTTCTTAATTTTTTGCAGAAACTTGTGCAATCATGGTTGGGGATTAGCTGTGAATAAGTAATAGACTTTAACTCAGTAAATGAAAAGATTCAACAAAACTTTTTGATGGTTTTTAAATTCTTAGTATGAAATTAGTTCATTATGTCACAAAGGTTATTTATGTTGAACACCTTTTGTGGCTACACAATTCTTATGTTAATATTTCTAGATGATTTGCTGTTTGGTTTCAGTGTGTTTACATAAATTATTCAGCACTTAACTTTGTCAGCCATGACAGTACTTTGATAAAGATGCGAGTATTATGCCTATTTAAAACACTGAATTAGAGGCCATCTTTCAATGCAAGGTAGCGACGTTGGTCCTGACATTTTATAGGCAACAAACAACCAAATTAACTTCGAAAACACCTTGCACTGGACAATACTATTTAAATACTAGATGCATATCCTTATATTCTGTGGCATAAGAAGCAGCCTGATGAAAAATCTGTGGTGAAACCGGGTTTGTCCCATTGACACGACTTTCATTTCAAGTAATTTGTGTTAACATATGGTTCTTGGACGCTCCTATCCAAGTGGTGGGTGTGCATCATTTAACCTTTTGGCCAAAATTGATGGAATAATTGTTGGACAATGCCAAGTCTATCATATACATGTTGGGATACTCTAATCCAACACCTCATGGTCCTACGGGCATAAAGGAACCTGCATTATTGTTCAATATTTTGAAATTATGTTTTTTTGGAAAAGTGTCCGTTTTGAAAAATGCTTAATGAAATTGGGATTTTTTATATATATAAATAAAGTGTTTGGTA
The DNA here is from genome assembly GCA_028535165.1 of Quercus tomentella. Taxonomy (NCBI): domain Eukaryota; kingdom Viridiplantae; phylum Streptophyta; class Magnoliopsida; order Fagales; family Fagaceae; genus Quercus; species Quercus tomentella. The sequence continues at coordinate 42,679,426 of JAPQVY010000012.1, read as the reverse complement.
AAAGTTGTTAAAAAAAAAAAACAATAAGTCAGTTTATAAATGCATCCCAAATGTGCATGAATCTCTAGTAATTAATAGTTTCTAAGAACTAAAAATCATAGCAACAATAATACATGCCATTCAACACTAAAAAAAGAAAAATATGAAGTTTAAAAACAAAAAGAAAGAAAAGAAATAAATTCAACATCTCTCTTTTTATAGTCAAATTCGACAAGTAATTTCTGTGAACTGCTTTTTCTAAGAAGAAATTTCTATCAACTCAAGAGACAAGAACACTTTACTACTTTTGCAGTTCTTGGACACTCCAATCCAAAGTGGTGGGGTTGCATAATAGTTTTTCTTGTCATTAAGTAGCTTATAGCCAATCTTGACAGAATCATTCTTGGAAAATGTTACCCAAACGTGTTGGATACTCTCATTCTTGGAAAATTCCACCAAAACATTTTTAATTTTATTTTTACGGATACAACCGAAAATGTGTTGGATATTCTAAATCCTGCTTACACAAAAAATGTACTCCTATTTTGGGTGGACATTTCATTGATTCAAAAATACCCCTACACTCTTAGGTTTAAAAAGAGAAAAAATTGAAAGACAACCCAATAAAAATGCATCCCTAACTCTCATGTACAACATTGCCTACATAATAGAACCATTTTCTCGTTGGTTTTCAAATTTAATCCAAACTTCAAATTTATTCGGTCAAGAATTTTATTTTTTATTTTTTACAATTTGTTTAGTAGAGTATTCTACTAACCAAAAGTAATTTATCCTAAACTCTCAATCATGGTTTTTCATTTTATTTTGAAAAATCCCATGTTTTAGGGTAATGGAAATTAAATGTAATAGTAACACTAACAAAGAAATTTTCTACGACGGTTATTATGTTAAAGTGTGACAATTTTGATTTTCTTTTATGAGAAACTTTTCTTTACATGATAGTAGGTTTCCTTTTCTTGAAAATAAATAAGACACTATCTCTAATTTAGATATATCTCACACAATTTTTTTTTTTAAAAGATATATTACATACACGTTAGACACATTTCCTAAAAATTAGTACACATTATCTCTATTTAAAAATATCTCACACATCTCTTTTTCTTTTAGATTGTCTCTCCATTTGTTCCCACCCTTATTTTGGCGGTAGTTTAGCGCCGTAAAAAGAATCAAATTCTAAATTTGGTTTTTTATCATTGTGTTATTTATACCACTGTGTTTACAATGGTGGTTGTTGTATTTAGTTTAATATGTTAATAATTATGGTTTTTTTTTCCTTCCTTTTTTTTGAAATAGTTTTTATGAAAAGGTTGCCAATGGGATTGCTTTGCCATTAGAGTCCAATACGATATACGTGGAGAAAATATGGGCAGGTGGCCTTGGTGGAGGTTAATAGCTTTTAGCCAATCTTGACCGATGATTGTTGGAAAATACTCCCCAAATGTGTGGGTACACAAAAAAAATTAGCTGGTTTCTTAATTTGTTGATAGAAATAATCATCAAGAAGTAGAGTGGACATCATAAATTTAAATTCTACTATATTTATAAATTAAAAAAAAAAAATCAATTTCTGAAAGAAATAAATTCAAGTAATTTGTGTCAACATGACGATTCTTGTACACGCCTATCCAAGTGGTGGGTGTGCATCATTTAACTTTTTGGCCAAAATTGATGGAATGATTATTGAACAATACCAAGTCTATCATATACGTGTTGGATACTCTAATCCAACACCTCATGGTTCAGTTTTTTGAAATTATGTTTTTTTTTTTTTTTTTTTTTTTTTTTTTTTTTTTTTTTAAGTGTTAGTTTTAAAAAATGCTTAATGAAATAAAAATAAATAAAGTGTTTGGTAAAAGTTGTTAGAAAAAATAAGCAATAAGTCAGCTTATAATGCATCCCAAATAAGCATGAATCTTTAGTAATTAATAGTTTATGAGAACTAAAAATCATAGCAACAATAATACATGCCATTCGTTTTTCAAAAAAAAAAAAAAAAAAAAAAAAAAATCCATTCAACACTAGAGAAAGAAAAATATGATGTTCAAAAACAAAAACAAACAAAGAGAAAGAAAAGAAATAAATTCAACATCCCTTCTTTTTAGTCAAATTGGACAAGTAATTTCTATCAACTGCTTTTTTCTAAGAAGAAATTTCTATCAACTTGAGAGCAAGAACACTTTACTACTTTTGCAGTTTTTGGACACTCTTATCCAAGTGGTGGGGGTGCATAATAGTTTCTTCCTATCATGAAGTAGCTTTTAACCTATCTTGACCGAATCATTCTTGGAAAATGCTACCTAAACGTGTTGGATACTCCCATTCTTGGAAACTACCCAAACATTTTTATTTTTATTTTTATTTTTATTTTTATGGAAACTACCCAAATGTGTTGGATTTTCTAAATCTTGCTTACACAAAAAATCTACCGTTATTTTGAATGTATATTACATTGTTTCAAAAATATCTCTACATCCTTAGGTTTAAGTGGAGACAAAATTGAAAGACAATCCGGTAAAAATGTATCTCTAAATCTCATGTACAACATTAACTACATAATAGGACTATTTTCTCATTGATTTTCAAATTTAATTTGACTTGAAATTTATTCGGTTAAGAATTTGAACTTTTAATTTTTACAATTTGTTTAGTAAAGAATTCTACTAATCACAAGTAATTTATCCTAAACTCTCAATCATGGTTTTTCATTTCATTTTTAAAACCCCCATGTTTTAGGGTAACGGAAATGGAATGTAATAGTAACACTAACAAAATAAATTTTCTACAATGGTTATTATGTTAAAGTGTGACAATTTTGATTTTTTTATTGTGTGTAGATGTCGTGGCATATCCTATCTAATCGTCTTGCCATCAAATTTTTACTACTTATCAAATTAGTACACATTATCTCATATACATTAGACACATTTCCTAAAAATGAGTACACACTATCTCTATTTAAAAATATCTCAGACCTCTCTTTTTCTTTTAGATTGTCTCTCCATTTTTTCCCACCCTTATTTTGGTGGTAGTTTAGTACTGCAAAAAGAATCAAATTCTATCTTTGGTGTTTTTCTTTGTGTTATTTATTTCACTGTGTTTACAATAGTGATTGTTGTATTTAGTTTAATGTGTTAATAATTATGGTTTTAAAAAAAAATTAGTTTTTTTGAACAGGTTGTGAGTAGAATTTCTTTGCCATTGGAGTCCAATACAATATATATGGAGTAAAGATGGGTAGATTGTCATCTTTTTTTTTGGGACAAAATGGGCTTCTGCCCTTTTTGGGCAAAGTAATTAACCTTTTGCCCTTCTTCCCAAACTAAATAGGGAAATGCCCCTCTTTTGAAAATCGAGTTTCTTAAAATCGAGTTAAAAAAAAAAAAAATTTCCGGAGCCCTATAGCAACATTTTTAAGGACCTATAGTGACGTTTTAAGAACCTATAGTGACGTTTTATAACTTGATATCCATGAAATCGAGTTATAGGCAATAGAATTGCCTATAACTCGATTTCATGGATATCAAGTTACAAAACGCCACTATAGGTCTTTATAAACGTCACTATAGGTCCTTGAAAACGTCGCTATAGGGCTTAAATCGATTTTGAAAAACTCGATTTTCAAAAGAGGGGCATTTCCCTATTTAGTTTGGGAAGAAGGGCAAAAGGCTGATTATTTTGCCTGAAAAGGGCAGAAGCCCATTTTGTCCTTTTTTTTTTCTTTTTCTTTTTTTATATTTCATTTTATTACTTGATTTGGTTTGAAAGTGTACATTTCTCCTTTATATTACCACCAATGTGATTGTGTTTATATTTAGGTACATGTTCATTTGGTTTGATGTATTCATTTCTTTAATTTTCAATGACTCGGTATACACCTTTACGATTTGGGTAGAACTATGGAAGCGTGTTATTTTTGCAATCAATGGTTAATACGAATTTTGTGTTGAATTAAAAGAAATGACACTAAACCCAAAGAAAAAAAATTTCAAGTAATTTGTGTCAACTTGACGGTTTTTGGATGCTCCTATATAAGAAATGGGTCTTTTTGGAAAAAATAGACTGAATGATTGTTGAACAATTCCAAGTCTATCAAATACGTGTTGGATACTCTAATCCAACAAACAACTCATGGTCCTGTTATAATCTCATGGTTTGTCCCATTGGAACGTCGTTAGCATTCACACCACAGTCGCAAAAGTTTCCAATTTCCAAAATATCTAGCTGCTTCAAAGCAAAATCCACCATGCCTATAAAATGGCTCACCCTCACACTGTTGTAACTTGTAACTTATCCAGGGAACAAATTCCATAACTTAAAGCATGAATAGAGGAGTGAGCATAAGAAAATTCAGGACAATGCCTTTTGTTAAAGACTCAAATGATATCACAAGAGTCCGTAAAATGCCCTTACAAGCTCTCCAAATAAGATTTTTTTCTTTTTTTTGGGGTTAAATTAAACAACCACTACAAAAAAAAGGTTCTATGGCCGCGTTTTTAAAACGCGGCTATATGTCAAAAAAAACGTGGCTATAGCTTATAGCCGCGTTTTTTTAGGCCACGCTTTCTAGTGTGGCCTAAAACCTGTGACTATAGGACTCACGGTCCTATGGCCACACTTTTTAACCGCGGCCCAAGACCAGGTCCTATAACCGCGTTTAAAACGCGGCCTAAGGTTGTGGTCTTGGGCCGCATTTTAAACGCGGCCTAAGGTTGTGGTCTTGGGCTGCGTTTTAAACGCGGCCCAAGGTTTAACCTTAGGCCACATTTAAAACGCAGCTATATACCCTTAAATTTAAAAAAAATAAATAAATAAATAAAAAAAAAAAACTTTGATTACCAAAAATTAATTTTCGGTAATCAAAAGTTTTTTTTTTTAAATTAAAATTAAAATTTTTAAAATTAATACTTTCAAACTTTAAAATTTCAATTTTAAATAAATAAAGAAATTCAAAACAAAAATACAAACCCAGCAAATTCAAATTCAAACAAAAACCCAGAAAATTTCAAAATTAATCAACCACAACATGTTCTAAAATACAAGAAAACAGTACAAGAACACAAACAAAACATCTCCTTCAACGAAATCAACCCAAACTGAACACAAACTATTCAAGGAAAACAAAAGCACAAGCTCAAAAATACAAAAATCCCCATAACAAAAACACAACCAAAAAGAGTCCATATGCTCAAACCAAAAATTAATCAAAACACAATCAAACAAAAGAAAATAATTTTCGGCCATGGGTCAAAGAAAAATAAAGCAAAGAGAGATAATTTTTTGAGGCACTTTAGCTTCATTGATTCAAAATCTTCAAATCTAAAGCAAAGAGAGACTCAATCTTCAGATCTACTGCAAAGAGAGACAGAAAGTTAAAGGGAAAAAAAATGAACAAAACTCAAACAACAATGAACAAAACTCCATATTTTCACAAACCCATTCATACAGCATCAGCAAGAAAGAGAGAGATTGAGAGAGTTTTGAGATTAATACGAGTGGTTAAGTCTATGAGAGAGTTAAAGAGAGAGACTGTGAGGGAGCTTCTTTTTTCCTTTTGCTAGGACCATACGAGTGGTTAAGTCTGAGGTTTCAAATTTTGAAATCTCAGGTTTTTTTTTTTTTTTTTTTTTTTTTTTTTTTTTTTTTTTTTTTTTATGGAATATTTTGGAATATTCCATAGAATATTCTATGGCATATTTCATATTCTCCTTTACGTTGAAGTGTTGAAGTGCTGAACCCATTCGGTGGGTGTTTTTTTTTTTACTTTTTTACGTAAGTCTATAGCCACGTTTAAAACGCGGCTATAGACTTAACCTATAGCCGCGTTTAAAACGTGGCTATACGTCCTTCTTAAAAACAAAAATTTTTTACAAGTGCTGAACCCATTCGGTGGGTGTTTTTTTTTTTTTTTTTTAACATAAGTCTATAGCCACGTTTAAAACACGGCTATAGACTTAACCTATAGCTGCGTTTAAAACGTGGCTATAGGTCCTCCTTTAAAAATAAATAAATAAATAAATAAAAACACCCACCAAATGGGTTCAGCCCTTGAAAACAATTTTTTTTTTTAAGGAGGACCTATAGCCACGTTTTAAACGCGGCTATAGGTTAAGTCTATAGCCGCGTTTTAAACGTGGCTATAGACTTACGTAAAAAAATAAAAATAAAAACACGTACCGAATGGGTTCAGCACTTGTAAACACAATTTTTTTTTTTTTTAAAGGAGGACCTATAGCCACGTTTAAAACGCGACTATAGGTTAAGCCGATAGCCGCGTTTAAAACGTGGCTATAGACTTACGTAAAAAAAAAAAAAAAAAAAAAAAAAAAACACCCACCGAATGGGTTCAGCACTTGTAAACACAATTTTTTTTTTTTTTTTTTTTTTTGTTTTTAAAGGAGGACCTATAGCCACGTCTAAAACGCGGCTATAGATTTAACCTATAGCCACGTTTAAAACGTGGCTATAGGTCCTCCTTTAATAAAATTAAAAAAAAAAAAAAAAAAATTGTGGCCCTTAGGCCGCGTTTTTAGCTCAAAAAAACGCGGCCTAAGAACCCGTCTATGGCCCCGTTTTTAAAATGTGGCCACAGTTAAGGAAAAGAAAAAAAAAAAGTTTGCCAAAAAATAAAATACGGAGGTCCTTAGGCCGCGTTTTTAGCTCAAAAAAACGCGGCCTAAGAACCCGTCTATGGCCCCGTTTTTATGAAACGCGGCTTCAGTCTATCTTGGGCCGCGTTTTTTATAGCCACGGCTTAAAAAACGCAGCCCAAGTCCCCCGCGTTTTGTAGTGAACTCTAGTATAGTCATTTCTGTCAACTGGATTTTGTTTTTTTTGAAGAAATTTCTGCAAACTTGAGAGACGGAACAATTTACTGCTACTTTAGCAGTTCTTCAACACTCCTATCCAAGTGGTGGGGGTGCATCATTAATTGCTTTTAGCCATTTTGACTAAATGATTCTTGAAAAATATTACCCAAACGTGTTGTATACTCTACTCCCGTATACAACAAAAAAAACCAGTTGGTAACTTAACTTATTAGTAAGAGCAATCATCGACACCATATATTTAAATTCTACTATATCTGTATAAATAAAAAATAAATGATTTCATGCTCTGCTTATAAAAAATGAATTACATGTTATATATATATATATATATATAATTTTTCAAAGAGAAATGTTATGTCCACAATATTTTCACAACAAGTTCTAAGTGGCAGGTTATTAGTAGTTGTTATGAATGAGTAAAAAAGTAATTTAAGTGATGAATTCATATTAAAACTAATAACAATTAACCATTCAGAATTTATTGTGAAAATGTTGTAAAAATATTATAGATGTATCACTTCTCTTTCTCAAATAAATAAATTCAAGTAATTTCTATCAATTTGATGGTTTTTGAGCTCCTGTCCAATTGGTGGCTGTGCATCATTTCTTTACTTTTTGACCATAATTGACTGAATGATCGTTGGAAAATGCCAATTCTATCATATATGTGTTCATATATATGCTGGATACTCTAATTAAACAACTTAAGGTCCTATATGCAGAATGAATGTACCTACATTAGTGATAAGATTTTTAAAGAGTATGCATCAATTTTGACTTTTTGACTAAAATTGACTTAATAATTATTGGGCAAGGGCAAGGCCAAGTCTATCATATACGTGTTGGATACTCTAATCCGACAACTAAAGGTCCCAAGTGTAGAATGAATGTACCTGCATTATTAATTAGATTTTTAAGATGTGAAATGGTAGGGATACAAAATAATCTACAATTTTTACTACAATTTACCACGTGGTGAACTGTGTCAAAAGTTGTGGATTATTTTGTGTCCCTAAACATTGCCCCTTTAAAATTGTGCTTTTCCAAAAAAATGGTATAGTTTTAAAAAGTGTTTAGTGAAATTGAGCTTTTTTAAAAATTTGAGTGTTTGATAAAAACTGTTAGAAAGTAATTTTGAAAAAACTGAGTGTCTGGCGAGCACTTTTATAATAATGAGAAAAAAAATCAAATAAATACTAATAATCCAAGTTTAAATTGTACTACATTGATAATTAAAAAAAAAAAAATTAGTGTTATCAGATTAGGGAATTAATTTGTTCCTTAGAAAAAAAAGTAGGGAATTAATAATTACACATTCATTTACATTATCAATTATCAATTTATAACAATATAACTATATAAGCAAATTTATCTTATCAAATTTGAATATAAAATACAATAGAATATATCATTCTCAAGAAAAAAAGTTACTGAATATATATATATATAGATGTGACGTTAAAGGATAGGAAACCTTTATTATTCTTAAGGAATAAATTACAAATATTGAAGCTTGTGTTGCAGTTTTAATAACATTTGCAGCAATTTCATCCCCATGTCATATATATAACTAAGGGTAAAATTGGGATTTGGAAATAAAACTAAGGGTACTTGGGGATAATATCAGCTTGCCTCAATTTCTTATTTCTCTTCTGTAATGGAATTGGACTCAGCTGGTCCGACACCCAAACGTGCCTTTTGGGATATAAAGCACTTTCCAAGAACTTGCCAAACGCAATACCGCCAACGACTTTGATTGACTTGGAAATTGGAATGGAAACACTATAAATATTCATCCCATCCCAACCCTCCCTCTTAACATCAGATATATTTTTATTCACCCAAAAAAACCAGATATATATTTTCAGACTTTCAAAATCAAAATGGGGTGTTTGAGTTGGAAGTATCAAGTTTTGTGTCTACTCTCCTTCCTGTTTCATTCTACTCCATCGTCTCTTTCTTCTTCCTTGTCTTCAATCTCACCATGCTCTGCTTTACTCCATTTTAACAAGTCTATGCCTCTAGATAGTCACGCTTCTCCTTCTCTTGATACACCTGATTATTCTCTTGATGAATATAGATCTAATACTCATATGTGTCATAATTCTTATCCAAAGACAGCCTCTTGGAAGGAGGATGAGGACTGCTGTACTTGGGATGGCGTCATATGTCACAAAACCACACGCCATGTTATTGGCCTTGACCTCAGTTGCAGCTGGCTTAGTGGCTCCATTCATTCCAACAGCACCCTCTTCTTTCTTCCCCATCTCAAGAGGTTGAATCTCGCTGGGAATTTCTTCAATTACTCCCCAATTTCGTCTAAGTTTGCCAACTTTAAGACTTTGACTCATCTTAACCTTTCTAATTCCATGTTTTCTGGCAAAATCCCATACGAAATCTCTCATTTGTCTTCGCTGGTTTCACTTGATCTTTCTTACAACGATTGGCTATTAATTGAAACGCCAGTATGGAAAAGAGTCATTCATAACCTTACTCAGTTAAGGGAACTTCTTCTAGATCGTTCAAATATGTCCTCAATTAGACCTAATTCTTTGATGAATCTATCCTCCTCTTTCACAACTCTTAGTCTCCATGGCTGTTACTTGCAAGGAAAACTTGTAAATAACATCCTTTGCCTTCCCAGTATACAAACTCTTGATCTAGGGTTTAATGACAATCTTGAAGGTACTCTTCCAAAGTCTAATTGGAGCAGTAGTTCTCTGAAATTCTTAGATCTTTCTAAGACAAGGTTTTCGGGAGAATTACCTGATTTTATCGGCAATCTGAAGTCCTTGAAGCATTTGTATCTCCATTCTTGCAATTTTACAGGGTCAATTCCAGCATCACTTGGCAACCTCACACAAATTACTTACTTGTATCTATATAATAACAAGTTTACTGGGTCAATTCCAACATCACTTGGGAACCTTACAAAACTTACTTCTTTAGCTCTGTCAATAAATAGTTTCAGCGGTAAGATTCAATTGCCACCTTTTAAATTTTAGTTGATTTGGCATACGCATGAACTAAAATTTTTTTTAATTATTGGGGAATATTTCAACAGGTTTGCTGCCGTTGTCACTATTTAACTTGCCCAATCTCTCAAGTTTATACCTTAACAACAATCAACTTGTTGGTCCTCTTCCTAATCACGTAAGTGGGCTTTTGAATCTAAATGAACTCTCTTTACATTCAAATTTCCTAAATGGAACACTGCCATCTTGGTTGTTCAATTTGCCATCTTTGGTGAAATTATATATTAATAGTAATCAATTTATTGGTGAGATTGGTGAATTCAAGTCCAATTCATTGGAGTATCTTGATTTGGCTTATAATAAGCTACAGGGCTCTATACCTAGGTCAATATCTAGATTTGTTAACCTTACTTATCTATCTCTCTCATCAAATAATTGGAGTATTATGTTGGAGTTTGAAATGATTTCAAAGCTCAAAAATCTCGACTATCTTGATTTTTCAAATAACTTAGTTAGCATCAACAATAATGTCACCTGTACCCTACCCAAACTTCAACAGTTGAACTTGTCTTCTACCAACATTAGTGAATTCCCAATTTTTTTAAGGACAACAACAAATTTACAAATCTTAGACCTTTCTAAGAACAGAATTAATGGTCAATTTCCAAGATGGTTAGGAGATATGGGGAGGGATTCATTATATTTTCTTGATCTTCGTGACAACTTGCTTCAAGGACCATTTCCCAATATAAGTTTTGTTGCGTTGACATATTTGTTCTTCTCCAATAACAAATTAACAGGAGAAATCCCTTCTTCAATTTGCAATGCAAGTTCCCTTGAAGTTCTAGACTTGTCTCATAACAACTTAAGTGGTATGGTTCCTAAGTGTTTGGTAAACTCTAGTGGCCTCTCAGTGTTGGATTTGCGAATGAATAGCCTTCATGGTACCATCCCTGCAACATTTTCCATGAGAAATAGATTTAGGAATATTAACCTTAATGGCAATCAATTGGAAGGGCCATTGCCACGATCTTTGGGAAATTGTAGGAACTTGGAAGTTCTAGATCTTGGTAGTAATAAGATAAATGGAACCTTCCCTTATTGGTTGGAAGGTCTTTTAAATTTGCATGTTCTTGTCATAAAATCAAACAAATTTCAAGGTCATATAGGCAATCCTAAGACCAAATCTCCTTTCCCAAAATTGCGAATCCTAGACATCTCTAACAATGAGTTTAATGGTCCTTTGCCAAGAAAATATTTCAAATATTTGAAAGCCATGACAAATGTGGATGAAGGAAAAGTGGCATTGAAATACATGGGAGAAATGTATTATCCAGATTCTTTAAATGTGACGATGAAAGGGTTGAATATTGAGCTAGTGAAAATCCAAACTGTCTTCACAATCATTGATTTTTCAAACAATAATTTTAGAGGAGAGATGCCAAAGATAATTGGGAGGCTAAAATTACTCAAGGGGCTCAACTTTTCTCACAATAACCTTACAAGTAACATTCCATCATCATTTGGAAATTTGACCAATCTTGAATGGTTAGACCTCTCTTTCAACAAGCTTATCGGGGAGATTCCTACGCAATTGGTAGATATCCCATGGCTTGCAGTTTTAAATCTATCACATAACCAACTTACAAGGCACATACCTTCAGGAAAACAATTTGATACGTTTGATAATGATTCATACACTGAAAACCTGGATTTATGTGGATTTCCGTTGTCAAGAACATGTAACAGCCTCGAGGTAAAGAAACCACCACCATTGATGTTACAACAAGAAGACAATTTAGAGCCTGAAAATGGGTTTGGTTGGCAAGCTGTATCAATGGGTTATGGATGTGGAGTGATATTTGGAATGTTGATGGGATATCTTATGTTTAAAATTGGAAAACCAAAGTGCATTGTGAGGATGGTCATGTTAGAGCAACATATCTTGCTTAGAAGGTTGAAGAAGAATGCCCAAAGACATGGTGGAAAAAATAACTAGTCAAAACAATTTGTAGGTGGTTTTGCTAGAGTTATTAAAGAATTTTCCAAGGCATGTGGTAATGTTGCAATTTGTGGAAACCACTTCAATTTCATAAAATGGTTGGGACTCTATGTAGAATGCATCTGTTGTGAGTCTATGTAGATCATGAGGTTTTCAACCAAGGGAGATTCTGGATGTGCCCGAATCTGACTTCCACTGCAAAGAAGAAATTGACTCCGAATCTTACACAAATGTCGAAGCCTAGTAGAAAGCGGAGCTCTCCTCTAGTCCCGTCCATGTGGCAGGATTAGGATAAAGAAGAAGCCTCTCTAAATACTCACTTCTTTGTCAACCTTATTCACTCTCTTTTGCTTCATTTTTTAAAGAATGGAGACAGCACAGAATCAACCTTCTTCATGGTCCCCAAAGACACAGGGTACCATTCTTTGCCAAGGTATGCCACCTCTTTAGTTACATCTTTGGGTGGCTTTGTTACTTTCTTCTATCTTTTTCTATAAATTCAAAGGGAAATCAAGATGCTAGGCTTTCTAATTATTATTTATAAATAAGTTTTTGATTTGTTTGATTTATTTATTTTTATGCAGCTAGTTGGCATTGTTGTTGTTGAAGTAATTGGTAAGCCCAAGATCTCTTTCCTTGCAATTTGGTTTTCTGTCATTATAACATTTGTCTTTTATTAATTTGATTTGTTTGCCCAGTAAGGTTCAAGGTTCTTGCCTCCGATGTTTCAAAACATATCAATAACCTCTGTGCTCTTGAATAGATCAAGACCTCTATGGCTAACACTAAGGTCCTATTTCTCTCTTTCTTGATTTTTATGGTTGGGTTATGTACCATATCCTCATATATTAAAATTTTGCCTTTTGTTTTTTGTGTCCTTTTTTCTATTCTTTGGTGAATGCATTTCTTAATGTTTAACATTTTCTATCTATGTTGAATGTGAATATTGTCTTTTTTTTTAAAAAAGAAAAAAGAAAAATGGGAATTCAACTTGGTTGAAGATTCATAATGATATTGAGAATGTATTGTAAAATATTACCATGTTAAATTACCAATTATCCCAAAATCTTAAACTATTAGAAAATGGTCAATTTAATCATTTAACCATATTCTAACCAGTATCATTTCTCAAAGAGGCTATGGCAGTTAAGTCATGGTGACTAATAAAATCCCAGGTATATACCTAGTACCAAGTGTCAAGTTTGAGGAGACATTAAGGCCTATGTGAGGTTGTTAGTGAATAGTCATGTTGTCAATTGGGGGTGGGGGCATTTCTCTGATTTTGATCATAGGTGTAATTGAGGGTTTTAGTTTGATTCTTTGTAAGGTTAGTTGCAGCTTCTATTTAGTTTCCTGCTTGCTCTGTTTTTGTTGTTCGATGTTGCATCTTTGAGCTACTAGAGTTTGCTATTTGTATGGTTTGTTTCTTTGATAAATTCATTCATAAAATTATATAAAAAAAAGAAGTTACAGTTATCTATGATTTTCCTTAAGGACCTTGATTATATTTTCTCACTTAGTTTATACATTGCCAAACAATCTACAACGAAATTGTGCATTCAAACCTAAATTCCTTCGCTTAGTTGAACTTCTTTGTTCTCCAAAAACTGGGCTGACATTTTAAATTAGCCAAAGGTTTTGACTCAAAGACCATATTTCATAAAAATCCCAAGCCTAGGTATACTGCCTAAGCTACGAATACATTGTTCATCTCCTTTCAAAATAACTATTTACGATCTCACTTCAGTGATCTGATAATTGCAGAAGATTAAGATATTTCCATTTTGTGTCTTGGACTTTAGTGCAGACACTTTTCCCCATATTCCTTCTTTCAATTATACATTGCACGTAACCCATTGTTCCACTCCATTTTCCAACTTATTTGACTCTTCCACTACTAATTTATTTTGTTTCTCGAATCGAAGAGTTTCTCCCATAAATGTTTGCTTTGCATGTTCTAAAACCTATTATTTGTCGTTTCCCGAATCAAAATTAGATCTATGTTTCATTTCTTTTTGGCAAAACTCAAGGTATTTTCTGCCTTCTATTTTCTTTTGTCCTTTCTATTCTTTAAATAGTTCTGTTGTTTACTTGAATATCAAGTAAGTATTTGCTAAACAAGAAGCTACATATATAATCTCTAAAAAACCACCCCCCTTCTCCCTCCCATAAATTTTGATTTTTGTAACATTCATGCAGAGTGTTTGATAAAATACCTGAGGGTTTTGTTCTTTTTATTAGAATTTGATATTGATAACATACCCTCTATTTCATCTTGCCAGCCCCTAATAGAAATTTCAATGTATATGAGGTTTGAATCAAAATGGAATCATTTAATTTTGTTGAAGAGAAAATGCAATGAATGTTAGGATGATATTACCTATACTTTTAACTTTTGTGATTTCATTCTACTGTAAATCTCCACATGGAATGAAGTCTCAAGTTAATTAAGCTTTACTCCACTTTATTGCATTTGAGCCATTTGCACAACAATGTGCTCTTCGGAACCATTTGAGTCATTTACACAGTAGTATGCTCTTAGGAACCATTTGTGGTGTGTGATAAAGAGAGTAGTGAAAGCAAAATACATGGATTTTGTTGGGAAGGAAGCACTTAATTGTTCAGGCATCCAACAACTAAACTATGGTGCTTCTTTATGTCATAAAATGGTGAAAATTACCCTTAGCTAAATATATATTTCTTCAACTCATGAATTTGAGAATCCGCTTGATGCTTTTCTTAATGTTCTTTGATTCAATGTTTTTTTTTTTTTTTTTGGCTCTGCTCACAATTTGGATGTTATGGAATCAATGATTCACTTATTTTGTGTTAGTACTATTCTTAGTTATGAAAGAAAAGAAAAAGGTTGATGGGTTTTAAATATTTCGCATAGAATTAGTATCTTATTTATAGTTTTGAATTTGTCTAATATCAATTTAGTACACAGACATGAAGGTGGAAATGAAAGTGCTTGATGCTCTTTTTTAAAGCTCTCCGATTTATTATTTTTCTGTTGCTTACTATGTCGATGTTAAGGACTTAGATGACAAACTTATTTTTGTATTGATACTATTGTTTTAGTTGTGGGGAAAATTTGATGGGTTTTCTATATCTGTGTTTGCAATTAACAGAGGGATATCGCTCCATTAGATGTGAAAGGTTATGTTAAGCTACCTATCTTCGATATTAAGATTTCTATTTTCCCTTTATATCCCCCGTGGAGTACAACAGCAAAGTGGAACCATGACATGCTCAAGGAGTGCACCTCCTCCATTGAAATATTTGATTTCATTTTTGCAGGAAATAGGGAGCCAGATTTGTTCGCTGCCGTCATCTAGTCACTGTGGAACCAGCATAACAACCTCTGCCTTGGCAAGCTAGCCCTGCCTCTCGACAAGGAGCTAGATTTTGCTTGGGAGCGCCTAACTGAGCACCCATCCAGCACATCGACTTCTTCGAATCCTCAACAACACCCAGCAGCAACATGGATTGCACCTAAGGCCCATGGCTTCAAAGTCAATTTTGATGGAGCAACATTCCCCGACGATGAAACTGCTGGATTAGGAGTGGTGATCCGAAATGATGCAAGCTTGGTTATGGCTTCACTTACTCAAAAAATTCCCATGCCATCCTTGGTTATCGAGGTTGAGGTTTTGGCAGCAAGGAGAGCATTGGAGATTGCACTGGAGCTTGGTTTCAACAATATAATACTTGAAGGCGACTCAGAAATTCTTCTCAAGGCCTTGAAGAACCGTGGCAGCAGGCTATCCCACTATGGACACCTTACATCAGATATTTTTTTCCTTATTTCGCACTTCTCAACTCTTAAATTATATTTTGTACGAAGACACTATAATAGGCTAGCGCATTCTTTAGCAAGGAGAGCATCCATCCCTCCTCAAATGTCTGTCTGGATCGAAGAAGTACCACTAGACCTTGTTTCTGTATTCTTGGCTGATTTGAACAACCTTCCTAATAATATGTCTTTGTTTTGATTCTCAAAAAAAAAAAAAAAAAAATTGCAATAGTTGCTTTCAAATCTTATATAGTTCTATTTATGATTGTAGGGCCAACATAGTACATTCAAAGAAACCCCTATCAATTCATTTATTTTCTTGAGTTATTGAATCAAACATGCATCCAAATTCTGTTCTAAATTTAAATAATTCAATTGAAGATGATTCTCTTTTTTTTTTTTTTTTTCACCAAAGACGATGTTTACATTAAACTGTTTACCTCATACACATGGATAAGGTGGAAGAAAACTGAAAGGTGGAGTTCTATTGAGTTCTTGAAAACTTCCCGCAAGTTATAATCAGGAATTCTGTGATGATTAAGAGGCTTAGTATTAGGATTAAGCACTTTAGTATTGAACGTAGTGGAAAAATTGGGTCCGAAAGAAATAGGAAACATCTTGAATGTGTCAAAGGAAAATAGCTTACCTGTTGACTAGTTTGGGGTTTTGATGGTGCCATAGAAGTGAAAGTCTTCTCTTAGTTACTATATTGTCACGCATATAAATTTGATCATATATTGAAAGTTCTTGCTAAATGCTTATTGTTACAAAAAGTTGTGTTCACTTGCAAAACTACTTAAGATGTTCCTTAAAACTTTGGGATATCGGTAAATATGTTACAGTATGCTTCAAAATTAATTGTTGTTCAACTGTCATGTTGGTTGTATATTAAAAGCTTTTGTGCTATGTGTATGCAAATCAACACTTGGGCACACGATATATACATGATCCATGATCAATTTATAGTTGCATGGCTAGATAGTTTAGTAAATACCTGTTGATGTCAAATGGGGTTTCTCACTATAATATAATTAAATAACTTCAAAGTAGAAATGTGTTAGATAACACCAATTGTGTTTTCTTGAATAATCATGTTTTATTCACTATTTTGGGTCAGTACAGCACATATTAGTTTCACAACTAGAAGAGCAGTCTTATCCACCACTGTAATGGATAGCATGCAATGGATGTCCTTGAGGAATTTTGAAACGGGTCTTGAAAAATTAATTTTATTGTATATTAGTACATTTATTAATAGTTCCTCAAATTTTGAAATAGTCCACAATAACCCAAAAAAAAAAAAAAAAAACTCAAATAAGATAATAAATTCCAAATCACCCTAGATCATTATAAATAAAAAAATTAAACTACATTAATGTGTTTGTGCTGTTCACTAGTATGTATCTCTCTCTACTTCTACAATTTAACTTTCTTGACTTTAAAACTTGTGGCTGTCTATTGATTTCATTACAAAAATAAAAATGAAACTTGTGCGGTTGTGCCTATGGCTGTCAAGTTTTACTTTGTTGTTGAGAGAGTGAATGTTACATAATATAATATATAATATACTATAATATATATATATATATATATATATAATATAGTATTTGCAAGGTTGAATTTAATCAACCATATTATTCGCTTTATTCCGTGTCAAATTTGCTTGTATTTCAGCATTTAGTAACCCTGTATTTAGGTGGGTTTGTTGTAAGGGTAGTGAGTGAGATAGAGTGTTGATTGCTCAAGAGTGTGCAAGAAAACAGAGACTCGCGGCTTGTTCTCGCGGGTGGCTCGCGGCTTCAAGCCGCCAGACGTAGCATATGTGCCAAGCGTGCCAGAAGGTGAACAGTCATGCTAGCTAGAGCACTACAGGACAACTAGCCATATGGTTATCTCGTGACTGGATCTTGCGACTAAGTCAAGTCGTGAGGTCAAGCCGCGAGCCACCCCTGTTTTGTGAATCCTAACGTTTCACATTCCTCTCTCACTCCAGTATAAATACCCCTTATACCCACAAATGAAAGAGAGTTTCCAGAGAGAATTTTGAGAGAGAAACCCTAAAGAAAAACAAGATTGATTCACCAACAATCTATACATTAAAGTCTCTTCAAATTCCTCAACTCTCTTCCTCTCCATTGTCAAATCCTTGAGAGGCATTTTACCAAAACCTTGTTCTCACCATATTCATCACTATGAGAGGGTTGTTTGGTTTGCTGGGAAGCAGTTAGGAAGGAACCAATCTACATTGGTTGATGTTATGGTCTAGTAGCGGAATCCGGGAAACTAGAAAAGAAAAAGGTTCGGCGCAACCTCGTTGGAGTAAGAAGCTTGGAGGGCTTAGGTGCACTGGGTAGATTAGGCTTGGAGGGTCTATTGCTGTCCATGTATCCCAACTACATTTTCTAGTGGATTGTTTACCGCTTGGAGGGCGGCAGAAAGGTTTTACGCCAAGGGCTTCGGTTTCGTCTTCGATAACACATCGCGTGTTGTCTTTGTGTTTGCATCTTCCTTCCCTTTTATCTTTGCCTTTTATTATCTACTGTGGGTTGTGATTTTTAATTTGGCTTAGATAGTTTATCCAA
This sequence comes from Quercus tomentella, assembly GCA_028535165.1. Classification (NCBI taxonomy): domain Eukaryota; kingdom Viridiplantae; phylum Streptophyta; class Magnoliopsida; order Fagales; family Fagaceae; genus Quercus; species Quercus tomentella. Next base: position 42,661,241 of record JAPQVY010000012.1, on the reverse strand, counting down.
TTCTATATTATAGCTTATGTTCATTTTTCGCACACTAGTTGTTTGACATATAGCTTGAATTGGTTAATTTGTAAATTGGGGGTCTAAACGTTCAAGGGTGTTTACACACATATTTGAACTTTCAATTGGTATCAGAGTGGGTACACCTCTAGTGGTTTCATTACCATTGTGTGATCCTTGACTCCTTTTTGAGATGGATCGGTCTCAATCTCTAAATGCACCTCCATATTTTGATGGTAGTAATTATGCTTTTTGGAAGGTTCGCCTAAGAGCTTTTCTATGTTCTATTGATGAATCTGTTTGGGATGCTATTGAGATAGGTTGGACCAGGCCTGAGGAAGCCAAATCCACATGGGATAAGGCAGCACTTGCTGCATCTAATGCTAACAGTAAAGCACTCAATGCTATTTTTTGTGGTATCTCTCCAGATGAATTTCACAGGATCTCTCACATTACCGTTGCTAAAGAAGCATGGGAGATATTGGAGACCACGTACGAAGGCACGAAGAAGGTAAAAGACACTAAGCTGCAGATGCTAACCACTCGGTTTGAGGAATTAAAAATGAGTGAGGATGAGTCCTTTGATTCTTTTTATAGCAAGCTGAATGAGGTGATTGTAAGCAAGTTCAATTTGGGAGAGAAAACGGAGGACTCTAAAATTGTAAGGAAGATCTTTCGATCATTGCCGGAAAGTTTTCATGCTAAAGTGACTGCGATTGAAGAGAGCAAGGATCTTGATGACATCAAAGTCTAGAAGCTGGTTGGTTCTCTTCAGCCCTATGAGATGTCGCTGCCTAATCAACGGAAGAGTAAATCTCTTGCTCTTAAGACCATTAATGAGAAGGTGGAAGATCATGACTCATCGGGAGAAGATGTGATTGACAAAGATGTTGCTTACCTTGTAAAAAATTTTAGAAATTCTTGAAATTCAAAAATAATGGAAAATTTGGTGATAAAGGAAAATTCCAAAGTTCAGGAAGGGAGAAAAGGAAATTCAAAAAGAAAGATGGAAAAGAATCCCAATCCACGCAAGGTGTCACTTGTTTCGAATGTAACGGGCATGGACACTTTAAGAAAGAATGTCCGAATTATTTGAAATCGAAAGGCAAAGTGTATGCCATGACATTGAGTGACTCGGATTCTTCCGACTCAGATTCTGAAGAAAGATGTGATGGAGAAGGGAACTATTCAGCTTTTATGACTATTGCTCATGTTGAGTCTTCAGACGAGTTGAATCTGCTTGTACGAGATCTTGGAGAACATAGTGATGAAGAATCAATGGGAATTGTTGAAGAATCAGATGCTGAAGAAGATGAAAGCACAGCCAACTTTCAAGAGAATTATAACTCACTACTGGAGAAGTCGGGTGAGTACACAAGGGTGGCCAAGGCTGCTGTAAGTAAAATGAAGAAGGCAGAGGAGGACTATAAAAGTCTCCTGATCCGATATAGGGAGGCCAAATGTGAGATATAGACACTGAATGGTGAGCTGTTAGAAGCTTACACAAAAGTGAGATTTCTTGAGCAAGAGGTTGTGCAAGCAAATGCTAAAATAGAGAGAGTCACCACCAAGAAGCTAGATGATGTTATTTCATTTCAAAAGAGTTTTTCAGACAAATCCGGGTTGGGATATACCAGAGGAAGTAGCTCATCTGGAAATGTCACTAAAGAAGTGAAGTTTATAAAAGCTAAAGAATCAGCTGATGTTGGTCCTTCTACTGAGAAGCCCAAGATTGAGGAGAAGAGAAATGTGGGGAACAAACGGTTGTTGAATTCCCGTAATCAATCTGTGGACAGGTTTGAATCTCGAGCCAAGTCTCGTCCACGACTACAAAGAGGTCCTAGATCAACTTATGTGTGTCATCATTGCGGACTTCAAGGGCATACTCGACCAAATTGTCAAAAGCTGAGAGTAAAGAATAGTACAACTCCTCAAAGGTCACGAGGACCCAGAAATGATAGAAGAAATTGGGTAGGAGAACCATCGAGAGATCAAAATGGTGATCCCGGAATGATGAACGTGATGAAGATGATTGGTGCATTCACCAACTGCTTGGAAAGCTTCTCACGAAGGTTTGAAAGCCCTAACTCCCGTACCCAATCCTATAAGGAAATCACCCCAAACGCAAGTGACGTGTGGGTGAAAAAGGATACTCATGCATAAGCATTACAACATGTCCATGCATTAATACTTCCTATGCTTTGTGACAAAGTTTGATTGATTGCTTGTTGTTTATGTTGATGGTTGTGTATTTGTCTATTTGTGCATATTTTTGGTTTTTGTTTTTGTTTTTGATCAATCCTTTTCTTCGTGTGTCAAAATTCCAAAAATTACATAAAAATCAGAAAATCAAAAAGTTTGATTGACATTATTGAGTTTTTGTCTCAAAACTTGTTTTGCCTTGTACCTTTATGCTAATGGCTTTGTGCATTTTCGAGCATAGCTTGTTTCATTCCACTCATATCTCTGTGGGAGAAATCTTGAAATCTATGTGATTGTTGTAAATAGATCTTCAAACTTATCATGAATGATTAGTGAATGGTTATGATGATCTTGAGACATGCATAGACTTGTGTCCATATATCTTCCCACTCTTTATTTTTTTTGCTAAAAAGAGCTCACCAAATGTAAATCTCCAAATGAAAAGAGATATTGAGCTGCAAAAGCCTGTCGCACATTCTAGTATTCGACTAGGAAAAAGGGTAAGCGACCTAAAATTAAAGTGAATGTTTATTCAAAAAGCCAAAGGCTAGTTCATTAAAGTGAAATATCAAATATCACTCTCACAATGAGAGGTGATTGTCTCAAAAAGGATTAAAAAGATCAAATATTATGATTGAAAGTGGAGTCAAATGTACAGCTCCAAGATATGTTATCAAGTTTTGTGGGAGGTCATATATACATATTTCTATAATTGAGATAGATCACATGATCTAGTGCTAATTGTGTATGCCTTGGTTGAATTGATCATTGAAGCTTCACATTAGACTAAGGACTATCTCATTGTTGATATCCACACACAACACACAAGTTTATGTTCAATAAATGCCATATTCATTTGTGTGATTGTACTTGATGAAATGTGTTTTCACATGCTCAATCTTTGTTAATTCAAGTACAAAAATATTTTTGAGTGTTTTAGGTGTTTTTGGAAAGTACTTTGTTCTCAAAATTTGAAAATTTCAAAAATCCATTTTTGCCCTGTTTTGGTGACTCAATCGCGGGTTAGTCAAGTCGCGGGCCTCAGTCGTGAGTTCGTGGGTCATTTTTGGCGACTTGTTTGTGAGTGGAAGGTCCAGTCGCAAGGGTTACTCAGAGATTTCCGCGGCTCAGCTTGCGACTCTCTCGCGGGTAGACCTTCCAGTCGCGAAAAACACTGAATTTTTTTTTCAAATTTTTGTCTTTGAGTGTTTTGGCGGCTTGAACTGGCGACTTGTTGGCGACTCACTTAAGTCGCAAAAAACGCGTGTTTGGCAGAAATAGGGGCAGTTTTTAAATCTTTTTCAGTTTTCCCTCGAACTTTAGAGACTGTTCATCTTCTTTCTCAACTGTCCCCTTCCCAAACACTCCGTGTACCCATTTTCAAACTTCATTGGTGCTTCATTTCTTATCCAAATCATCAAGAAAAGGTATGGGTCGTGTTTTCCTCATCTCATTTTCCCTGTTTCATGGATGTTTTTCTTGCCATTTGGATAGATACTGTGTTCGAAACATTCCTCTCTTTGTTTGATGGGTATGGCTTGTTATGTTTGTTGTTGATTTCATCCGTTTTCATGTTGATTGGTCACAATGTGCTTTTTCTTTGTTTTGATATTTGCCTGTTGTTGATTCTCAAAATCTTTTGTTAAATGGGTTTGGTATTTATGTGACTTGCTCCTTTCACTTGTTTGTGTGTTGAAGTTGGCTTGCAGCTTTGGATTTCTGTGTTTTTATGATAACATATCGTGTGTGATGGCATCTTAAAAATATTCCTTTAAAACAATTTGTTTTTTGAATGTTGTGTCTCACTGTCATGTGCTCTATTTTGGGTGTTCTGATCCTTCATTTTGAAATTTTATCCATGTTTCTATCTTATGTGGTCTGTTTTATGCTATCCGTTCTTAATGTTCGGATGCTGTCTTTGTATGCATATCATGGTCATGGTAGACTGTCTCATTGATAGTTATTTTTGAATTTGTGTCTCTCTATGCTCTATTGCACTATCACCATTTTGCTGCACCTGCCGTATTGTGCACTTTAGTATTGATGGAAGTTTGTTTGGGTCTGAACTGTCTTAAGTTTGTATTTATGTATTAAAATCTCTGGTTTTCACTCTTATTTGCATCGAATCATGTTGATATTTATCTTGTGCGGTACTGTTTTTGGTTCTTTGTTGTGGGCCTATTCTCTTGCAGATGTCTCGTCGATCTTCTAAGGGTAAAGACATTGTTGCTGACGAGCCAGCAACACCAGTTGCTAAAAGGACTCGACTCTCATCACAGGCATCTCAAGACTCCAATGAGGAAAGGTTTAGAACCCCGTTTACCTCACACATCTACTCAAACATCTTTGACAAGTCAACTCCTATAGTGGAACGGGTGGTGGAGTTTAACACCTTAGGGACCACTTTCATCCCTCGAATCTTTGAGCCACGAGATTTGGTAAACTTGTTTGGGAACTTTGTCGATCCAATGGATGAACTGGTTAAGGAATGCTTCTCCAATGCAAGTGATCTTAGAGTTGAACTTATTTTCTGGGTCAGAGGAAAGGAATTTGGCATTTCCCCAAACTCCATTGCCGATGTTCTCGGCATCACTAGACCTCAGAATGTGGATCTAACTCCGTACGATGATCGAACTCCAGAGATTCAAGACATTCTACAAATTCTAGGATCTGATCATGAAGTATCCACTGCAGGCACATCCATCAGCATCGCAAAGTTTGCACCAGAGCTGACCACACTGAAGTTGATCATGTTCTCTAATCTCTACCCATTGTCCAACACTACATTCATAAATCTTGGGAGAGCTCAATTCCTTTGTGATCTTATTACAGGAGCCCCCATTGATATCTGTGCTCACATCTTTCACACCATGAGGAAGACCGCGGTTTGAACTGCAGCTTGAGGAATTATTCCATTTTGCAGTCTCATCATGAAGCTCATTCTTTGTGAAGGCATTGTTCCTCCTATAGATGGAAAAATGTTGACCCGTTAGCATCCAATTTCCATGTACACTCTTCAAGCTAGCAGAAGTCACTCCTCTAAAACTCCAAAGAGTGCACACATCTCTCCGGTTACTCCATCTGCCCCTGAGTCAGAGACACCTGCACATACCACACCTACTTCGCATGCTATTCCTGAAATTCCACAATCTAGCATTCCGAAAGCACAGACTGATCCTCATACTGATAGAGTGGGTAGTTTACTTGAACATATTCAGAAACGCATTGATGAGATTGTGACACTTCTTTACTCCATAAACAACCATGTTCAAATGCGTCTCGAGACTATGGAGAATCAGCTAGACGCTATTCAACGAAAGTTGGACGACAGCCTTTAGCTATTCGTGACAAAAAGGGGGAGAGCATTCAGTAAGGGGGAGAAAGTTCAAAGGGAAGTGTGCATAGTGATAGGGGGAGTACACACATACTTTTGACATACTTTTGTTTTAAGTCTTATCCTTTAATCTTATAGGTTTATGTTTTTAGTGTTTATATGGGTTTGATACTCTGTGGTTTTGGTGTATTCTTGTTTCTAACTGATAACTTATAATCTTGGTTTAATCTTTTATATACATTGTTGATGTTATTCAGGATATATTGTGGTTTGTACCCATGTGCTTATGTAAGCTTTTAGGGTTAATGTTTTTATGCATAATTTGTAAGCTTTATGGTTTGTACCTTGCTTATTGCAGCCTTTTATGCTCTGTTTAAATCAGTACTTCTATCTAAATGTCTTGCATTTTGTTTTAAGTACTGTCACTCTTGTGCCCTTGTAGGATTGTTCCTAGATGCATATACTTAGTGTATTATGCATTGATTGAGTGTTGAGCATACAAGTATCTTGCTTTGTTCATGTTAACTTGTATGTTCAAGTGTTCATTCCAAGTGTGAATGAGCACTGTGATCACTACCTTGTGGTGATTACTTGGCTGATCAAGCCATGATTTGAATCTTCACTTCATCTTTGCTTGATCACCTTAAACTTGTTTCATATGCATTTCATGCTTTTCTGCATACAATGATCATGGTGTATTGTTGTGTTTCAGGAGTTTCATGATCTTATGATTCAAGTGCTTCACAGCTTCTAGAGTTAGGTGTAAGTGAGTTTTGTTCAACTGTTCCCAACTCACATGTTAAGTCTAGAGTCTGTTTTAGGGTTTTGTCACGGAATAGCCAAAGGGGGAGATTGTAAGGTTGAATTTAATCAAACATTTTATTGGCTTTATTCCGTACCAAATTTACTTGTATTTCAACATTTAGTAACCCTATATTTAGGTGGGTTAGTGAGTGAGATAGAGTGTTGATTGCCCAAAAGTGTGTAAGAAAATAGAGACTCGCGGCTTGTTCTCGCAGGTGGCTCGCGGCTTCAAGCCGCCAGACGCAGCACACATGCCAAGCGTGCCAGAAGGTGAACAGTCATGCTAGCTGGAGCACTACAGGACAAAACAGGACAACTGGCCATACGGTTATCTCGCGACTGGATCTCGCGACTAAGTCAAGTCGCGAGGTCAAGCCGCGAGCCACCCCTGTTTTGTGAATCCTGACGTTTCACATTCCTCTCTCACTCCAGTATAAATACCCCTTATACCCACAAATGAAAGAGAGCTTCTAGAGAGAATTTTGAGAGAGAAACCCTAAAGAAAAACAAGATTGATTCACCAATAATCTATACATTAAAGTCTCTTTAAATTCCTCAATTCTCTTCCTCTCCATTGTCAAATCCTTGAGAGGCATTTTACCAAAACCTTGTTCTCACCATATTCATCACTATGAGAGGGTTGTTTGGTTTGCTGGGAAGCAGTTAGGAAGAAACCAATCTACATTGGTTGATGCTATGGTCTAGTAGCAGAATCCGGGAAGCTAGAAAAAAAAAAGGTTCGGCGCAACCTCGTTGGAGCAAGAAGCTTGGAGGGCTTAGGTGCACTAGATAGATTACGCTTGGAGGGTCTATTGCTGTCCATGTATCCCAACTACATTTTCTAGTGGATTGTTTACCACTTGGAGGGCGGCGGAAAGGTTTTACGCCGAGGGCTTCGGTTTCGTCTTCGATAACACATCGCGTGTTGTCTTTGTGTTTGCATCTTCCTTCCCTTTTATCTTTGCCTTTTATCATCTGCTGTGGGTTGTGATTTTAATTTGGCTTAGATAGTTTATCCAATTCTATATTATAGCTTATGTTCATTTTCTGCACACTAGTTGTTTGACATATAGCTTGAATTGGTTAATTTGTAAATTGGGGGTCTAAACGTTCAAGGGTGTTAATTTGTATTTGAACTTTCAGTATTGTTTATTATATGTTAATGTATTTATATAAGGGTATAATTTTGAGATAAATACAAATAATTACTTAATAATTTGATTGTTCACGCACTTTTCTTTTCTTTTTAAATTAGCTATATACATGAAAACCACAATTTATGCGTATTGTTTTATATATATATATATATATATATATATATATATATATATATATATAAAAGAATTCTATTGCCCAATCTTCTTTTTCCAAATGCTAAAAATGTAGATGTTGGACCCTAGAAAGCCTAATAATTGTATGGCTTTATCTCACTGTTTACAGAAAAAGAGATTCTTAAAAAAATGGTTCATTGATGATTTTAAGGTAAATTTCACTAACCTACATTTGGGCTAATGCCAACTAGGACCAAAATATTTTAAAATTGACCTACTTGGTCTTTCCAACATAGAGACATTATAACACCATCTCTCTCTCTCTCTCTAACCCATAAACACTGCTAAATGCCTTTCATTTCTCCAAATCTTCTTCCTATATTCTTATTCCTTTGGCTTTTTCCCATTTTTCTTTGAATTTCCAACAACACAATTGATTTATTCTCTTAAAATAAAATTGAAAGTATATATATATATATATATATATATTACTAAAACTGTTTTTGGTTAGCCTTGAAAATCAAAAGGAAAATTCACAAAAATCTTCTCCATTCATTGCTTGGTAGCCAAGAAAACCAAAAGGAAAAATCTTTTCTTTCTTCAGAAAGAAACCCCAAAAAACCCAATGGCCTTTAGTCCTTAACCCAACCAAACTGGATCCACCCCAAAACATTGGTCAAACACAAATCTAGCCATTAACATATATAGAGGAAAGGCACATGAGAAAGAAGACCCATCAAGGGTAAGATTTGGCTAAGCAAAAAAGAAAAAGAAAGAGAAAGTTAGGTGAGATTAGCGGAAAAAAGAATAGAAATGAGAGAGAGACACGTACCACAAAACCCACAACCCAAAAACCACTGCTACTACCAACAAGGGCGGAGCCATGTACATGGGTGGGGGGCCATCCCCCCACCCCACACCCCAAATTTGAAATTTTCCTATAAATATATATATATATATATATATATATATATATTTGGTGACGAAATGTATTTGACAAAACTTTTCGTCACCAAAAGTCCTCTATTTCGTCGACCTATGATTTGGTGACGAAATTTGTTTTTTGGGACAAAATTGGATTCATCGTGTATACGCATCGCCAAAAGGTCTGACATTTTTTTAAAAAAAAATACTTGTGGTGACGAAATGGTTTCCTCACTAAATACATGATTCAGAAACGAAATAGTGGGTTTCTTGGGTTTGGGTTTGATCCCAAAACTAAAGACTATAGAGTGGTCAGGTTTGTGACTTCAGAAGATAGTCTTGACCTTGCAAATCTTCAACCCGAGGTCGAGGTTTATTCACTGTCCGCCGGTGAATGGAGAGTGATTAGGACTGATTTGTTTCGCATATCTACTTTACGTCGTCCTGAGCCACATGCATTTGTCAATGGGGCTAAGGGTGGCAAAATTAGACATGACCTGCAAATTCGACACGACACGACACAAAATTTGCAGGTTATGGGTTGAGGCTTAATGGGTTTGTGTCATACTCAGGTTGACTCAACTAACTCGTTTAATAAACAGATTGGGTTAGTTTTCAACATATGAAACTTCTTTGACCCGTTTGACCTGTTTAATTAAATGATATTTTACTAATATACCCTTCAAACCCTAAGTATATAAACTTATTAGTTGTTGTGGTTTATTTTCTTTGACATATTGTGATTGATTATTTGTGATATTGAGATATGCTTTAGTTTTGAATAATTATTTGAATACAGTTACTCGTTTGTTTTGAATTTTATATTAAAAATATTTATTTTCTTGTTTTTAATAAAAAAAAATTTTTTCGTTTTGATAAAATTTGATAAACAAGTCAACATGATTGACCCGTTTAATAAATGAGTTGTGTTAAGGTTGAAGAATCTTGACCCGTTTAATAAACATGTCGGGTTAGTGTTGACCCATATAGTCAGATACTTATAAGTTGACATGACATGAACTCGACACGCGAACACAAATGGCCATCCCTAAATGGGGCTATCCATTGGGTTGATTACAGAGTCACTGATGACGGATTTTAACCTTTTGTTTTGGTGTTTGATTTGGCTGACGAGGTCTCCGCAATATATAGCTAGCCTATTTAAACAAAACAAGCCCATCCGAACCTAGCCCATTTCACCGTTTCACATTTCACAAATCATTTGAGAGACTCTACTAAGGAAAAATTGGCCTTTGCCCTTTTTAAAAAAACAATCCAGCGTTTTGCCCTCTTTCTCAAACTAATTAGGAAAATACCCCTCTTTTGAAACTCGATTTTCTCAAAATCGAGTTAAACCCTATAGTGGCATTTTTAAGGAGTCTATAGTGACGTTTTAAGGACCTATAGTGACGTTTTGTAACTCGATCTCCATGAAGTCGAGTTATAGGAAAAACAAGAAAAAAATTGCATGTAACTCAACTTTATGGAGATCAAGTTAAAAAACGTCACTATAGGTCCTTAAAACGCCACTATAGTGCTCCATAATTTTTTTTTTAAACTCGATTTTGAGAAAATCGAGTTTCAAAAGAGGGCCATTTCCCTAATTAGTTTGAGAAAGGGGGCAAAATGCTGGATTTTTTTTTTTTTTGAAAGGGGCATTTGCCCATTTTCTCCAACTCTACTAGGATTTGGGGAAATGGGAAAAGGGTAGAAAAAGCCACCAATGTTAGCACTGAAAGGAAAGAACCTCAATCTAAAGGGCTAACACCGATGGCTTCTTCTGCCCTTTCCCTATTTCTCCAAACCCTAGTAGAGTCTCTCGAATGATATGTGAAATGTGAAGTCTGAAATGGTGAAATGTGCTAGGTTCGGGTGGGCTTGTTTTGTTTAAGTAGGATAGCTGTATATCACGAAAGACCTCGTCAACCAAATCAAACACCAAAACAAAAGGTTGAAATCCGTCATCAGTGAATCTGTAAGCAACCCAATGGATAGTTGTAGACACCGCGTTTTATACGTCTTACGACTCGGGCCTCAGTTCCCCAATGATGCTCAAACTTTAAGGCCCAAGGCCAGTTTAGAGCCCAATCAGATATCAAATTGACTTGAGGAGTGTTAAAATGGAAAATATAACTTTTTAAATGAGCAAAAACCTATTTTTGGAAATAAAAGACCAAAGTTGCCCTCAGCCCACGTACGTGGGCAGCAACCTGCATACGTGGGCCAAAGCATGTGTATGCAGGCACACTCCTGTGTACGCAACTAGGGTTTCAGATGCATGAAAAAGGCAAGTTATTTTGTAAAAATGGCTGAGGTTTGGAATGAATCCCACATTGTCTGGGAGCCATTCCAAACCCCATTTTTTTCACTATATAAAGCCTTCCATGTTACATTTTCAAGACACACAAAAATTCCACGATAAAAACCCAAGATTCACTAGAAAATAGTGAATCAAAATGGAGATTTTTACAAAACACCCTCAAGTAATTTTTATTTGATTAGGACATTTTTTGGCCCTAATCCTTTTAGTTTAACATTACTAATCACTTGTTTAATGACTTGTGATAGATTTGACTGAGAGGAACGGTCAAAATCAAAGCTCGGGAACTCTTTTTTGAGGTATCAAGCTTTAACCCTTTCTTTTCATTTTCTGTTTTTCTTTCTGTGTTTTGATCTTGCTTTTTGCTTAATTTATGTTTGTACATGTTTGCTTAGGTTAGTTTTATAGTTCTTTTTATGTTCTGAGCATGTTAGGTTGTTAGAATTAGGGTTTTTCTTTTATCCTCTGTTTTCTATTCATGTTTCTGGGTTAGGGTTTGTGAACAAGTCCATGCACGCCTGCCATAAGCATGTGTACGTAGGTTAAATCCTACGTACGCAGGTCGCTGGCTACGTATGCAAGCACTTGCCTAGAAACCCTAATTCAGATCTCTTATGTTATTTGGTTTGCTTACTTCACATGTTTTGTCTCTGTTTAAACCTTTTTCATATGTTCATACACACCTGAGTCTCTGTCTTGTATGCTTCCTCATCTTTGATTTGCTTAGATTAGGGTTTTATGTTTTTGTCTTGTTTAAATACCATAATCATTCATTCACATGTCCATGCACAACGCCATAGGTGCTGAGATGCTGCAATGTAAGCAAGGTAAGTCATGCATTCACATGTACATGCATGTTGTTTGTTTAATCTTCTCTTGATATGTGTACGAAGTTGATGCCTTGTTTTTTATATGACTTGCTTGCTACCACATTGATGTTTATTGCTATACTGCCATGTTTGGGTTGCTGCCTTGCCTTGAGATGTATGATAGGGTGTTCATGTGTTAGATGAATGCTAGGGTTTCTTATTTGTGTTTGGGTTTGGCTCTCTTTTGCTTTAGGTTTGATATATAGTTTGTTTTGGGATAATGATGCCATGATTGTATGTTAGCTGCATGCTAGTGTGTGTGTGAGTTAGGATACAAAGTGTTGAACATGTTTTAATAAGGTTAAGATGTAAGACACAATAATGGGAGGCCAACCTTAGGGTTGGGCGATCTTAGGTGCCTAGCACCTTCCCAAGAATGTACCTAAACTCTGAACCCATACTCTATTAGTAAGATCAAAGGACCTTTCTCGAAAAGAACGCTATATATATGGTTCCTAGACTATTTCAAAAACTAGGTGACGACTCCAAAAAAACCCCTTATGTCCACAATAGCCCCATTGACAAATGCATGTGAAGTTACCATTTTTTACTACTAATGTTGATTTCGGAAAGGTCATGCCTAGGCCCATAGGTTTTAGGAGGAATGGGGATGATGTATTCGTATTTAGTGAAGGAAAACTTGTCCCTTGGAATCCTGAGAGCAAAGAGTTTAAGGATCTTAGGATGATTGGAGATCACAATACTTTTATTGATTCTTACATTGAGAGTCTAGTTTTGCTTGACTAGGCCGCCAACGGTGCAGTTTCATACTAAGGACAATAGATAAGATTCATTTCATGTTTATTTTTTTTTAATGGTTTTTCATTTTGTTCTTTAGTTATACTTGGTACTGATAATATCATACATTATTTAGATATGAATATGACACTGTTTTATAAATTCTAATTATTGTTGATTCATTACCTTAGTCAAGTGGCTTTATCTTTACAATAAATAGCTTATCAAGGTTGTGGTCACTGTCGGTTATATTGAGGTGATAGTCTAGTCGATAGCATATATACTTAAAATTGTTTGTCCTCAATTCAAATTTTGTTTAATGTAATATTTTATTACTTAAAAAAGGAAGTGGTCGGCGTTGCTAATCAAATTTGAGCAAGCTTATTTATCAAGCCAAGTTCATGTTTCCTGCCACTTATAATCTACAAAGTATAGATAGATCATGTACTCAATTGTTTCTTTACTGAAAATTTTAAGGCAACCACTTTTAACTCCTTGTTTTCACACTTATACTAAATGCTCTTCATGTTCTCCTTGTATTATTTATTCAAAAAGTTTCTCATTCTGTCAAATGTAATCTGTTTAATCTAAAGATTTTGCTTGTACATTTTAATTTTTCTATTGCCTTAAATGCCTATCTTCTTACTGAAAATCAATGAGAAAGCAGGTCTCGAGCTGGTATTGCTTGCTTTGGGTGATTAAGAAATAAGAACTGAAAATGACCTATTCATACCTCCCAAATCTATTTTGTTATCTTTCCTTCCTTAGCATGATTTGCATTATTGTTTTTACTCCCAATGAAGTAGTTATGCCTAAGTGTATTGTTCTGTTGACTTCATTTCATACCATTGTTTTTCTTTTCTCTCTCTTAATCTTTTATTGATAAGTTAGTATTTTTCTATTACACAATTGTTTGACTGTGTAAATTTTTTTTACCTTTTTGTTAATCATCATGAACATAAAGTGTTTTACTTCAATAAAGAAATTCTACTTACTTATTAGGAAAATAAAAATTGCACAATTGTATGAAGTGGAAGCCAAAGGCTAACACTAGCAACAACAATAAAGAGAAAAACTATGTAAATAGAAGACATCAACTTAAAACTACTATGGTTTACCCAACAACTATGGTTTACCCAACAACTAGTTCTAGTGGGTGGGGTCAATTGCCCATAGGTTTTACTGGCTATAAGGAAGCCCAAAGGACTCTTCTTTAGAAACGTTCCCTAGGTTATCAAAAAGAAAAAAGCATCAGTGGAGTTGTGCCTCTTGCTAAATCATTTGAGTAGCTAGTTGGAAATGTATGAATATGTCATCAACAATATAAAGGGACTTTCTGTCCTTCATTTCGTTGTCAGAGTTTTCTTTCTTTTTCTTTTCCCCATAAATACTTCGTTTACATTAGTATGAAATTTGGATGTCGAAGTAGGATTTGTGAATGTGTGAATCTTTGTGGATGTTTGTATGTGCTATCATTTCCAATCTGCATCTCACTGCTTTTTATAACTCACTCTCTCTATGGAGACCAAACTTTGCAGTGAAGATTAAGACTTTCTATTCACAATGTCATTACTCTTATTCACAGTATATTCTTCCAATGACTGTATAAGATGGTATGCAATGGACGATTTCAAGAATTCCCACAAACATATTCTTTTATCTTCAGTTAAAAAGTTAGCATTCAGTCGAGATCTCCAAGCTCATGCCTGTATAACCTGTGGGGACTGTTACCTATTTTCTGTTGCCAGCCATGGTTTTGTTAAAGGGAGATTGATTTCTGATAATCTAAAAATTAGATAGACTAGGAGGGCGAAAACTTGGTCTGTAGACTTTAAAGTTGATATGAATAAAGTTTATGATGGACTTAGCTGGGACTTCATTTTGGATATGATTGAAAATTTGAATTTTAGTCCTCATTAGATCAAATTGATTATGAAATGCATCTGTGAAGTTTCTTATCAGATTCTATTTAATGGTTCCCCAGGCTAATCTTCTTTTCGCTCAATGTGGCTTAAGGGGATTCACTTTCGCCATTATCTCATCTTTGGCCTTATTGGAGGGATAGTTCCAAGGCATTATAAAGGGGTAATGACTGCAAGAAGTCTGGATCCAATTTCTCATCTATTGTTTGTGATGATTGCATTACTATTGTTCAAGGTACTAATGATATTGCAAGATGGTGTTTTGAAAATTTTGGCACTGTAACCTTTCTGATAGAGCTGGATTGCTCAATACGGAGGATAAGGGCTGTCTTCTATCACTTTTAATAATAATAATAATAATAATATGAAGCATTAATATGTAAAGTTAAAGAATGCAGAATATAATGAAGGAAAGTAAAAAATAATAAACAGAAAGGAAAAACCTTAGGGTTTACCAGGTTTACCACCTATGGGTGCTTGAAATCACCACCAAGTTGAGAAAATTCTTGATCAGAAAATTGTTATTCAAAATGTATGCCTCGAACTATTCCTAGCACCTCTTTATAAATTTTGAAATAAAGAGGTGGTGCTTCTTGCATCAGCCAACCTCTTTAGGCCATTATTTAGCTTTCCGAATGCATATCCACATCATTCACATGTAGAGGTGCTTTTCACATTTTTGACAAGAAGTTGCACCCTTCTCCCCCACCCCCCCCCCCCCCCCCCCCCCCTCTCAAGATTTCACCAAATGTTAAGTATTTGTAACTTTCTGTATCAATTTTTAATTTGTTTCTGAACTTTTGGAGAATTTAACCTTTTTAGTTAAATTGTTTTTGGGGTTGGCTTGGACTAGAATGTTGGTCTGCCTAAGCTTGTGTTTTGGTTGCTCAAGCATGTGTATTTGCCACATGTGTCTCAAATAGAACTTAAAACTCCTAGTGTGTTTGATACGGTGCCTTTGGTTTGGTGTTGATCTGCAATTGGTTATTTGATCTGATTTGATGACCAACTATTATGGTTAAATACAATCTTGTGTGTGTGGTATATGGAGTAGTCATATGAAATCTTAGAATTAGAGCATCTGTTTGGACTTTTAAAGGTTATTATTATTTTTTTGGGATATCATTCACTTTCATGTATTATCCTAATGTTCTCTAATTTTTCGTTCTCTGTATTTTGCTTCATGTCTACACCTTCTTTTTTTGTGCATAAAATCTGCTTACATGCTCAAAATTTTTGGGTAGAAATGATTATTGGCAAGTACAGTTACTGGGCATCAATTTGCTGAAAGGTTAGACTGCTTATTTATGTGCAATTGTCTTGTTAATTAAAATAGTGGTCACATGGAACAATTATATGAGTTTAACTAGAAAACTTTTATTTTTTAGTTTATATTTTTTATGAGCCTTCAAGGGCACAAGAAAAGTGCTTTGAGTTTTGAGATTAAAATGGTGTTGTTATATGGTTTGCACGTAACTGCTCATATCTTGTCAGTGCATATGATCTCTAAGGATGATGGGTTGGTGAACCCATTATTACACATTTTATGAGACGTCCTTTGATGAATCCAAGTAAATATTGGTAGCCAATGAATACATGTTTCATTTAGAATGATATGGAGATGATGATGATGAAATTTGTTGGGGAAGATCCGGCTGTGATATGAATGCAGCTCATATTTTGACTAATGAATTTGAAAAAATGTACTGGAGGAGGGAGAAGTACCATCATCCCAATTTTCAAAAACATGCATTAATTCTTACCGAATTCTATTCCTCCATGCTTAGGCTGCCAAAAGGTCATCTTCAAGGGCAGGTCCTAGACTCCTAGTTTGTTTCCCAATGTAAATAGTTAATACTTAAATTCAATTAGTTGTTTTGCTATAAGCTAATTTGAATAAGGTAAATTTGTTGAGAACAAGTACAGCAGCTATTTATTTTTTATGACAACTGAATTCGTACTATTTATATGTTTTGATTTTGGTAAGAAATATTATTTATAAGTAAAATGGTTTATTGTATTAATGTGTCTATATCTCCAATTTTATGTATGTGGTAATATTCCTTGGTTTTATTGACAGTTTGACCATTATGCTGCGCTTAGTTATGCACTGGTATTTTTCGTAGTCCATTTTGCTTATAGTTGCCTATGCTTGTGCAGGGGAGGATCTTAGGGACTTCTTAACGCTAAGAGAAGCAAATATCTTTTGTGGGATGTCTAGAAAAGAGAAGCTTCCTGTCATACAATTTTGAAAGAACTTTTGGGCCCGTTTGGTAAGAGATTTTTAGTAACGTTATTTAAGTGAAACAACTTTTAGCTGTTATCAAGCAATGTAGTTTTGACTTTGTAAATTCTTTACTTGCCCTCTAAAGTTCTGACTCTACGTAATAGGTGATCAATGAGTAGTAGAAGTTTGAACCTTGTTGCCTTAAAAGAGCACAATACATGATGGAAGAAAGTCCTTACTCTGAAACTACCATGGCCTAGATGGTAACTAGAAATAGACTAAATCTAAATGATAGTTTTCCAAAAAATTAGCTTCTAAGTAATGTTTAAGTCATCTGTTTGCATGTTAGAATTGAGTAATTAATATTCAATACATTGCAGTTGTTTCTGTGCCACACTGATAAATGAGTAAAACACTGCAATTTATGTTTGTATTTTGTACTTTTTGTTTGTAGCTGAAATCTCGTATGTAGTTAAAAGAATATAGTACTTAAATTTACTGACTTTATGATCCTACTAATGAGGGAAACTCTGACCATGCAAGTTTTATGTCAATTTCTATTTGCAATTTGGCTCAGATTTATCATTGTGGTAGATGTACAAGTTTTGTTAGTGACAAGAAACTTATTTTCATTTGATGTCTACTAAAAATTCGTTGAATTGCTTTGTAAGTGTAATGGATTCGATCTACTATAATTGCTAGGAGACGAAAGAGGACACTTACACTTGGTTCATTCTCATTTTTTTAAGCTTATGCTGTTAAAGGATCAGCAAGGTTGTGCCTCTTGGTAAATCAATTATAAGCGGGCTCCTTTTAAAAATTTGCTATGTCCTCTACAATATAAAAGGAACTTTCTAATCTTCATTTTGATGTCCAGAACATTTTTACAACAAATCATAAGTGGTGGGATGTTAATGATTGTTACAAGTGGTAGGATGATTTAGCCCAATTATTTTTCTGGAACCCTTGTGTGAGAAAGTTTCTCCTTCTTCCAATCTCACCTATGATACACACTCTGTTTTCGGGGTTGGATTTGATCCCAAATCTAATGATTATAAAGTGGTCAAGTTTGTCAGCTTACTGGGTACTCAACCCGTGGTTGAGGTCTACTCACTCTCCACTGATGAATGGAGAATGATGTTGCATTGCCGTGCTTGAAGAAGGGGTAAGGACTCAGTTCAATATATGGGTGATGAAAGAGTATGATTTTGCATCTTCGTGGACAGAATTTCCACATCAATGTCCAAGTCTGGGAATGCTCCAACCAGGCCTAGTTGGCTTTAGGAGGAATGGTGAGGTTGTAGTGGAAAATGCTATAAGAGAACTCGTCTCGTGGAATCCAGATAGCCAAAAGATTAAGAATCTTAAAATTAATGGATTTCATAATACTTTTGTTGGTTCTTATGTTTAGAGTCTAGTTTTGCTTGACAAAGCTGTCGATGGTGTAGTTACATACCGAGGGAAAATGGAAAATTTGTAAGCTGCATTTCATGCTTATTCTTGTGTGGTTTTTCATTTTGTTCTTTATATATACTTGACATTGATCTCATTGCTTATTGATTGCATAAATGGCTTTATCTTCAGGATAAATATCTTATTAAGGTTGTGGTCACTCTCAATCATATTGAGATGATAGTTTAGTGCATAGCATGTATACTTAAAATTGACTGTCCTCGTTTCAAATTTTCTAATATAATCATTTATTACTTATAAAAAAAAATTCACTTATAGTTCTTAAATTCTTGCAGGACCTCATGCAATCATGGTTGGTGATGAGCCTTAGATGAGTAACAGACATTAACTCGGCAAAATAAAAGATTCAACAAAGCTCTTTGATGATGTATAGTTTCTTAGTATTGAATTAACTTATTATGTCAAAATGGATTGTAGTTGTTTTATGTTAAACTCCTTTTGTGGCTACACCATTGTTATATTTGTATTTTTCGATGATTTGCAGTTTGGTTTCAGTGTATTTGCATAAATGGTTAAGCATTTTATTTTATTTTCAATGCTTGCATTGTGATGAAGATTCTTGCCAATGTAGTGTGTAAACAAGGATACACTACCCAGTGTGTTAAATGTTTTCTTGCTCGGTCAACTAGGTACCCGTTACACCTATCTAAGAGCACTAGTATTGGTGGAGCTAAAAAGCTATATTGTTATTTTTAGCACCTCCAATACTTAAAAAGCACGCTGTAATGGTGGTACCATAACTAAAATTTTTTAGCTTCTTGATACAGTGCACAGCCATCTATAGCTATGCACTATAGCAAAAAAGCTAAAATATATATATATATATATATATATATATATATATATTTTATTACACTTTCACTCTCTCTTTCTCCCTTGCACGCTCATCATCTTTCTTGTAAAGTTGTAATTTACAACTATTTTGTGTTGGCTTTAATTACGTGCCAAATTTGATTGTCATTTCTTCAATCATATTTCCCTGTATTTATGTGGGTTTTTAATTGTAAGGAATGAGTAGGCCTGTCCACGGGTCGGTCCGGGTCGAGTTTGTGCCCAACTCACAACCGACCCGATCAAATCGGGTGGAGAAGTTCCAAACCCACTACCGACCGCGAAAAGCCACCAGTCAAGTCAGATTAGACTCGGGTGGGCGACAGTCGGCTATGATTTAGATTGAAATACAATGATCAAACACTGAAGTTTGATTCCTGAAGAACAAAATCAATAGATCTACAAACCCAAAGAACAGATCCACAAATCCAAAAAAGAAAAACAACAATAGACAGCAATTCCATAGATAATCAAACCTAAGAGATGAAATAGAAAGATCAAACTTGAGAGATGGAGGCAAAGACGAGCTGGTGACGTTGTAGATGAAAAGCGTAGATCGACGACGAAGAGCAACGATCAACGACGACGAAGCAGAGATTAACGATGGAGAGGCAGAGATCGACGACGAGCAAGATCGGCGAAGGGTATACATCAGCAAAGAGTAGAGATCATGAGACTAAGAGAAGAGAGTGAGATAGTGAGTTATGAAAAACTTTAAACCCATTTATATGGTGGTCGGGTCGGGTGGCTTGGGTATTGGAGGAAGAGACTGAAAGTTCAAATATGTGTATAAACACCCTTGAACGTTTAGACCCCCAATTTACAAATTAACCAATTCAAGCTTTATGTCAAACAACTAGTGTGCGAAAAATGAACATAAGCTGTAATATAGAATTGGAAAAACAATCTAAGCCAAATTAAAATCACAACCCACAGTAGATAATAAAAGGCAAAGATAAAAGGGAAGGAAGATGCAAATACAAAGACAACACGCGATGTGTTATCAAAGAGGAAACCAAAGCCCTCGGCCTAAAACCTCTCCGCCGCCCTCCAAACGGTAAACAATCCACTAGAAAATGTAGTTGGGATATACGGACAGCAATAGACCCTCCAAGCCTAATCTACCCAGTGCACCTAAGCCCTCCAAGCTTCTTGCTCCAACGAGGTTGCGCCGAACCTTTTTCTTTTTTAGCTTCCCGGATTCCGCTACTAGACTGTAGCATCAACCAATGTAGATTGGTTCCTTCCTAACTGCTTCCCAGAAAACCAAACAGCCCTCTCACAGTGATGAATATGGTGAGAACAAGGTTTTGGTAAAATGTCTCTCAAGGATTTGACAATAGAAAGGAAGAGAGTTGAGGAATTTGAAGAGACTCTAATGTATAGATTGTAAGTGAATCAATCTTGTTTTTCTTTAGGGTTTCTCTCTCAAAATTCTCTTAGGAAGCTCTCTTTCATTTGTGGGTATAAGGGGTATTTATACTGAGGTGAGAGGAGAATGTGAAACGTCAGGTTTTTCAAAACAGGGGTGGCTCGCGGCTTAGCCTCGCGACTTGACTGAGTCGCAAGATCCAGTCGCAAGATAACCGTATGGCCAGTTGTCCTGTTTTTTCCTGTAGTGCTCCAGCTAGCATGACTGTTCACCTTCTAGCATGCTTGGCACGTGTGCTGCGTCTGGTGGCTTACAGCCGTGAGCCACCCGCGAGATCGAGCCGCGAGTCTCTGTTTTCTTGCACACTCTTGAGCAATCAACACTCTATCTCACACACTACCCTTACAACAAAACCCACCTAAATACAGGGTTACTAAATGCTGAAATACAAGCAAATTTGGCACGGAATAAAGCCAATAAAATGGTTGATTAAATTCAACCTTACAGAGACCCGCACCCGATCCGCCAGAATCGGTTTTGGAAAGTAAGGACCCGTCACCGACCGCCGAAGTATTCGGATCTGGTGGTAAACGGTTCGGGTCCGGTCAATTTGGCCAGGTGGGTCGGATCTGCAGGTTGTTTGGACAGCCTTAGGGATGAGTGTGAGAGAGTGTGAAGACTCAAGCTTAAAAGGATGAACAAGTGGATTTCGCAAGTGTCTCGCGAGAAGCTTACCCGCGAAATAGCCACATGTAGAGCACATGACTGGAAGGAGAAGAGTCATGCCAGCCTAAAAGATTTTGCGAGTGTCTCACAAGTAAAGCCTTCCCATGAAATACTCGCAAAACGTTCTGTTTGGCAAAATGTCATGTTTTATTTTACCAAGTCTTTACCCACACTATATATACCCTTATTACCCATATATTGTAAGGAGTGCTTTTCAAAGAGAAAACCCTAGAAAATATACTTAAGAGTTAAAGATTGTTATACCCACAATCATCTACACATTTCCTTGTGGTTTTCCTCTACTCCTATCTCTCCATCTCTAAATCATTGAGAGGTTGATAGCCCAAACATTTACCACACCCAATTTAAGTGTTAAGTAAGATTTTTGTGCTGCTGGGAAGTATTGGAAGGAGCCATTCATTGGCGGATGCAATTGGGCTTCATTGCGAGATCCGGGAAAGCTAGAGAAGACAAGGTTCCGAGAAGCCAATTGGTAGCAGGAGCTTGGAGGGCTCAAGTACATTGGGTAGACTAGGCTTGGAGGGTCTTTTGTTATTCATGTACTCCAACTTTATGCTCTAGTGGATCGATTTTGACTTTGAGGGTCACAGAGAGGTTTTTTGCTGAGTTCTTCAGTTTCCACTTCGATAACACGTCTCAATGTTATTTTGTGTTTGCATCTCTCTTCCCTACGCTTTAAACTTTTCTTATATTGTTGATAATGGATGAATATGGCTTAAGGTAGTGTTATCGGTTGTTTGCGCTCATTTACTCTTATTCCACACTTAGTTTAAGTTAGAGTAAAAGCAATCTAGTCATAATTTTTATTGGGGGTCTAAACAAACTCTTGTGTTTTCACACAAATTTGAGCTTTCATTTCATTTCTTTTTTTCTCTTGCACGCTATTTTCTTCTTCTTCTTCTTCTTCTTCTTCTTCTTCCTCTTCTTCTTTTTTTTTTTTTTTTTTTTTTTTTGCCTCTTTCTCCCTTTCACACTATTTTAATGACTCTCAGCTCTCTTCAGTTTTAGATTTGTATGTTGGGTTGTTTTATGGGTTTTGCATATTGGAATTTTGTGAATTTTTTTATTTTTTGCAAATCTGTGTGTTAGTGTGTTCAAATCCAAAGAAAAATAGAAGGCTAAATGGTTGTTTATTATAGTGGATATATTATTTTATTGTGTTGAAAGCTAAAATAAAACCATTGATGTTAGGTGTTTTGTAAAGTGAGAAGGTAAAATAGATAAAGTAGCTTTTTGTAGTGCCAAATAGCTAAATTTATAGCTCCACCAATATGGATGCTCTAATGGGTCTAAAGGTTTATTGATAAGAAGGTAAAAGCAGAGACAAATGAATATTACATATTAACACCTAATAAGGGTTTTGTAGGGATACATATTATCATTTATATTATCAAATAGGACCTCAATATATATTACCATTTACTTTACCTATCAAGAAAATAAGAAGCATATGTTCTTTAATTTTACCTTTGATATCCTACAATGATAACAAGTTTAAGAAATAAAACAAAATGGAATTGATGACTGATGATCCAGAAAATTGAGTTTAAGACCATATTCTATGCACATGAAAGGCAGACTAGAGATTCATAGGGCTTTCTTTTGGGACTCCATTAATACAATTCATAAGAAATAGGGGAGTGGTCCCCAACTTAGTGATTTCGAATGTGGGAATTTCTTTGTTAAAAATTATTCAGCAAAAAAAAAATTCTTTGTTAAAAATAATAATGGTAACTAAAAACTGGGAGAAAATTGGTTTTTGCCCTTTTTCTTTTTAAAAAAAAAATTGAGCATTTTGCCCTCTTTCCCAAACTAATTAGGAAAATGCCCTTGTTTTGAAACTCGATTTTCTAAAAATCGAGTTTCAATTTAAAACTCGATTTTTTGACAATCGAGTTATAACAAACTGAAAATAAATAATAATAAAAAATTTCTGGAGCCCTATAGTGGCGTTTTAAGGATCTTATAGTGGCGTTTTAGAACTCGAGCTCCATGAACTTGAGTTCCAAGCTTTTTTTTTTTTTTTTTTTTTTTTTTTTTTTTTTTTTTTTTTTAAGTTTGATCGCCCTATACCTATAGTGGCGTTTTAAGGAGCCTATAGTGACGTTGAAACTCGATTTTGAGAAAATCGAATTTCAAAATAGGGGCATTTCCATAATTAGTTTGGAAAATGGGGCAAAATGCTAGATTTTTTGTGTGAAAGGGGCAAAGGCCAATTTTCTCCCTAAAAACTGCATTAGATGGTTTAAGACTTTTAGTGGAAAGCCTAGTTGCGTGGCCTTTTGACTAATTAGGGAATTAATGTGATTTCAAGCATAAGCCTTAGAGAATCGAGAGAAGGCTCTCTCTCTCTCTCTCTCTCTCTCTCTCTCTCTCTCTCTCTCTCTCTCTCTCTCTCTCTCTCTCTCTCAACACATGGCTTTATTTTACTGTTTGTGTTAACAATATGCTAGAATACATGTTAACAATATGCTAGATTTTCTTTTAGGTTTTATTCATTATTTTATGCGATATAAAGTAGAAAAGACATGTTGCAATTTTAATGAATGATGCATAAAAATGCTATTTTATGTGAGAAACTCATGACATAGAACTTTATATTGTCATTAACCTAAGCATATGCCAATAAATCTAAGGATTTATGCATGATAACATATTCAATATGGCAAGATTTATGATTCTGATGCGTTAAATCATATGTTGATGCGTTGCATGTGTATGTAAATCCTTCAACTGTCCTAAGCCCAAAAACAATTCTTGCCAGCAATATGCTTCCACCCTTTGTATTATGTTTCTTTTAGTAACTGTATATATTTTAAGTCCCTTACTTGTAACTTAAGGCATTTTAATTGAAACTTCATGCTTTTGTTCTCTTTTTTTTTTTTTTTTTTTTTTTCTCACATAAGGCAGCTTCTTACCCTTGTTTCTTTTTCTTTTTCTTTTTTATTTTTTATTTTTATGAAATTCTCTTGATTCTTAGTTTAGTAAGAAGGAAGTGAGTAAATTAAGCTTATAACTTATAAGCCTTGATTCTCGAAAGGAGTGCTCCAGCCTGTAACTCTTTAATTACTAATTAGGTACTTGCAAAATTGCACGTATTTTCACTCCTTTTTGGACCTAGGAATGGGATTAAGCCTATTCTTTTTACCTTGGTTGTAACATTTGTATGTGTATATAAGTTCACTTTTCCACTCCAGACAACATAACACAATTCATTTATTGTGTCAGTATAAGGAGTTTTTTTTTTTTTTTTTTACATTATATTCTTTGATTGGTGGTGGGAGAGGGAGTGGTAAATATTGGTTTGTCCATCACATTATTTCAATAGTAATAATAGTGAGAGAATGGTTGATGGACATACTGTGAATTGAGATGCCACTCCAATTGCCATCTTATGCTTGATCACTGTAAATACAACCTGTTAAGTTATTGTCTCCTTGTTAGTAACACCAATATAGTTATCTGGACAGTTTTTGCTTCTCTATTATCACCATTATGTTATGTTTTCTCCTCATCTGTGATATTTTTGGTTGGAGGGAAATAAATTGTTTTAGATGACATTAACAAAGACGTAAG
Organism: Quercus tomentella; assembly: GCA_028535165.1. Taxonomy (NCBI): domain Eukaryota; kingdom Viridiplantae; phylum Streptophyta; class Magnoliopsida; order Fagales; family Fagaceae; genus Quercus; species Quercus tomentella. The sequence continues at coordinate 42,636,631 of JAPQVY010000012.1, read as the reverse complement.
TGGTTCAAATTTCAGAATGTGTGTTTCACACAATTGACAAGATTCTTGAAAATTCAAATAGTGTAAAAACACCCTTGAACGTTTAGACCCCCAATTAACAAATTAACCAATTCAAGCTTTATGTCAAACAAATAGTGTGCGGAAAATGAACATAAACTATAATGTAGAATTGGAAAAACTATCTAAGCCAAATTAAAATCACAACCCACAGCAGATAATAAAAGGCAAAGATAATAGGGAAGGAAGATGCAAACACAAAGACAACACGCGATGTGTTATCGAAGAGGAAACCGAAGCCCTCGGCCGTAAAACCTCTCCGCCGCCCTCCAAGCGGTAAACAATCCACTAGAAAATGTAGTTGGGATACATGGACAGCAATAGACCCTCAAAGACTAATCTACCCAGTGCACCTAAGCCCTCCAAGCTTCTTGCTCCAACGAGGTTGCGCCAAACCTTTTTCTTTTCTAGCTTCCCGGATTCCGCTACTAGACCATAGCATCAACCAATGAAGATTGCTTCCTTCCTAACTGCTTCCCAGAACACCAAACAACCCTCTCACAGTAATGGATATGGTGAGAACAAGGTTTTGGTAAAAAACCTCTCAAGGGTTTGGCAATGGAGAGGAAGAGAGTTGAGAAATTTGAAGAGACACTTATGTAAAGATTGTAGATGAATCAATCTTGTTTTACTCTAGGGTTTCTCTCTCAAAATTCTCTCTGGAACCTCTTTCTCATTTGTGGGTATAAGGGGTATTTATACTGAGGTGAGAAGAGAATGTGAAATGTCAGGTTTTTCAAAACAGGGCTGGCTCATGGCTTGGCCTCGCGACTTGACTGAGTCGCGAGATCCAGTCGCGAGATAACCGTATGGCCAGTTGTCCTGTTTTGTCCTGTAGTGCTCCAGCTAGCATAACTGTTCACCTTCTGGCATGCTTGGCATGTGTGCTGCGTCTGGCGGCTTGCAGCCGCGAGTCACCCGCGAGATCCAGCCGCGAGTCACCCGCAAGATCCAGCCGCGAGTCTCTGTTTTCTTACACACTCTTGAGCAATCTTCACTCTATCTCACTCACTACCCTTACAACAAGCCCACCTAAATACAGGGTTACTAAATGCTGAAATACAAGCAAATTTGGTACGAAATAAAGCCAATTAGATGGTTGAATAAATTCAACCTTACAATCTCCCCCTTGGCTATTCCGTGACAAAACCCTAAAACAGACTCTAGACTTAACATGTGAGTTGGGAACAGTTGAGCAAAACTCACTCGCACCTAACTCTAGAAGCTGTGAAGCACTTGAATCATATGAACATAAGACTCCTGAAACACAACAATACTCCATGATCATTGTAAGCAGAAAATCGTAAAATGCATATGAAACAGGCAATATGTGATCAAGCAAAGATGGAGTTAAGAAACAAACCATGGCTTGATCAACCAAGTAATCACTACAAGGTAGTGACCACAATGCTCATTCACACTTGGAATGAACACTAGGACATACAAGCTAACAAGCTCAATGCAAGTCACTCGCATGCCAAACACTCAACCAATGCATAATACACAAAGTATATGCATCTAGGAACAATCCTACAAGGGCACAAGAGTGACAGTACTTAAAGGAAAATGCAATACATTTATATAGAAGTACTGATTTAAACAAAGCATAAAAGGTTGCATAAAGCATGGTACAAACCATAAAGCCTACATACTATGCATAAAACATAACCCTAAAAGCTTACAAAAGCAACATGGGTACAAGACTCAAAATAAACTGAATAACATCAGCAATATATATATAAAAAAATAAACCAAGTTTATAAGATAAGAGTTAGAAACAAAAGTACACCAAAACCACAGTGTATCAAACCCATATAAACACTAAACCTATAAGTTTAGAGGATAAGACTTAAAACAAAAGTATGTCAAAAGTATGTGTGTACTCCCCCTATCACTATGCACACTTCCCTTTGAACTTTCTCCCCCTTATTGAATGCTCTCCCCCTTTTTGGCACGAATAGCTAAAGGCTGTCGTCCAACTTTCGTTGAATATCATCTAGCTGATTCTCCATAATCTCAAGACGCATTTGAACCTGGTTGTTTGTGGAGTAGAGAAGTGTCACAATCTCATCAATGCGTTTCTGAATATGTTCAAATAAACTACCCATTCTATCAGTATGAGGATCAGTCTGTGCTTGCGGAATACTAGCTTGTGGAACTTCAGGAATAGCATGCGAAGTAGGTGTGGTATGTGCAGGTGTCTCTGACTCAGGGGCAGATGGAGTAACCGAAGAGATGTGTGCACTCTTCGGAGTGTTAGAGGAGTGACTTCTGCTAGCTTGAAGAGAGTACATGGAAATAGGACGCTGACGGGTCAACATTTTTCCATCAGTAGGAGGAACAATGCTTTCATGAAGAATGAGCTTCATGATGAGACTGCAAAATGGAATAATTCCTCGAGCTGCTGTTCGAACCGTGGTCTTTCTCATGGTGTAAAAGATGTGAGCACAGATATCAATGGGGGCTCCTGTAATAAGATCACAAAGGAATTGAGCTCTCCCAAGATTTATGAATGTAGTGTTGGACAGTGGGTAGAGATTAGTGAACATGATCAACTTCAGTGTGGTCAGCTCTGGTGCAAATTTTGCGGTGCTGATGGATGTGCCTGCTCTGGATACTTCATGATCAGAACCTAGGATTTGTAGAATGTCTTAAATCTCTGGAGTTCGATTATCGTACGGAGTTAGATCCACCTTCTGAGGTCTAGTTATGCCAAGAACATCGGCGATGGAGTTTGGGGAAACGCTAAATTCCTTTCCTCTGACCCAGAAAATAAGTTCAACTCTAAGATCACTTGCATTGGAGTAGCATTCCTTAACCAGTTCATCCATTGGATCGACAAAGTTCCCAAACAAGTTTGCCCAATCTCGTGGCTCAAAGATTCGAGGGATAAAAGTGGTCCCTAAGGTGTTAAACTCCACCACCCGTTCCACTATAGTAGTTGATTTGTCAAATATGTTGGAGTAGATGTGTGAAGTAAGCGGGGTTCTAAACCTCTCCTTATTGGAGTCTTGAGATGCCTGTGATGAGAGTCGAGTCCTTTTAGCAACTGGGGTTGCTGGATTGTCAGCAACAATGTCTTTACCCTTAGAAGATCGACGAGACATCTGCAAGAGAATAGGCCCACAGCAAAGAACCAAAACAGCACCACACAAGATAAATATCAACATGATTCGATGTAAATAAGAGAGAAAAACCAGAGATTTTAATACATAACTACAGACTTAAGACAGGTCAGACCCAAACAAACTTCCATCAATACTAAAGTGCACAATACGATAGGTGCAGCAAAATGGTGATAGTGCAATAGAGCATAGATAAACACAGATTCAAAGATAACTGTCAATGAGACAGTCTACCATGACCATGATATGCACACAGAAAGCCACATACAACCACAATAGAGCAAAAGACATGAAAGTTCAAATAGGGTAAAATCACCCTTGAACGTTTAGACCCCCAATTAACAAATTAACCAATTCAAGCTTTATGTCAAACAAATAGTGTGCGGAAAATGAACATAAGCTATAATGTAGAATTGGACAAAACTATCTAAGCCAAATTAAAATCACAACCACAGCAGAAAATAAAAGGCAAAGATAGAGGGAAGGAAGATGCAAACACAAAGACAACACGCGATGTGTTATCGAAGAGGAAACCGAAGCCCTCGGCGTAAAACCTCTCCGCCGCCCTCCAAGCGGTAAATAATCCACTAGAAAATGTAGTTGGGATACAAGGACAGCAATAGACCCTCCAAGCCTAATCTACCCAGTGCACCTAAGCCCTCCAAGCTTCTTGCTCCAACGAGGTTGCGCCGAACCTTTTTCTTTTCTAGCTTCCCGAATTCCGCTACTAGACCATAGCATCAACCAATGAAGATTGGTTCCTTCCTAACTACTTCCCAGAACACCAAACAACCCTCTCACAGTAATGGATATGGTGAGAACAAGGTTTTGGTAAAAGGCCTCTCAAGGATTTGACAATGGAGAGGAAGAGAGTTGAGGAATTTGAAGAGACACTAATGTAAAGATTGTAGATGGTTCAATCTTGTTTTGCTCTAGGGTTTCTCTCTCAAAATTCTCTCTGGAAGCTCTCTATCATTTGTGGGTATAAGGGGTATTTATACTGAGGTGAGAGGAGAATGTGAAACGTCAGGTTTTTCAAAACAGGGCTGGCTCGCGGCTTGGCATCGCGACTTGACTGAGTCGCGAGATCCAGTCGCGAGATAACCGTATGGCCAGTTGTCCTGTTTTGTCCTGTAGTGCTCCAGCTAGCATGACTGTTCACCTTCCGGTATGCTTGGCACGTGTGCTGCATCTGGCGGCTTGTAGCCGCGAGTCACCCGCGAGATCCAGCCGCGAGTCTCTGTTTTCTTGCACACTCTTGAGCAATCTTCACTCTATCTCACTCACTACCCTTACAACAAGCCCACCTAAATACAGGGTTACTAAATGCTGAAATACAAGCAAATTTGGCACGGAATAAAGCCAATTAGATGGTTGAATAAATTCAACCTTACAATCTCCCCCTTTGGCTATTCCGTGACAAAACCCTAAAACAGACTCTAGACTTAACATGTGAGTTGGGAACAGTTGATCAAAACTCACTCACACCTAACTCTAGAAGCTGTGAAGCACTTGAATCATATGAACAAAAGACTCCTGAAACACAACAATACACCATGATCATTGTAAGCAGAAAATCGTGAAATGCATATGAAATAGGCAATATGTGATCAAGCAAAGATGGAGTTAAGAAACAAACCATGGCTTGATCAACCAAGTAATCACTACAAGGTAGTGACCACAATGCTCATTCACACTTGGAATGAACACTAGGACATACAAGCTAACAAGCTCAGTGCAAGTCACTTGCATACCAAACAATCAACCAATGCATAATACACTAAGTATATGCATCTAGGAACAATCCTACAAGGGCACAAGAGTGACAGTACTTAACGAAAATGTAATACATTTAGAAGTACTAATTTTAAACAAAGCATAAAAGGCTGCATAAAGCATGGTACAAACCATAAAGCCTACAAACTATGTATAAAACATAACCCTAAAAGCTTACAAAAGCAACATGGGTACAAGACTCAAAACATAAACTGAAAAGCATCAACAATATATATAAAAGATTAAACCAAAAGTTATGAGTTAGAAACAAAAGTACACCAAAACCACAGTGTATCAAAACCATATAAACAACACATTAACCTATAAGTTTAGAGGATAAGACTTAAAACAAAAGTATGTCAAAAGTATGTGTGTGTACTCCCCCTATCACTATGCACACTTCCCTTTGAACTTTCTCTCCCTTTCTGAATGCTCTCCCCCTTTTTGGCATGAATAGCTAAAGGCTGTCGTCCAACTTTCGTTGAATATCGTCTAGCTGATTCTCCATAGTCTCGAGACGCATTTGAACCTAGTTGTTTGTGGAGTAGAGAAGTGCCACAATCTCATCAATGCGTTTCTGAATATGTTCAAGTAAACTCCCCATTCTATCAGTATGAGTATCAGTCTGTGCTTGCGGAGTACTAGCTTGTCGAACTTCAGGAATAGCATGCGAAGTAGATGTGGTATGTACAGGTGTCTCTGACTCAGGGGCAGATGGAGTAACCAGAGAGATGCGTGCACTCTTCGGAGTGTTAGAGGAGTGACTTCTGCTAGCTTGAAGGGAGTACATGGAAATAGGACGTTGACGGGTCAACATTTTTCCATCTGTAGGAGGAACAATGCCTTCACGAAGAATGAGCTTCATGATGAGACTGCAAAATGGAATAATTCCTCGAGCTGCTGTTCGAACCGCGGTCTTTCTCATGGTGTAAAAGATGTGAGCACAGATATCAATGGGGGCTCCGGTGATAAGATCACAAAGGAATTGAGCTCTCCCAAGATTTATGAATGTAGTGTTGGACAGTGGGTAGAGATTAGTGAACATGATCAACTTCAGTGTGGTCAGCTCTGGTGCAAACTTTGCGGTGCTGATGGATGTGCCTGCACTGGATACTTCATGATCTGAACCTAGGATTCGAAGAATGTCTTGAATCTCTGGAGTTCGATTATCGTACGGAGTTAGATCCACATTCTGAGGTCTAGTGATGCCGAGAACATCGGCGATGGAGTTTGGGGAAACGCCAAATTCCTTTCCTCTGACCCAGAAAATAAGTTCAACTTCAAGATCAGTTGCATTGGAGTAGCATTCCTTAACAAGTTCATCCATCGGATCGACAAAGTTCCCAAACAAGTTTGCCCAATCTCGTGGCTCAAAGATTCGAGGGATAAAAGTGGTCCCTAAGGTGTTAAACTCCACCACCCGTTCCACTATAGCAGTTGATTTGTCAAATATGTTGGAGTAGATGTGTGAAGTAAGCGGGGTTCTAAACCTCTCCTCATTGGAGTCTTGAGATGCCTGTGATGAGAGGCAAGTCCTTTTAGCAACTGGGGTTGCTGGATTGTCAGCAACAATGTCTTTACCCTTAGAAGATCGACGAGACATCTGCAAGAAAATAGGCCCACAGCAAAGAACCAAAATAGCACTACACAAGATAAATATCAACATGATTTAATGTAAATAACTACAGGCTTAAGACAGGTCATACCCAAATAAACTACCAACAATACTAATGAGCACAATACGACAGGTGCAGTAAAATGGTGATAGTGCAATAGAGCATAGATAAACACAGATTCAAAGATAACTGTTAATGAGACAGTTTACCATGACCATGGAATGCACACAGAAAACACAAACAACCACAATAGAGCAAAAGACAGATCTAAGCCATACGTACTCACAAATGGAGTAAAAACCCAGCAAACATTATCAAACCCATATCCCAAATGAGTGAGAGGATCCAACAAACGACAAAGAACAATGTAACCAACAATAGAGTAAATCAGAATCAAACACAACCCACCAAACCCAGTACATTCAGGAAAAAGCAATCGAGCACAATAAGATTCAAACAACAATAGCAACTCATAAACAAAGCAAGAAAAGGAAACTCGAAACATAAATATGTACTGAGGAATAGAAAAACCATACCTTTACTTGATGATTTCGAACTGAAAGGGAGCAACAATGGAGTTCAAAAATGGAGGCACAGTGTATATGGGTAAGAGCAGTTTTAGAAAGACAATGAACAGTCACAAAAGTTCGAGGGAAAAAACTGAAAAACGCTTTTAAAAACTGTCCCTATTTTTGCCAAACACGCGTTTTTCGCGACTGAAGTGAGTCGCCAGCGAGTCGCCAGGTTGAGCCGCCAAAACACTCAAAGACCAAATTTTGAAAAATTTTTCTAAATGTTTTTCGCGACTGGAAGGTCTACCCGCAAGGGAGTCGCGAGCTAAGCCGCGAAAATCTCTGAGGAACCTCGCGACTGGACCTTTCACTCGCGAACAAGTCGCCAAAATTGACCCGCGAACACGCGACTGAGTCACGCGACTTGACATACCCGTGACTGAGTCGCCAAAACAGGGCAAAAATGATTTTTTGAAATTTTCATTTTTAAGAACAAAATACTTTCCAAAAACACCTAAAATACTCAAAAATCTTTTTGTACTTGAATCAACAAAGATTGAGTATGTGAAAACATATTTCAACAAGTACAATCACACAAATGAATATGGCATTCATTGAACATAAACTTGTGTGTTATGTGTGGATATCAACAATGAGATAGTCCTTAGTCTAATGTGAAGCTTCAATGATCAATTCAACCAAGGCATACACAATTAGCACTAGATCATGTGATCTATCTCAATTATAGAAATATGTATATATGACCTCCCACAAAACTTGATAACATAACTTGGAGTTTTACATTTGACTCCACATTCAATTATAACATTTGATCTTTTTGATCCTTTTGAGACAACACCTCTCATTGTGAGAGTGATATATGATAATTTACTTTAATGAACAAGCCTTTGGCCTTTTCAATAAACATTCCCTTTAATTTTTGGTCGCTTTCCCTTTTTCCTAGTCGAATACTAGTATGTGCGACAGGCTTTTGCAGCTCAATATCTCTTTTCATTGGGAGATTTACATTTCGAGAGCTCTTTTTAGCAAAAACAAAAATAAAAAGTGGGAAGATATATAAACACAAGTCTATGCATGTCTCAAGATCATCATAACCATTCACTCATCATTCATGACAAGATTGAAGATCTATTTACAACAATCACATTGATTTCAAGATTTCTCCCACAGTGATATGAGTGCAAAGGAACAAGTTATGCTCCAAAATGCACAAAGCCATTAGCACAAAGGTACAAGGCAAAACATGTTTTGAGACAAAAGCTCAACAATGTCAATCAAACTTTTGATTTTCTAATTTTTATGTGATTTTTGGATTTTTGACACAAAAAAAAATTTACCAAAAAAAAAAAAATCAAAAGTATGCACAAGTAGACAAGCAAACAACCAACAGCAAAAACAATAAGCAAACAAACAAACATCGTCGCAAAGCATAGGAAGTATTAATGCATGGACATGTTGTAATGCTTATGCATGAGTACCCTTCTTCACCCACACGTCACTTGCGTTTGGGGTGATTTCCTTATAGGATTAGGTACGGGAGTTAGGGCTTTCAAACCTTCGTGAGAAGCTTTCCAAGCAGTTGGTGAAAGCACCAATCATCTTCATCACGTTCATCATTCCGGGATCACCATTTTGATCTCTAGATTGTTCACCTGCCCAATTTCTTCTATCATTTCTAGGTCCTCGTGACCTTTGAGGAGTTGCACTATTCATTGCTCTCAGCTTTTGACAATTTGGTCGAGTATGCCCTTGAAGTCCGCAATGATGACACACATAAGTTGATCTAGGACCTCTTTGTGGTCGTGGACGAGACTTGGCTCGAGATTCTGACCTGCCCACAGATTGATTACGGGAATTCAACAACCGTTCGTTCCCCACATTTCTCTTCTCCTCCATCTTGGGCTTCTCAGCAGTAGGACCAACTTCAACTGGATCTTTAGCCTTAACAAACTTCACTTCTTTAGTGACATTTCCAGATGAGCTACTTCCTCCGGTATATCCCAATCCGGATTTCTCTGTAAAGCTCTTTTGAGATGAAATAACATCATCTAGCTACTTGGTGGAGACTCTCTCTATCTTGGCATTAGTTTGCACAACCTCTTGCTCAAGAAATCTCACTTTTGAGTAAGCTTCTGACAGCTCACCATTCAAAGTTTCTATCCCACATTTGACCTCCTTATAGCGAATTAGGAGACTTCTATAGTCCTCCTCTGCCTTCTTCATCTTTCTCACAGCTGCCTTGGCCACCCTTGTATATTCACCCGACTTTTCCAAGAGTGAGTTATAATTCTCTTGAAGATTGGTCGTGCTTTCATCTTCTTCAACATCTGATTCCTCGACAACTCCCAATGATTCTTCATCACTATGTTCTCCAAGGTCTCGTACAAGCAGATTCAATTCGTCTGAAGACTCAACATGTGCAATAGTCATAAAAGCTTAGTAGTTCCCCTCTCCATCACAGCTTTCTTCTGATTCTGAGTCAGATGAATCCGAGTCACTTAATGTCGTGGCATACACCTTGCCTTTCGATTTCAAATAATTAGGACATTCTTTCTTAAAGTGTCCATGCCCGTTGCACTCAAAACAAGTCACACCTTGTGTAGATTGGGATTCTTTTCCATCTTTCCTTTTAAATTCCATTTTCTCCCTTCCTGAGCTTTGGAATTTTCCTTTATCACCAAATTTTCCATTATTCTTGAATTTCAAGAATTTTCGGAAATTTTTTACAAGGTATGCAACATCTTTATCAACCACATCGTCTTCCGATGAGTCATGGATTTCTACCTTCTCATTAATGGTCTTAAGAGCAAGAGATTTACTCTTCCGTTGATTGGGCAGCGACATCTCATAAGTCTGAAGAGAACCAACCAGCTCCTGGACTTTGATGTCATCGAGGTCCTTGCTCTCTTCAATCGCTATCACTTTAGCACGAAAACTTTCCGGCAATGATCGAAGGATCTTCCTTACGATTTTAGAATCCTCCATTTTCTCCCCCAAATTGAACTTGCTGACTACCACCTCATTCAGCTTCCCATAGAAAGAGTCGAAGGACTCATCCTCACTCATTTTGAGCTCCTCAAACCGAGTGGTAAGTAATTGCAACTTGGTGTCTTTCACTTTCTTCGTGCCTTCGTAGGTGGTTCCCAATATCTCCCATGCTTCTTTGGCAACAGTGATGTGGGAGATCCTGTGAAATTCATCTGGAGACACACCACAGAAAATAGCATTTAAGGCTTTACTGTTAGCATTAGATGCAGCGAGTGCTGCCTTATCCCAGGTGGATTTGCCTGCCTCAGGTCTGGTCCAACCACTCTCAACAGCATCCCAAACAGATTCATCAACGGAGCACAGAAATGCTCTCATGCGAACCTTCCAAAAAGCATAATTACTACCATCAAAAAATGGAGGTGCATTTAGGGATTGAGACCGATCCATCTCAAAAGGGAGTCAAGGATCACACAATGGTATTGAAACCAATAGAAGTGTACCCGCTCTGATACCAATTGAAAGTTCAAATAGGGTAAAATCACCCTTGAACGTTTAGACCCCCAATTAACAAATTAACCAATTCAAGCTTTATGTCAAACAAATAGTGTGCGGAAAATGAACATAAGCTATAATGTAGAATTGGACAAAACTATCTAAGCCAAATTAAAATCACAACCACAGCAGAAAATAAAAGGCAAAGATAGAGGGAAGGAAGATGCAAACACAAAGACAACACGCGATGTGTTATCGAAGAGGAAACCGAAGCCCTCGGCGTAAAACCTCTCCGCCGCCCTCCAAGCTGTAAATAATCCACTAGAAAATGTAGTTGGGATACAAGGACAGCAATAGACCCTCCAAGCCTAATCTACCCAGTGCACCTAAGCCCTCTAAGCTTCTTACTCCAATGAGGTTGCGCCGAACCTTTTTCTTTTCTAGCTTCCCGGATTCCGCTACTAGACCATAGCATCAACCAATGAAGATTGGTTCCTTCCTAACTGCTTCCCACAACACCAAACAACCCTCTCACAGTAATGGATATGGTGAAAACAAGGTTTTGGTAAAAAACCTCTCAAGGATTTGACAATGGAGAGGAAGAGAGTTGAGGAATTTGAAGAGACACTAATGTAAAGATTGTAGATGGTTCAATCTTGTTTTGCTCTAGGGTTTCTCTCTCAAAATTCTCTCTGGAAGCTCTCTATCATTTGTGGGTATAAGGGGTATTTATACTGAGGTGAGAGGAGAATGTGAAACGTCGGGTTTTTCAAAACAGGGCTGGCTCGCGGCTTGGCATCGCGACTTGACTGAGTCGCGAGATCCAGTCGCGAGATAACCGTATGGCCAGTTGTCCTGTTTTGTCCTGTAGTGCTCCAGCTAGCATGACTGTTCACCTTCCGGCATGCTTGGCACGTGTGCTGCGTCTGGCGGCTTGCAGCCGCGAGTCACCCGCGAGATCCAGCCGCGAGTCTCTGTTTTCTTGCACACTCTTGAGCAATCTTCACTTTATCTCACTCACTACCCTTACAACAAGCCCACCTAAATACAGGGTTACTAAATGCTGAAATACAAGCAAATTTGGCACGGAATAAAGCCAATTAGATGGTTGAATAAATTCAACCTTACAATTCTCATTTCTCAAATATGCCTGGTTGGTTCATATGCTCTAATGGGATCCAGACTAGTTATCTTCTTTCCTACTCTTTCTGTTTATATGTGGCTATGCCCATTTGGGATTTCTGGGAAATTGAGTGTACCTGAAGATATTGGAAAAAGAAAAGAGGAATTTTCTAGCCATGGATGAAACCTCTGTTGAAAAACCTCTTCTTTTATGGAGAGGTGCTGATAGTGTGAATAAAACACCTTTCTTTGTGTCATGGGTGAACTGGACTCAAGTTGGTAATATATGATATTTTCCTTGCATGGGTTGCTCTTATTTTCCTCTTCCCAGCACAGTTTGTCAATAAAGTTTTTGGGAAATATACTCAATTAAGCAGTGGAACTGTTTTTGGGTTTACAGGTTGGTACTTTTATTACCTTGTTCTTCTCCATTCTTCACCCCCCCCCCCCCACCCCCTCTTTTTCTCCCCAACATGGTGAAAACGTGTTTCATGTTACATGGAACTCAAGTTTACAAGACTCGAGGTTAGTAGATGCTACCATAGATTGTTAAATATTTCGCAAACAGTTGTAGAACACTAATTATTTTGGCCAATGATGGTATTTGGCTATTTTGGCCGTCAATAGACACGTTCAACATAAAGTTAAGTTATATATTAAGGACAAAATTTGGGTACAAAGTTAATAGTAGCTTAAGGTTATAACTTCACTTAATATCTTTTTATTTAATGTGAATTTTGATAAATTTATCATTAGATTACGTTTTCTTCTCTTCCTCCAAAAAAAAAAAAAATTACATTTTCTTCTTATATCTTCCCTGTTTGCAAAATTTTCATAATATCAAAAATTAATAGCAATGTTATCAATCAATTATTTAAATTGCTAGTTTTTGTAATCAAATTATGTATAAAAAAAATAAGCTTATAGATTATATAATAAATAACATATGATTGGCACAAAATTTGACATGTATGTTAAAAGCGGGTTTAGCTTACCTCCAGTACTTTTTTAACTGGAATCTTCTTTTGTTTTAATGAGAAATTGCTACATCAGCTGCTAACTAAATAAAATGTGGACATTAAAACCTACTACCACTTGCTATTGTATATTTAAAACAAAAGAAAATGTCCAGTCGAAAAAATATTGGAGATAAGTCAAACCCGTTAAAGGCCTAAAGAATGTACATTCAATAGTTAGATTTTCAAAATATGTGGTAATATTTTTTTTTTTTAAAGGAAGTAATTGCCAAATTTTTTCCTTATATTAATTACTTAATTATAACTTAGTATTTGATAAATAATAATCTTTATTCTTTAATCATGAATGTCAAGAATCAAGATTGGATTTTTAATTGTTTTAAAAAATTGGTTTATAAAAATAAAATATGTTGGGGAGCTAGTGTACCGTGTACTAATATCACTTCCTAGCCTTCAAAGTTCGGCACCATTTTTTCTGTCCTTTCTTTTATAGGTGCAGCAGGTGGGTTACACAGAATAATCCTTCGTCTCCCTTAAATTTACCCAGCAAATTTATAATGAACAAGATTCAATCTCCTATATTTACTATACCAATCTGTCTATACTATACCACCTTTATTCATTGACAAGTGAAAATAACATGGGCTTGCCAGTTTCAATTAAAATGGAACTGGCCTGCTAATATCTTTTAGATTACTCCTCAGATATGACTTTAAACAAGTTAAAACATTGCAGGGTAAAAGAAAACAATATGAACTTCCAGGATTAGGGGTAACTCTCAACAAAATTTGCAATGTAAGATTCTCCGGGCTTTTATCCAGAAGAATAACAAGAATAGACTATGATATATTCAAATCTATATTTCAATCCAATTAACATGTGGCTGTGCCACCATCCAAAGACAAGCTTAAGCCTACCAATAGATATCATAGATTTGAATTGAGCAGCTCGCTGACCTTCAATGGCAGAACAATTGCTTGAGACCAGTTAGAAAAATCGTTCATCGTAAATGTACAATAACTCAATGCTGTAATCAATCATTGATTACCATCTAAATATTAAGGTCAAAAGAACACCCTTATGCAACTAAAGGGATAAAAAGTTCTTTTGACTCATTCAACTCAACTGCTACAGTGGACCCCTTATAGCTACTACAATGGATACAAGGCTTCTTCCTAGTCCCACAAATGCCCTCTGTTTTCTGTACTTTTTCCTTGATCTCTCAAAACTGAAGCAAAATTGCCAGTTCCATCCTCACTTTAACTTTTTTCTGTTAACACATTTTTGAATTCATCCTACATATATTGATCCGCTTTGGATATATTCTTTAGTTAATTCCAAATTTTGCTGTGGTAATGTGTTCTCCAAACTTGAACTTCCATAGTGTGTCAAACTCACAAAAATCATGCATATGGCTGGCAAAGCTGTTATGTACTTATGGATTCAAATAGGACTCCCAACCATCCTTTTCCAGCTTCTCTGCTTTTCTCAAGACATCATTTCTTGTGTCTTCTTGATACTGGCTCATTCTGCAAAGGATATTATTCCAGAATCAGCTCATGCAAGACTTGTGAACTAAATTTTTTTTTTTTCTTGGTTTCATACGCAACACAAAGTTTTGCATTACTTCCAGAGAGGGAAGATAGAAAAAACCCACCTTGCCAATAGGTCAGCATCACGAATCCCCATCATCCTTACTGCGAGCAAACCTGCATTGGTAGCATTGTTTATTGCAACTGTTGCAACTGCAACACCCCTTGGCATCTGCATAATCATCAAAGGAATAAATAAAAATTAGGACTTCGTGGTGATCAAATTTTCCTTGTAAACTCCCTGTGTACCAAGGAAACTGTTTCCTTTGCTGTGTTTCTTATTTCCCCTTTTTCAATAAAGCTTCTTAATTACTGAGCAAATACCACAACAACAACAACAACAAAAAAAGTGCAAGTAGAAATCAAATATGAACTTAAGATAACGAATGAAGCACCATATTTTCTGAGGCTCTAAAATTGGACAATGTCTTAAGGCAATGAAACTCCTTGTGCAAATCTCAACATGATTAAGCAAGCGTCTACATACTTCCACCATTCAGATGTTTTTTGTTTTTTGATAGGTGTCATTCAGATATTAGATATTCAGCACCAATGATTTTTTTTTTTTTTTTTTTGGGCTCCGGCACCTATTAATTAAATTACTTCAAAAAAAAAAAAAGAAAGATTTTCTTCACCTCATAAACATGGCTTAAAAATATTGCCTCTATCAACTTGCCTCAATTTCAGTAGTATTTTTGTGCCAAGAAAATATATGTGGTAATTGTAAATAACAATAAAAGAATAATAGTAATTCTCTGTGCCAGAAAACACATCTCAAAGAATTAAAATAGAATTTCTCTCATCAAATGAAGCAAACACATTAATTAATCAAGGATAAGCAACTATTAAAACCAGAAAAAGGGCATCCCTGAGACTCCAGGATTTCAGACATCCAATTTAAATGCCCTAGTTTTTTAGAACTAATATTGTATTCTTAGGATACTGGATCTTTACAACACTTACTCATCCCATAAATGTAATAATTTAGAAGTAAGAAAATAATATACCTGCACAATGGACAGGAGTGAATCAAGTCCATCCAATGCAGAAGCACACACGGGGA
The DNA here is from genome assembly GCA_028535165.1 of Quercus tomentella. Classification (NCBI taxonomy): domain Eukaryota; kingdom Viridiplantae; phylum Streptophyta; class Magnoliopsida; order Fagales; family Fagaceae; genus Quercus; species Quercus tomentella. The sequence continues at coordinate 42,621,290 of JAPQVY010000012.1, read as the reverse complement.
CGCCAATAACAGGCAAGGGAGTGAGTGCAGCTACCATACCTGCAAGTCACAACAAAGCTCAATTAATTCCAGTGAGACATTTAAAGCAACTGTGAAACAATATATGGAGCATAGTTCAGATAAACTTGCCTGGCAAGTGGGCTGCACCTCCAGCACCAGCAACGATAATAATCTGAATGCCTCTCTCCAGGGCAGATGAGGCATAAGAAAACATCATTTCAGGGGTCTGGTGAGCTGAAACTATTTTCACCTGCATAATATAATTTGTTAAGATAGAACTGGAATATACAAGAAAATAAAATTTGAAAGTTCAAATAGTGTAAAAACACCCTTCAAAGTTTAGACCCCCAATTTACAAATTAACCAATTCAAGCTTTATGTCAAACAACTAGTGTGCAGAAAATGAACAAAAGCTATAATATAAAATTGGAAAAACTATCTAAGCCAAATTAAAATCACAACCCACAGTAGATAATAAAAGGCAAAGATAAAAGGGAAGGAAGATGCAAACACAAAGACAACACGCGATGTGTTATCGAAGAGGAAACTGAAGCCCTTGGCGTAAAACCTCTCCGCCGCCCTCCAAGCGGTAAACAATCCACTAGAAAATGTAGTTGGGATACATGGACAGCAATAGACCCTCCAAGCCTAATCTACCCAGTGCACCTAAGCCCTCCAAGCTTCTTGCTCCAACGAGGTTGCGCCGAACCTTTTTCTTTTCTAGCTTACCGGATTCCGCTATAATCCATAGCATCCGCCATCCTTGACATCTTCCAATGCTCCCCAAAGCTCCAAAAATACTCAACACTCTAAATGGGTGTGGATAGTGTTTGGATAGAAATCTTCTCTCAATAGGTATGACAATGAGAGAGGGAATGAGAAGAGACTACAAAAATTTCTCTCTAAGAATGAGTAGCTCTCTCTAATTGGGTGGGTGTTTTTAAGAAACCTCTCTTAGGGTTTTTCTTTCTAAATAGCCACACCTATTCTGTGGGAATGAGGGGTATTTATATTGGTGTGAGAATGGAATGCGAAGAGTCAGATTTTCCAAAACAGGGTTGGTTGGCGACTTAACCTCGCGACTTGACTGAGTCGTGAGTTCAAGCCGCGAGCTAACTTAATGGCCAGTTTGGATTTTTGTCCTGTAGTGCTCCAGGTGGCATGACTGTTCAGCTCCCCTGCATGCTCTGCGCGTGTGCAACTTTTGGCGACTTACAAGCCGCAAGCCGCCCGCGACATCCAGCCACGAGTCCCTGCTTCACTGCACAGTCTTGAGCATTTCTTCACACTCTCTCACACACTACCCTTACATGATTCCCACCTAAATACAGGGTTTCTAAGTGTTGCATTACAAGAAAATTTGTCACGGAATAAAGCCAACACATGGTTGATTAAATTCAACCTTACAAAATTAAATGATCAATAACTCCTGAATTCCAAAATAGACCCTGTAGTTCATTAGAAGTCAACCTCATAAGGCACACCAAACATATTCAAAATCCTTGCAGCATCCTTCATAACAGGAAGATCTGAATCAGAACCCATAATGATCCCAACACGTGGTGTTACTACATTCAGAATGGGATCAACATAAACACAATTTGAGTGTAACAAACTTTCAAAATCAAAGCTTAAGGCATGTAAACTTCAAACAAAAGGAAAACACTTGCAACATCAACATAAAAAGGGTATAGCTATATGAAAGATTGGTGATCCCCCCACCCCACATGAGAATAAAAATCATAAATGAAAAGTGAAGACTGACAGAAGCAATATCTTGGTAAAAGGAGAATTAAATCAATTTTTTAAATGGAAATGATAAATTGTAATCTCCAAACGGTTTAGAATCCATGCCTCTTAAAAATGAAATCTTATGGTAATTTCCCTCCCTACACTGTCACTTTTCCATCCTGAGCCAAAGTAAGACTTTTTTTAGGTGTATTGTTTTTTTAATTAGTTGGAGGGAAATAAATTGTTCAAATGACATTGACAAAAATGTTAATGGTTCAGATTTCAGAATGTGTGTTTCACACAATTGACAAGATTCTCATTTCTCAAATATGCCTTGTTGGTTCATATGCTCTAATGAGTTCCACACGAGTTGTCTTTTTCCCTACTCTTTCTGTTTATATGCAACTTTTTCCCATTTGGGATTTATGGGAAATTGAGTTTACATGAAGATGTTGGGGAAAAAAAAAATTCAAAGGGAATTTTCTGGCCATGGATGAAAACTCTGTTGAAAAGCCTCTTTTTTTCAGGAGAGGTGCTGATAGTGTGAAGAAAACACCTTTCTGTGTCATGGGCCAAGTGGACTCTTAAGTTTGTAATATGGCTTATTTTCCTCTTCCCAGCACAGTTTGTCAATGAAGTTTTGAGAAATGGACTCAATTAACCAGTGGAACTGTTTTTGGGATTACAGGTTGGTACTTTTAATAACTTGTTCTTCTACATTTCCCCCCCTCCCCTCCTCCCCAACATGATTCTTATCTGCTTGGTGGCCACTGGTGTTGCAAATATGGCAGGAAGCATATTCAAGGTTTTCAGTGGCCTAGTTTTTGTTATTTCATTCCTTTCCATAGCCTATCTCATCATCTCCAGGGAAGAGGAGCTCCATGAGTATGTATTTTATATAGTAGACAGAGTTCTTATGTTTCTTTTTTCTATGCTAACCAGTGTATTGATCTTTGTCTTCCATTCGTATGTTTAGCTTAACCTTTTTAATTAAATGGATAGCTTGTTTTGTAATTTAGAACCTTTCTTTGTAGGAGGAAGCCCTCAACAAAACCAAAATTTCATGGGACTTTCCCTATTCTTGTATGTTTCCGCTGCCGAGCTTATTGGGATCATCCTCTTTGTTGTGTATGCTATCTAGGCCGTGTATGCATATACCACCTATATCGTACCAGTTGACTTTAAAACAAAAGTGGTACAGTGTTTATGTGTGTGGTAGATGTTAGTACATTTTAAATTAAATATGTTAAACTCAAAATAACTGAAGATGAATAAAGAGATGAGTTATAATAAAAGTTGCTAAAGAAAGAGTTGTTAAAGAAAGCGTTACTTGTATATAAGTTAGATTAAATAAATTAAGAGAAGTTTTCTAAATTAATAAATAACATGTAGGTTATGTGAAGGGTTGGAAGACTATATATACAGCTATGCTATGGAATAATTTCATATCAAGAGTGAATGAAGAAAATAGTTAAAAGTAAAGAGTATTGTGTGAGAGAGTGAATTCAATAATATTCCTAAATACTTGAGAAATTTCGGGCCAAAGAAAGGTGTTCTTATGGTAGAGCTTTGGGTTTGAACACTTTGTACAAAAGCTGTTCTTGCCATACAATATTTGTTGGGTTGTTGTATCCTGGGGGAGACAAGTCAGAGAAGGTCTGCACCGGTTACAAAGATTAGCCAACCATGGGCTTGAATCTCCTTAAAGAGAGCAAGTGCCGCGCCTCAGTCCAAATAGTGTTGTGTAATTTTTTCTCATTGAATTAATAATATTCAGAAGTACTATTCAGTTTCTCATTATGTTATTTCCGTTATTGTTGTGTTTGCACCAACAATTTTAAGGAGATTCAATACATGGAGCCTACACAAGAGAAACCAAATGAACCTGTTGGAGATCTCAACAAGCCCTTTTGCTTTAAGGGAGCCCACTTCAAAAGGTGGAAAGGAAAGGTCCTCTTCTACTTGAGTCTTCTCAAAGTCTCCTACATCCTCACTGACAAGAATCCATCAAAAGTTCCTACTGATGAGATGAGTGAGGAAGAATATAGTCTCCATCAAGAAAAAATAGATAAGTATAAAAAAAGATGAATATAATTGTCGCTCTTATCTTTTGAATTGTCTTGCCGATCATTTTTATGATTATTATGATACAACTTACAATTCTGCCAAGAAAATTTGGAAAGCTTTACAAAGCAAGTATGATATCGAGGAGGCTGGTGCAAAGAAGTATGATCTAGTAGATTTTTCCGTTACCAAATGGTGGATGGAAAATCAGTGGTGGATCAAGCACAAGACTTCCAAATGATCGTGGCAGAATTGAGATCCGAAGGCATAAAGATTGGAGACAATTTGGTGGTAGCTGGCATAATTGATAAACTACCACAATCTTGGAGGGAGTTTCAAAAAACTTTGCGGCACAAACAAAAGGAGACATCCTTGGAGACTTTGATCACATGCATCTGTGTGGAGGAGGGACTAGAGGACAAGATGCACTCATGACACAAGAGAGCAATGGTAATTCCACCACAAAGGTAAACCTTATTTCAGCCAATAATAATATGCCCAAAAATCATTTTCCTAGAAATGTTCAATTGAAGCCTAAAAAAAGAGCCTTTAAAAATAATAATAGACCTTAAGGAAGGGGAAACCCAAATAAAAATTACAATAAAAACCAAGGACACCCTTCACAAGATCAATTTAATAGATCCTGTTTTGTCTGTGGCAAGAGTGGGCATATTGGTCGATTTTGCAAATTTCGGAAACGTGAATCTGTCCCACAGGCTAACGTAACCGAAGAGCCTTTAGTGGCTATGATTACAGACATCAATATGGCGTAATATGTTGAAGGGTGGTGGGCAGATTCTGGTGCTAATAGGCATGTCTGTTATGACAAAAATTGGTTCAAATTGTACACTCCTTTTGAAGAAAAAAAAAACTGTTATGCTTGGTAACTCTAGCAAGACCAAGGTTCTTGGGAGTGGTGAGGTTGAATTGAAATTTACTTCTGGACGCGTGCTAACATTGAAAGATGTTCTTTACACTCCGTCGATGAGGAAGAATTTGATGTCAAGTTTTTTGCTTAACAAGGCTGGCTTCAAGCAAACTATGGAATCTAATAATTATGTAATCACTAAAAAGGGATTATTTGTGGGCAAGGGTTATGCTTGTGATGGAATGTTTAAATTGAATGTTGAGAATAATAAAGCATCCACCAGTTCAGCTTATATGCTTTCTTCTATTAATTTTTGGCATGCTCGTTTATGTCATATAAATAGTAGATATGTGGGAATCATGAGTAGTTTAGGATTAATTCCAAGATTGTCAAAAGATTTTGAAAAATGTGAAACTTGTAGTCAAGCTAAGATTACAAAAAAGCCTCATAAAAGTGTTGTAAGAAATACCGAATTGCTTGAGTTAATTCACTTCGATTTATGTGAATTTGAGGGAATTTTAACTCGTGGAGGAAATAGATATATTATCACTTTTATTAATGATTTCTCAAAATATACAACTATTTATTTGTCGAAAAATAAAAGTGATGCTTTTGAAAAATTTCAAGATCTTTTAAAAGAAGTTGAAAATCAATTCGGTAGAAAAATAAAAAGAATAAGAAGTGATAGAGGCCGTGAGTATGAATCAAGTGCATTCAACTCATTTGTTTAGTCTTTGAGAATTATCCATGAAACTACTGCACCATATTCACCTGCTTCTAATGGTGTGGGTGAAAGAAAAAATAGAACTTTAATTGAGTTAACAAATGCCATGTTAATTGAATCTAGTGCACCTTTACATTTTTGGGGTGAAGCTATTTTAACTGCATGTCACGTTTCGAATAGGGTGCCCCATAAAAAGTCACATACCACACCTTTTGAGATGTGGAAAGGACATAAGCCAAATTTGGGATATTTGAGAGTATGGGGTTGTCTTGCTTATGTAAGGCTTACTGACCCTAAAATACCTAAATTAGGTATAAGAGCTACTACCTGTGCTTTTCTTGGTTATGCGATTAATAGTGTAGCCTATAGATTTTTTGATCTTGAAAACAAAATAATTTTTGAATCTGGTGATGCAATTTTTCATGAAGAAAAATTTCCTTTCAAATTGACAAATAGTGGGGGTGAAAAAAATATTTTGTCACAACCTAGTTCTTCTACTTCACATTTACAAAATTAAGAAAATTTTGAAATGGAACCTAGAAGGAGTAAAAGAGCTAGAGTTGAAAAAGATTTTGGTCCGAATTATTATGTTTTTAACATTGAGGAAAATCCCCAAAATTTAAAAAAGGCTTTAACATCACCTGATGCTATATTTTGGAAAGAGGTTGTAAATGATGAGATGGAATCTCTAATTTCTAATAGAACTTAGAAATTAGTAGATCTTCCACCGAGTTGTAAGACCATAGATTGCAAATGGGTCCTTAGAAAAAAGTTGAAACCGTATGGATCAATAGATAAGTTTAAAGCTAGACTTGTTGCAAAAGGCTTTAAACAAAAAGCTGATCTTGATTTCTTTGATATATTTTCTCCGGTAACAAGGATTACATCTATTAGATTGTTAATTACTATTGTTGCAATTTTTTATTTGAAAATTCATCAAATGGATGTAAAAACTGCTTTTCTAAATGGGAACCTAGAGGAAGAGATTTATATGGACCAACCTGAAGGCTTTGTAGAGCCTGGACAAGAAAGCAAGGTATGTAAGCTAACTAAATCCCTATATGGCTTAAAACAAGCACCTAAGCAGTGGCATGAAAAGTTTGATTCCTGCATGATTAAGAATGGTTATAAATCAAATGAATGTGATAAATGTACTTATTCTAAATCATGGAATAATCTACATGTTATTATTAGCCTCCATGTGGATGATATGTTGATTTTTGGCTCAAATATGCATGTTATAAATGAGACAAAAAATATGCTTAAAAGCCATTTTGATATGAAAGATCTTGGTGAGGCTAATTTTATTTTGGGCATGAAAATTACAAAAACATGTGATGGAATATATCTTGATCAATCACATTATGTTGAGAAAATATTGAGAAAATATAATTTTCATGATCACAAAAGTGTAGCTACTCCTTTTGATTCTAGTGTTCATTTATTTCCTGTGAAGAATGATGATGAGATTTTTAATCAAAAGGATTATGCTAGTATCATTGGTAGTTTGCGTTATGCTACTGATTGTACTAGACCTGACATTGCATATGCAGTAGGACTGCTTAGTAGATTTACTAGCAAGCCTAGTAAAGATCATTGGTTAGCTATTGAGCGAGTCATGAGATATTTAATTGGTACCAAAAACTATGGCATATTTTATAAAAAGTACCCTGCTGTGATTGAAGTTTTAGTAATGCCGATTGCAATACTTTGTCAGGTGATTCTCTCTCTACCACTGGTTATATTTTCACCTTAGGTAGTGGTGCTATTTGTTGGAAATCTAAAAAGCAAACAATAATTGCTAATTCAACAATGGAAGCTGAACTAATAGCATTAGCTTCAGCTAGTGAAGAGGCAAATTGGCTTAGAGATTTGTTATATGAAATTCCATTTTGGGAAAAGCCAATTCCACCTATATCAATTCATTGTGATAGCACTGCCGCAATTGGTAGAGTTAAAAACCGTTACTACAATGGTAAATCTAGACCTATAAGAAGAAAGCACAGTACCATGCGATCTTATTTTAGTAGTGGCATCATAACTGTGGATTATATTAAATCTAATGATAATCTTGCAGATCCATTTACCAAGGCCTTGGCAAAAGATAGGGTCTGGAATACATCGAGGGGCATGGGAGTAAAGTCCATAGAATCATGAGCCATGTATGAGGATATCCAACCCAAGGACCAGAGATCTTGAGAATTGGGTTCAACGGGAAAAACGAATCATACGGTGGTCGTAAGAAATGCACTATTCATTTTTTTAAATTATTTATTCTGTAAATAATTTTTTAATTGTTCATCCCTATGATGTAAGTGCATTTATCCTGTAATGTGATGAGGTTAAGTAAAAAACTCTTAATGAAATTTGTAGCTCGTATGAGTAGGGTGTCAAAATTAGAGGAGCACCCTTGACAAAATTTCACCTATGTGAGTGTGGGGGTAGGGCCGCTCCCTATAAGATTTGGACTTAATCTCAAATACACTCATGAAACTAGGATCAGCACACGGCCGTAAAGTGCTAGCTATAAAAGCTCATGTCAACACTTGGATCACTATGTGTGAGCATCAATACTTCATTTCCCTTAAGCAGTCATAGTTCAAGTCAGAGACCACTACTGACTCTAGAGTAGAGATTGTTGTTTCACTAAGTGAAGGTTCAATGCAGAGCACACCTTCATGATGCATAATAATCCCTCTTTGCCCGGTAATCTCTCATTTTCCAAATTTAATATTAAAATGAGAGGGGGAATGTTAGTACATTTTAAATTAAATATGTTAAAACTCAAAATAACTGAAGATGAATAAAGAGATGAGTTATAATAAAAGTTGCTAAAGAAAGAGTTGTTAAAGAAAGAGTTACTTGTATATAAGTTAGATTAAATAAATTAAGAGAAGTTTTCTAAATTAATAAATAACATGTAGGTTATGTGAAGGGTTGGAAGACTATATATACGGCTATGCTATGGACTAATTTCATATCAAGAGTAAATGAAGAAAATTGTTAAAAGTAAAGAGTATTGCGTGAGAGAGTGAATTCAATAATATTCCTAAATACTTGAGAAATTACGGGCCAAAGAAAGGTATTCTTCTGGTGGAGTTTTGGGTTTGAACACTTTGTGCAGAAGCTGTTCTAACCATACAATATTTGTTGGGCTGTTGTATCCTGGGGGAGACAAGTCAGAGAAGGTCTGCACCGGTTACAAAGATTAGCCAACCAAGGGCTTGAATCTCCTTAAAGAGAGCGAGTGCCGCGCCTCAGTCCAAATAGTGTTGTGTAATTTTTTCTCATTAAATTAATAATATTTAGAAGTACTATTCAGTTTCTCATTGTGTTATTTCCATTATTATTGTGTTTGCACCAACAGTAGATCCCTACAAATTTTCGAAACAGTGGTAGATTGATATATATATATATATATATATATTTTGGTAAATAGTACTATTGTGCCATTTTGGCCTAATCTTTTTAGTTAAATTGTTTTTGGGGTTGGCTTGGACTAGAATGTTGGTCTGCCTAAACTCGTTTTTTGGTTGCTCAAACATGTGTATGCCACTTGTGTCTCAAATGGAACTTGAATGTTCAAATAGTGTGTAAAACACTTTGAACGTTTAGACCCCCAAATTACAAATTACCAATTCAAGTTTATTATCAAACAATTTATGTGTGGAATATGAAAATAAGCAAAACTAGAATTGATAAAACAATCCAAACCAAATAAAATCACAACCACAGCAAAAATTAAATGGCAAAGATTAAGGGAAGAGAGATGCAAACACAAAGACAACACAGCGATGTGTTATCAAAGAGGAAACCGAAGTCCTTGGCGTAAAACCTCTCTACCGTCCTCCAAGCTGTCAGTAATCCACTAGAGAATGAAATTGGGATACATGAACAGTAAAAGACCCTCCAAGCCTAATCTACCCGGTGTACCTAAGCTCTTCAAGCTTCTTGCTCCAACGAGGTTACGCCAAACATTTGTCTTTTCTAGCTTACCGGATTCTGCTATAGCCCATAGCATTAACCAATATCAATTGGTCCCTTCCTAACTGCTTCCCAAGCACCAAATGGCCTTCTCACAAATATGGGCATGGTAAGATAAGGATTTGGCTAATGTACCTCTCAAGGATGTAACAATGGAGAGGGTGAGAGTAGAGGAATTTGGAGAATCAAAGGATGAAGATTATGGATGAGTTAATCTTGTTTTTCTCTAAGGTTTCTCTCTTGAAATTCTCTCTGGAAGCTCTCTACAATACGTGGGTATAAGGGGTATTTATACTGGTGTGTGTTTGGAATGTGAAAGGTCAGTTTTCCCAAACAAAGTGGTATGACGAATTAACCTCGCGACTTGACTGAGTCGTAAGTCTGAGTCGCAAGCTAACTGCTTGGCCAGACTGGAAGTTTTGTCTTGTAGTGCTCCAGCAGGCATGACTCTTCACCTCCTCTGCATGCTTCACACGTGTGCCTCATTTGGCGACTTACTAGCCTCAAGCCAGTCGCGAGATCCAATCGCAAGGCCTTGCTTGAGTGCACACTCTTGAGCTTTTCTTCACACTTTCTCATACACTACCCTTACATGATTCCCACCTAAATATAGGGTTTCTAAATGCTGAATTACAAGTAAATTGGCACAGAATAAAGCCAACAAAACGGTTGATTAAATTCAACCTTACAATCTCCCCCTTTGGCTATTCTGTGACAAAACCCTAAAACAAACTCTAGACTTAACATGTAAGTTGAGAACAGTTGAACAAAACTCACTCACACCTAACTCTAGAATCTGTGTAACTCTTGAATCATAAGAACAAGTATCTCCTGAAAAACAACACAATATGATCATTGTATGCAAAAAACTTGTAATGCATATGGAACAAGCATAATGTGATCAAGCAATATAGATTAAAGCAATAAAGCATGGCTTGACCAAAAACGAACAATCACTATAAATAATGACCACAATGATCATTCACACAAGGCTAAACATCCGGACATGCAAGCTAATAAGCTCAATGCAAAATATCATTTTCATGTCCAACACTCGATTGATATAACAACACAAGGAAATTGTATCAAGGATATTAAATCCAACAAGGGCACAAAAGTGATGTACTTAAAGAAAATGCATAACATTTAACAACAAGTACTAGGTTACAAAGCATGGGTACAAAACATAAAGTACTAAATACGCAATATAATATTAATCAACATAGGCTTTTTCTATCTCCTATTTTGCAACATTAATACTCCCCCTTTGATCAAGCTCTTTCTCCCTCTAGCTTCCTTTGAATTCAATCCAATTGGGTTTGGAGAGAAGTGAACTTCGTATCACAACGAATGGTGTGATGGTGCATGAGAGAGGCGAGTCCGGACATCTTAGTGCTTGGTTCATGGACAGATGCCATAATGTTGTCTAACTTCTCATCATAGGAGGAGGAGCTAGAGCGAGAACCACTATGAAATGCTGAAGTCTCTGTCTTGATTCCCTTCCGACTATGTCCAATGCTAGCATTGAGTGTACAAATGTTGATTGGACTTGGCTTCATGTAAGAAGGTTCATCATCTGATGGATGAATGCCTTTAAGTTTCAGTATCAATGAAACGAGGCAACAAAAAGGAATGCAATTCCTTGAGTTAGTTCTTGCAACAATTTTGCACAAAATATGAAAGATATGAGCACAAATGTCAATCTCTTCATCAATAATCAGATCATGTGAGAACAAAGCTCTCTCGAGATTCATGTATCCGATGCTAGATAGAGGATACAGATTATTGAACATGATTATTGTAAGCACCCTTAGTTCTGGAGATAGGGAGGAAACACTGATTGAGTTCCTAGTTTGTGAGAATTCCAAGTTTCTTCCAAAAGCGTCCCTAAGTAAATCCTCATTCGGACTCAAATTGTCATATACCGGTGGATTAGTAAACATTGGCCGGTTGATGTGTAGGATTTCTACCAGATAAGCGGGAGTTACTGAGAAAATCTTTCCTCTAACCCAGCATTTGAGCTCCTCTCCCTCAACAATGGCATTAGCATAGAACTCTTTCACCAAATTCTCGTATGCATCATCAAGGTTGGAGAGAAAGAATTTCCAATCCTTGGTGGCAAACCATATAGGGATTTTGGTGTCCAAAAGAAATGGCTGGTCAATAGCCCTTTCAACCAGCAAAGAGGCATCTCTAAAGTAGTTCGCATAGGTCTAAAAAGCAACATAAGATCTGAACTTGTGAGGATCATACACTCCTGTTAGGAATCAAGTCCTTTTTGGCTTTGGAGAAAGATCATCGACATCAATCACGGGCTCTTTCCTTTTGCTGCTACCTCCTTTCATAGTTGATTTCTTTGATTTCACCTATTTCAGCCTGTGCTTTATAAATTGCTTCAGCACAAAATAGGAAACAGTCTCTCCAACGTATAAATGGTTGGGAATTAACGTTCTCATCATCTTTGGTAAAATCAAGCCCACCGTGGAGACATTCATAAACTGCTTTACCGTAATTCTTAGCGGATAATCCCAATTTAGGTGTAATAGTACATCCTAATAGGGGGCGGCCATACTTGTTTAATTTATCCCTCTCAACTTGGAGCTTCGAGTGACTCTTTTGAGGTAGAAACTCAAGGGGGCAAGTTAGTACAGGAATCTTAATCACAGTAAGTGGTTATCTCCAATGTACTGCACTTCGAAGACAAGACGGCAATAGTTATTCCCAAGAAGCTAAAGGAATTCGGCGGTCCAGCTTAGTCCATGATAGGGGAGTGCCAGCGATGGATGCTCTCTGTTTTCAAATGCTAACATGGGCCATAATTGGAGCTTAAGATGAGGAATGGTGACCTCTAGACAAGCTTAAGTGCCAGCTACAGCTGTTATACGCGACGATGGCTCCAAACGATATAAATTATAGGTTTTGGGGACTAAAAGTAGTCAAACAAGCAAGAAATTAGAGATAGCGAAGCGAAAGCGAAAGCTTTTGATATGGTCAGCCCTTTATTCTATTCCTTCCTCTGGTCAGGAATAGCAAGCTGCTAGCTTCAAAACTGCAAATTACTCTTTGGGGGTACCTTGCATACAAGAAGCTGGCTGCTTGAACTCATTAACTCATTTATGAAAAGGCACGCACCGTTACCTGCTTATCGCTTCGCTTGTTTAACTCATTTTTTGAGATTAAGCGCTTTATCACTGCGCTGTGTTACGGTCAATTCAGTTCTTGCCTACAGCTGGGCAGAGTTTGATAGTTCCTATCTCATCCCTTCGGATGTAGGACATCCTACGGGCCCTCACGCTTGATGCAAGCGCTCGGCTGCGGGCTAGGCACTTTTTCGCCTTTTCTTCACTCTGGAAAGGAGTGCTAGTGGACACGGGGAGGGAGCAGGTGAAGCGTGTCATTCGTAATGGAAAGAAAGATACCACTACTTCACCTCTTTGTTGGACTGCCGGCGCGAACACAATGGTCTCTGACCAGGACCAGGAACCAATTCGAATTTGGATCTTGACATGTCGGTGGTTTTTAACCATAGGCATCTTGCCAGGAAGTTGGTGGGCTCATCATGAATTAGGTCGGGGTGGCTGGTGGTTTCGAGATCCCGTAGAAAATGCTTCTTCTCTTTTGAACGGAGACATTTTCAAGCTGCATCATGTTACATCAAAGAGCAACAAAGACCGCACAAGACAACAAACTCTATTAGCACAGAGTTAGTCCCAAAACAAGAATATTGTGGAAAACCCTAAAATCATGAGATTAAGGTCACAATCATGTCATAGAATGTGTGTGTGCTACAAATAACACATTGTGCAGCCAAAGGCAGAGTGTAATAACACATAACCAACAACAATTTCACCAAAAGATCAAATACCCATCTTCAAGCATCAGATACACAGATATCAATCGAAACACACAATCCAAGATATATATGGCAGGAAGTGTGAAATATATTGAGAAAGAAACAAAACCCATACCTGTTCTTGAAGATTGGTGAAGAGGTGAGGGAGAATATGGAGATTTTGTGTGTGAACATGGTGATTTTGAAAGAGGGAAAGAGGAATAGGAAGATGAATAGTTACGAGATGCGAGGGAAAATGAAAAGTTTTTTAAACCAATCCTGAAAAAGACCCTTAATGTGCAAAACACGCGATTTTCGCGACTGGAGTGAGTAGCGAACAAGTCGCTAAAGCAAGCCGTCAAAAACCCTTGTGACAAAATTTTGAAAAATTGTCTAAGTGTTTTTCGCGATTGGAAGTTTCACCCACGAGTAAGCTGTGACTTGAGTTGCCAAACTTTCTAAGTAACCTTCGTGACTGAAGCTTCCACTCGTGAACAAGTCGCCAAACCAAGTCGTGAGAACTCTAAAAACCCAGATTTTTGACAAATTTTCTAAGTCATTTTCACAACTGGGACATTGACCCGCCAGTGAGTCACGAAAACCTTCTATGTAAGCTCGCAACTAGGCCATGCAACTGGCTTGACCCACAACCAAGTCACCAGAATAGGGCAACACAGTTTTTAAAAATTTTGATATTTTTGCAAAAACAAAAAACTTTCCAAAAACAATTAAAACATTCAAAACTCTTTTTGCTTTTGACCAACAAAAATTAAGTATGTGAAACACATTTAATCAAATACAATCACACAAATGAATAAGCCATTCATTGAGCATAAACATGTGTGATGTGTATGGGTACCAAAATTGAGATAGTCCTTAGTCTAATGTGAAGCTTCAATAATCAATTCAACCAAGTCATACACAATTAGTATGAGGAAAATTGATCAATCTCAATTATAGAAATGTGCATATATGACCCCACACAAAACTTGATAACATAACTTTGAAGCTTTTCATTTGGCTCTATATACATCATAACATTTGATCTTTTTGAATCAATACATCTCATTTTGAGATCGATGCCTGAAATTTTTAATATTTCAATTTGATGAGCAAGCCTTTGGCTTTTTGGGCATCATACATTTTTATTTTAAGTCGCTTTCCCTTTTTCCTAGTCAAATACTAGTATGTGCGACGGCTTTTGTAACTCATTATCTCTTTTCATTTGGAGATTTACATTTGTTGAGCTCTTTTAAGCAAAAACAATAAAATAAAAGAGTGGGAAGATATATAGGCACAAGTCTATGCATGTTTCAAGATCAACAAAACCATTGACTAATCATTCATGACAAGTTTGAAAATCTATTTACAACAATCACAAAGATGTCAAGATTTCTCCTACAATGATATGAGTGCATAGGGAACAAGCTATGCACATAAATGCACAAGGCCATTTGTGCGAAGGTACAAGGCAAAATATGCTTGTGACAAAACACAATAATGTCAATCAAACTTTTTGGATTTTCTACTTTTTATGTGTTTTTAGATTTTTGACACAAAAGCAAGAAAAGATTGATCAAAAACAAATGTAAAAATATTTAAAGTAAATAGCAAACTAACAGATCATGCTATACAAATAGCCTATAAAAGAGTGTGTGCCCTACAAAAGAGAGATCAAATCAAGGTAAAGAGGTAAAGCACACAACACACATGAGATTTAAGGAATTGTACCAACACCAATGGTCTTACGGAGTGATTCAAACCGTGGACCATCGAGAGGCTTGGTGAAGATGTCTACATTTTGATTGTTTGTATGTATGAATTCAAGACACACAACTTTATCTTCCACCAAATCCCTGATAAAGTGGTAACGTATCTCTATGTGTTTTGACTTCGAATGCTAAATTGGATTCTTTAAGAGATTTATAGCACTGGTGTTATCACAGAAAACACACATTGTATCTTGAGGAATCTCGTAGTCATGAAGTAGCTTTTTTATCCAAAGGAGTTGTGTGCAACAACTTCCAGTAGCTATGTACTTTGCTTCAGCCATAGAGAGAGACATTGAATTTTGTTTCTTGCTCATCCAATAGACAAGATTGTTACCAAGGTAGAAGCAACCACCTAAAGTACTCTTTCAATCATCCACATTCCAGCCCAGTCTGCATTTGAGTAACCGGCAAGGCAAGCATTAGAGTCCTTTGAATACCACAACCCATAATCTGGAGTTCCATTGATCTCATATGATTCACTTCACCGCAGTCAGGTGGGATTCCTTTGAAGCAGCTTGATATCTAGCACAAACACTCACGCTAAATGCAATATCCGATCTACTAGCTGTAAGATAAAGTAAACTCCCAATGATACTCTATACAAGGTTGGACTCACTTCTACCCTGGAAGAATCAACATTCAACTTTGTAAATGAACTCATGGGAGTAGAGGCATACTCACCATACTCATCTCAAATTCTTTCTTCATCTCCTCAGAGAACTCTATAGCCCAAGCATCAATGGTAGCTCCAAATACTATGTCATCAACATATACTTGAGCTACGAGAAGATAATCTTCATCATTCTTGACAAATAAAGTCCAGTTGGCATACACCCTTTTGAATCCTCTATCTAGGAGGTAATGGGTAAGCTGATCATACCAAGCTCTAAGAGCTTGTTTCAAGCCATAAAGGGTTTTCTTCAATCTTAGCACATGGTCCAGGAAGTGAGGATCTTCAAAGCCTTTGGGTTGTTCAACAAACACTTCTTCATTCAAGTATCCATTTAGAAATGTACATTTCACATCCATTTGTAGAGTTTGAAGTTCATAGTGCATGTAATTGACATAAGAATTTGAATAGACTTAAGTCTTGCCACAGGAGCGAAGGATTCATCAAAATCTACTCCTTCAAATTGAGTGTATCCTTGAGCCACTAGCTGAGATTTATTCCGGATAATCTCTCCATCTTCATCGGTCTTGTTTTTTGAAGATCCATTTTGTGTCGATGACATGAACATTTTCAGGCCTAGGAGCAAGTTCTCATACATCATTTCTCACAAATCGATTCAGCTCTTCATGCATTGACTCTACCCAATTTTCATCTTGAAGAGCTTCTTCTACACTTCTCGGCTCAAATTGGGCAAGGTAGCAATGGTATGTTACATGATTGGCCAGGAGAATATTTCACTTTCTAAGGCGAAGACCTTCATCTAAAAATCCAATGATGTTGCTGTCCGAATGGTTTTTAATCACTCTTGATGATGGCTTCTTTGAAGTGGACACCTCATCATTCCAGGAGATAGAAGGATGAACTTTTGGAGGATTGAGAGGACTTGATGTTCTAGACATTATTTTTTTTCCATTCTCGAGTTCACAGGAGTTGATTCCTTTTCCGGTGTAGGTGTTTCAACTTCAATATCAAGAGCTTCGACCTCAACCGTGGGCACTTTGGTACTTGGCCCTTCTCCATCATCAACCATCTCTACCTTTGTTATAGTATCATCAATTTCTACATTGATGGATTCCATTACCGTTTTTGTTCTATTGTTGAAAACTCTATATGCCCAGCTAGTAGTAGAATACCCAAGGAAAATGCCTTCATCACTTTTTGCATCAAATTTTCCAAGGTTCTCCCGACCATTTAGAATATAACACTTGCTTCCAAACACTCGGAAGTACTTCACTCTTGGCTTCTTTCCATTCCAAATTTCATAAGCGGTCTTCTTTGTTCCCGCTCGAAAGAATATTCTATTACTAATGTGACATGAGGTGTTCACGGCTTCTCCCCAAAACTTTTGAGGAATTTGCTTGTTAAGTAGCATAACTCTTGCCATTTTTTGAATCACCCGATTCTTCCTCTCAACCACCCCATTTTGTTGAGGAGTTTTCGGGGCTGAAAATTCTTTTTTGATTCCATTCTTCTCTCAAAATGACTCAAATCTTGCATTCTTAAACTCCTTTCCATGATCACTCCTTATCTTGACAATAGGAACCCCTTTCTAGTTTTGTAGTCTCCTGCAAAGAATTTCCAATTTCTCACATGCTTCTGATTTTTCTCTATGAAATTCAACCTAAGTGTATCTTGAGAAATCATCAACAATGACCATAATGTACCTCTTTCCTCCTAGACTTTCAGTTCTTGTAGGCCCCATTAGATCAACGTGAAGAAGCTCTAAACAACGTGAGGTAGCAATCACATTCACCTTGTGGTGACTTGCCTTTGTTTGCTTTCCCATTTGGCATGCACCACAAATAGTCTTCTCCACCTTTCCAAACTTTGGGAGTCCCTCAACTGCTTCAAGTTTAGATACTTTAGCTACTTGGTTGAAATTTGCAAGCCCAAATCTGTGATGCCAAAGTTCCAACATGTCAACACAAGCAATTCTACACGAAATGGGTGCCGTAGGAGTCCTATTTCCCTCCAAGACTTGAATCCCTTCTTCATCAATGATTATGCACCCCTTCTTTGAGAATTGAACAAGGAAGTCCTCATCACATATTTAAGTGATGCTTAAGAGATTCGCCTTCAGCCCTTTGATGTATAAGACATCTTTCAATAGAGGTAATCCCGGTATCTCAACAATCCTTTTGCCAAGAACTTGAGCATGACTTCCATTGCCAAATGTCACATAGTCACCAACCTTCTCTTTGAGAGACTTAAACAGTGATTTATCCCCAATCATGTGATGAGAACAGCCACTATCAATATGCCATAAACATGAATTGAAAACCTTCAAAGAAGTGTGCACAAACAAGCAAGCATGAGACAAGCACTCTTGACCTTCAAACAGAAACTTGTCTACATTTTCCATGCTCTTGTTAGAATGAATTTTCTTTTTCAGATTCTCAACCTTATCACACAATATTCTATTTTTTCTTTTATATTTCTTAATCAAAGAATTAGACTCACATAGACTATTGTGTAAGATGTGATTCTCATTTTCAAAATATTTCAGCATGTGAACAAACATCCTAGCATGTTTCTTTGTTTTTAATAACTCTAAGAGTTCATTGTTAGGACACCCTTCAAACATACTCATAAAGTCATTATCACAAACATTTAAGCCACAATTCAACATAGCCTTTTCCATAGCTTCATCCATAGCTAAGGGGTCTAGGATCGTACCTAGGTAATTAAACCACAGCAAGTGCACCCGCTCCGATACCAATTGAATGTTCAAATAGTGTGTAAAACACCTTGAACGTTTAAACCCCCAAATTACAAATTACCAATTCAAGTTTATTATCAAGCAATGTATGTGCGGAATGATAGTCCCGAACATATCTTTGTCCATTTAGGAAGAACAATGGACGAGGATGACCCCGAGATTGGCCCAACCCTTGGTAAACTACCTAGCGAAGATGAGGCCATCATCCCTTAATCATGACGAAGCATTACAAGGACAATAATGAACTTCCGTACCGTTGGAGATATATCTCTCCATTTAACACCCTACAGGGATGTTACAGATTCGGAAATGATACCACCATTAAGGCAAAACTAATGGCTAGAAGGAAGAAGAAAGCGCCTATATAAATATATATATATATCCATTCTTGAGACCTGACAAAAAGGTACACGAACTCTAGTTCACAGTGGTTGATATTCTAATATTGCTATTTTTATTCTAGCCATTCTAACTTTAGCATCGGAGGCTTTGTGGCAAGCACCACACCGGTGATCCACATTTCTTCCTTTCACCATCTATTTCCTCAGGGTCAGGTTGGCATAGGATGACACCATTTTGGACAAGCATTCTGACTAACGATCTCGAGCATCATCACAAAATATGAAAATAAGCAAAACCAAAATTGATAAAACAATCTAAACCAAATAAAATCACAACCACAACAAAAATTAAATGGCAAAGATTAAGGGAAGAGAGATGCAAACACAAAGACAACAAAGCGATGTGTTATCAAAGAGGAAACCAAAGTCCTCGGCGTAAAACCTCTCCGCTGCCTTCCAAATAGTCAATAATCCACTAGAGAATGAAGTTGGGATACATAAACAGTAGAAGACCCTCCAAACCTAATCTACCTAGTGTACCTAAGCTCTCCAAGCTTCTTGGTCCAACAAGGTTACGCTGAACCTTTATCTTCTCTAGCTTATCAGATTCCACTATAGCCCATAGCATCAGCCAATATTAATTGGTCCCTTCCTAACTACTTCCCAATCATTAAATGGCCTTCTCACAGATATGGGTATGGTGAGATAAGGATTTGACTAATGTACCTCTCAAAGATGTAACAATGGAGAGGGTGAGAGTAGAGGAATTTGGAGAATCAAAGGATGAAGATTGTGGATGAGTCAATCTTGTTTTTCTCTAGGGTTTCTCTCTCAAAATTCTCTCTAGAAGCTCTCTACAATACGTGGGTATAAGGGGTATTTATACTGGTGTGTGTTTGGAATGAGAAAGGTCAGTTTTTCCCAAACAGAGTGGTCTGGTGACTTGACCTTGCGACTTGACTGAGTCGCGATCTAACTGCCTGGCTAGACTGGAAGTTTTGTCCTGTAGTGCTTCAGCTGGTGTGACTCTTCAGCTCCTCTATGTGTGCCTCCTTTGGCAACTTGCCAGCTACAAGCCAGTTACGAGATCTAGTCGTGAGGCCCTGCTTGAGTGCACACTCTTAAGCTTTTCTTCACACTCTCTCACACACTACCCTTACATGATTCCCACCTAAATACAGGATTTCTAAATGTTGAATTACAAGCAAATTGGCATGGAATAAAGCCAACAAAATGGTTGATTAAATTCAACCTTACAGAACTTAAAACCCCTAGTGTGTTTGATATGGTGCTTTTGGTTTGGTGTTGCTCTGCAGTTGGTTGTTTGATCTGATTTGATGACCAACTATTATGGTTAAATACAATCTTGCGTGTGTGGTATATGGAGTAATCATATGAAATATAAGACTTAGAGCTTCTATTAGGACTTTTAAAGGTTATTATTATTTTTTTATGCGATATCATTCAGTTTCATGTATTATCCTTATGTTCTCTTATTTTTTCGTACTATGTATTTTTCTTTATGTCTCCACCTTCTTTTTTCGTGCATAAAATTTGCATACATGCTAAAAACTTTTGCGTAGAAAGGATTATTGGCAAGTACAGTTACTAGGCATCAATATGCTTATATATTGTTTCATTTTGCTGAAAGGTCAGACTGCTTATTTGTGTGCAATTGTCTTGGTAATAAAATTTTTGGTCACATGGAACAATTATATGAGTTTAATTAGAAAACTTTTATTTTCTAGTTTATATTTTTTTATGAGCCTTAAGGGCATGCGTGGGAAAAATGCTTTGAGTTTTGAGATTAAAATGGTGTTGATACATGTTTTGCACGAAATGGCTTGTTTCTTGTTAGTGCATATGATCTCTCTACAGATGATGGGTTGGTAAACCCATTATTACATATATTTTAGGTGAAAAGCACCTTTTAGTCCGTATATTTTCAAGCGATTTCCATTTTAGTCTCTACATTTTATTTTTATCGCTTTTAGTCCCTATCTTGAAAAATGCTTCCCGTTTTGGTCACTGCCGTTACATCAGGAATGGAAAAAGCTGACGTGGCAAACGGCAGGAATAAATAATACTAAATTAACATCCACGTGGCATAAATTAATAATAAAAAATGTTTTTTGGCATTAAAAAAATGCCACGTCAGCATTTAAATTAAAAAAATTAATTTATTAATTTTAACTAAATAAAAAAAATTAAAAACAGAATTAAAAAACTAAAAATCATATGAATTGAGATCTAAGTGTGTCTTAAACAAGAATAACAAGAACACAATCTCAGATCCAAGAACACAAACCCATAAATTTAAAAAAAAAAAAAAAATTACAGATCTAAGCAGATTGCAACAAAATACAAATCAGATCTGGAAAAATCAACAAATCAAAGAATTCAAGTCTCACAAAAATAAATAAATAAATCAAAAATCAAAAGGACTGAAATGCTCACCGCCTCCATTCACGAAGAGCAAAACCTTCCTCTGGCTCCATTTCGGTTGGTGGCGGAAGCACCGGACTGTCAGAGCTAAACAGAGATTGGGAGTAGCCAGGGTTTGGATTGTCAAATCCGTAGATCTCAGGCGATCCTTGACTGTGCAACTCTTCTCCACCCCCAAAATCTCGTAGTAGTCTTTTTTCTTCTTCTTAATCTTCCTCAAGATCGCGATTTGCTCCTCCGTGTACGAGGCCAACGCGGACGTCGATGAGGCCGACGATGAAGACGGACCTCGGTGGTGGACCAATGGCTGATTGGACGGTTTCGATGGCTCCGATGTGCCGTTATTGGTGGGCCCGAAGGAGCCTTGAGGTTGTGGATCGCCAGGCCCATTGGATTCTTTCTCAATCTCCGATAAGAGATCATCAACCAGAAGAGTGAGATCGAGACGACGAGCTTTGGAGATGAATTTCAAGGCTCGGCTTCGATCTCCAGCTTCCATAGCTTGTTTACCGATTCTCAAGCATTTCAAAGCGTCGTCTTTGTTCCCTTCCATTTTCCAATTAAGAAAAAACCAAAAACCCTAGGGAAAAAAAATTGGGGATTTTGAATTTGCGAAAGAAAAGTGAAATCGAAGGATTAGAAATTGGAGTAAATTGAAAATAATGGAAGAGAGAAAAAGGGAAAGGAAAGGAGAGAAATTGAGGTTACAGATGGAATCAGAGAGCGAAGCGAGGTGAGGATTTTTTTTTTTTTTTTTTTAATTTCTGGGTTTGTGTTCTTGAATCTGTGTTTGTGTTCTTGTTGTTCTTGTTCAAGACACACTTAGATCTCAATTCATATGATTTTTAGTTTTTAATTCTGTTTTTAATTTTTTTATTTAGTTAAAATTAATAAATTAATTTTTTAATTTAAATGCTGACGTGGCATTTTTTAATGTCAAAAAACATTTTTTTATTATTAATTTATGCCATGTAGATATTAATTTAGCATTATTTATTCCTGCTATTTGCCACGTCAGCTTTTTCCATTTTTGATGTAACAGCAGGGACCAAAACAGGAAACGTTTTTCAAGATAGGAACTAAAAGCGGTAAAAATAAAATGTAGGGACTAAAATGAGAATCTTCTGAACATGTAGGAACTAAAAAGTGCTTTTCGCCTATATTTTATGAAACGTCCTTTGATGTATCCTAGAAAATATTGGTAGCCAATGAATACAGGTTCCGTTTACAACGATTTGGAGATGATGATGAAGAAATTTGTTCCGGAAGATCCAGCTGGGATATGAGTACAGCTCATATTTTGATTAATGAATTTGAATTTGAAAAAGTGTACTAGAGGAGTGAGAAGTACCGTCACCCCGATTTTTCAAAAAGATGTATTAATTCTTACCAAACTCTATTCCTCCATGCTTAGGCTGCCAAAAGGTCATCTTCAAGGGCAGGTCCTAGACTCCTAGTTTGTTTCCCAATGTAAATAGTTAATACTTAAATTCAATTAGTTGTTTTGCTGTATACTAATTTGAATAAGGTAAATTTGTTGAGAACAAGTACAGCAGCTATTTATTTTTTATGACAACCGAATATGTTCTAGTTATATGTTTTGATTTTGTTAAGAAATATTATTTTTAAGTAAATTGGTATATTATAGTAATGTGTTTATATCTCTAATCTCATGTATGTGGCAATATTCCTTAGTTTTATTGACAGTTTGACCATTATGGTGTGCTTAGTCATGCACTGATATTTTTCAAGTCCATTTTGCTTATAGTTGCCTATGCTTGTGCAGGAGAGGATCTTCGGGACTTCTTGACGTTAAGAGAAGCAAATATCTTTTGTGGGATATCTAGAAAAGAGGAGCTTCCTGTCGTACAATTTTGGAAGAACTTTAAATTCCAACAAATTTGAGAAAGTGAAACAACTTTCAGCCGTTATCAAGCAATGTAGTTTTGACTTTGTAAACTCTTTACTTGCCCTTGAAAGTTCTGACTCTACATAATAGGTGATCAATGAGTAGTAGAAGTTTGAACCATGTTGCCCTAAAAGAGCACAATGCATGATGGAATAAAGTCTTCACTCTCAAACTACTGCGGCCTAGATGGTAACTAGAAATAGACTAAATGTAAATGATAGTTTTCCACAAAATGAGCTTCCAAGTAATGTTTAAGTCGACTGTTTGCATGTTAGAATTGAGTAATTAATATTCAATACACTGCAGTTGTTTGCGTGCCACATTAATGTTTGTTTTGATTAATGTAAATTTCTATACCTTTTAAAAATTAAATAATTTATATATTTATTTTATGATATAAATAAAATTTAAAATTGACCCTAATCACTTTTTTTTTTTTAAATAATTTATATCTTTGTTTTATGATATATATAAAATTTAAAATTTACCCCCTTTTCTTTTTCTTTTCTTTTTTTTAATTTTTATTATTTATTATTATTATTTTTTTTTTTTCGTTCGGCAAGCTAGTGCTGCCACATAACTAGGGATCTAGAAAAATCCCAATCATCATATCTAAAACCACATTCTCATTGGAGCCCATTAACCACAGGGTTCCAAGTTCCTTCGCATACGTATATTTCCCGTGGGGTCTCCTGCTTTTTGTCATCGTTTTCATGACCCAATCCACCTGTGCAACTTCTCTAACTTTCTAGACCTCTCTCTCTGTCTCTGCCTCCAATTCAGTTCTCTTTTTCTTCAGCTCACCATGACAACAGCACTATTCAGCCTTTCCAATGGCAACTCTTTCCATTACTACACACTCTTCATTGTCTCCAGGGCTTCCCAAGAAGAAGAACAAGAACAACACAGGCCCAACTTTCAACAAAAACCCGTTTGGCCAAAAGACCCATCTCCCATTTTCTCTATACTCTAAACCCAGTTCAAGAAAACCTCTCAGGTTCTCTATCAACAAAGATGAGCTGCAAGAAAGCGAACCCACTTCTTCTTCTTCTTCTGTTGCTGTAGTTTCTGAAAAGCCAAGTGAAGGCGATGAAGATACACAGAAGAAGATGAGCGAGTTGTCTTCAGAAGAACTTGATGAGCTGCAAGAAATGGACTGGAAGACAGACGAGGAGTTCAAGAAGTTCATGGGAAATCCTTCGATAGAGGCGGCTATAAAGCTGGAAAAGAAGAGAGCAGATAGGAAGCTGAAAGAGCTTGATAGGGAAAGCAGTAGTGATAATCCATTTGTGGGGTTTAGGAGGAATGGTGAGGTTGTGTTGGAAAATGCTATAAGAGGGCTCGTCTCGTGGAATCCAGATAGCCAAAAGATTAAGAATCTTAAATTTAATGGATTTCATAATACTTTTGTTGGAGCTGCCGATGGTGTAGTTACATACTGAGGGAAAATGGAAAATCTGTAAGATGCATTTCATGCTTATTCTTGTGTGGTTTTTCATTTTGTTCTTTATATATACTTGACATTGATCTCATTGCTTATTGATTGCATAAATGGCTTTATCTTCAGGATAAATATCTTATTAAGGTTGTGGTCACTCTCAATCATATTGAGATGATAGTTTAGTGCATAGCATGTATACTTAAAATTGACTGTCCTCGTTTCAAATTTTCTTTAAGATAATCATTTATTACTTATAAAAAAAATGCACTTATAGTTCTTAAATTCTTGCAGTACCTCATGCAATCATGGTTGGTGATGAGCCTTAAATGAGTAACAGACATTAACTCAGCAAAAGAAAAGATTCAACAAAGCTCTTTGATGGGGTATAGTTTCTTAGTATTGAATTAACTTATTATGTCAGAATGGATTGTAGTTGTTTTATGTTAAACTCCTTCTATGGCTACACCATTGTTATATTTGTATTTTTTGATGATTTGCAGTTTGGTTTCAGTGTATTTGCATAAATGGTTAAGCATATAATTTTATTTTCAATGCTTGCATTGTGATGAAGATGCAAGGATACACTGCTCAGTTGTGTTAAATGTCTTCTCGCTTGGTCAACTAGATACCCATTACACCTGTGTAATGGGTCTAAAGGTTTCAATTGATAAGAAGTTAAAAGGAGAGGGGGAGGGGGGGACAATTGCATATTAGATATTACCGCCTAATGAGGGTTTTGTAGGGATACATTTTAAATATTTACATATGTTCTTTAATTTTATTTTTTTGATAGTGTGTTATGCATAGAATGTGAATTTTCTCTTTGATATCCTAAATTGATAACAGGTTTAAGAGATAAAACCAAATGGAATTGGTGACCAATCATCCAGACCTAAGTAAAAATATTGAGTTGAAGACCATATTCTATGCACACAAAAGGCAGACTAGAGATTCAGGGGGATTTTTTTTTTTTTTGGGACCACATCAATAAAATTCCTAAGAAATAGGGGAGTGGCCCCCAACTTAGTGAGTTCGAATGTGTGAATTCTAGTCTTTGTAAAAATAATATTGGTAACTAAAAACTAAATTTGATGGTTTTAAACTTTTAGTGGCAAGCCTAGGAATGTGGGCTTTTGGCATGGCTTGATTTTACCCTTTGGTTTAATAATATGCTAGAATACATGTTAAAATATGCTAGATTTTATTTTTGGTTTTGTTCATGATTTTATGTGATGCAAATTTGAAAAGACATATCAGAATTTTAATGAATGATACATAAAATGCTATTTTATGTGAGAAACTCTTGAGTCATGACATAGAACTTTGTATTGTCATTAACCAAAGCGTATGGCTCTATAAATCTAAGGATTTAAGCATGATAACATATTTCTAATAGCAAGATTTATGATTCTAATGCATTAAATCATATGTTGATGCGTTGTGTGTGTATGTAAATCCCTCACCTGTCCTAAGCCCAAAAAACCATTCTTGCCAGCAATATGCTTCCACCTTTTGTATTATGTTTCTTTTGGTATTTGTACAGATATTAATTCAATTACTTGTAAATGAAGGCATTTTAATTGAGGCTTCATGCTTTTTTTTCCTTCTTTTTCTCACAAGGAAGCTTGTTTCTTCTTCTTTTTTGATGAAATTCTCTTGTTTCTTAGTTTAGTAAGAAGGAAGTGAGTGAATAAAACTTATAAGCCTCAATTCTCAAAAGGAGTGCTCCAGCCTGTAACTCTTTAATTACTAATTAGGTACTTGAAAATTTCATGTATTTTCACTCCTTATTGGACCTGGGAATGGGATTAAACCTATTAATTTTACCTTGGTTGTAACATTTGTATGTGTATATATGTTCTTTTTTTTATTTTTTTTATTTTACATTATATTCTGTGATTGGTGTTGGGAGAGGGATTGGTAAATATTGGTTTGTCCATCAAATCATTGCAATAGTAGTAACAGTGAGTGAATGGTTGATGGACATACTGTGAATTGAGATACCACTCCAATTGTCCTCTTATGCTTGATCACTGTAACTACAACCTCTAAAGTTGTTGTCTCCTTGTGAGTAACACCAATATAATTATTTGGACAGTTTTTGTTTCTTTATTATCACCATTATGTTATGTTTTCTCTTCATCTGTGATGTTTTTGGTTGGAGGGAAATAAATTTTTGCAGATGACATTAACAAAAATGTTAGTGGTTCAAATTTCAGCATGTGTGTTTTACACAATTGACAAGATTGTCAGTTCTCAAATATGCCTGGTTGGTTCATATGCTCTAATGGGGTCCACACAAGTTGACTTCTTTCCTACTGTTTATGATTATATGTGTCTTTTGCCCGTTTGGATTTCTGGGAAATTGAGTTTACCTGAAGATATTGGAAAAAGAAAAGAGAATTTTCTGGCGGATGAAAACTCTGTTGAAAAGCCTCTTCTTTTAAGTAGAGGTGCTGATAGCGTGAAGAAAACACCTCTCTTTGTGACATGGGCCAAGTGGACTCTCAAATTTGTAATATGGGTTATTTTCCTTGCATGGGTTGCTCTTATTTTGCTTTTCCCAGCACAGTTTGTCAATGAAGTTTTTGAGAAATGTTCTCAGTTAACCAGGAATTGTTTTTGGGATTACAGGTTGGTGCTTTTATTAACTTGTTCTTCTCCATTTGTCCCCCCTCTTTCCCCAACATGATTCTTATCTGCTTGGTGGCCAGTGGTGTTGCAAAAACTGCAGGAAGCATATTCATGGTTTTCAGTGGCCCAGTTCTTGTTATAGCATTCCTTTCCATAGCTTATCTCATCATCTTTGGGAAGAGGAGCTCCAAGAGTATGTATTTTGTATAGTAGACAGAGTTCTTACGTTTCCATTTTCTGTGCTAACCAGTGAATTGAATCTTGGTCTTCCATTTGTATGTTGAGCTTAACCTTTAATTAAATGGATAGCTTGTTTTGTAATTTAGAACTTTCTTTGAAGGAGGAAGGCCTCAACTAAACCAATTTTTTTCTTGTGGACTTTCCCTGTTCTTGTGGATTGGCCATTTGGGGATGTTTCTGCTACCAAGCTTATTGGGATCTTCCTCTTTGTTGTGTATGTTATCTGGGCTGTGTATGCATATACCACCCAGATACTCAGCATTATATCTCATTACCATTTGATTTCAAAACAGAGTAGGTACAATGTTTTGTGTGTGTGCGTGCTTTTTTTCCAGTACCTGAAGTTTGGTTTCATTGGCTGAGAGTCCTTGTTTATTTGAAATTTTCAGTTGTTTCCTTCTGGAATTTCTGGGACTTTGCTTTGGTTCGATTGGACTTCACTATACTTCTTAACATTTTCGTTTCTTCCAGGGGCAAGGGGATCAGTTCTTCTTTGCCTTAGATATATCCCTTTTGAGCATGCAACAAGATATCATGTATGGCTTGGACATCTCACAATGATGCTATATACTCTCCATGGACTATTCTATGTAATTGCATTGGGAAACCTCCTACAAGAGGTGAGTGCAAATGGTGTAAATCTTTTCTAGTGTGTTGCTGTATTTATACACAATTTTCTTTTGCATCTATATTTGTTTGTTTGTTTATTTGTCAGAAGAGGCATACATTTATAATCACTGAATTTGAATTACCCCCTTGGTTGAGTGGCAATATATATTCATATATTCCTTATAGTATACCCAAAAAAAAAAATGCAAAGGAAAAGGACAGCAGCAATTGAAAATGTGGACAAATAAGAATGACAATAGTAGATAATTATTAGAGCATCTTTATCAGCTGTGGCATAATTTATGCCATTTTGCCACACCAAAGACCTACTTTATTATTTTACCACATCATTTTACAACATCCCATTTATCAGATGTTTTATCATTCAATTTTATACATTAAAATAATATTTACTACACATTAAAATAATATATTATCTCCTCCCTATCATCACCATCATCAACAACAACCCACACCCGCAGATCAACCGCCACAGCCCACAACCACCGGCCACCCCCATAGATCAGAAACCGACCACCAATATCAGCCACTGTTACCACCAAAAAAAAAAAAAAAAAAAAAAAACTCAAACAAACACTACACAACCACAAATCTCACACCCACAACCCAATCTCACTCCCACAACCCACAACCCGATCTGAGACCACCCCAAATCTCACACCCACAAGCTGATCAACCTACCACCATCAACCAAAATCAGCCAACCAACAACAATCAAAACAACCAACCACCAAAAAAGAGAGAGAGAGATCGGCGAGATTGGAGAGCGATGACGATGACGATGGCCCTTCTCATCTTGGACGTCGGCGATGACGATGGCTTGTGCGCCGTGAGCAGCGAACTCACAAGCCATGGCCACTATAAGCAGGGAACTCACGAGCCTCGCCCATGCCACTTGCGCCTCTGGTGATAATGGCCACCATCAAATTGATCTTAAATTAAAGAAGAAAAAAAATCTCACCAAATGTGAAGAGAAAAGAGGGAATCGGTGAGAGGGAACCGATGAGAGAGAACAGAGGTGATGAGAGAGAAGAGAAAGAATAAAGTGAAGAGAGAGGAGAGAGAAAAGAGAATAAAAAATTATTAACCCATATACCATTCTTTGTCCGTACCATTGCAAATTTGCAATAGTACTGTTCACATGTGGCAAATTTTATGAGATTTGGCACGTCTGATAAAAGGGATTTTTGGTGTTTGGTGTGCCAAATGTGCCAAATATTTGGCATTTGGCACATTTAGCACATCTGATAAAGATGCTCTTAAATAAAGCAAAGAGTTTCAAGACTTACGGTTTGGGAAGTGTTGTGCGGCAGTAACAACCATTATATTTGTTAATTTGATTTGACCCCTTTTGAAATTGATTCTTAATTCCATTTCCTTTTGCTTGGGTTGTTCCATCCATAATTCTTTGATTAAAACATTTTATTTATTATTCATATGCACAAATTACCTTGAATTGTTAGTTTTCACTGCAAGACTAGTAAAGTACAGACTAAGTTTACAAAAATGAAGAGATAGCTATTTGATCACCATTAAGATTGGTTGTAGTTTCACAGATTGGCCTTGGGCCTTCATGTTACTCTTGTTGGACTACATAGCTTGATCAGAGACTTGATGAAAGAAAGACTAGCTGGGATTGAGGTGGGAGTTCCACTTTAAAATGGACTTAATTCTTTAGAAGTTCTACTTGAGGTCTGACACAGTACACTGTGTTGGTTTTTTGGGGAGAGGGGGGGGGGGTGAAATATAGCTATTCAACCGGGGTACAAAAGGTTTTTTTAGGGGAACTAAAAGCAGGCTTACAAAATATGTTTATGTGGTGGCAGTCTTTATTCATATTTCTTATACAAATAACAGGTGATTGTTCAAAGACACAAGCACAACACTATTAAATGTTCCAGAATAGGATTGTGTGGTTAAATACCTGTAGACAAGCTTTTATGCTATGATGCAAATTCTTGACAGCTAGATATTTCCTTAAAGATGTTACACACAATAGAATTTATGATGGAAATTAACTTTAATAAACGATTTATGGAATGAGAATGTGACGACTCAGGTAGAAGAACTTCAATAACTTTTGATCATTGGATAGATCATATTGATATTCTTGCTTAGACATTAGCTAAGGCTGTCTGGTGAACTTTGCTGAGTTACATTATAGTTGAATAAACTTGTTTTGATTTGTATATACTCTTTCTTGATTGTTGGATAGATCATACTGATATTCTTTCTTAGACTGATGCTAAGGTTGTCTGGGGAACTTTGCTGCATTGCGGTGTAGTAGACTAAACTTGTTTTTGATTTGTATATACCCTTCTTGATTGTTGCTAAAATCATCTTTGAACTCCTTTTTTCTTTTTAATATATCATCTTCTTGATTCGATGATATGTTCATAGCTAATGATTATGAGAAACACAAACTTGGAAAAGCATGGTGCTAATGTACGTGTCATTGACCAGCCTTGTTGGTAACCATTGCCTCCCATCCATGTTGTCTTATTCATGTGTCAAAACATTTGTGATGCTAACTAGTTCATAGTAACCTGAAAAATTATGTGCAAAACATGAGAATAGTTGTGAGTCCCTTCAGTCTTGGCTTGTTGTCATAATCTTTTAGCTTATGTAATGCTTGGTGTTCCTGAATGCGTGCGATGATCGGAGTGCCTCCTTGGTTTTGGAAGAAGCCAAGCTAATATGTAATCAGATGTATGGTTACATTCTCACATTATTGCAACAGTGTTTATATGTATCTCACTGTAATTAATTTGTTGCTCATCACATAGAGTTGGATCCATTTTCCGTTAAAGCCATTTTCGAATTGGGTAGAACTAGGCTTACTAATTTCACCACTCCCACAACAAAAACCTCCTCCTCTTCAGCCTCTACTCACAAACTCACAAAGATTCCTACTCATTGCATAACGAAGATGACCCGATTTCACCCAACTCTCAGCCTCTACAGACAGACTCACAAAGAGTCCTACTCATTGCATAATGAAGATGACCCGATTTCACCCAACTCTTCAGCCTCTACAGACAGACTCACATAGAGTCCTACTCATTGCATAACGAAGATGACCCCAATTTCACCCAACACTCCAGGTTTGATTGCCCTTTCCATGTTCAATTCCTCAAGTCACCTTGCCAAATATATTGTGGTTGGTTCTTGTAACAGCCTGCTTTGCCTTTCCAATGATAAACTATCTTACACTAGCAGATTATGTCTTTGGAACCCTTTTGTTAGAAAGTTAGTTGAACTTCCTCATCCCAATGTCTCCTACGCCACACATGGTGGCTTCGACATGACTATTGGGTTTGGATTTGATCCCAAAACTAATGACTATAAAGTGGTGAGAGTTGTGACCTTACTAGATAGTCTTGACCTTGAACATTCTCGACCCAAGTTTAAGATTTACTCACTCTCCACTGGTGAATGGAGAATTCTTAGTGCTAGTTTGGCTCCCGTATGTGCTTTGAGTCGTTGTGAGCCAAAGGCATTTGTCAATGGGGCCCTGCATTTGGTTGCTTTTAGGGGGCTGATGACAACCTTCAACATTTATTTAGTTTGACAATTCTTCTTTTACGCAAGCATTCAAGAGGGTTTGCCTCCATTGTAGCTAACTAATGAATATATTACCTTATTTGGAAGGGAAAATTGTTGAAATTCATAGGTAATAACAATCTTTTTAGCCTTTTATTTTTCTATAATTGAAAAATGCTTATTACAATGTTCTTTGACTCTGTGTATTTGTCTTCAAGTTACAACATTTGGTTACTAATGTCTTTTTTGTAAATATGTATAAGCATAAATTTAGTTTGACCATTATTCTTTTATGTAAGCATTCAAGAGGTTTTGCCTCCATTGTATCTCACTGATTATATTTCCTTAATTATAAAAAGAAAATGGTTGAAGTTCATAAATAGTAATCATCTTTTTAGCCTTTTATTTTTTTGTAATTGAAAATATGCTGATGAACAAAGCAATTGTAAGTTTATATGATTTAAGAGTGATTTTTGTTTGTAGCAATGAGATCTTTGATAATTTTCTATTGTTACTTGGGAAGAAATTGTGGTTCAATTCGCGGTGTTTGCATATTTTATTCTTCTTATGGAGGATGTCACATTTCTGGTACTTTCCCTTGGTTAGGTTGTTTCTTTACTGTATAACTTTCCTGGGTTCCAAGGCAGCAATAGGCTGTAGGCATGGCAAGCATTCCTGCCTCCATTTTAGCTCAATGATGAATATTTTACCTTAATTGGAAGGGAAAATTATTGAAGTTCATAAGTATTCAACATCTTTTTAGCCTT
Source organism: Quercus tomentella (assembly GCA_028535165.1). Lineage (NCBI taxonomy): Eukaryota > Viridiplantae > Streptophyta > Magnoliopsida > Fagales > Fagaceae > Quercus > Quercus tomentella. The sequence continues at coordinate 42,588,976 of JAPQVY010000012.1, read as the reverse complement.
TTATTTTCTGTAATTGAAAACATGCTAATGAAGAAAGCAATCTTAGGTTCATAAGAATGATTTTAGTTTGAACGCAGGAATAGTATTGCAAGTATAGGTTTATTTCCCAAACCTTTGTTCAAGTTGGTATTTGTTCTTGGGATTATTTATCATGTCCTCAATTGTCATTTATGAATTTGTTTTGCTCTCACCTCCTCAAAATAGTTTTTTTTTTTTTTTTTTTCCTCTCCGTTATCATATCATATTTATTGATTTTATGGGGATGTGCTTTCAACTCTTCGTTTAATTACTAAGTGGTGGCTCAAAAAGTGATTGTAAGTAAAATTGGAAATACCTATAAAATTTACACTTTTTGATATGATGGAGCAGTGGTCTAAGAAGCTTATGTGCAATATGAGTTGGGGAAATTGACAAAATTGGAGAGCTTGAACACAGCAAGAAGCCAAGCTCCAGAATCATATAGAATAGATGCACCCCTGGAGTCTCATGCATTTGCTACCACCACAATCCCTTCATAATCCCACGGCAAGATGCCAAAACCGATAAAGGAACAGTTTTTATAAGCAACAACAACCAAATTTGAAAGTTCAAAAACGTGTAAAAACACCTTTGAACGTTTAGACCCCCAACGAACAACTTAACCAATTCAAGCAATATGTCAAACAACAAGTGTGCGGAAACTTAACATATGCTATAATATGAAATTGGTTAAAAACTATCTAAGCCATAACAAAATAAAATCCACAGCAGATAATAAAAGGCAAAGATAGAGAGGAAGGAAGATGCAAACACAAAGACAACACGCGATGTGTTATCGAAGAGGAAACCGAAGCCCTCGGCGTAAAACCTCTCCGCCGCCCTCCAAGCGGTCAATAATCCACTAGAAAATGTAGTTGGGATACAAGGACAGCAATAGACCCTCCAAGCCTAATCTACCCAGTGCACCTAAGCCCTCCAAGCTTCTTGCTCCAACGAGGTTGCGCCGAACCTTTTTCTTTTCTAGCTTCCCGGATTCCGCTACTAGACCATAGCATCAACCAATGAAGATTGGTTCCTTCCTAACTGCTTCCCAGAAATCCAAACAACTGTCTCACAGTGATGATGATGGTGAGAACCAGGTCTGGTATAATGCCTCTCAAGGATTTGACAATGGAGAAGAAGAGAGTTGGGGAATTTGGAGAGACTCTAAGGTATAGATTGTGGGTGAATCAATCTTGTTTTTCTTTAGGGTTTCTCTCTCAAAATTCTCTCTGGAAGCTCTCTCTTAATCGTGGGTAAAAGGGGTATTTATACTGGAGTGGGAGAGGAATGTGAAACGTCAGGTTTTACAAAACAGGGGTGGCTCGCGGCTTGACCTCGCGGCTTGACCAAGTCGCGAGATCCAGTCGCGAGATAACCGTATGGCCAGTTGTCCTGTTTTGTCCTGTAGTGCTCCAGCTGGCATGACTGTTCACCTTCCAGCATGCTTGGCACGTGTGCTGCGTCTGGCGGCTTGCAGCCGCGAGTCACCCGCGAGTCCCAGCCGCGAGTCTCTGTTTTCTTGCACACTCTTGAGCAAACTTCACTCTATCTCACTCACTACCCTTACATCAAACCCACCTAAATACAGGGTTGCTAAATGCTGAATTACAAGCAAATTTGGCACGGAATAAAGCCAATTAGGTGGTTGAATAAATTCAACCTTACAAAATTAACTTTGAAAACACCTTCCATTGGACAATACTATTTCAATAGTAGATGCATATTCTTATATTCCGTGGCATAAGCAGCCTGATGAAATTTCTGTGATGAAACCGGATTTGTCCCATTGGCACGACTTTGATTTCAAAACGTTGTAAGCATAATTTCACACCACAGTAGCAAAATTTTCCAATTTCCAGAATATCTAGCTGCTTCAAATCTAAATCCACCGTGCCTACTCAAAACTGTTAGAAGAAATTTCTTTCTGACTTTCTAAGAAGAAATTTCTGTAAACTTGGGAGACAAGAACAATGTATTACTACTTTAACAGTTCTTCAACACACCTATTCAAGTAGTGGGGGTGCATCATTAATAGTTTTTCCCATCATTAATTACTTTTAGCCAATCAAACTGAATGATTCTTGGAAAATACTACCCCAAAGGTGTTGTTTACTCTAAATCCCTCGCTTACGCAAAAAAAAAAAAGCCTGTATCTTAACTTATTAATAAAAACAATTATCAAGAGTGAACATCATAAATTTAATTTAAATTCAACTATATTTTTGTATCTATATAAATAATAAATAAAAATTTTATGCTCTGCTTAAAAAAGAAAAAGAATTACATATTATAGAATAAATAAATAAATACAATCTATCAAATAAATAAATTAAAGTAATTTCTATCAACTTGATGGTTCTTTTACGTTTTGGCATCAAGTAATTTCTATCCAAGTGGTGGTGTACATCATTTTTTACTTTTTGGCCAAAATTGACGGAATGATTGTTGGATTATGCCAAGTCTATCATATGCGTGTTGGTTATTCTAATCCAACAACTTAAGGTCTCGCATCCATAATAATGAACCTGCATTATTGATCAGCTTTTTAAAATTGTGCTTTCTTAAAAGATGACAGTTTTGAAAAGGGTTTAATGAAATTAGGTTTCTTTAAAAAGCAAAATGTTTGGTAAAAATTGTTAATAGACAATATTGTTAATAGATATCACTTATATATATATATATATATATATGACTTTTTCATACTTATGATGATTTCACCTTCTTAATAGTAATAATAACAATAATAATAATAATAATTTTTTTGATGAAATTATTATTATTATTATTATTATAGTTTTTGGCTGGGTAGATTGTTGGCCGGCCTAAGTTTTTATTTATTTATTTATAGTCAAATTCAACAACTAGTACAATTATTTCTGTCAACATTTTTTTTTTTTTTTTTGGAGAAGAAATTTCTTTAAACTTGAGAGACAAACAGGTTACTACTACTTTAGCAGTTCTTTGACACGCCTATCCAAGTGGTAGGGGTGCATCATTAATAGTTTTTCCCATCATTAATTGCTTTTAGCCAATCAAATCGAATGATTTTTGGAAAATACTACCCAAATGTGTTGTTTACTCTAAATTCCACGCTTTGGCCAAAAAACCTAGCTTGTATCTTAACTTATTAATAAGAACAATCATTAAGAGTGAACACCATAAATTTAAATTCTATTGTATTTCTGTATCTATATAAATAATAAATAAAAATTTTTTGTTCCGCTTAAGAAAGAAGAAGGAATTATATGTTATAAAATAAATAAATAAATACAATCTCTCAAATAAATAAATATATTAAAGTAATTTCTATCATCTTGACTATTCTTTTACTTTTTGGCATCAAGTAATTTCTATCCAAGTGGTGGTGTGCATCATTTTTTACTTTTTGGCCAAAATTGACGAAATGATTGTTGGATTATGCCAAGTCTATCATATGCGTGTTGGTTATTCTAATCCAACAACTTAAGGTCCCGCATCCATAATAAATGAACCTACATTATTCATTAGCTTTTTAAAATTGTGCTTTCTTAAAAGATAACAGTTTTGAATAGGGTTTAATGAAACTGGGTTTCATTAAAAAGCAAAATATTTGGTAAAAACTGTTAATAGACAGTATTGTTAATAGCTATCACTTATATATATATATATATATATATATATATATATATATATATATATATATATATATATATGACTTTTTCATACTTATGATGATTTCACATTCTTAATAATAATAATAAGAGAAGAAATTTCTATAAACTTGAGAGACAAACAATTTACTACTATTTTAGCAGTTCTTCAACACGCTTATCCAAGTGGTGGGGTGCATCATTAATAATTTTTCCCATCATTAATTGCTTTTAGCCAATCAAACCGAATGATTCTTGGAAAAAACTACACAAACATGTTGTTTACTCTAAATTCCTTGCTTACGCAAAAATAAATAAATAAAAAGATTGTATCTTAATTTATTAATAAGAACAATTATTAAGAGTGAACGTTATAAATTTAAATTCCACTGTATTTCTGTATCTATATAAATAATAATAAAAAATTTATGCTCCACTTAAAAAAGAAGAAGGAATTACATGTTATAAAATAAATAAATAAATACAATCTCTCAATAAATAAATTAAAGTAATTTCTATCATCTTGACTGTTTTTTTACTTTTTGACATCAAGTAATTTCTATCCAAGTGGTGGTGTGCATCATTTTTTACTTTTTGGCCAAAATTGACGGAATGATTGCTGGCTTATGTGTGTTGGCTATTCTAATCCAACAACTTAAGGTCCTGCATCAATAATAAATGCACCTGCATTATTGATCAGCTTTTTAAAATTGTGTTTTCTTAAAAGATAACAATTTTGAAAAGGGTTTAATGAAATTGAGTTTCTTTAAAAAGCAAAGTGTTTGGTAAAAATTATTAATAGACTTGTTATAACTGTTAATAATTTTACATGTTATAAAATAAATAAATGCAGTCTCTCAAATAAATAAATAAAAGTAATTTCTATCAACTTAATGGTTCTGTTACTTTTTGGCATCAAGTAATTTCTATCCAAGTGATGGTGTGCATCATTTTTAACTTTTTGGCCAAAATTGACGGAATGATTGTTGGAAAAAGCCAAGTCTATCATATACGTGTTGGATACTCTAATCGAACAACTTAAGGTCCCACATTCATAATAAATAAACCAGCATTATTGATCAGCTTTTTAAAATTGTGCTTTCTGAAAAGATGACGGTTTTAAAAAGTGTTTAATGAAATTGATTTTTTTTTAAAAGTAAAGTGTTTGGTAAAAACTGTTAAAATAGACCGTGCTTTTGAGAAAACTAAATGTTTAGCTATCACTCATATATATATATATATATATATATGACTTTTACATACTTGTGATGATTTCACCTTCTTAATAATAATAATAATAAAATTGTTATTATTATTATTATAGTTTTGACTTAGTTATTATTTTTATTAGTGTCATAATTATTTTCTATTATTATTAGCGACTACTTATCAATAGTAATTATTTAATTTTTTTTTTCATTATCATGAACCACAAAATGATAATGCAAAAAAAAAAAAAAAAAAAAAAATCAAATAAACCCAATAATTCAAGTTTAAATTGTACTACATGATAATTTAAAAAAAAAATTAGTGTTATCAAATTAGGGAGTTAACTCTTCTTCTAAAATAAAATATTAGGGAATTAATAGTTTCTTAAAAAAATATTAGGGAATTAATAATTACACATTCATTTATCATTATCAATTATCAATTTATAACTATATAAGCAAATTTGTGTTATTAAATTTGAATATAAAATACAATAGAATAACTTTAAATAAAATAAATAAATAAAAGTATATGTATTTTTTTAATATATAACAAACAGTAGAGGAAGTTAAGTTAATGAATATATATAGATTTGACGTTAAAAGATAGGAAACCTTTATTTTTCCTAAGGAAGAAATTACAAATATTGCAAAGCTTGTGTGTTGCAGATTAATAATATTCCAGCTACTTCATCCCCATGTCATATAACTAAGGGTAAAATTGGGATTTCGAAATAAAACTAAGGGTATCTTCGGGATAATTACAGCTTTCATCAATTTCTTTTTTCTTATTTTGTTGCTTTTTTGTATCGGACTTGGACCTCAGCTGGTCCGATGCCCAAACGTGCCTTTTGGGACAGAAAGCACTTTCCAAAATCTTGCCAAACGCAATAACGAGTCGTTTTCTAAACGCAAACGACTTTGATTGACTTGGAAGCAATATAAATATTCACCCCGTCCCATGCCTCAGTCTTAAGTCTTAACATCAGATATATTTTTTCAGTCTTTCAAATGGCGTGTTTAAGCTGGAAGTATCAAGTTTTGTGTCTGTTCTCCTTGCTCTTTCATTCTACTCCGTCTTTTTCTTCTTCCTTGTCTTCAATCTCACCCTGCTCCGCTTTACTCCATTTTAATCACTCTATGTCTCTTCATCCATCCGCTTCATCTCCTTTTTATACATATTCTGATATAAATAGAATTCATATGTGTTATAATTCTTATCCAAAGACAGCCTCTTGGAAGGAGGATAAGGACTGCTGTAGCTGGGATGGGGTTGTGTGTGACAAAACCGCACGCCATGTTATTGGCCTCGACCTCAGTTGCAGCTGGCTTTATGGCTTTATTCATTCCAACAGTACCCTCTTCTCTCTTCACCATCTCAGGACCTTGAATCTTGCTGGCAATTGCTTCAATTACTCCCTAATTTCGTCTGAGTTTGGCAACTTTAAGACTCTGACTCATCTTAACCTTTCTCATTCCTTTTTTTCTGGCAAAATCCCATACGAAATCTCTCATTTGTCTTCGCTGGTTTCACTTGATCTTTCTTATAACAATGGGCTTTTAATTGAAATACCAGTATGGAATAACCTTACTCTGTTAAGGGAACTTCTTCTGGATTCCACAGATATGTCTTCAATTAGACCTAATTCTTTGATGAATCTATCCTCCTCTTTCACAACTCTTAGTCTCCATGAATGTAACTTGCAAGGAAAACTCGAAAATAACTTCCTCTACCTTCCCAGTATACAAACCCTTGATCTAGGGTCTAATGTACTTCTTGAAGGTTCTCTTCCAAAGTGTAATTGGAGCAGTAGTTCCCTGAAGTTCTTAGATCTCTCTGAGACATGCTTTTCAGGAGAATTACCTGATTCTATTGGCAATTCGAAGTCTTTGAAGGTTTTGGCTCTCGATTGTTGCAATTTTACTGGGTCAATTCCAACATCACTCAGTAATCTCACACAAATTATTTACTTGTATCTACAAATAAACAAGTTTATTGGGTCAATTCCATCATCACTTGGAAACCTTACAAAACTTACTTCTTTGGCTCTGTCAGATAATAGTTTCAATGGTGAGATTCAATTGCTACTTTTAAATTTTAGGTATTTTTGGCATACATATGAACTAACAAATTTTTTTTTTTAATTATTGGGGAATATTTCAACAGGTTTGCTGCCGTTCCCACTATTTAACTTGCCCAATCTCTCAAGTTTATACCTTCACAACAATCAACTTGTTGGTCCCCTTCCTAATCATGTAAATGGGCTTTTGAATTTAAATCGTCTCTACTTAAGTTCAAATTTCCTAAATGGGACACTACAACCATGGTTGTTCAGTTTGCCATCTTTAGAGATATTATATATAAGTGATAATCAATTCATTGGTGAGATTGGTGAATTCAAGTCCAATTCATTGAGGTATCTTGATTTGGGTTATAATAAGCTACAGGGCTCTATTCCAAGGTCAATATCTAGACTTGTTAACCTTACTAATCTATTACTCTCATCAAATAACTGTAGTATTATGTTGGAGTTCGAAATGTTTTCAAAGTTTCAAAATCTCTATTTTCTTGATTTGTCAAATAACTTAGTTAGCATCAACAATAGTGTCACCTATACCCTGCCCGAACTTAGGAGGTTGAACTTGTCTTCTTGCAACATTAGTGAATTCCCAATTTTCTTAAGAAAAGCAACAAATTTCGAATTCTTAGACCTTTCTAAGAATAGAATTTATGGTCAAGTTCCAAGATGGTTGGGGGATATGGGGGCCTATTTTCTTGATCTTCGTGACAACTTGCTTCAAGGACCATTTCCCAATATAAGTTCCTCATGGCTGGAAATTTTGTTCATTTCCAATAACAAATTAACCGAAGAAATCCCTTCTTCAATTTGCAATGTACGTTCCCTTGAAGTTCTAGACTTGTCTCATAACAACTTTAGTGGTATGGTTCCTAGGTGTTTGGTAAACTTTAGTGTCCTCTCAGTGTTGGATTTGCGAATGAATAACCTTCATGGTACCATCCCTACAACATTTTCCACGAAAAATAAGTTTAGGAATATTAACTTTAATGGCAATCAATTGGAAGGGCCATTGCCACGATCTTTGGAAAATTGTAGAAACTTGGAAGTTCTAGATCTTGGTAGTAATAAGATAAACGGAACCTTCCCTTATTGGTTGGAAGGTCTTTTAAATTTGCAGGTTCTTGTCTTAAGATCAAACAAATTTCAAGGTCATCTAGGCAATCCTAGGACCAAATTTCCTTTCCCAAATTTGCGAATCCTAGACATCTCTAACAATGAGTTTAATGGTCCTTTGCCAATAAAATATTTCAAATATTTGAAAGCCATGACAAATGTGGATGAAGGAAAAGTTGGGTTGAAATATATGGGAGAGGAGTATTATTATGATTCTTTGTATGTGACGATGAAAGGGTTGTATATTGAGTTGGTGAGAATCCAAACTGTCTTCACGACCATTGATTTTTCAAACAATAGTTTCAGAGGAGAGATGCCAAACATAATTGGGAGGCTAAAATCACTCAAGGGGCTCAACCTTTCTCACAATAACCTTACAGGTTATATTCCATCGTCATTTGGAAATTTGAGCAATCTTGAATGGTTAGACCTCTCTTTCAACAAGCTTAATGGGGAGATTCCTAGGCAGTTGGTAGATCTACCGTGGCTTGAAGTTTTAAAGCTATCACATAACCAACTTACTGGACATATACCTTCAGGAAAGCAATTCAATACGTTTGATAATGATTCGTATACTGAAAACTTAGGATTATGTGGATTTCCGTTGTCAAGAATGTGCCACAACCATGAGCCAAGGAAACCACCACCATTGACCTTACAACAAAAAGACAATTTAGAGACTGAAAATGGGTTTGGTTGGCAAGCTATATCGATGGGTTATGGATGTGGAGTGATATTTGGATTGTTGATGGGATATCTTATGTTTAAAATTGAAAAACCAAAGTGCATTGTGAGGATGGTCATGTTAGAGCAACATATCTTGCTCAAAAGGTTGAAGAAGAATGCCCAAAGACATGGTGGAGAAAATAACTAGTCAAAACAATTTGTGGGTGGTTCTGCTAGAGTTTTTTAAGAATTTTTCAAGGCATGTTGCATGATGTTGTAATTTGAGGAAACGACTTTGATTTTGTAAAATGGTTGGGACTCTATGTAGAATGCATCTGTTGTGATTCTATGTAGATTGTGATGTTTTCAACCAAGGGAGATTCTGGACGTGCCAGAATCTGACTTCCATGCAAAAAAGAAATCGATTCCGAATCTGACACAAATGTCGAAGCCCAATAGAAAGCGAAGCTCTCCTCTAGCCCCTTTCATGTGGCAGGATTAGGATAAAGAAGAAGCCTCTCTAAATACTCACCTCTTTGTCAGCCTTATTCACTCTCTTCTACTTCATTTTTTAAAGAATGGAGACAGCACAGAATCAACCTTCTTCATGGTCCCCAAAGATACAGGGCACCATTCTTTGCCAAGGTATGCCTCCCTCTTTAGCTACCCCTTTAGGTGGCTTTGTTACTTTCTTCTCTCTTTTTATCTAAATTCAAAAGGAAATTAAGATGCTAGACTTTGTAATTATTATTTATAAAATAAGTATTTGATTTATTTATTTTCATGTAGCTGGTTGGCATTGTTGCTGTTGAAGTAAGTGGTATGCGCTAGATCTCTTTCCTTGCACTTTGGTTTTCTATTATTATAACATTTGTCTTTTATTGATCTGATTTATTTGTCCAGTAAGGTTCAAGGTTCTTGCCTTTGATGTTTCAAAACATATCAATAACCTTTATGCTCTGGAATAGATCAAGACCTCTACGGCTAACGCTAAGGTCCAATTTCTCTATTTCAAATTTTGCCTTTTGTTTTTTGTGTCCATTTTTTTATTCTTTGGTGAATGCATTTCTTAATGTTTAACATTTTCTATCTATGTTGAATGTGAATATTTTCATTTTTTTATTGAAAAAAGAAAACTGGGAATTCAACTTGGTTGAAGATTCATGATGATATTGAGATTGTATCGTAATATATTACCATGTTAAATTACCAATTCTCCCAAAATCTTAAACTATTAGAAAATGGTCAATTTAGTCATTTAACTATATTCTAACCAGTATCATTTCTCAAAGAGGCTATGGCAGTTAAGTCATGGTGACTAATAAAATCCCAAGTATATACCTGGTACCAAGTGTCAAGTTTGAGAAGACATTAAGGCCTGTTTGAGGTTGTCAGTGAATAGTCATGTTGTCAATTGGGGGTGGGGGCATTTCTCTTATTTTGATCATAGGTGTAATTGAGGGTTTTAGTTTGATTCTTTGTAAGGTTAGTTGTAGCTTCTATTTAGTTTCCTGCTTGCTCTGTTTTTGTTGTTAGATGTTGCAGCTTTTAGCTGCTGGAGTTTGCTATTTGCATGGTTTGTTTCTTTGATAAATTCATTCAGTCATAAAAATTTTTATAAAAAAAGAAGAAGAAGAAGTTACAGTTATCTATGATTTTCCTTAAGGACCCTGATTATATTTTCTCACTTAGTTTATACATTGCCAAACAATCTACAACAAAATTGTGCATTCAAACCTGAATTCCCTCACTTAGTTTAACTTCTTTGTTCCCCAAAAAGTGGGATGACGTTTTAAATTAGCCAAAGGTTTTGACTCAAAGACCATATTTCATAAAAATCCCAATCCTAGATACACTACCTAAGCTGTAGATACATTGTTCATCTCCTTTCAAAATAACTATTTGCGATCTCACTTCAATGATCGGATAAATGTAGAAGATTAAGATATTTCCGTTTTGTGTTTTAGACTTCAATGCAATCACTTTTCCCTATATTCCTTCTTTCAATTTTACATTGCACGTAACTCATTGTTCCACTCCATTTTCCAAATTATTTGACTCTTCCACTAATAATTTATTTTTTTTCTCAAATCGAAGAGTTTCTCCCATTAATGTTTGCTTTGCATGTTCTAAAACCTATTATTTTCCGTTTCCCGAATCCAAATTAGATCTATGTTTCATTTCTTCTTGGCAAAACTCAAAGTATTTTATGTCTTCTATTTTCTTTTGTCCTTTCTATTCTTTAAATAGTTCTATTGTCTACTTGAATATCAAATAAGTATTTGCTACACAAGAAGCTGCATATATAATCTCTAAAAAACCACACCCCCCCCCCCCTTCTCTCTCCCATAAATTTTGATTTTTGTTACATTCATGTAGAGTGTTTGATAAAATTCCTGAGGGTTTTGTTCTTTTTATTAGAATTTGATATTGATAACATACCTTCTATTTCATCTTGCTAGCCCCTAATAGAAATTTCAATGTATATGAGGTTTGAATCAAAATGGAATCATTTAATTTTGTTGAAGAGAAGATGCAATGAATTATAGGATGATATTACATATACCTTTAACTTTTGTGATTTCATTCTACTTTTATATAAATCTCCACATGGAACGAAGTCTCAGGTTAATTAAGCTGTACTCCACTTTATTGCATTTGAGCCATTTGCATAGCAGTGTGTTCTTAGGAACCATTTGAGTCATTTACACAACAATATGCTCTTAGGAACCATTTGTGGTGTGTGATAAAGAAAGTAATGAAAGCAAAATACATGGATTTTGTTGGGAAGGAAGCACTTAATTGTTCAAGCATCCAACAACTAAACTATGGTGCTTCCTTATGTCATAGAATGGTGAAAATTTCCCTAAGCTATATATACATTTCTTCAACTCATGAATTTGAGAATCCGCTTGATGCTTTTCTTAATGTTCTTTGATTCAATTTTTTTTTTTGCTGCTCACAATTTGGATGTTATAGAATCAATGATTCACTTATTTTGTGTTAGTACTATTCTCGGTTATGAAAGAAAAGAAAAAGGTTGATGGGTTTTAAATATTTCGCATAGAATTAGTATCTTATTTATAGTTCTGAATTTGACTAATATCAATTTAGTGCACAGACATGGAGGTGGAAATGAAAGTGCTTGATGATCTTTTTTAAAGCTCTCTGATTTATTATTTTTCTGTTGCTTACTATGTCGATGTTAAGGACTTAGATGACAAACTTACTTTTTGTATTGATACTATTGTTTTAGTTATTGGGAAAATTTGATAGGTTTTCTATGTCTGTGTTTTCAATTCACAGAGGGATATCGCTCCACTGGATGTGAATAGTGATGTTGAGCTACCTATCTTCGATATCAAGATTTCTATTTTCCCTTTATATCCCCTGTGGAGTACAACAACAAAGTGGAACAATGACATGCTCAAGGAGTGCACCTCCTTCATTGACATATTTGATTTCATCTTTGCAGGAAATAGGGAGCCGGATTTGTTCGTTGCTGTCATCTGGTCACTGTGGAACCGGCCTAACAACCTTCGCCTTAGCAAGCCAGCCCTGCCCCTCGACAAGGTGCTGGATTTTGCTCAGGAGCGCCTGACTGAGCACCCATCCAGCACATCGACTTCTTCGAATCCTTAACAATGCCCAGCAAACAATGCCCAGCAACAACGTGGACTGCACCTGAGGCCCATGGTTTCAAAGTCAATTTTGATGGAGCAACATTCGCCGATGATGACACTGCTAGATTAGGAGTGGTGATCCAAAATGATGTAGGCTTGGTTATGGCTTCGCTTACTCAAAAACTTCCTATGCCATCCTCGGTTATTGAGGTTGAGGTTTTGGCAGCAAGGAGAGCATTGGAGCTTGCACTAGAGCTTGGTTTTGACAATATAATACTTGAAGGCGACTCATAAATTCTTCTCAAGGCCTTGAAGAACGGTGGTAGCAGGCTAGCCCACTATGGACACCTTACATCAGATATTTTTTTCCTTATTCCGCACTTCTCAACTCTTAAATTATCTTTTGTACGAACACACTGTAATAGGCTAGCGCATTCTTTAGCAAGGAGAGCATCCATCCCTACTCAAATGTCTGTCTGGATGGAAGAAGTACCACTAGACCTTGTTTCTGTATTCTTGGCTGATTTGAACAGCCTTCCTTAATAATATGTCTTTGTTTTGATTCTCAAAAAAAAAAAAAAAAAAAGTTGTGATAGTTGCTTTCAAATTTTAAATAATTCTATTTATGATAGTAGGGCCAGCATAGTACATTCAAAGAAATCCCTATCAATTCATTTATTTTCCTGAGTTATTGAATCAAACATGCATCCAAATTCTGTTCTAAATTTAAATAATTCAATTGAAGATGATTCTCTTTTCTTTTTTTCTTTTTTATTATTATTATTTATTTACTACCAAAGACATTGTTTACGTTGAACTGTTTACCTGATACACATGGATAAGGTGGAAGAAAACCGAAAGGTGGAGTTCTATCGAGTTCTTGAAAACTTCCCGCAAGTTATAATTAGGAATTTTGTGATGATTAAGCAGGTTAGTATTAGGATTAAGTACTTCAGTATCGAATGTGATGGAAAAATTGGGTCCAAAGGAAAGAGGAAACATCTGGAATGTGTCAAAGGAAAATAGCACACACGTTGACTAGTTTGGGGGACTGATGGTGCCATAGAAGTGAAAGTCTTCTCTTAGTTACTATATTGTCATGCATGTAAATTTGATCAGATATTGAAAGTTTTTGCTAAATGCTTATTGTTACAAAAAGCTGTGTTCACCTGCAAAACTACCTAAGATGTTCCTTAAAACTTTGGGATATAGGTAAATATGTTACATTAATACAGTATGCTTCAAAAATAATTGCTATTCAACTTTCATGTTGGTTGTATATTAAATGCTTTTGTGCTGTGTGTATGCAAATCAACATTCGGGCACACGATATATACATGATCCATGATCAACTTATAGTTGCATGGCTAGATAGTTTAGTAAATACTTGTTGGTGTCAAATGGGGTTTCTCACTCTAATATAATTAAATAAATTCAAAGTAGAAATGTGTTAGATAACACCAATTGTGTTTTCTTGAACAATCATGTTTTATTCACTATTTTGGGTTAGTACAGCGCATATCAGTTTCACGGCTAGAAGAGCAGTCTTATCCACCACTGTAATGGATAGCGTGCAATGCATGTCCTTGAAATAGTCCATAGTAATCAACAAAAAAACCCCAAAAAAAAAAAATCCCATCAGATGGCCTATCCCTCAATCCATGGTCCTCTTAAAAATAAATAATTAATTAATTAAAAATTAAACTATATTACTGTGTTTGTGCTGTTCACTAGTATGTATCTCTCTCTACTTCAACAATTTTAACTTTCTTGACTTTTAAACTTGTGGCTGTCTATTGATTTCATTATAAAAATAAAACCTGTGTCGCTGTGCCTATGGCTGTCAAGTTTTACTGTGTTGTTGAGACAGTGAAATGTTATATAATATAATTATATATATATAGTATTGTTTATTATATATTAATGTATTTATATAAGGGTATGAATTTTGAGATAAATACAAACAGTTACTTAATAATTTGATTGTTCACACACCTTTTTTTTTTTTTAATTAGCTATATACATGAAAACCACAATTTATGCATGTTGTTTTATATATATATATATATATATATATATATATATATATATAAATGTCTATTGCCCAATCTTCTTTTTCCAAATGCTAAAAATGTAGATGTTGGACCCTAGTAAGCCTAATAAGTGTATGGCTTTATCTCACTGTTTATAGAAAAAGAGATTCTTAGAAAAAATGGTTCATTAATGATTTTAGGGTAAATTTCACTAACCTACATTTGGGCTAATGCCAACCAGGACCAAAATATTTTAAAATTGATCAACTTGGTCTTTCCAACATAAAGACATTATAACTCTCTCTCTCTCTCTCTCTCTCAAACCCATAAACACAATGCTAAATGCCTTTCATTTTCTCCAAATCTTCTTCCTGAATTCTTATTCCTTTGGCTTTTTCCCATTTTTCTTTGAATTTCCAACAACACAATCAATTTATTTTCCCAATGTAAAATTAAAAGAATATATATATATATATATATATATATATATATATATATATACTATATGAGATGGGTTCAAGTTACACCTGGTGTAACTCGTTAAAGTTACACATTTTTTAAACCATTAGATTTAAGTAGATCCAACAGTAAAAAAAAACACTCATTAATACTAATATTCTGATTTGTATCTCATTAATTATCCCTTATTTATTGCATTCCATACCTATCTCTAAACCTTTTTTTTTTTTTTTAAAGTGTACATCTCTCTCTAATTTTTTTTCCCACCATTTCTCCAAAAAAAAATTGCTCCACTGCATGCCTCTCTCTCTATCTCTTACTCCTCCACCGCTCTTTCACCTCCACCGCTAGGTCGTCGGTAGGAAAAAGAAAAGAAAAGAGAGAGAGAGAGAGAGACCAAACAATCCAGTTATGTTATTGAAATAAAGAGGGATGGTTAGAGATTATGCTTGACCGCCGATTGGTAAGAGACGATGGACGTGGTCTTGGGCAAGGAGTGATGGATAATTGTACTATGAATGTAGACTTCCACATTCTTGTGGAATCCAACATTTCCACCAATCTAAGCTCGGTTTCCAATCCTTTTCCCTTGAGCCCCTCTCTTCTTTCTCATCATGTTGGTGCTCATTTGAACTATCCATTACATACATTCGTTGCAAAGAAGGCATATGACTTATCAATGCAGCCACTCCCAAGATCCTTCTCTCCTTTAGCTGCTCCCTTACCATGTGACTTGCATATTGTGGGCCTTAAGGTTCCTCGGCCTTGAAATTCATTTTTTAGTTTAATAGCTTGAATACTAATGTATGAAAAGTATATTAAGAGTCTTATTTGGCAGAACAATGCTGTTTATCACCACAATTTCATCTTCCACTGTCACTGCTTCTCCTGTGAAAATGATAAATTAACAATCAACATTGGCGAAGCCTTGAAAGCCTTGAAATTAACAATCAACTGGAATTACAGCTGTCGTAACATCAAAAGCCTTGAAATATATAAGACACAAACGAGAAAGAAAGGATGCATACCGAGGATAGTAATTCCAAGCTTTGCATTGTAGTCTCCATCAGTCTGAATCAATCAATTAAATTTGAGTCAGCCACAATAGCTAGGAATGACATGAACATATTTGGTTTTACAAGTTTCAAACAAGACTTGAGATTTAGAAAGCTTCAGCCTCGGTGATTGCAAATCCTAGGAAAATTGTTGGTAACACAGTTTTGTCTTTCAAAGGAATGAAATGTTTGTTGATAAGCACAGGAGTGAGATGATTTTTATATTTGAGACTGTTGTATGGTTGGAAGAAGTACCAAACAATTTACTGAACTAAAATAATTCTAGTATAAAAAATCAAACAAATAGTATATTTGAGTTGGGAAAACAATAAAAACAAAAACTTGTATTACACATTAAGGGAAAAGGATTGGAAACCGAGCTTAGAGTGGTGGAAATGTTGGATTCCACAAGGATGTGGAAGACTACATTCATAGGATGATTATCCATCACTCCTTGCCTAAGACCACGTCTATCGTCTCTTACCAATCGGCGGTCAAGCATAATCTCTAACCATCCCTCTTTATTTCAATAACTTAACTGGATTGTTTGGTCTCTTTTTTTTCTCTTTTTCTTTTTCTTTTTTTTCTACTGGCGACCTAGCGGTGGAGGTGGAAGAGCAGTGGAGGAGTAAGAGACAGAGAAACAAAGAGGCATGCAGTGGAGGAATTTTTTTTTTTTTTTTTTTAAGAAACGGTGAGAAAAAAAAAATTAGAGAGAGACGTACACTTTTTTGTGTTTTTTTCGGTTTAGAGATAGGTATGGAATGCAATAAATAAAGAATAATTAATGAGATACAAATCATAATATTAGTATTAATGAGTGTCTTTTTTGACCGTCGGATCTACTTAAATCCAATGGTTTAGAAAATGTGTAACTCTAAAGAGTCACACTAGGTGTAACTTGAACCCATTTATATATATATTACTAATAATTGTGTTTGGTTAGCCTTGAAAATCAAAAGGAAAATTCACAAAAAACTTCTCCATTCATTGCATGGTAGCCAAGAAAACCAAAAGGAAAAATCTTTTCTTCTTCACAAAGAAACCCCAAAAAACCCAATGGCCTTTAGTCCATAATCCAACCAAACTGGATCCACCCCAAAACATTGGCCAAACACAAATCTAGCCATTAACATAGAGGAAGGGCACATGAGAAAGAAGATCCATCAAGGGTAAGATTCAACTAAACAAAAAAAAGAAAAGAAAGAGAAAGTAGGTGAGATTAGAGGAAAAAAGAAAAGAAATGAGAGAGAGACACATACCACAAACCCCACAACCCAAAAACCACTGCTACTACCAACAGGGGCGGAGCCATGTACATGGGTGGGGGGCCATGTACATGTACTGATAAAGTGTAATTTGCTTTTCTTTTTCTTTTTTTTGAAAGAGTTTCAACTTATGGTGTCCGCTTCTGATGATAGCTCTTTTATCATTAGACCAAGACATCAATTAATTTTTGGTGTACACAGGGATTAAACTCTAGATCTCTTATTCAACCATCAAAGACTTTACCAGTTGGGCTAACTGAAACCTACATATAAAAGGAATTTTCTATTCTTCATTTTGATGTCTGAAATTTCGTATTTTTTAAATGAAAAAATTCTATAATTTGTTTGAAAAAATTATGGGTTAGTTACACTTTACTCACATTTTGTTAGGCTTGGATAAACATTGCCTACCTATTATATGAAAAATATCATTTTACCCACTTAAGATTGGTTACGTTACTTTTTATTACTATATCTCATCGTTAAAAAAAATGGTACAATAATCAATGATTATAATTTCAAATTTTATCAAAACGAAGTCCCAAACATCCAAAATAATCAATCTAATGATTTTTTAAAACCTCTCAAAATTGAAAATAAATCAAAGTTTAAAATATGTGAAATGCTATATTCACAGTATTTTCAACTCAAATCTTAAGTGTTAGGATGTTATTGGTTGTTATGAGTGGGTCAAAAAGTAATTTAAGTTGTGAATTCTATTAGGGACATATTTGATGTAATTGGCTAATCCTTTAACAAAACGCACTTTACTTGTAATTGGGTAGATTTAGGATGTGTTTAGTACTTCAAGAAACAAGTGTTCAAGTTTAGTATTGAAGCCATGTATGTCTGACTAAGAAACAAATGAAGGAGGTGTTGTTCATTAAATTTCAACAGAAGCCTCGACAAAATCCTTTCTATCGAGAATTACTATTGAAGCTCGACACAAGCTCGAAACAAGCTGTATCTGGCGAGAATTACAAAATCAGAAATTCCAGATCTGATTACACGCATATCCTTGAGTATTTGTGTAGGGTTTCTTTTCTCACAACCCTAGAAATATATATGGATTACTTTAAGAGCCGTCATAAGGTGATGTAAAGTGATAATACACGCATATTGTGACCGAAGACAGAAATTGCTCTAGTTCATCATATTCTTTGTAGAAACTATTGCGTCTTTACACCAAGGATTTTGTGACCAAAGAGCTTCCTGATCTTCATTGTGTATGAACTGAAGAACTTTGCAGCCAACATCTTCCTCAAGTTGGTGTGTTAGTCACGTACTGGGATTCGTGCATCATTGGTTAGTCACGTACTGAGATTCGTGCATTTAATGGAGAGATTACTACTACAATATAAGTCCAATTGGGTATTGGGGTAAAGGTTCAACTGTAGGTTGGTATTGCGTACTGAGATTTCTTTTACTTGTAATTGCTTGTTATTGATAATAGTGGATTCTTGAGAGTGGTGACCTTAAATTCACCCGGTAGGGTTTTGCCTCAGCGGTTTTTCACATTCGTAAACAAATCACCTGTGTCAAATTTAATTTCCGCTGCATTTAGTTATTTGGTGATTTGTTTGTGCTACCACGCTATTGCATGTTGATGGGATAATGAAAATTACATCTCATGTTCGTCCATATGGTTCGTCCATGAGCCTTGAGCCAAATGTTCAAATAGACCGTCTATGAGCAAAAGAGTCATCCATAGGCAAAGCACATGGACGATCACATAACACTTGAGAAATCTTCAGGTGTGGACTTATTCACATGTGTGGAGGATTCGAGCCACAATCTTGGAGCGGTTACCAAACCCAAGTCCATTGCCACAAATTCCTCATAAGTACTTAACTTCCACCAACGGTCGTAACTCCTATAGCCGTTGAGGAAGTTATGTCCGGACTCACTGATTTCCACGAATCTTGGGAAAGTTACTAAGCCAATAACCGCTCCAAGATTCTCTATATAAGGATTGATCTGAATCAAATCAAGGTAGGTGCATTCTGAGATTTTACTCCTTAAAAAGTTGGAACTCTATTCTTGTGAGAAACTAACTTAGTCACCGGAGGGTTTTTGGCTGGTCCACTCCAGTCCCCTTTGATAGTGTATTCATTTTCGTAGGTCTTCACTACAATAAGTAGTCCCATTGAAGTTGGAACATTCAGCCTACTGATTCCATGAAGTATCACATGTTAAATTGACTTAATTAATTAACTTGGATAATTAATTAATTAATTTGCCAATGGGGTCAATATATTTTTGGCCTATCAAATCCAAATTTGAATTAATAACAACTTATTACATATGATTTGTTGTGAAAATATTGTAAACGTAGTATTTCTCTTCAAATATACTTAAACGGACTTTTAATTTAGTAAATTAGTACCCAATCTAATGATTTTTTAAAACGTCTCAAGATTGAAAATAGATCAAAGAAATTTAAGAATGAACTTCATTAAATTTTAAATTATTGAATTTGAAATGCAATGAATTTGAAATGCAATCCCGCCCTCCCCACCCACCCCCCCCCCCCCAAAAAAAAAAAAAAAAAAACTCTTAAGGATCTCGTTTAAAAAAAAAAAGACCCAAAATTATTATTTCCTCCGCTCCACCCTTCACAGTTCACAAGACCACTAGCTTCTTCTGTATACACAACCTTCCGATGGGAATCGTTACCTGCTGAGATTCCAACCAACCGATATTTTCCTACTCCTACCCATCAGTCTCAAAAACATGAAAATCCCAAATCCAAAACCCAACTTTCATTTCCACTAGTCCCACAACAAAAACCTCCTCCCCTTGAGCCAGACTCACAAAGAGTCCTACGCATTGCATAACGATGATGACCCCGATTTCACCCAACATGCCAACTTTGATTGCCTTCCCATATTACATACACTGTGGTCGGTACTTGTAACAGCCTGCTCTGCCTTTCCGATGATTTAGCCCAATTATTTCTGTGGAACCCTTGCGTGAGAAAGTTTCTCCAACTTCCTTCTTCCAATCTCACCTGCGATGCACACTCTGCTTTCAGGTTTGGATTTGATCCCAAATCTAATGATTATAAGGTGGTCAGGTTTGTCAGCTTACTGGGTACTCGACCCGTAGTCGAGGTCTACTCACTCTCCATTGATGAATGGAGAATGGTGTTGCATTGCCGTGCTTGAAGAAGGGATAAGGACTCATGGGATGGGCTCCTCTCCTGTTTCTTTTTCTCCCATTCTCTTCAGTTTTTAAATGGATGCTTGACATCTGGCAGTTATATAATCTAAGGATGTTCATTAAGCCACGTCACATGAGCAAAAATTTATCTCATTTAACAGAGATTAGTACAAAACTCTGCTTCCCGCGCTCAAAATTTTCACAAAAAGCCATTGCGCTAAAACCTTTGAACAACCCGCTAAAATATCTTACAATTGCAAAATCTTCCAGTCATTCGAATTCCAACCCAACAAAGAAGATTTTCTTTCTACTGAGTGTACCCAAGATAAAAATCTTTACATCATTCCAACTTTAGTGAGACCACAAAGTAATCCCCTGTCTAGTGAGACCACAAAACAGAACCGTTGTTGATTTTAACAGCTTGACTGGAATTGAAAGTTCTGAATTCCAATAGGTGCTCAATCATTCTTTGCATTATTTATTTGTGTTTTTTTTCCCTCCGTAGTTTTTATACTCTTTCCTAACAAATAATTGAATTCCCTGTTTGATTTGGATTTGTTTTTCTTTTTGCTTAACTACTATTTTAGCTTTTAGACTTTGAAAATTATTTCCTAAGTGATCAAAACAATTGCAATCAGTATTCTTAAATCTGATTTGACTTCCTTATCTAGTATTATCAAGTATTTGTTCAATACTAGTAATTCAATATTTAGTAATGCAGCAAGTAAACATGGGTATTCAGTTTCTTATTATTTGTTTTATTTTTATATCATTGACTGTTTTATCAACAACACTAACTTGTTTTGCTTTAATTTGGTTTTTGAATTTCTCTTTAGGTGCTCCTCTTTTCAAAGTTACTAGTCAGTATAATGCCTATAATTAGTGATGAACAAATATGCCTTGAAGGTGATAAAGAAAATGAAGATATTTATGCTAATATTATGCAGAATTCTGATTGTCAAGAGAAAATATCTGTTTGGAAAATGGAGTTTGACTCAAAAGAGCATGCTCACCAATGGTATAATGAATATGCTAAGGAAGTTGGATTTAGCATTCGAAAGCAATGGAAAAATGAGGATAGATTTAGTGGAGTAATATCAAGTAGAAGATTTGTCTGTTATAAGGAAGGCTACAAAAAAAAAAAAAGACAAGCGAGTGGTTGTGAAAAAGCCGAGAAAAGAAACTAGAACTTGTTGCTTAGCAAGACTAACCATTTCTCTTCAAGCTAATGGAAAATATCGGGTCATTGATTTTGAATCAAATCACAATCATGAGTTAGTGGATAAGTCATGTGTACACATGTTACCTTCTCAAAGAATTATTACTGATGTTCAAGCTATTGAAATTGAGTTGGCAGATAATTCAGGTATACCACCTAAATTGGCACATGAATTGATGAGTCGTCAAGTTGGAGGTAGAGAAAATCTTGGTTTTACTAAGCAAGATCATAAGAATTATTTGAGGACTAAGAGGAAAAGAGATTTGCAGCAAGGTGAAGTTGGGGGTCTTTTGAATTATTTTCTTGGTCAAGTATTAGAAAATCCATCATTCTTTTTTCGAGTTCAATTGGATGTTGAAGACCAAATCACTAACATATTCTGGGCTGATGCTAAAATGATTTTCGACTATGGTATATATGGTGATGTGGTATTCTTTGACACAACTTACAGGACCAATAAAGAGTGTCGACCTTTTGGAGCATTTGTTGGAGTAAATCATCATTATCAACTAGTCGTATTTGGGGCCTCTTTGTTATATGATGAAACTAGTCAGTCATTTGAATGGCTATTTCATACATTTTTTGAGTGTATGTCTGATAAAAAGCCAAAGACAATATTTACTGACCGAGATCCTGCAATGGCAAAGGCAATATCTTTAGTGATGCTAGAGACTTATCATAGATTGTGCTTATGGCATATTTATCAAAATGCTCTTAAAAATCTTAATCATCTATTTAAGAGCCAAAAAACCTTCAATGCTGATTTTAGAAGTTGCATATATGATGGTGAGTATGAAGAGGAGTTCATTAGTGCTTGGGAGAATATGTTGGAAAAATATGATCTTCAAGAAAATGAATGGTTGCAAGATCTATTTAAAGTGCGAGAAAAGTGGGCTATGGTGTATGGGAGAAATACCTTTTCTGCGGGTAAGAAAAGTACACAGCTTAGTGAGAGTTTCAACTCTCTTTTAAAAGATTATTTGAAGTCTGATTTGGACATAGTACAATTTTTCAAACATTTTCAAAGGGCTGTTGATGATGTCCATTATAATGAAGTTTGTGCAAACTATGACATGATCCAAAAAATTCCCACTTTGGATGTTAATGTTCCTTTGTTGAGACATGCCAGAGATATCTACACAGGAGCTGTTTTTACTATGTTCCAAGATGAGTTCGAAAAGTCATTGATGGTGGTTGTTGACACTTTTCATCAAAGTGGACCAGTTTCTACATATAAAGTTCATAATTGTGAAGGTTCTAGGCAACATACAGTTACATCTTCAAATGGTTTGATTACATGTAGTTGTAAAAATTTTGAGTTTGTTGGAATTATGTGTAGCCATATTTTGAAAGTACTCGATGAGATGAAGATTAAGTTGATGATCCCTGAACAATTCATATTGAAGAGATGGACCAAGAATGCAAGGGCTGGAATTGTCTTGGATATTCATGAGTGTGAGGTACAAAGTGACCCTAAGCTAGAAATGCGAGCTCGTTATAGAAATTTATGCACCACTTATGTTAGATTGATGGGTAAAGCTGCTGAATCTAAAGAGGCATCTGATTTCCTTCTAAGTCTTGCAAGTGAGTTAGATGCAAAACTAGAAGAATATTTAAAGATTGAATCCCCGTGTGAGACCCTTACGCCTTCCTCAATGTCTTGTGAAAATCAGGTCGTCAAGAGCACATGTACCATACAAGCAAAAGGTTTAAAGAGAAGGGAAGTTTCGCGTGGGAGAAAACGGTTGAAAGGATGTCTTGAAAAGGGAAAGAGAAAAAATAGAAGCAAAAAAGTCCAAACTCTCGCATCTAGCTTAACTCCTCCAACCACATGTTCCACCACCATGACATAAACCTCAGATACTTATTGTGATTTTATATCCCATTGTTGAATTTATCACTAGAATTGTGTGTGTGCAAGAAACTATTGCTCACTTGATACCACAACATAAATTTTATCTTTAAAAAACATAACATTAAAAAAAAAAAAAAAAAAAATCAATATGGAATTGAATTTTTGGACTGTCTTAGATGCTACCATCTCATACTTTTACTCATTCAAGTGACTAATAAGAGGTTGGATGATTGCAGGGAAGGGAGTGATGCCCAAAAAAAAATCCTTTTTTTGTACAACCATGAGCTCCATCTCCTTCAACTTAGAAGCTTATGCTGTAGCTA
Source organism: Quercus tomentella (assembly GCA_028535165.1). NCBI lineage: Eukaryota > Viridiplantae > Streptophyta > Magnoliopsida > Fagales > Fagaceae > Quercus > Quercus tomentella. The sequence continues at coordinate 42,565,261 of JAPQVY010000012.1, read as the reverse complement.
GACTGCTTGCATCTTCTGGCTACCTCAGATTGCTTTTCATTGTTTTATTATCTTTGGTAGAAGTAGGACATCACAACCAGTGGTGCTAAGTTTTAAGCATGAGAAGTAATCTATTTTTGGCATTGCTTATAATATAGCTTTTGGAGAAACTTTGATAGCATCCAAGTTGAAGAGATCAAATGACCCATTGTTCTCTTTCTTGTGTCTTAAGAGAAATTTCTTTAAATTTTCCTACAAAAATATTCCTTTCTTATGCTCTCTTGGAAATTAATGGAGTATTAGCTATATCTTTAAGTAATTTTGTAATCAATTGCTTAACTCAGCTTTAAGCCAATATGAGATAAGCAATTGTGTGTAGAAAAGTGTAATATTCCAGTTGCTATGATGTGCTTATCTTGTAGCTCACGCAGCAAAGTATTTCCCAAGGCTTGCACTCAAAAAGGAAAGCAAATACAACATCACTGTCATAGTGATGACTCTAGAGAGGCACAATGAAGAAATTGCAAGATTCAAACACAAAGTCTAATGCATTTGTAATTCTTGAAGCAAACAAGTTTTGTCAAATTGCTCCATAAAAATTTCCTGCAATTCATATTTTTATACCTATTCTATAATATCTCACGCAAGGATACAAAGAAAAAACAAATATAGAGAGACCCCATTTGTACTGAACTCCAACAAAAAAATTTCATTAATCAAGATGATGTACAATGGTTACATGAGCAAAAAATACAGAAACAAGCCTTGCATTCACCCAACAACAACAACAACAACAAAAAAAAAAAAAAAAAAAAGACCCTACAGCCTTGCATTCACCCTTGTTGATGAGGTACTTTTACAAAAAAAACAAGCTACCACCGGCCTAAGCATTTTCACAAACACCTTCACAGCATTTCAAGGGTTACTATTGCTTCTCTTCACAAGTTGCTCAACTTAGTCCTCAAGGGTGGTACATTTCAATCAGAGAAAGGAAGCTTTCAATACAATTGTTGTGCTACATAGTAATGCAAAATGAAGGAAGTCATAAGTATACTCAAATTTTTGCCACATGTGTACATGGCAAGATGTGCACAGGGAGCCATGCCACTGGCTGTGCCTCTTGCATATCCAAAGTAACTTACACTAGGTACATGGTTACCAACTGCTGTGGATGCCGTGTGTGTGCCATGACCATAGAAGTCTCTTGAAATTAAAGTCTTCTACATTGGATATATTCTTTCCTGCGCCTTGGAATCCTTTGCTAGCCACATGTGTTCCACCACTATCTTTTCATTCTCTATAGAAATCATTAATAATTTAACACAAACTGAAAAAAGAGCTCCAACTTTAGCAAGAGATGACTTCTTTGATCAAATTTCTCCCTTTCGGAAGAATACACGATGCGCCCAATAGATTGATGAAAACTGGTTTCGGGAAGAATTCACTATCTTAGATCTTCTCATTTCAAAAATTAAGGAAAGGAAAAAGTAAGAAATACCATGCAAGAGTGATGTTGAAGCTGAATCAAAAATCTGAGAGAGATGGAGAGCGATATTACAGGATTTAGTGGGAATGAGATGATGGAAGGCGGCAAGGAAAGCAGTGAATGTGTTTTAGTGGGAAGCAGAATCAGCAGATGATGGAAGGAGTCAAGGAGTCTTTGTGAAAAATGACGTGGCTTGATAATTGATCCTTAGATTTAATCTTGCCAGATGTCAAGCATCTATTTAAAAACTGAAGAGAACGGGAGAAAAAGAAACGGGAGAGGAGCCCATCCCATAAGGACTCGGTTCAATATATGGGTGATGAAAGAGTATGGCGTTGTATCTTCGTGGACAGAATTTCCACATCAATGTCCAAGTCTGGGAATGCTCCAACCATGCCTAGTTGGCTTTAGGAGGAATGGTGAGGTTGTATTGGAAAATGCTATAAGAGGGCTCGTCTCGTGGAATCCAAATAGCCAAAAGATTAAGAATCTTAAAATTAATGGATTTCATAATACTCTTGTTGGTTCCTATGTTGAGAGTCTAGTTTTGCTCGACAAAGCTGCCGATGGTGTAGTTACATACTGAGGGAAAATGGAAAATCTGGAAGATGCATTTCGTGCTTATTCTTGTGTGGTTTTTCATTTTGTTATTTATATATGCTTGACATTGATCTCATTGCTTATTGATTGCATAAATGGCTTTATCTTCAGGATAAATATCTTATTAAGGTTGTGGTCACTCTCAATCATATTGAGATGATAGTTTAGTGCATAGCATGTATACTTAAAATTGACTGTCCTCGTTTTAAATTTTCTTTAATATAATCATTTATTACTTATAAAAAAAATTGCACTTATAGTTCTTAAATTCTTGCAGGACCTCATGCAATTATGGTTGGTGATGAGCCTTAGATGAGTAACAAACATTAACTTGGCAAAAGAAAAGATTCAACAAAGCTCTTTGATGGTGTATAGTTTCTTAGTATTAAATTAACTTATTATGTCAAAATGGGTTGTAGTTGTTTTATGTTAAACTCCTTTTGTGGCTACACCATTGTTATATTTGTATTTTTTGATGATTTGCAGTTTGGTTTCAGTGTATTTGCATAAGTGGTTAAGCATATAATTTTATTTTCAATGCTTGCATTGTGATGAAGATTCTTGCCAATGTAGTGTGTAAACAAGGATACACTGCCCAGTTGTGTTAAATGTTCCCTTGCTCGGTCAACTAGATACCCGTTACGCCTATCTAATAGGTCTAAAGGTTTCTATTGATAAGAAGGTAAAAGCAGAGACAATTGAATATTACGTATTAACATCTAATAAGGGTTTTGTAGGGATACATATTATCAAATAGGACCTCAATATATATTATCATTTACTTTACCTATCAAAAAAATAAGAAGCATGTGTTCTTTAATTTTATCTTTGATATCCTACAATGATAACAAGTTTAAGAGATAAAACCAAATGGAATTGATGACTGACGATCCAGAAAATTGAGTTTAAGACCAGATTCTATGCACATGCAAGGCAGACTAGAGATTCTTATAGCTTTCTTTTGGGACTACATCAATACAATTCATAAGAAATAGGGGAGTGGTCCCCAGCTCAGTGATTTCGAATGTGGGAATTTCTTTGTTAAAAATAATAATGGTAACTAAAAACTGCATTAGATGGTTTTAGACTTTTAGTGGCAAGCCTAGTTGTGTGGGCTTTTGACTAATTAAGGAATTAATGTGATTTCAAGCATAAGCCTTAGAGAGTCGAGAGAAGGCTCTCTCTCTCTCTCTCTCTCTCTCTCTCTCAACACATGGCTTTATTTTACTGTTTGTGTTAACAATATGCTAGAATACATGTTAACAATATGCTAGATTTTCTTTTAGGTTTTATTCATTATTTTATGTGATATAATGATGCATAAAAACGCTATTTTATGTGAGAAACTCGTGACATAGAACTTTGTATTGTCATTAACCTAAGCATATGCCTATAAATCTAAGGATTTATGCATGATAACATATTCCATATGGCAAGATTTATGATTCTGATGCATTAAATCATATGTTGATGCGTTGCATGTGTATGTAAATCCTTCAACTGTCCTAAGCCCAAAAACAATTCTTGCCAGCAATATGCTTCCACCCTTTGTATTATGTTTCTTTTAGTAACTGTATATATATTAAGTCCCTTACTTGTAACTTAAGGCATTTTAATTGAAGCTTCATGTTTTTGTTCTGTTTTTTTTCTCACAAGGCAGCTTCTTCCCTTGTTTCTTATTTTTATTTATTTATGAAATTCTATTGATTCTTAGTTTAGTAAGAAGGAAGTGAGTGAATTATGCTTATAAGCCTTAATTCTCAAAAGGAGTGCTCCAGCCTGTAACTCTTTAATTACTAATTAGGTACTCGCAAAATTGCATGTATTTTCACTCCTTTTTGAACCTGGAAATGGGATTAAGCCTATCTTTTTACCTTGGTTGTAACATTTGTATGTGTATATAAGTTCATTTTTCCACTCCAGATGACCTTGTTCCTGTAACACAATTCATTTATTGTGTCAGCATATGGAGGGTTTTTTTTTTTTTTTTGATTGGTGGTGGGAGAGGGAGTGGTAAATATTGGTTTGTCCATCACATCATTTCAATAGTAATAATAGTGAGAGAATGGTTGATGGACATACTGTGAATTGAGATGGCGCTCCAATTGTCCTCTTATGCTTGATCACTGTAAATGCATCCTATAAAGTTGTTGTCTCCTTTTTAGTAACACCATTTCTGGACAGTTTTTGTTTCTCTATTATCACCATTATGTTATGTTTTCTCCTTATCTGTGATATTTTTGGTTGGAGGGAAATAAATTGTTTCAGATGACATTAACAAAAACGTAAGTGGTTCAAGTTTCAGAATGTGTGTTTCACACAATTGACAAGATTCTCATTTCTCAAATATGCCTGGTTGGTTCATATGCTCTAATGGGTTCCAGACTAGTTGTCTTCTTTCCTACTCTTTCTTTTTATATGTGGCTTTGCCCATTTGGAATTTCTGGGAAATTAAGTGTGCCTAAAGATATTGGAAAAAGAAAAAGAGAGATTTTTCTAGCCATGGATGAAAACTCTGTTGAAAGGCCTCTTCTTTTATGGAGAGGTGCTGATAGTGTGAATAAAACACCTCTCTTTGTGTCATGGGTAACTGGACTCAAGTTTGTAATATAGGATATTTTCCTTGCATGGGTTGCTCTTATTTTACTCTTCCCAGCACAGTTTGTCAATAAAGTTCTGGAGAACTATAATCAATTAAGCAGTGGAACTGTTTTTGGGATTACAGGTTGGTACTTTTATTTACTTGTTCTTCTCCATTTGTCCCCCCCACCGCCACTCCCCCCCCCCCCCCCCCCCCCCCCCCCCACACACCCCCACCCGCCCTTTTTCTCCCCAACATGATTCTTATTTGCTTTGTCGCCACTGGTGTTGCAAAAACTGCAGGAAGCATATTCATGGTTTTCAGTGGCCCAGTTCTTGTTATTGCATTCCTTTCCTTTCCGTACCTTATCTCATCATCTCTAGGGAAGAGGAGCTCCATGAGTATGTATTCTGTATAGTAGACAGAGTTCTTCTGTTCTTTTTTTCTGTGCTAACCCATGAATTGAATCTTTGTATTCCATTTTATGTTGAGCTTAATTTTAATTAAATGGATAGCTTGTTTTGTAATTTAGAACCTTTCTTTGTAGGAGGAAGGCCTCAACAAAACCAAAATTTTTCTTGTGGATGGCCCATTTGGGAATATTTCTGCTACCGAGCTTATTGGGATCGTCCTCTTTGTTGTGTATGTTATCTGGGCTGTGTATGCATATACCACCCAGATACTCATCGTTATACCTCAGTACCATTTGACTTTAAAACAGAAGAAGTTCAATGTTCTGTGTGTGTGCCTTTTTTTCTCCAGTACATGAAGTTTGGTTTCATTGCCTAAGAGTCCTTGTTTGTTTGAAATTTTCTGTTGTTTCCTTTTGGAATTTCAGGGACTTTGCTTTGGTTCGATTGGACTATACTGCTTGGCATTTTCGTTTCTTCTGGTGGCAAGGGGATCAGTTCTTTGCCTTATAGATATCCCTTTAGGGCATGCAACAAGATGTCATGTATGGCTTGGACATCTCACAATGATGCCATTTACTCTCTATAGACTATTCTATGTAATTGCATGGGGAAACCTTCTACAAGAAGTGAGTGCAAATGGTGTAATTCTTTTCTTGTGTTTTGCTATATTTATACACATGTTTTTCCTTTGCATCTATATTTGCTTGTTTGTTTATTTGCCAAAGAAGAAGCATACATTTATAATCATTGCAGCAGTAACAGCTATTATTTTTGTAAATTGATTTGAACCCCTTTGAAATTGATACTTAATTCCATTTCCTTCTACTTGGGTTGTTCCATCCACAATTCTTTGGTTAAAACATTTTATTTATTATTCACATGCACAAATTACCTTAAATTGTCAGTTTCTACTGCAAGACTAGTAAAACACAGACCAAGTTTACTGAAATGAAGAGATGGCTATTTGATAACTATTAAGATTGGTTGTAGTTTCACATAATGGCCTTGGGCCTGCATGTTACTCTTGTTGGACTACGTGGCTTGATGAGACACCTGGTGATGAAAGAAAGACTAGCTGGGATTGAGGTGGGGGTTCCACTTTAAAAATGGACTTGGGGGACAAAAGGTTTTTTAGGGCAACTAAAAGCAGGCTTACAAAAAAGGTTATTTGGTGGCAGTCTTTATTCATGTATATTATAAAAATAACAAGGTGATTGTTCAAAGACACAAGCACAACACTATTAACTGTTCCACAATGGGATTTGGTGATTATTTTGTGGTTAAATACCTGTAGACAAGCTTTTATGCTATGATGCAACTTCTTGACAGCTAGATATTTCCTTAAAGGCATTATACACAATAGAGTTTATGATGGAAATTAACTTTGGCAAACGGTTTATGGAATGAGAATGTGACAACTCAGGTAGAAGCACTTCAATAACTCTTGATCATTGGATAGATCATATTGATATTATTGCTTAGACATCAGCTAAGGCTGTCTGGTGAATTTTGCTGAGTTACGCTGTAGTTGACTAAAACTGTCTGATTTGTATACACTCTTTTTTGATTGTTGGATAGATCATATTGATATTCTTTCATAGACTGATGCTAAGATTAAACTTGTTTTTGATTTGTATATACCATTTCTTGATTGTTGCTAAGATCATCTTCTTGATTCAATTATATGTTCATAGCTAATGATTATGAGAAACACAAACTTGGAAAAGCATGGTGCTAATGTACGAGTCATTGGCCAGACTTGTTGGTGACCTTTGGCTCATGTCCATGTTGTCTTATTGATGTGACAAAACATTTGTGATGCTAACAATTTAATGGTAACCTGAAAAATAATGTGCAAAGACATGAGAATAGTAGCGAGTCCCTTCAGTCTTGGCTTGTTGTCATAATCTTTTAGCTTATGTGCTTGGTGTTTCTGCATGCGTGTACCGACCAGAATGCCTCCTTGATTTTGGAAGAAGCCGAGCTGATATGTAAGATGTATGGTTTCATGCTCACATTATTGCAACTATGTTTATATGTGTGTCACTGTAATTAATTTGATGCTCATCACATAGAGTTGGTTCCATTTTCCGATAAAGCCATTTTTGAATTGGGTAGAACTAGGCTTACTATTTTCACTTTAATAGGGAATTAAAGTGATTGCAAGCGAAAGCCTAAGAGAATTGAGACAACTCTGTGTCTGTGTGTCTGCATGCTCACATGGCTTTATTTTACCGTGTGTTAACACTTAACAAAAATGCAATGAACCCAAAAAAAAGAAAAAAAAAATGCAATGAAGAAAATCAAAAGTCGGAAGGAGCGTTGGTCTGTCTGCAACTCTGCCTTATCAAATAATAGCATATGAGAAAAAGAGAGCATTGGTCTGCCTGCCTTGGTCTTTTCCAACTTTAATCAAGTTATTGTTATCATTCGCATTATAAAAAATAAATAAATAATAAATAAGAAAGAAAGAGTTCATTGTTAATTTGTTATTATTGAATTTATATATATATATATATATATATATATATATAAATAAATAAACCAATTGAACTAGAATTAATATTAAAACTTTAAAATTGTTTATTTTATTTTATTTTAAACACAAGTTGAATTCATAAATTCTCTCTCTCTCTCTCTCTCTCTCTCTCTCTCTCTCTCTCTCTCTCTCTCTCTCTCTCTCTCTCTCTCTCTCTCTCTCTCTCTCTCTCTCTCTCTCTCTCTCTCTCTCTCTCTCTCTCTCTCTCTCTCTCTCTCTCTCTCTCTCTCTCTCTCTCTCTCTCTCTCTCTCTCTCTCTCTGTGAAAATCTTGCTTGAACATGATCATAGTAACAATTGAGTATGTACCTAACACACCCAAATCGCCAAACTCGTTCAACCACATACTTATTATAGTTTTTGACTTTCTTTTTTTTTTCTTTATCAAATATTATAGTTTTTGACTTAGTTATTATTTTTATTAGTGTTATAACTATTTTAATGACTTCTTATCAATAGTAATTATTTCTTCATTCTTTTTATTATCATGAAACACAAAAATGGTAATGCAAAAAAAAAAAAAAATACGTTCCAATAATCCAAGTTTATATTGTACTACGTGATAATTATAAATAAATAAATAAAAATTAGTGTTATCAGATTAGGGAATAATAATTACAAATTCATTTACCATTATCAATTATAAATTTATAAGAAAATTTGTGTTATCAAATTTGAATATAATATTCAATAGAATAACCTAATATAAAATAAAAATATTAAAATAAAAAAGGATAAAGTTTGTCTACAAACTTAATTGTGGCTTAAGATTACTACTCCCACTAAAATAATTGACATGACAAAGCTTAATGCACAAGTTGGATTGCTTGTTCTTTATATTCTTAATGCAATTTCATGCCAATTAAATGCTATTTATTATTCGGTACATAAAATTATTTTTTATTCATAATTTTAAACTACAAAAACTTGAAATTTAAACATTTGATTGATCACATAGCTACTAATCTTTAATCTTTTGGAAATTTTGTAAATCTGGGGGATATAAGAAGAAAATGAAATCCAATTGTAGATTTACCAAAATTCACATCCAATAAAAAAAAAAATTATGAAGAGTTACAGTCTTAGGTTACAACCAATGGCGAAGCCACACACAAGGGTGGGGGCCATGGCCCTTCCAATTTTTTTTTTTTTAAATCCCTTAATAGTATGTATATTATTTACATTTAAAAAAAAATAAAAAAAATAAAAAATAAAAAAAAGTAGCTTGTAAAAATTGAGATTGGCCCCCCCTACATTTTGAGTCATTTCAATGGTGCTCTTAAAAGAAAGAGAAATTATATTTAAAATCATATAATTCAAGAGGTTTAGCAAATTAAATTATGTAGTTTCAAAAGTAATAAGTTTAACCTTGATATGTCAGAAAGTTACAAATTAAACTTCAACCTATTGTGTTTGAGATTCAATATAAGTTGAGAGTTTAATTTATTACTTACTTCTTGAAACCTAAAAATTTAATTTATTACTTCTGAAACTATAAAGTTTTAATTTGTTACTTTTAAACTATGTGGTTTAATATTTTACATGCTTTAAATAAAATAAAATAAAATTTAAAAGGCCAATTAGTCTAATAGTTATAGAGACAAGATACATTTTTTCTCACTTTTATTTTTATTTTTTTTTAAATTATGCTCTAGTATGTGTTAAAGTTTTGAATTATTCTTGAACTTGAAGATTTCATTGCTTCCATTTAAATTTTGTTATTCACTTTGGTAGACAATTTAGTAATTTACATTAAAAATGAAAATCTTCAAAATTTCATTATGGAGATGCTAAAAGATGAATTTTATTATACGAAAGATCATCATCAAGCATATATTTTTTTTATAGGAGATACTACATTATTTTTTTACTATATATTTTTGTATATGTCTAATATAAGAATATTCGACCTTTATATACTCATTAAAATTTAGAAAATGATAAATTCTCTTAGCAAATTAATTTGTGTATATATGTGTGTCTTAACCAATATATTAGTATCACACTTAGCCCCTCTAAACTAAAATTTTTGGTTCCGCCGCCCTTTGTTACTTCTAAATTTATAGTTAAACTTTAACTAATAAAAAAAAAAGTAAAAGTTGTTTTAAATATGAAGAAACGGTAATGGAATTCAAGTTACGGAGGAAGATATATATATATATATATATATATATATATATATATATATATATAGATTTGATGTTAAAATATAGGGAAACTTATTTTATTATATTTTATTAAAGATAGAAAACTTTTATTATTCTTGAGGAAGACATTACAAATATTGCAGCAAATTCATCGGTTCATCCCCATGTCAAATAACTAAGGGTAAAATTGAGATTTCGAAATAAAACTAAGGGTAACTTCGGGATAATAATAAAGAATTACTGTATTTGCACAGCAGTTTCCCTCAATTTCTTTATTGCTTTTTTGATGCGTTCCTGAATTGGATCTGGTCCTGATCCACTACCCAAAAGGTGCCTAATTTAATTTGGGACAAAAACCACTTTCCAAAAACTTGCCAAACGCAATAACGTGTCGTTTTCTAAACGCTAAAACGACTTTGATTGACTTGGAAGCAGATAAATATTCATCTTATTCCATGCATTATTCTTTAATTAGATATATTTTTATTCGGCCAAAAAAATTTCCATAAACTTGAGAGATAAGAACAATTTACTACTTAAGCAGTTCTTCGACACATCTATCCAAGTAGTGGGGTGCATCATTAATAGTTTTTCCCATCATTAATTGCTTTTAGCCAATCATACCGAATGATTCTTGAAAAATACTACCCAATCGTGTTGTTTACTCTAAATCCCTAGCTTATGATTAAAAAAAAAAAAACTAACTCCTATTTTAAGAGTGGACACCATAAATTTAAATTCTATTGTATGTTTATATCTATATAAATAAATAAATAAAAATTTATGCTCCACTTAAAAAAAAAAAAAAAGGAATTACATGTTATAAAATAAATAAATAAATTCAAGTAATTTCTATGCTTGAAGGTTCTTTTACTTTTTGGCATGAAGTAATTTCTATACAAGTGGTGGAGTGCATTTTTTTTTGGCCAAACTTAACTGAATGATTGTTGGCCAATGAAGTCTATCATATACGTGTAACGTGTCGGATACTCTAATCCAACAACTCAAGGTCCTGCATCCATAATAAATGAACTGCATTATTAGCTTTGACCAAAAATAAAAAAAGAACTGCATTATTAGCCATCTTTTTAAAATTGTGCTTTCTCAAAAGCTGATGGTTTTAAAAAGTGTTTAATGAAATTGGACTTTTCAAAATGCAAAGTATTTGATGATTTTAAAAAGTGTTTAATGATATTGAGTTTTTTTTTTTTTTTTTTAAACAAAATATTTGGTAAAAACTGTTAAAAGACTATGCTTTTGAAAAAAGTGAAGGTAAGTTTAGGTATCAATTATATATATATATATATATATATGACTTTTTCATGCTTATGATGATTCACTTTCTTAATAATAATAGTATTATTATTATTATTATTATTATTATTATAGTTTTTGACTTAGTTATTATTTTTATTAGTGTCATAATTATTTTCTCTTATTATTAGCAACTTCTTATCAATAGTAATTATTTATTTATTTTTTCATTATCATGAACCACAAAATGATAACCAAAAAAAATAAATCAAATACTTGCCAATAATTCAAGTTTAAATTATACTACATGATAATTTTTTTTTTTTAAAAATAGTGTTATTAGATTAGGGAATTCATTCTTCTTCTCAAAAAAAAAAAAAATTAGGGAATTAATAATTACACATTCATTTACCATTATCAATTATCAATTTATAACTATATAAGCAAATTTGTGTTATCAAATTTGAATATAAGATAAAATAGAATAATTTAATATAAAATAAATTAAAAAAAAAGTATAAGTTCTTTTTTAATATATAACAAACAGTACAGGAAGTTAAGTTACTGAATATATATATATATAGATTTGACGTTAAAGAATAGGAAACCTTTATTATTCTTAAGGAATAAATTACAAATATTGAAGCTTGTGTTGCAGTTTTAATAACATAGCAGCAACTTCGTCCCCATGTCATATAACTTAAGGGTAAAATTGGGATTTGGAAATAAAACTAAGGGTACTTCGGGATAATAACAGCTTCACTCAATTTCTTATTTCTTTTTTGTATCGGACTCAGCTGGTCCGATACCCAAACGTGCCTTCCGGGATATAAAGCACTTTCCAAAAACTTGCCAAACGCAATAACGCCAACGACTTTGATTGACTTGGAAATTGGAATGGAAGCACAATAAAATATAAATACTCATCCCCATCCCAAGCCTCCATCTTAACATCAGATATATTTTTATTCAGCCAAAAAATTCAGATATATTTTCAGTCTTTCAAAATCAAAATGGGGTATTTAGCTTGGAAGTATCAAGTTTTGTGTCTACTCCCCTTGCTCTTTCATTTTCCATCTTCTTCTTCCTTGTCTTCAGTCTCACCTTGCTCCGCTCTACTCCATTTTAATCACTCTCTTTCTCTTCATAGAGATGCTTCTCCTCCTCTTGATGCACCTACTTATTCTACTGATCATAGATCTAATATTCATATGGGTGATAATTCTTATCCAAAGACAGCCTCTTGGAAGGAGGATCAGGACTGCTGTACTTGGGATGGCGTCATATGTCACAAAACAACACGCCATGTTATTGGCCTTGACCTCAGTTGCAGTTGGCTCAATGGCTCCATTCATTCCAACAGCACCCTCTTCTTTCTTCCCCATCTCAAGAGGTTGAATCTCGCTGGGAATTTCTTCAATTACTCTCCAATTTCGTCTGAGTTTGCCAACGTTAAGACTTTGACTCATCTTAACCTTTCTAATTCCATGTTTTCTGGCAAAATCCCATACGAAATCTCTCATTTGTCTTCGTTGGTTTCACTTGATCTTTCTTACAACGATTGGCTATTAATTGAAACGCCAGTATGGAAAAGTGTCATTCATAACCTTACTCAGTTAAGGGAACTTCTTTTGGATTGGTCGAATATGTCCTCAATTAGACCTAATTCTTTGATGAATCTATCCTCCTCTTTCACAACTCTTAGTCTCCATAACTGTTACTTGCAGGGAAAACTCGAAAATAACATCCTCTGCCTTCCCAGTATACAAACCCTTAATCTAGGGCATAATCAAAATCTTGAAGGCACTCTTCCAAAGTCTAATTGGAGCAATAATTCTCTGAAATTCTTAGATCTCTCTAACACAAACTTTTCAGGAGAATTACCTGATTCTATTGGTAATTTGAAGTCCTTGAAGCATTTGCATATCAATGGTTGCAATTTTATAGGCTCAATTCCAACATCACTCAGCAACCTCACACAAATTACTTACTTGTATCTACATGGAAACAATTTTATTGGGTCAATTCCAACATCACTTGAGAACCTTACAAAACTCACTTCTTTGGCTCTGTCATTTAATAGTTTCAGCGGTGAGATTCAATTGTTACTTTAAAATTTTATTAGATTTGGCATACGCATAAACTAACAATTTTTTTAATTATTGGGGAATATTTCAACAGGTATGCTGCCATTGTCACTATTGAACTTGCCGAATCTCTCACATTTATACCTTGGCTATAATCAACTTGTTGGTCCCCTTCCTAATCACGTAAGTGGGCTTTGGAATCTAAATGAACTCTTTTTAAATACAAATTTCCTAAATGGAACACTGCCATCTTGGCTGTTCAGTTTGCCCTCTTTAGTGAACTTAAACATCGCCGATAATCAATTCATTGGTGAGATTGGTGAATTCAAGTCCAATTCATTAGAGTATCTTCAATTGGGTCACAATAAGTTACAAGGCTCTATACCTAGGTCAATATCTAGATTTGTTAACCTTACTCATCTATCTCTCCCATCAAATAACTTGAGTATTATGTTGGAGTCAGAATTGTTTTCAAATCTCAAAAATCTCGAGTTTCTTGATTTTTCAAATAACTTAGTTAGCATCAACAATAATGTCTCCTATACCCTACCCAATCTTTACGATTTGAACTTGTCTTCTTGCAACATTAGTGAATTCCCAATTTTCTTAAGAACAACCACAAATTTAGAATCCTTAGACCTTTCTAAGAATAGAATTTATGGTCAAGTTCCAAGATGGTTGGGGAAGGTGGGGAGGGATTTATTAAGTTTTCTTGATCTTTCTCACAACTTTTTGACAAGTATAGAAAAGATTCCTTGGAAGAACTTACAATTTGTTGATCTTCGTGCCAACTTACTTCAAGGACCATTTCCAACACTAAATGTTCTTTACCTTGGATATATCTTTTTCTCCAACAACAAATTAACCGGAGAAATCCCTTCCTTAATTTGCAATGCAAGTTCCCTTGAAGTGTTAGACTTGTCTCATAACAACTTAAGTGGCATGATTTCTAAGTGTTTGGCACACTCTAAATCCCTCACAGTGTTGGATTTGTGAATGAATAGCCTTCATGGTACCATCCCTGCAACATTTTCCAAGAGAAATAATTTTAGGAATATTAACCTTAATGGCAATCAATTGGAAGGGCCATTGCCACGATCTTTGGCAAATTGTAGGAACTTGGAAGTTCTAGATCTTGGAAGTAATAAGATAAACGAAACCTTCCCTTATTGGTTGGAAGGTCTTTCAAATTTGCGTGTTCTTGTCATAAGGTCAAACAAATTTCAGGGTCATATAGGCAATCCTAAGACCAAATCTCCTTTCCCAAATTTGCGAATCCTAGACATCTCTAACAATGAGTTTAATGGTCCTTTGCCAAGAAAATATTTCAAATATTTGAAAGCCATGACAAATGTGGATGAAGGAAAAGTTGCGTTGAAATATATGGGAGACGGGTATTATCATGATTCTTTGAATGTGATGATGAAAGGGTTGTATATTGAGTTGGTGAGAATCCAAACTGTCTTCACGACCATTGATTTTTCAAACAATAGTTTCAAAGGAGAGATGCCAAAGATTATTGGGAGGCTAAAATCACTCAAGGGGCTCAACTTTTCTCACAAAAACCTTACAGGTTATATTCCATCATCATTTGGAAATTTGCACAATCTTGAATGGTTAGACCTCTCTTTCAACAAGCTTACCGGGGAGATTCCTAGGCAATTGGCAGATCTACCATGGCTTGAAGTTTTAAAGCTGTCGCATAACCAACTTACAGGACTCATACCTTCAAGAAAGCAATTCAATACATTTGATAATAATTCGTACACTGAAAACTTGGGATTATGTGGATTTCCGTTGTCAAGAATGTGCAACAGCCATGAGGCAAAAAAACCACCACCATTGACCTCACAACAAAAAGACAATTTAGAGCCTGAAAATGGGTTTGGTTGGCAAGCTGTATCGATGGGTTATGGATGTGGAGTGCTATTTGGAACGTTGATGGGATATCTTATGTTTAAAATCGGAAAACCAAAGTGGATTGTGAGGATGGTCAAGTTAGAGGAACATATCATGCTTAGAAGGTTGAAGAAGAATGCCCAAAGACATGGTGGAAAAAAATAACTAGTCAAAACAATTTGTGGGTGGCTTTGCTGGAGTTTTACAAGAAGTTTTATGGTCCCTATAGACACAGGACACCATTCTTTTCCAAGGTACACCGCCCTCTTTAGTTACATCTTTCAGTGCCTTTGTCACTTTCTTCCCTCTTTTTCTCTAAATTCAATGGCTCATTCAAAGGGAAATCTAAATGCTGGGCTTTGTAATTATTATTTATAAAATAAGTGTTCGATATATTTTTTTTAATGCAGCTGTTTAGCATTGTTGCTGTTGAAGTAATTGGTAAGCCCGAGTTCTCTTTCAACTTTGCAATTTCGTGTTCTGTTTTTATAATATTTGTTTTTTATTGATCTGATTTGTTTGCTCAGTAAGGTTCAAGGTTGTTGCCTCCGATATTTTGAAACCTATCAATAACTTGTGCTCTTGAACAGATCAAGACCTCTACGGCTAACACTAAGGTCCTATTTCTCTCTTGATTTTTATGGTTGGGTCCTGTACCATATCTTTATATTTTTCAAATTTTGTTTTTGTTTTTTGCGTCCATTTTTTGATTCTTTGGTGAATCATTTCTTAATGTTTAACATTTTTTATCTATGTTGAATGTGAATATTGTGACTTTTTGATTGGAAAAGGAAAAGTGAGAAATCAACTTGGTTGAAGATTCATAATGATATTGAGATTGTATTGCGATATATTACCATGTTAAATTACCAATTCTCCAAAAGCTTAAGCTATTAGAAAATGGTCAATTTAATCATTTAACCATATTCTAACAAGTATCATTTCTCAAAGAGGCTATGACAGTTAAGTCATGGTGTCTAATAAAATTCCTAGTCTATACCTGGTACCAAGTGTCAAGTCTGAAGAGACATTAAGGCCTGGATTAAGGTTGCAATGAGAATTTTTTGTTAGTGAATAGTCATGTTGTAGGGGGGGGGGGGGGGGGGGGGGGGAATTTCTTTGATTTTGATCATAGGTGTAATTGAGGGTTTTAGTTTGTTTCTTTGTAAGGTTAGTTGCAGCTTCTATCTAGTTTGCTGCTTGGTCTATTTTTGTTGTTAGATGTTGCAGCTATTAGCCGCTGGAGTTTGCCATTTATATGGTTTGTTTCTTTGATATATTCATTCATTCATAAAAATAAATAAACCAATAAATAAGAGGTTACAGTTATATATAATTTTCCTTGAGGACTTCTAGTATATTTGCTCTCTTAGTTTTTACATTGCCAAACAGTCTACAACGAAAGTGCGCATTCAAACTTGAATTCCCTTGCAGCCAAAACCTAATGTTCTAACTAAATTAACTCTTTTTATTGGTAAAATTGCTCTTGTGGTTATAGTTTTTTCCATTTACTGTGTTCTTTTTTGTGGTTTTATTATTGAGAAGTTCTAGATTTGGATAAAAAGCATAAGAAAATGAAACTTTTGAGGAATGTTCGGCAACAGTTGAGGTTCATATCCTATACGAGTTAAAAGTCAAAGGTGATTGAAATTTCAACAGTAGCAGTGCAATCCCTTTTCCCTTTTTTTTTTCAATTTCTATATTTGCATTTTTATTTAATGTATCTTACTGTTAAGATATTAAAATTAATGATAAAGAAATTTAGGTGTTTCAAGTTCAACTCTCAAAGATCAAAATAATATAGATCTATCCAGGAATGTTGAATCACGTAATGCACAATGTGGTAAAATCTTGAAAGGTCCAATTGGTCTAAAGGTTTAGTTTTGTTATTTCTTTTTACATTTTAGGTTTAGCTTTAGTGATCATTATTCTAGTGAGTATTCTTGCCTATAGGTTGGCCAAGTTTGGGATTTAATGATGCATTTGATTTGGGTTCATCTTCAATGACCCTTACCTTTGTCAACAATGATTCCGACTCCAGTCTGTATCCATCATCAAAGAAAATTAGAACATATTAATCAAACTTCAAAGAAATATGCCTCCATCTGAAAACAACCTTGATGCCAAGCTAGGCTGCCTTCTTTAGTTACATCTTTTCATGTCTCTGCCACTTTCTTCTCTCTTTCTCAAAATTTTAAGGCTCATTCATATGTAAATCAAGCTACTAGGCTTTGTAATTATTATTTATAAAATACTATACATATTTGTTATGTATGCTGAATCTGAATAGTATTACTTTTCAAAAAAAAAAAAAAAAAACCTTGAGTTCAACTTTAATGAAGATTCAAGATGATATTGCAGTTATATATAGAAGTTACTAGTTAGGTGAGATGTAAGTCAGCTTGAAGGTATAGACTTGATTACTTTTCTTACCCTTTTTTTTTTCATCTTCAAATTTTGATATATGAATGTGGAGTGAAGGTGAAGATAGTATCAATGTAATCGTCTATAGTGAAAGATTTCTTGATTTCATTTAATTATTAATTATTAATATTATTATTAGTAGTAGTAGTAGTAGATATTGACTCTTCTTCCTTTTTAGCAACGGTTGGTATGTAATTGTTTAATATCCTTCAATATTTGATTTCATTTGGTGCAATTCTATTTCCCCTTCTACTTAAAGAATAATAAATAATCTACTTAAAGAATAATAAATAATGCATTGACCCATGTTGTGAGTAGAAGAAGGTATTGAGATTAGTCATATTTAGAAGAATCGACATAACATTGCAGTTCTATTGAAAATAAGCCGAGGAGTAAATAAGAACTGTATCTCCTGAAATGAAGTGGTAGAAAGTGATCTGACTTTCCACTAAAAACCGGTCATTTAAATGGGGCTATCATGGTGATGTTTTGTGTGTCTTCTTTAGGAGCTTCCTTGAGAGTAGGACCACTTGTTCTTTGAGTAACCTCCCTCAAAGAGACTATGGGAGCTAGTTAAGTCATGATGTTCAATAAAATCCCAAGTATAAAGCTTGTGTTAAGTGATTCTAAGTGTGGGGTATGGATAGGTTGAAGGGTAAAAGTTTTGAAAGCACCATATGCAAACTTACTTGGTCTATGGTGGTTTATTATATTTGGCTTCAAAGAAATGCTCTTATATGTAGTGGCAATGTAAAGTCTGAGGAGGCTATCCTACTTTTGATTAGAAGAAAGATTAAGGCCTAGGTTGAGTTTTTAATGAGAATGAAAAATTTGTTAGTGAATAATCTTATGTTGTAATTCTTTGGAAGAGAGGGAGGGGGGGTGAAATTTCACTATCTTGTATGATAGCCGTAATTGAGGAGTGATAGTTTGATTATTTGTAAGTTTGGTTTCAATTGCTATTTAGTTTGCTGCTTGCTCTGTTTGTGTAGTTTGTTTACTTTAAAAATTCATTCATTCACAAGGGGAAAAAAGGTTATGCTTATCTTTGATTCTCCTTGACCTTTTTTCTTACTTATTTTCGACATCACGAAACAAACCACAAAGATAGCATGCATTCAAACCTAAATTCCCTCACTGCCAAACCTTAGCTGAATTCAAACCAACATTTGTTTGGCAAAACAAACAACACTTTTGGTCCTCTAACAATGGGGGTGGTTCTAGTTTGATCCCTACACATTCTATTGTGTCAATTTTGTTTCTCAACCAACAAAATCAAGTCAACATTTAAGGATACAATTGATTTGATTTTGAAAGTTGAAGGATGAAATTGACACAATTAATAGTTGAGGGACCCTGATTTTAATATTTGAAGGACAAAAGTGACACAATCAAATGTATAGGGACAAAATTGGCCCACACTTTTTATTGATCACATTGCTCCTATAATTACTATTTTTTGCTATTTACTATCTTTTCATTTTTGGTTTTACTATTGAGAACTTCTAGATTTGGACAGAAAGTGCAAAACAATTCAACTCTTGACCTTGAGAAATGTCCTGCAATAATCAAGGTTCAGATCCTTTATGAGTTTAAAGACAAAGGTGATTGAGATTTCTATATGCTTTGCATTTTTATCTTCTTTTTTGTGTCAATTTTATAGTTGTTTTTATATGGTTATGATATTAAATTCAATGATGAAACAATTTATTTATTTCAGGTTCAACTCTTAGAGACCTTAATGCAATAGCTGTATCAAGGCAGGTTGAATCATGTAATGCTCAGAATGTTAAAATCTAAGGTCCTGTTAATCTAAAGGTTTCGCTTTGTTGTTTCATTTTTCTTTTTAGGTTGTTTGAAGGGTTCATTGCAGTTTAAAATGTAGAGGCAATAGCATAGAGATCTTGTTTTGTGGATCTTCTGCTTTCCACATTAATTTCTTTGTTCTCCAAAATCTGGGTTGACGTGACGTTTTATATTAGCCAAACTTTTTGACTCAAATACCATATTTCATGAAAAGCCCAAGCCCAGATACATAGCCTAAGCTATTGATACATTGTTCATCTCCTTTCAAAGTAATGATTTGCGATCTCACTGTAGTGATCAGATAAATGCAAAAGATTAAGAGATTTCAGTTTAGTCTTTTGGACTTCAGTGCAGTCACTTTTTCCCATATTCTTTCTATCAATTATATATTGCAAAAAATTGTGATATCATTGTTGCACTCCCTTTTCCAACTTATTGGACTCTTACACTATAAATTTATTTTGTTTCTCAAATCAAAAGAGTTTCTCCCATTAGTGTTTGCTTTGCATGTTCTAAAACCTGTAATTTTATATATTCCCATTTCCCAAATCCAAATTTGATCTATGTTTCATTTCTTCTTGGCAAAACTCAAGGTATTTTTTGCTTTTTATTGTCCTTTTTATTCTGAAAATAGTTCTGTTGTTTTAATTGAATATCAAATAAGTATTTGCTACATAAGAAGCTGCTTATATAATCTCTAAAAAACCACCCCCCCCCCCCTTCTCCCTCCTATAAATTTTGATTTTTGTTACATTCATGCAAAGTGTTTAATACCTGAGGGTTTTTTTTTTCTTTTTATTACAATTTGATATTGATAGCATACCTTCTATTTCATCTTGCCAGCCCCTAATAGAAATTTCAATTTTATGAGGTTTGAATCAAAATGGAATCATTTTAATTTGTTGTAGAGAAGATGCAATGAATGATAGAACGATATTACCCTAACCCTCAAGTTAATTAAGCTTTACTCTACTTTATTGCATTTGAGCCATTTGCACAGCAATGTGCTCTTAGGAACCATTTGTGGTGTGTGATAATGAAAGTAGTGAAAACAAAATACATGGATTTTGATGGGAAGGAAGCACTTAATCGTTCAGGCATCCAACAACTAAACTATGGTTCTTCTTTAGGTAATAGAATGATGAAAATTACCCTTAGCTAAATATACACTTCTACAAATCATGAATTTGAGAATCCGCTTGATGCTTTTATTAGTGTTCTTTGATTCAATGTTTTTGTGTTGCTCACAATTTGGATGTTATGGAATCAATGATTCACTTATTTGGTGTTAGTACTATTTTTAGTTATGAAAGAAAAGAAAAATGTTGATGGGTTTTGAATCTTTTGTGTAGAAATAGTATGTTATTTATAGTTTTCAATGTGACTAATATCAATTTAGTACACAAACATGAAGGTGCAAATGAAAGTGCTTGGTGCTCTTTTTTAAAGCTCTCTGATTTATTATTTTTCTACTGCTTAGGGCTTACTATGTCGATGTTAAGGACTTTGATGACAAACTTATTTTGTGTTGATACTATTGTTTTAGTTTTGGGAAAAATTTGATGGGTTTTCTATGTGTGTTTGCAGTTCACAGAGGGATATCGCTCTGCTAGATGTGAATGGTGATGTTGAGCTACCTATCTTTGAGTTCTGGAAATCTTCCCTCAAGTTATGATCTGGAATTCGGTGATGATTAAGAAGTTTGGTATCAGGACTAGGTACCTTAGTATCAAACATGGTGGAAATTTTGGGTCTAAAGGAAAGAGGAAACATCTTGAATGTGTCAAAGGCTAATAGCACACATGTTGATTAGTTTGGGGTTTGATAGTGCCACAGAAGTGAAAGTCTTCTCATTTACTAAGATGTCATGCGTGTAAAGTTGATTGGATATTGAAAGTTTTTGCAAAATGCTTATAGTTACAAAAATTTGTGTTCAACTACGAAACTACTTAAGATGTTCCTTAAAACTTTGGGATATTGGTAAATATTGAAAGTTCAAAAACGTGTAAAAACACCTTTGAACGTTTAGACCCCCAACGAACAACTTAACCAATTCAAGCAATATGTCAAACAACAAGTGTGCGGAAACTTAACATATGCTATAATATGAAATTGGTTAAAAACTATCTAAGCCATAACAAAATAAAATCCACAGCAGATAATAAAAGGCAAAGATAGAGAGGAAGGAAGATGCAAACACAAAGACAACACGCGATGTGTTATCGAAGAGGAAACCGAAGCCCTCGGCGTAAAACCTCTCTGCCGCCCTCCAAGCGGTCAATAATCCACTAGAAAATGTAGTTGGGATACAAGGACAGCAATAGACCCTCCAAGCCTAATCTACCCAGTGCACCTAAGCCCTCCAAGCTTCTTGCTCCAACGAGATTGCGCCGAACCTTTTTCTTTTCTAGCTTCCCGGATTCCGCTACTAGACCATAGCATCAACCAATGAAGATTGGTTCCTTCCTAACTGCTTCCCAGAAATCCAAACAACTGTCTCACAGTGATGATGATGGTGAGAACCAGGTCTGGTATAATGCCTCTCAAGGATTTGACAATGGAGAGGAAGAGAGTTGGAGAATTTGGAGAGACTCTAAGGTATAGATTGTGGGTGAATCAATCTTGTTTTTCTTTAGGGTTTCTCTCTCAAAATTCTCTCTGGAAGCTCTCTCTCAATCGTGGGTAAAAGGGGTATTTATACTGGAGTGGGAGAGGAATGTGTAACGTCAGGTTTTACAAAACAGGGGTGGCTCGCGGCTTGACCTCGCGGCTTGACCAAGTCGCGAGATCCAGTCGCGAGATAACCGTATGGCCAGTTGTCCTGTTTTGTCCTGTAGTGCTCCAGCTGGCATGACTGTTCACCTTCCAGCATGCTTGGCACGTGTGCTGCTTCTGGCGGCTTGCAGCCGCGAGTCACCCGCGAGTCCCAACCGCGAGTCTCTGTTTTCTTGCACACTCTTGAGCAAACTTCACTCTATCTCACTCACTACCCTTACATCAAACCCACCTAAATACAGGGTTACTAAATGCTGAATTACAAGCAAATTTGGCACGGAATAAAGCCAATTAGATGGTTGAATAAATTCAACCTTACAATCTCCCCCTTTGGCTATTCCGTGACAAAACCCTAAAACAGACTCTAGACTTAACATGTGAGTTGGGAACAGTTGAACAAAACTCACTCACACCTAACTCTAGAAACTGTGAAGCACTTGAATCATATGAACATAATACTCCTGAAACACAACAATACACCATGATCATTGTAAGTAGAAAATTATAAAATGCATATGAAACAGGCAAAAAGTGATCAAGCGAAGATGGAGTTAAGAAACAAACCATGGCTTGATCAACCAAGTGAACACCACAAGGTAGTGATCACAGTGCTCATTCACACTTGGAATGAACACAAGGACATACAAGTTAACAAGCACAAGGCAAGACACTTGTATGTTCAACACTCAACCAATGCATAACACACAAGGTATATGCATCTAGGAACAATCCTACAAGGGCACAAGAGTGACAGTACATAAACCAAAATGCAGAACATTTAGATCACAGTACTGATTTCAACATAGCATAAAGGCTGCAATTAGCAAGGTACATACCATAAAGCCTACAAACTATGCATAAAACATAAACCCTAAAAGCTTACAAAAGCACATGGGTACAAACTACAAAACATCCTGAATAACATCATCAAAATATGTTAAAGTTTAAACCAAGAGTATAGGTTAAGAGTTAGAAACAACTATACACCAAAACACAGTGTATCAAACCCATAAAAGACAAGTTTAGAGAATAAGACTTAAAACAAAAGTATGGCAAAAGTATGTGAGAACTCCCCCTATCACTATGCACACTTATGCTCACTTCCCTTTGAACTTTTTCCCCCTTACTGAATGCTCTCCCCCTTTTTGGCACGAATAGCTAAAGGCTCTCGTCCAACCTTTGTTGAATAGCATCTAGCTGATTCTCCATAGTCTCAAGACGCATTTGTACATGGTTGTTTGTGGAGTAGAGAAGTGCCACAAGCTCATCAATGCGTTTCTGAATATGCTCAAGTACACTGCTAACTCTATCAGTATGAGGAGCAGTCTGTGCTTGCGGAATACTAGCCGGTGAAGCTTCAGGAACAGCACGTGAAGTAGATGTGGTATGTGCAGGTGTTTCTGAGTCAGGGGCA
Organism: Quercus tomentella; assembly: GCA_028535165.1. Classification (NCBI taxonomy): domain Eukaryota; kingdom Viridiplantae; phylum Streptophyta; class Magnoliopsida; order Fagales; family Fagaceae; genus Quercus; species Quercus tomentella. Next base: position 42,541,858 of record JAPQVY010000012.1, on the reverse strand, counting down.
GATGGAGTGACCGGAGAGATGTGAGCACTCCTTGGTGTGTTAGAGGAGTGACTTCTGCTAACTTGAAGAGTGAACATGGAAATAGGACGCTGACGGGACAACATCTTTCCATCTGCAGGGGGAATAATGCCTTCACGAAGAATGAGCTTCATGATGAGACTGCAAAATGGGATGATTCCTCGAGCTGCAGTTCGACAGGCGGTCTTCCTCAAGGTGTAGTAGATGTGAGCACATATATCAATGGGGGCTCCAGTAATAAGATCACAAAGGAATAGAGCTCTCCCAAGATTGATGAATGTAGTGTTGGACAGTGGGTAGAGATTGGTGAACATGATCAACTTCAGTGTGGTCAGCTCTGGTGCAAACTTTGCAGTGCTGATGGATGTTCCTGCACTGGATACTTCATGATCGGATCCTAGGATTTGTAGGATTTCTCCAACTTCTGGAGTTCGTTCATCGTAAGGAGTTATATTCACATTCTGCGGTCTGGTGATGCCGAGAAGATCTGCAATGGAGTCTGGGGAAACACTAAACTGCGTTCCTCTGACCCAGAAAATGAGTTGAGGTCCAAGATCAGTTGCATTGGAGAAGCATTCTTTGACCAGCTCATCCATTGGATCATCAAAGTTCCCGAACAGGTTTGCCCAATCTCGTTTCTCAAAGATTCGAGGGATGAAAGTGGTCCCTAAGGTGTTAAACTCTACCACCCGTTCCACTATAGTGGTTGACTTGTCAAACACGTTTGAGTAGACGTGAGAGTTAAACGGAAGTCTGAATCTATCCTCATTGGGATCTTGAGATGCTTGAGATGATAGTCGAGTCCTTTTAGCAACTGGTGTTGCTGGTTCGTCAGCAACAACGCCTTTACCCCTGGAAGATCGACGAGACATCTGCAAGATAACAGGCCCACAGCAAAGAACCAACAGCAGTACCACACAAGATAAATGTCAACAAGATTCAGTGAAAAAAAATCCAACACATAAAATACAAACTGAAGATAGTGTAGACCCAACCAAACTTCCAATCAAAACAAAGGAGCACAAAATGACAGGTGCAGCAAAATGATGACAAAGCACAAAGCCATAGAGAGACAAAACAACTGACAAAACTGTCAATTAGACAGGTTACCATGACCATGATATGCAAACAGATACAGCATTCGAACATTGAGAACTGATAACATAAAAACACTCCACAAGAGATATGAACAATGGATAATATTTCAGCAAGAAGAAACAAATCATCTATACAAGGCCACATGGTTGAGAGACACACATTATGATATCATAAAAACTTAGTAACCAATACCGAAATCCAACATCAATACTCAAGCAAGAGAAATGAGTAAATCAAATAAACACCAAACCCATGTAAGAAACGATTGTCAGACTCAACAATAGGCAAATATCAGAGCAATGAAAAACACATTGTGACCGTTCAACATCAAAACAGATGAGAGCAATATCAAGCAAGACACGCCAAACCCATTACACAAAGAGAGAAGAATTTCGAACACAATATCAATCCAAACAGTAACAAAAATATGCAGGAAAAGGGATAAATGAGATTGAGAAAGTAAAACCCATACCTTTTCTTGATGATTTGGATAAGAAATGAAGCACCAATGAGGTTTGAAAATGGATTCACTGAGTGTTTGGAGTGTTTGGAAAGGAGATATTTTAGAGAGAAAATGAACAGTTACAAAAGTTCGAGGGAAAACTGAAAAAGATTTAAAAACTGCTCCTGTTTCTGCCAAACACGCGATTTTCGCGACTTGATTAAGTCGCCACACAGTCGCCAGTTCAAGCCGCCAAAACACTTAAGGACAAAAGTTTGAAAAATTTTTCTAAGTGTTTTTCGCGACTGGAAGGTCTACCCGCGAATGAGTCGCGAGCTGAGCCGCGAAAATCTCTGAATAACCTCGCGACTGGACCTTTCACTCACGAACAAGTCGCCAAAAACGACCAGCGAAGATGCGACTGAGGCTCGCGACTTGACATACCCGCGACTGAGCCGCCAAAACAGGGCAAAACTGGATTTTTGAAATTTTCAGATTTTTCAACCAAAATACTTTCCAAAAACACCTAAAACACTCAAAAATCTTTTTGTGCTTGATTTAACAAAGATTGAGCATGTGAAAACACATTTTATCAAGTACAATCACACAAATGAATATGGCATTTATTGAACATAAACTTGTGTGTTGTGTGTGGATATCAACAATGAGATAGTCCTTAGTCTAATGTGAAGCTTCAATGATCAATTCAACCAAGACATACACAATTAGCACTAGATCATGTGACCCATCTCAATTATAGAAGTATGTATATATGACCTCCCACAAAAACTTGATAACATGACTTGGAGCTTTACATTTGACTTCACTATTAATCAACATTTGATCTTTTTGATCTTTTGAGGCAATCACCTCTCATTGTGAGAGTGATAGTTGACATTTCCTTTTGATGAACAAGCCTTTGGCTTTTTGAATAAACATTTCTCTTTAATTTTTGGTCGCTTTCCCTTTTTCCTAGTCGAATACTAGTATGTGCGACAGGCTTTTGCAGCTCAATATCTCTTTTCATTTGGAGATTTACATTTGGTGAGCTCTTTTTAGCAAAAACAAAAATAAAGAGTGGGAAGATATATAGACACAAGTCTATGCAAGTCTCAAGATCAACAAAACCATTCACTAATCATTCATGACAAGTTTGAAGATCTATTTACAACAATCACAAAGATTTCAAAATTTCTCCCACATAGATATGAGTGCATGAAGACAAGCAATGCTCGAAAATGCACAAAGCCATTAGCACAAAGGTACAAGGCAAAACAAGTTTTGAGACAAAAACTCAACAAAGTCAATCAAGCTTTTTGATTTTCTAATTTTTTATGTGATTTTTGGATTTTTGACACACGAAGCAAAAAGATTGATAAGACAAAAGAAATATGCACAAGAAGACAAGCAAACATCCAATAGCAAAAGACAGCAAGTAAAACAAACAAACATTGTCACAAAGCATAGGAAGTATTAATGCATGGACATGTTCTAATGCTTATGCATGAGTACCCTTTTTCACCCACACGTCACTTGCGTTTGGGGTGATTTCCTTATAGGATTGGGTACGGGAGTTAGGGCTTTCAAACCTTCGTGAGAAGCTTTCCAAGCAGTTGGTGAATGCACCAATCATCTTCATCACGTTCATCATTCCGGGATCACCATTCTGATCTCTAGATTGATCACCTGCCCAAATTCTTCTATCATTTCTAGGTCCTCCTGACCTTTGAGGAGTTGCACTGTTCTTTACTCTCAGCTTTTGGCAATTTGGTCGAGTATGCCCTTGAAGTCTGCAATAATGACACACATAAGTCACTCTAGGACCTCTTTGTGGTCGTGGACGTGACTTGGCACGAGATTCAGACCTGCTCACAGATTGACTACGGGAATTCAGCATCCGTTGGTTCACCACATTCTTCTTCTCCTCCATCTTGAGTTTCTCATCAGTAAGGTCAGCTACAACTGGATCTTTAGCCTTAACAAACTTCACTTCTTTAGTGACATTTCCAGATGAGCTACTTCCTCCGGTATATCCCAATCCGGATTTGTCTGAAAAGCTCTTTTGAGATGAGATAACATCATCTAGCTTCTTGGTGGTGACCCTCTCTACTTTAGCATTTGCTTGCACAACCACATTCTCAAGAAATCTTACTTTTGTGTAAGCTTCGGACAACTCACCATTCAAAGTTTCTATCTCGCATTTGGCCTCCCTATATCGGATTAGGAGACTTTTGTAGTCCTCCTCTGCCTTCTTCATTTTTCTCACAGCAGCCTTGGCCACCCTTGTGTACTCACCCGACTTTTCCAAGAGTGAGTTATAATTCTCTTGAAGATTTGTTGTGCTTTCATCTTGTTCAGCATCTGATTCTTCAACAATTCCTAGTGATTCATCATCACTATGTTCTCCAAGGTCTTTTACAAGCAGATTCAACTCCTCTGAAGACTCAACGTGAGTAATGGTCATAAAAGCTGAATAGTTCCCCTCTCCATCACAGCTTTCTTCTGATTCTGAGTCGGATGAATCCGAGTCACTTAATGTCGTGGCATACACCTTGCCTTTCGATTTCAAATAATTCGGACATTTTTTCTTAAAGTGTCCATGCCCGTTGCATTCGAAGCAAGTGATACCTTGTGTAGGTTGGGATTCTTTACCATCTCTCTTTTTGATTTCCCTTTTCTCCCTTCCAGAACTTTGGAATTTTCCTTTATCACCAAATTTTCCATTATTCTTGAACTTCAAGAACTTTCGGAAATTTTTTACAAGGTATGCAACATCTTTATCAACCACATCGTCTTCCGATGAGTCATGGACTTCTACCTTCTCATTAATGGTCTTAAGAGCAAGGGATTTACTCTTCCGTTGATTGGGCAGCGACATTTCATAAGTCTGAAGAGAACCGACCAGCTCTTGGACTTTGATGTCATCTAGGTCCTTGCTCTCTTCAATCGCTGTCACTTTAGCACGAAAACTTTCCGGCAATGATCGAAGGATCTTCCTTACGATTTTAGAATCCTCCGTTTTCTCCCCCAAGTTGAACTTACTGACAACCACCTCATTTAGCTTCCCATAGAAAGAGTCAAAAGACTCATCCTCACTCATTTTGAGCTCCTCAAACCGGGTGGTCAGCATTTGTAACTTGGTGTCCTTCACTTTCTTCGTGCCTTCATAGGTAGTTTCCAATATCTCCCATGCTTCTTTGGCAACGGTGATGTGAGAAATCCTGTGAAATTCATCTGGAGACACACCACAGAAAATAGCATTTAAAGCTTTACTGTTAGCATTAGATGCAGCGAGTGCTGCCTTATCCCATGTGGATTTGGCTGCCTCAGGTCTAGTCCAACCACTCTCAACTGCATCCCAAACAGATTCATCAATGGAGCACAGAAATGCTCTCATGCGAACCTTCCAAAAAGCATAATTACTACCATCAAAATATGGAGGTGCATTTAGGGATTGAGACCTATCCATCTCAAAAGGGAGTCAAGGATCACACAATGGTAATGAAACCAATAACAGTGTACCCGCTCTGATACCAATTGAAAGTTCAAAAACGTGTAAAAACACCTTTGAACGTTTAGACCCCCAACTTACAACTTAACCAATTCAAGCAATATGTCAAACAACAAGTGTGCGGAAACTTAACATATGCTATAATATGAAATTGGTTAAAAACTATCTAAGCCATAACAAAATAAAATCCACAGCAGATAATAAAAAGGCAAAGATAGAGAGGAAGGAAGATGCAAACACAAAGACAACACGCAATGTGTTATCGAAGAGGAAACCGAAGCCCTCGGCGTAAAACCTCTCCGCCGCCCTCCAAGCGGTCAATAATCCACTAGAAAATGTAGTTGGGATACAAGGACAGCAATAGACCCTCCAAGCCTAATCTACCCAGTGCACCTAAGCCCTCCAAGCTTCTTGCTCCAACGAGGTTACGCCGAACCTTTTTCTTTTCTAGCTTCCCGGATTCCGCTACTAGACCATAGCATCAACCAATGAAGATTGGTTCCTTCCTAACTGCTTCCCAGAAATCCAAACAACTGTCTCACAGTGATGATGATGGTGAGAACCAGGTCTGGTATAATGCCTCTCAAGGATTTGACAATGGAGAGGAAGAGAGTTGGGGAATTTGGAGAGACTCTAAGGTATAGATTGTGGGTGAATCAATCTTGTTTTTCTTTAGGGTTTCTCTCTCAAAATTCTCTCTGGAAGCTCTCTCTCAATCGTGGGTAAAAGGGGTATTTATACTGGAGTGAGAGAGGAATGTGAAACGTCAGGTTTTACAAAACAGGGGTGGCTCGCGGCTTGACCTCGCGGCTTGACCAAGTCGCGAGATCCAGTCGCGAGATAACCGTATGGCCAGTTGTCCTGTTTTGTCCTGTAGTGCTCCAGCTGGCATGACTGTTCACCTTCCAGCATGCTTGGCACGTGTGCTGCTTCTGGCGGCTTGCAGCCGCGAGTCACCCGCGAGTCCCAGCCGCGAGTCTCTGTTTTCTTGCACACTCTTGAGCAAACTTCACTCTATCTCACTCACTACCCTTACATCAAACCCACCTAAATACAGGGTTACTAAATGCTGAATTACAAGCAAATTTGGCACGGAATAAAGCCAATTAGATGGTTGAATAAATTCAACCTTACAAATATGTAACTTCTTTTACATTATGCTTCAAAAATTATTCAACTACATGGGACGCTGATCCAATGTGGCTATTTCACTGAAATTGCCACTTTTCCAACTTCTTTGACGTGGTGCATTATGTTATAGAAGAGGGAAAAAATCTTGGACTTTTTGCTGGGTTAACCTGGACTATTTGGTATCGTAGAAACCAAATAAGAGCCACAAAGACTTCCCTCAATATTAGGTCCTTCCCCAAGCTCTACAAGCTCTCCAAGAATTTTATAAGGTCTCTCCTTGTAATTCGGCCTGACCTTCCCCTGCATAGAATTCAGTGGCGGAGCCACGTTGGGGCCGAAGGGGGCCTCGGCCCCCCCAAATTTTTTATAAAAAAATTAGTAGATATATTTATAAATATTGATCCCAGCAAGTTTGTCCCTCTTAAAGAAAATATATGCTTTTGGCCCCCTCATTCCCGGCTAAAATTTTGTATATATGTATAATTAGTATTTATTGTATTTTAAAAGAAAGTATAAGATAACATTTTACCTTAATTAAATAGGTTTACAATCCTATTAAACATAATTGTATACATCATTAAAAGGAAATCAAAAACTAAAAAAAAAAGTAATTTTTGCTTTAAAGTAATTTTTGCTTACTTTGGAGTTTGGAGTTAATGGCAGAGGGTTTCTTCTTCATCCTCAAAATATTAGAGCACAATCACAGATGGCACCACCAAGCTCCGCTGATTTGCATCTTGGATTCTTTCTGGGCAAAAAATTAGAGCACCACCACAGTCACAGAGGGTTTCTTCTTCATCCTCTCTCTCTCTCTCTCTTATTAATCTCCAACATTTAGACGCACTTGTTAGTCAATTTGCTTTGCTTTTTATTTTTTCTTCTTTTCTTTATTTCTTCGTTCAGTCCGCTAGTGGTTTATTTATTCAAATAAGATTTTCTTTATAGATTTGAGATTACAATCTGCTTTAAGTCCTACACGTGGTGGGTTGCACTTCAAGTTGTATTCTAAAGCAAAGTTATCCTCCCCAACCTACACTTCAATTTAGATTACAGTTTGCTACAAGTCCTACACGTGGGACCCCAAGTGTGATTTTTCTTACCTTTGTTATGTGATTTTTCTTACCTTTGTTATTAGTCATTAAATCAATTAATCTATTATATGATATATAAATATAATAAACTATTATTAAAACTGATACAAATATACTTTGTCTAAATTTTTTTTGTTTATATAAAAAGGAAAATTATTGATAATTTTATTTCTAATTCTACTTGACAATTCCCTCTTAAAGAGTATAGATTACAATATTGAATAAAAATATTTAATTTTTTATATTACTGCTTGTTTTTGGCATATTTTGATTACACATAAGTTAATATTATTAAATATTTTTGTCAATCTTACCTCATGAATCGTTTAAATTTAATAAATACAATTTTTGTAGTATGTGTTTATAGTACTATTTTAATTATTATACTTAGCATGAATGATGGATGTGGTAGTATAGATAGGGGAAAATTTTAATCTTCTCATTTTTTTTTTTTTTGGCCCCCCCAAAACAAATTTCTGGCTCTGCCACTGATAGAATTCTCGGGTTAGGTGGTGTCCACCTCCAGTCTCATCTCTGAAGATCAATTTCGATGGTGCTATGTTCAGGGAAACTTTGGAAGTAGGTTTGGGAGTGGTTCTCGAATTCTTATCGGAAAAAGTCACACTTCCCCCTTTAGTAGATGACATTGAAGCTTTGGTGGCTGTCAGAGCTATTTCCTTTGCATTAGATCTTGGTTTTTCATCTATTATCCTTGAGGAAGACTTAGAGACAATTATCAAAGCTTTGCGGAACAACGAGGAATCTTTTGCTTCATATGACCACCTTCTCTCTTCTACAAAATCTTCTATAGATGCCTTCAGTGATATTTCTTATTCTCATATTCGTAGGTTAGGTAACTCTATAGCTTATAACCTAGCTAGACATGCCAGACATGTTAGTGGTTTATATGTGTAGATGGAGGATGTTTCTCCACACCTTTATATTGTACTTATGACTGATTATGGCTAAGTTTTTTAATAATAGTTCGAGGTATTCCTTCTCAAAAATATATATATATATATATATATATATTTAACATTCATATTGGTTGTATATTAAACTTTTGTGTTGTGTGTATGCAAATCAACACTTGGGCACACAATTTATACATGATCAAACTTATAGTTGCATGGCTAGATAGCTTAGTAAATACATGTTGGTGTCAAATGGGGTTTCTCATATAATTAAATTACTTCGCAGCAGAAATGTGTTAGCACTTAGCACCAATTGTGTTTTCAACCAAACCAAACGATTCTTCTATCTTTTCAATTTAAAATAAACATTTGACTTGCAAAACTATTTTTCAAATACAAAATGTACCAATAATGAGAAGCACTATTTCGAAGGGTAGCTTAATTAAATGGAATAATAATTGTGATTGCTAGAGGAGGAGCATGAATTTATAAATTTCTTTTGCCAGTCCAGAATGGAGTAAATTTAAAAGGCTATGATTGTGAATTCATCAAACTTATAACATTTAACCATCCAAACTTGTTGTTTAAGTACAAGAATATTAGGGATTTAATCTTGTAGCTTTCATCCGTCTAGAGGGAGATAAAAAAACATTGAAGTTGTTGAACTTTTTTCCACATTATATTTATATTTATATGTAAATTTTTAATCTGATTATAACTCTTTGTGCTATTAAAATAAACAATAATCAGATTTTCATTAAATATGTATCATTTATAAATATTTTTTGACTAATTTTCTCATGCATCACATGAGTAAGCGACTAGTATTCATGAATGGGAGGGTCAACACAAAATTACCTACTCTACTTTTGAGAATCTTTTAAACTAGATATTCCATTCCAATTAATAGTTACAAAATACATATTTTTTATGTGTGTGTGTGTGTGTGTGTGTGTGGGGGAAGGGGGGGGGGGGCAGCTAGATTCAACTTCAACACGTAAAACCATTACTGGTATATCCACCTCTAAAACTCAAAAAGACATCATAGTTCCATTGATGAGTGGAAGAAAAAGAGGAAACTCCTTTGTTGGTTGGTCAACAAAGTCATCACAATATATAAGAAGAAGGTAAGATCAAGAGGATCTTAAAAAGAGGAGAGATGGTCATCAATGTATGGCCTATAGCTTTATTATTCAATAGAACTTCTCAAAACGATTGAGATGTCAATGATTTCGATTATCATATTCTCTGAAAATTATGTGACCAAACAAGTGTTGACTGCCTTAAAGAATGTGGCACCACTAGACAAAGGGCCTTTGCCTAGTTCGAAAATCTAATATTTTATTGAATAATCATATTCTACTATTTAGGGTCACTATAGTGCATATTAGTTTCACGGCTAGAAGAGCAGTCTTATGCACCATTGTAATCCCTTTTTTGATAACGTGCCTTAAGGACCTTTGAAACAGGTCTTGGAAAACTAATTTTATTGTATACGTTTACCCAAAAAAAAAAAAAAAAAAACAGATGGTCCATCCCATTAATTATATGTTAATGTATTTATATAAGGTTGTGGCTTTTGAGAAAATACAAACAATCACTTAATAATTTGATTGGCCAAACACTTTTTTTTTTCCTTTTTAAATTTGCTATATACATGAAAACCACAATTTATGCATATTTATTTATAAGAAAAAATGTTCAAGTTACAAAAGCTATTGCTCAATCTTCTTTTCCTAATCCTAAAAATGTAGATGTTAAACCCCTTAGAAAGCCAAATAATGTATGACTTTATGTCACTTGTATATAAAAGGAGATTCTTAAAAAAAAAAATGGTTCATAATCAATTATAAATGATTTTAGTAAAATGAAAGAATGTAAGGTATAATTTTGTTGAATTAAATTTAAGTTATGAAATTTTTTTTTATTATTATTACTAATGAATTTTATAATATTTAACTTGCCCCCCTAGAAAAATTTCATGGCTCCGCGGCTGGCTACTCCTGCCATCTTTTAAAAATTTCTAAGCATAGAACCATACAGAAATTATCAAATCAACACAAATAATCAAACCAAATGATATTTAAATAGTAAGATATCAAATAGTTTTATCAAACTCAATTGAGAAACATAATAAAATAGCAGCAGTAATACAACCATTTGTTGTCCCCTATCATCTTCTAAAAATTCTAAGTAGTAACACAACTATACAAAAATTATTAAACCAAATGAGATTTAGTTAGTAAGAGCATTCACATTAGCACATGCAAAAATTCATGTCTATTTTAGCATAAGAACCTTTTTTTTTTCTTACATGCTCACATTTCAAAACACCACACATCAAATTATCTATTTTACGCTACATTTCATTAAAATTTAATTTTTCTTTATTTTTTTAATTATATCTCTTTCTTTGCACACAACAATCACCATCCACTCTCGTCCTTTATCTTCAGGATATGTAAAGAAAGATTAAAAAACTAAATGCAAAATGAATAGTGTCCATGTAAATTTACACGGTTAATGTAGCAACCCTGTAAATTTACATAATTATACATAGATTGGTGTGTGTTATTTTTAGACAAAATTGTGTAAATTTTACACATTTTTTATTATACACCTACTGATGTGAGTGCTCTAAGATATCAAATAGGTTAGAGTTTCTATTTTATATCAAAGAGAGGGGAAAAAGAGTAATTAAAAAAATATATTATAATATGAAAGATATATGATAGGCCAAAAACGTATTGACCCCTTGTGATTAAATTAATTGATTAATTAGCCAAGTTATTAATTAATCAAATTAACATGCAAAGTGCATGATAGCACAAACAAATCACCAATTAAACTAAGTGCAGCAGAAAATAAATTGACACGGTGATTTGTTTACAAATGGAGAAAACCAACACGACAAAAACCCCACCGGGTGATTTGAAAGTCACCACTCCCGAAATTCCACTATTATCACAACAAGCGGTTACAAGTAAAGGAATCCCAGTACCTTATACCAACCTACAGTTGAACCCTTACCCCAATACCCAATTGGACTTGTTCTGTAGTGACAATTTCTCCTTGTAATGCGCGGCTCTCAGTACGTGACTAACCAATTGCACGGATCCCAGTACGTGACTTCAATCACCAACTAGAGAAGGTTGTTGGCTGCAAAGTTCTTCAGTTCATCCACACGATGAAGATCAAGAAGATGCTTGGTTACAAAACCCTACGGTGCATAAACACAGCAACTTCTTCAGAAGAGATGTCTCCGGTCACAATTTGCTTGAACAGACTTTTCTCAATGCTTGTGCAACTTGTGAACTCTTTGACGGTTATTAAAATAATCCTTTTATATGTCTAGGGTTATGAGAAAAGAAGGCCCAAAGACATATTCACGGATTGGAAGAAAACGGATTAGAAATTCTGTTTTTCTTAAACCTCGACAGATAGAAGCTGTCGAGCATCTGTCGAAAAGCTGTCAAGCCACAGGGCTGGAACAGCTTCTTAAGCTCGATAGATGCTAGCTGTCGAGCTTTAATGATAGGCACTTCCTTGGCTTGTTTCTTGGATAGACTCGCATGACTTTAACACTTGATCTTGAAACCTTGTTCTTTAAAGTATTAAAAACATCCTAGATCTACCCAAATACAAGTAAAGTTTGTTAAAGGATTAGCCAATTATATAAAATAGTGACATATGTTCTTAACGAGTGAAACACATATGTCCTAACAATCTCCCCCTTTGGCAATCCGTGACAAAACCACAACAAACAAATGAACATATGAGAGAAGTCATAAATCACTCAACTCATATTCACTTGTTGAATACAATGAAATCTATCCTAACACAAACTTTTGAAAAACTTTGCAAGAAGAGAGTTTATGGCAAGTAGACTTTGACAACCTGTATTTCTGAAACAATTTAAACAAAACTCATCAAGGCATCTTTGTGTGAAACAGAAATAATAGATTGCATACAAGTAAAAAGAAGCATGTGCATAAAGAGAGAAAAGAAACAATACATGTAAAGGTAGGTGAAAGAAACATACATCAACATATAAGAAAGATAAGTACAATGTATGTCAATAATGGTCACAAGACCCATGTACAAGAATAAATGAATATCTAAAAGAAAGAAAAGAAAAAGATACAAGTAATCCTCACTACATCCCTCAAATATCAACATTCCCCCTAACAAAAATGTACTATACTAACCCTCCCCCTAAGTATGACTACTCTCATATCCAAAACTACTCTCCCTTTTTGTCACGAGTAACAAAGGGTAAGAGTGTCAAGTAAACATCTCATTGGTAGAGCTAGCATCTCCATCATCATCATCATCATCACCATCATTATCATCCTTAGCCTCAAAGTCAAAAGCCACTTGAGGTGGTGGAGGAGAAGCCTCAGGAGCGAATCCACCCATGATCGCCTGTCGCCGAGCAATATGGCCGACACAAACATTCACCTGATACAGCTCAGTAGAGAGTGTATCAAGACGAGCATCCATGCACTGAAGCTGCGTCATGATGTCTCCGAGAGTCACATCACCCATAGAAGAGAAGGGAGTGGATATGGATGGAGCCGAATGGGAGGGAGGAGCTGCTGATCCAGTCTGTCGCGACCTAAACTGCGCCTCGCTACGTTTAACGGTAGCAGCGTCTATGACACACATATAGGAAAAAGGGTCAGATGCTAGAAAGGGAACAAAAAAGTGGCGTAAGATCCTCGTGATAGTCAAAGGAAAGATGAGCTTATCACGGGACGTTGAATCCTGATGAATATCTATAATAGAAAGAATGAAGTGTGAAGGGAAATCTATAGTGAGATGCTCAAGAAGGGACAATAAAAATCGAGCACGAGGCTTGGTGATAGAGTTATAATGAGAGAAATGATGGAGTACAAAGGTCATCACCATGTTCAAAAACTGAGGGCCTTTTGCAAAGCCCTTATAGGAAGTTAACTAGCAATCACCCCACTCAGAAGGACACTCATAAAAAGCAGATATAAGCTCATCCTTGGACACAGTCCTCAGACGCTCACAACCGGGATAGTTAGGAAAGTCTACCCGTGGGACACAGAGCACATCCACAACTATCTGCGGTGTGACAACAATATGTGTACCTCGAATGCGGGTGATAAAATGAGGTACTGAACGGTCAAATCCATGCATGTTGGAGTAAAACTCCTGTATCAGCATGGATGGACAAGTGACCGGGACGTCACACAGTGACTCCCAACCCCGACTATGAATGACATCGGGTAGGTCAATATCGGCGAAGTCCGCCAAGGCGACTTGGCGTTCAGAATGAATGTCGTGTCGAGAAAAGTTCTCCAAGAATTTTGTACGGGCATCCTCATCACGGAACCAGATAGACAAGGGAGTAGGATCAGAAGACAAAGATGCCCCGGAATGAAGAGGGTTCCGAGATGGAGTAGACTTACGTTTGGGTGCCATAGACACAACTAACGTAAACAGAAAGGAGAGGGAGAGAGAGAGAGACAATCAGAAAATAGAGTACGTATGCATGGAGAATGCATGACTATGTGACATTCAATATAAAAAGCATCATGGGCTCAGCCCAATCCAATCCTACCAGCACACAATCAATTTGCACACATCTAAATGCATGATAATACTGTTATAATGCACATGTGATGCAATGTATGAGGTTTTAAACTTATTTAAGCAAAAACCCATCCCAAAATTTCAACAATAACTCATTAATTTTGAAAAATCCCAAAATTTTTCAAAAACCCCAAAATCTAGGTTTCAAAACATGAAATGCATGAAGAATGAAAGATTAGAAGCTTACCAAGTGAAGAAAATCTTGAAAAAGCTTGTAGAAACCGTGAAGAAAAGATTTGGAGTGAGAGAGAGTGTTTTGGTAGGTGAGAAGACAAGTCTGTCGAAAGAGAGATCGAGAAAAATGAGAGTGAAATCGCGCTAAACATATATATAGGAGTTCAGTAAAACTCGACAGATAAAGGTGTCGAGAGGTGTCGAGACAGGTGTTGAGCAAGGTGTCGAGATTTTGAACGTCAACAGATGCAGCTATCGAGGATCTGTCGAGGGAAAAATCAACAAAAGGCTAAAAAGAAGCTCGATCAATCCACCAGCTGTCGAGAAGCTATCAAGAGGTCAAGAACTTTCTCGATCGATCCACCTAGCTATCGAGAAGCTATTGAGAGGTCAGGAAGTTGCTCGATCGATCCACCAAGCTGTCGAGAGGTGTCGAGATTGCGATAAGAAAAGGCTGAGAAGCTTGACAAATAGCCAGGTGTCGAGGAGCTGTCGAGATTGCTTTAAAAACAGTTTTTCAAGAAGGGAAAAATACAGATATGAATGCAATCAAGCATGCAACTCAACCAAGGATCCAAGCAACATTTTAAGCTCTCAAAATCATCTCTCAACAATAATTTTAAGCACATTGATCCCAAAAACACACACACACTAAACAAGTCTAACCAATTTTATATTTCAAAAACAAGTCAAGACAGTTTAGTGAGCATACATTAACACATGTAAACCTTGTGATGGCCAAATCACATTGTACCTGCACATGTATCAAGAGTAGTAAAGAATATTGCGTGTTGTATGTGAAAAACATCACAAGATTGTAATGGTGTCAACATGTTATGACGATTTGAAATATGAGAAAATCACTTTAACTCACACACAATCATAACTGTTTGATGGGGACTATCACCTTCGAGGTACACCCTATAACTCCCACATCTCCTAGAATACATGCTTGCAATCATATTTAAAAGCATTTTGATCTTTTTGCTTTTGAGTTTTTTTTTTTTTTTTTTTTTTTTGCATATTTTTCTTTTTGAGCAAACCGTGCATGGGTATATAAAAGATAGAAAAAAAATACCCAATTATGTTAAGCATTTGACATTCCAATTTTGCTATGTCGAAGCACACAAATGTCATTCATGATTGGCGGGCAACAATAGTGAGATGGTTATTTATACATTTCTCTTAGGATTTTTCAGTCATTCCCGTCAAAAAGAGTGATACGAGTGTAAAGTACAAGAGATTACGTAATCTTACTCATCACAAACAAGAGCCACAAAGCTCACTTGCTTAGTTGTGCATAGAGATGCTCATCTAAGCTACAAAAGATACAAAGTTTAGAAAACTTTGTTTCAATGGCCATCCAAGGTACACAAGTACCAATGTACACAAAACACACACTGTTTTTGTATTTTTCTGATTTTTCAATTTTTTTTATTTTTATGGAAAAAAAATAAACAAAATTAAAATAAACAAACAAAAACATGTTAAGCAAAGCAAAGCAACAAAACTAGATGCAAATGCATGAGGAAGAAGGAGAAGAGAAGGAGATCAACCCATGGAGATAACACCAATGTTTTGACGAAGGAATTCAAAGCGTTTGCTGTCAAGAGGTTTGGTGAACAAGTCAGCCTTCTGATCATCGGTGTGAATAAACTCAAGAGTAAGTGTACCATCTTCGACAAGCTCCCTAATGAATTAATGTCGAATCTCTATGTGTTTGGTTCGAGAATCTTGAACCGGATTCTTAGAGATGTTAATGGCACTGATATTGTCACAATAGATGGTAAGATGCTCTTGACAAATACCATAATCATGGAGGAGTTTTTGCATCCATAAGAGTTGGGTGCAACAGCTACTAGCGGCAATGTACTCAGCTTCTGCAGTGGATAATGAGATGGAATTCTGCTTTTTGCTCATCTAGGAGACAAGATTATTACCCACATAAAAACAACCCCCCGATGTACTCTTTCTATCATCAACATTCCCAGCCCAATCAGCGTCAGAGTACCCAGCTAAGACATCATTTGTGTCCTTGTTGTACCACACACCAAAATCAGCAGTGGTTTTGACATACTTTATGATTCTTATTAAAACAGTCATATGAGACTCTTTGGGATTAGCCTGATATCTGGCACACACTCCAACACTATAACTAATGTCAGGTCTACTAGCAGTAAGGTAAAGAAGACTACCTATCATGCTTCTATATAGAGATGAGTCTACAATTTTACCTAACAAGTCAACAGTGAGTTTAACATTTGGGCTCATAGGGGTTCTGACAGAACTAGCAGATTCTAAACCAAACTTTTTCTCAAGACTCTTAGCATATTTAGATTGAGATAGGAATATACCTGAATCTTGTTGACGAATCTACAATCCAAGGAAATGAGTCAGCTCTCCAATCATGCTCATCTCGAACTCGGCTTGCATGAGTTTTGAGAAGCCATGAGCAAGTTCATTCTTAGTCGACCCAAAGATGATGTCATCAACATAGACTTAAGCAACTATCAGCTTGCCATCTTCCCTCGTGATGAAGAGAGTCTGATCAACCTTTCCTCTTATGAACCCATATGACACCAAGTATTGTGTGAGCCGATCATACCAAGCTCTAGGTGCTTGCTTCAACCCATAAGGTGCCTTCTTGAGGTACAACACATGATCCAAAAAGTGTGGATCAATGAATCCTTTTGGTTAAGCCACATAGACATCTTCTTTAAGTAGCCCATTCAAGAAAGCAGTCTTTACATCCATCTGGTAAAGCTTGAACTTTAAGTGGCAAGCTAAGGCAAGTAGAATTCTGATGCACTCCATACAGGCAACTAGGAAAAATGTTTCATCATAGTCTACTCCTTCCATTTGTGAGTATCCTTAAGCTACAAGCCGAGCCTTGTTGTGAATCACATTGCCCTCCTCATTAGTCTTATTGCAGAATATCCACTTTGTGCCGATGATGTGCTCACCCTCCAGTCTAGGTACTAAAGTCCAGACATCATTCCTCTGAAACTGAAGCAATTCATCATGCATTGCTTCAACCTAACTATCATCCTGAAGAGCTTCCTCAACTTTAGTGGGTTCAACTTGTGACAAATAACAAGAATAAGACACAAAGTTAGCAACACATTTATCAACTGTATGTTTCCTTAATGTGAGTTCATTCATGTTTCCCACAATAACTTCTAGAGAATGATTTAGCTTAATCCTGAAGGAAGGTCCTTTCTCCCCATGGGATTCAGAATCTGGTGAAGTGGGTATATCTGCAGAATCTTCCACAACACTAAGAGTACCTGGAGTACTTGGAGATGTAAGTTCTTATTCAACAATTTCTTGAACTTCCTTAGGCTCAGGAGGAAGAATTTCTTTGGGGAATTCCTCAATACCTTTCTCAAAACCGAAATCTGAAGACTCATCAATAACAACATTCACTGTCTCTATGACCTTCATAGTTCTTTTGTTGTATACCCGATAAGCCTTGCTTATAGAGGAGTAGCCTAGAAATATTCCTTCATCGCTTCGGGAGTCAAACTTTCCCACATTCTCTCTATCCTTGAGGATGAAACAAGTACTTTCAAAGATTCTGAAATACTTCACATTCGGCTTCCTTCCTTTCCATAAATCATATGGAGTCTTTTTGGTACCGAGTCTGAAATACACCCTATTGACCGTATGACACTTAGTGTTAACGGCTTCTCCCCACAAGTTTCTAGCCACATCTTTATTGTGCAACATGGCTCTGGCCATCTCCTGAATAACCCTGTTCTTTCTTTCTACTACATCATTCTACTAAGGAGTAATAGGAGCAGAGAATTCTTGAGATATACATGATCTTGTGCAAAAGGACTCCATATACGAGTTCTCGAATTCTTTACCATGGTCACTTCGAATTCGATCAATTTTCAGGCTCTTTTCATTCTGCAGTCTTGTGCACGAGGCTTCAATGTGCTCAAGAGCATCAAACTTGGATCGTAGGAGAATGACCCAAGTGCACCTAGTGAAGTCGTCTACCACAACCATGATGTATATCTTACCACCAAGAGACTCGATTCTAGTTGGACCTATAAAATCCAGATGTAGAAGCTCCAATGGTCTAGATGTGGCTGATGTCTGAGTGCCCGGATGCTTAGCTTTCTTCTGTTTCCCTAGCTGACATGGTCCGTACACCACATTGCTCATTCTACTAAGTTTTAGTATCCCTAAAATTGATTCATGCTTAGATACAATAGAAAGATGTTTGTAACTAGCATGTCCCATCCGTTGATGCCATAGATCTTCATTTGGCAAACGAATGCTATTGCACACAATATCAGTATCAGAAACCAATCCATAATAGTTTTCTAGAGTGCGAACACCACTTATGAGTTTCTTTCCAGACTCATCCATGACAAGACACTTTCCCTTGGAGAATAACACCATGAAGTCTTGATCACATATTTGACTTATACTCAACAGGTTCACCCTCAGACCTTCTACATATAAAACATTTGCAATGTCCGGCAGTCCAAGTAGAGAGATAATTCCCTTCCCTTTAATCTGTGATTTGCTCCCATCACCAAAAGTGACATTGCCACCTTTCTTAGACTCAAAAACCTTGAAGAGAGATCGGTCTCCAGTCATGTGTCTTGAGCAACCGCTGTCAAGGTACCACAAACAAGTGTCCATAACTTTAAATGCGGACTTCATCATAAAACACACTTCGTGCTTAGATGACAAATCAGTGGGAATGGTGCTTTCTCTCATCTGCCTTATACGAGCTAAGCCTTTAATTTTCAGTCTTCTTAGACGAACTCCTTTGTACATTTTTATTCTGAGACTGTCTGGTTTCTTCTTAGTCAAACTGAGATCTTTTCCAATAGTCATCATAAGAGAATTCAAATAACTTTTAGACTTGTATTTTCTGAGACACTCAAGCAAATAGAGATTAGAAAACCAAGATGTATTTGAAAACAAAAATCTCTTCAAACCGGTTACAGCCATGACAACAGAGGTCAATGGATCAAACACAACAAAGATTAACCCTAATCAGAGTGTGCCTGCTCTGATACCACTTGATAGGCCAAAAACATATTGACCCCTTGTGATTAAATTAATTGATTAATTAGCCAAGTTATTAATTAATCAAATTAACATGCAAAGCGCATGGTAGCACAAACAAATCACCAATTAAACTAAGTGCATCAGAAAATAAATTGACATAGTGATTTGTTTACGAATGGGGAAAACCAACATGACAAAAACCCCACCGGGTGATTTTAAGGTCACCACCCCCGAAATTCCACTATTATCACAACAAGCAGTTATAAGTAAAGAAATCCCAGTACCTTATACCAACCTACAGTTGAACCCTTACCCCAATACCCAATTGGACTTGTTCTGTAGTGACAATTTCTCCTTGTAATGCACGGCTCCCAGTACGTAACTAACCAATTGCGCGGATCCCAGTACGTGACTTCAATAACCAACTAGAGAAGGTTATTGGCTGCAAAGTTCTTCAGTTCATCCACACGATGAAGATCAATGAGATGCTTGGTTACAAAACCCTATGGTGCACAAACACAGCAACTTCTTCAAAAGAGATGAACTAGGGCAAAACTTTGTCTCCGGTCACAATTTGCTTGAACAGACTTTTCTCAATGCTTGTGCAACTTGTGAACTCTTTGACGGCTCTTAAAATAATCCTTTTATATGTCTAGGGTTATGAGAAAAGAAGGCCCAAAGACATATTTACGGATTGGAAGAAAACAAATCAGAAATTCTTTTTTTCTTAAACTTCGACAGATAGAAGCTTTCGAGTATCTGTCGAGAAACTATCGAGCCACGGGGCTAGAACAACTTCTTAAGCTCAATAGATGCTAGCTGTCGAGCTTTAATGACAGGCACTTCCTTGGCTTGTTTCTTGGACAGACTCGCATGACTTTAACACTTGATCTTGAAACCTTGTTTCTTGAAGTATTAAAAACATCCTAAATCTACCCAAATACAAGTAAAGTGCGTTTTGTCAAAGAATTAACCAATTACATAAAATAGTGACATATGTTATTAACAAGTGAAACACATATGTCCTAACAATATATGTATTTATAATTTGTTAGTGTTATTTATTTTAGATTTGTTACTTAGTTTAAATTTGATATTTTGATTTTTTTTAATATTTTAAGAGTTAGTTTTGATCAACTTGGGATATTATAACTAATTTTTTAAGTTGTAATAATTTATTAAATAATGAGCTTTAATAATTTATTGTAAGCCAATTTTTTATTATTATTATGTCTAACAAAATGATTCCAACCCAATTGGTTCCTTAACGGTTAGGTTAGTTTGGTGTTTAGACCTACAATGGATTGGGTTGAAAAATAACTCAAAGCTAACTGACCCAACCCATACACACCCCTAAATATGAATTTTGCTTTTGAATGTGACCTAGTTTAAATGGATCTTTTGATAGTTGAGATCTATCGACAGCTTTTATCAATGCTGTAGTTGTTGATGATCTAGAAGTTGAACGACATTAGATGTTAATGTTTAGGATAGATTTTTTTTTTTTTTATTTAGTGTTTTGATAGACTAATTTAGGGTTGTATTTGTGGATTGATGATATGGCAGCATCTTAACCATTTACTTAAAGGAAATGTGGGGATTAACAACTCTACATTGTACACTTAATTAGTCTATCAGTTGAGAGCTTAATGTTGCCAACCATCATTCTTCATCCAAATTTTCTAAGATGACTAAAACTTCAACATAAGGTCCAAACACCAAATGCAATTGGTGTATTTGGATTGAAAATTACTTGAATTTGAAAGAAGAAGAAAAAGAATTTAGAACCCTGTGGTGGCCCAAACTATGTACGTTACTTTTCAAGACAATGGATTTAGGCTCCCAATTTATTTATTGGTGGGCTTCCTTACAATCCTACATGTTTTGCTTCAAACATAGCCTAGACCGCCCAACCTCTGGAATCCCTGTGGTTTCCAGCTCAACACCCTCTTCCCTTTTGATGTTGTTTCTTACTTTCTCTGCTCTCTTTGTGCTTTTGTCCCCTCTGTGTTTACCCCTTTTCTTTCTCCTTTCTTCCTCTCTCTGCGTTGCCTTCTCTCCTCTTCTCCCTCTCTCAAAACAATCCCTTTTTCTCTGTCTGCCCTCATTCCCTTAAATAGACTCCCCTTAGTGGGACTCAAATCATTACTTTTCACCAGTTTTCATGTGTTCCCACTTTCACCCATAATCCCTAGAAAAAATCATGTCCTCTGAAGATTCTCTCGAAACTTGTTCCTGCTGCCAAACTTCGTTGGTAGCAAACTCCCCAAAGGCACTACTAGTACTCGGGGCCGATCTGAATTTATCTATCTCCTCGTTGATTTTCCATTGTCTTATAGGTCAGTAATGGGTCGAGATCTGCCTGAATGCATAACGAATTCCCCGAACACTACTATCTAGTCCCTGTCATACTTATTGTTGGGCCGAGCCCATTCCTACAGGGTACGGGCCAACTTCAATCCCCCCAGGCTAACCTTAGCTACTCAAGCTAATCTCGAGCTTAAGCTTGGTGGGCTAGTACCGAACATCTGGGCTGAAGTCCCCCACAAACCCAATTCATGAAACCCAACTAGGAACATTGTATTGGAATTGGTTTTTAAGTCCAACCAACATCTGGACCTAAATTCTCTCTCCTTCACTCTACGAAAAAATATTTTGTATTAAATGATACCACGTCATCCGTATCAAAATTCAATGAATGAAAAATATGTGTAAAAATAACTACCCACTAAAACGTCTTTCATTTGTTAGTGGGGTAGTTATTTTTTTGCTGACATGTCTCACACTTATCGGATTTTGATACCGATAACATGGTATCATTATGATACCAAATACCTTCTCCCACTCTAAACTCTACATGTTACAGTACTCCAAAACCTGCCTCTCCTCTCTCTCTCTCTCTCTCTCTCTCTCTCTCTCTCCGGCAATGGCAGACAACAACTCAGTCAGGGGAAAAACTTAGATAGTCCCGGAGCAGTGCTCTGGGCTCTCACAAAGTGGGTGGGGTTCTTTACCTGATGAGATTCTTACCCATATTTTCGTTTTCCTATCAATAAAATCCATAATCATCTGTACCTCAATCTCAAAATGGAAATCACTAATCCAAAACTCAACTTTCATTTCCACCCATCTCCCCTACTCCCACAACAAAAACCTCCTTCTCTTCTGCCTCTATCCACAGATTCAGAAAGTATCCTTTGTATTTCATAATGAAGATTACCCTCATTTCACCCAACACTCCAGCTTTGATTACCCTTTCCACGTTCCATTCCGTGTGGTGGGTACTTGTGACGGCCTGTTCTGCCTTTCTGAAGATTTACACTTTTATCTCTATCAGTGAAAGATTATGTCGGTGGAACCCTTGTGTTAGAAAGTTAGTGAACCTTCCTTCACCCAGTGCCACATACACTGGGTTTCTTGGGTTTGGGTTTGATCCCAAAATTAAAGACTATAGAGTGGTCAGGTTTGTGACTTCAGAAGATAGACTTGACCTTGCAAATCCTCAACCCGAGGTCGAGGTTTATTCATTGTCCACTAATGAATGGAGAGTGATTAGGACTGGTTTGTTTCACATGCATTTGTCAATGGGGTTATCCATTGGGTTGCTTACAGAGTGACTGATGACGGATTTCAACCTTTTGTTTTGGTGTTCAATTTGGCTGACGAGGTCTTCCGTGATATACAGCTGCCGCCAGAACTTCCAGATACCAATGAAAATATTGGTGAGTTATTGCACAGTTTTTCTTCTGTATATGGGTCTGTTTACATATATGGGAATTCCATTGCTTATGGTTATGAAAAGCAGTATATTTGTCACGATGGGCATGGTCGTCGTCATTTCATTTTATGGGTTATGAAAGAGTATGGTGTTGCATCGTCTTGGACACCTTTTTTTACTGCTAATGTTGATTTCGAAGAGGCCATGCCAAGGCCAATAGGTTTTAGGAGGAAAGGCATACAACAGTGAGGAAATAAAATCGTCACTAAAGATGAGGTATATATATAACACTTCAACTCCTTTTTTTTCACATCAAACCTTCATCGCCTCACACTCTCTCAAGCTCTCATCAACCCATTAAACCCATCAGACCTTCATCGCGATGATTCAGCTTCCGATTGCAACGCTTCAGACGCCGGCGACGATTCAGCTTCCGATTGCCACGCTTCAGACGCCGGCGACGCTTCAACTTCCGATTGCGACACTTCAAACGTCGGCAACGCTTCAGTGCGATGATTCACCTTACCGTCGCCGATCCACCTCGCCTCACTGTCGCCAATCCACTTCGCTCACTTCAGCTCGCCAACCATTCGCGACGATTCAGCTCATCACGAAGCTCGCCGGCCGTTCGCGACAGTTCAGCTCGTCACGAAGGTTGTCGCGACGGTTCAGCTCGTCGCGAAGCTTGCCGGCCGTTCGCGACGGTTCAGCTCGTCACGAAGCTCGCCGGCCGTTCGCGACGGTTCAGCTTTTCGTGAAGCTCGCCGACCGTTTGCAACGATTCAACTCGCCGGCCGTTCGCGACGGTTCAGCTCGTCGCGAAGCTCGCCAGCCGTTCGCGACGGTTCAGCTCGTCACAAAGCTCGCCGGCCGTTTGCGACGGTTCAGCTCGCCGGCCATTCGCGACGGTGAGTTTTCTTTTTCAAATATTCTGGCTTAAAAAGTTAAACCTTTCTTTTATAGTTTCAACATTCAATCTTTTTTGAAATGAAATGCTCAACATTCAATCTTAGTTTCAGCATCTTTGACTTTGAGGCTCTAGTTTTTTAGTGTAAAGCTTTATGAGTTTCACTCCAAGCCTTCAAGGTCAAACAATCTCTCTCAATTTTTGCTGTAAGTTTTATGTATGTTTTGTGAATGTTGAAGTTCTTGATTACCTGCTATGATAACTGATTTTCAATTATTTTTGAACTATAATAGACTTGAACTATGTTAAAGAACTGGGTTTTGATTTGTATGGATAATGGATGGTTTTGCAGATTTAAGAGTTCAAGAATCTTGCTAGAAGAAAGCAGGTATATATGGGTTTTAAAGCATTTTGATTTTGGATTGGTTAAACGAGTATTGATTGTTTTAAAGCATTTTGGAGATTTGGGTTTTGATTTTTATAAATGGGTTGGTTCTGTTCTGGAAATTCATGGTTGTTGATGGGTGGATGGTGATCATTGCAAAATGGGCATGGTTGGTTGGCGAGTTTATGTCTATTAGGTGGAAATTGATTCTGATTGCAAATTTATTCGATGGAAATCAACCACATTACATACCTTTTTCTATGACTAGTCTTTGTTTGTTGTATGGATTTGTCAAATTGCAAAAGAGAGTTGGAATTATTGAAATTTGCTAAAGAAGGTGTTTTAAATGTTGTGAGGAACTTCTTTGAGCATAATTTTGTATTTATCTTCCATTCAGTCAAATTGGGTTATCACTGTAGCTGGTTCAAATCTAGGTCCTTGGTGAGCATATGAGAATGTGATCTCAATATTTTTAAACCATTAAAATCCATAACCAACCAATAAGGAAATCCCCATCGCATACATTTCACGTTGATGATCGATTAGGATAGTCACCAAGGCTTCTTTGAATCTCTTTGATCATTGTTTTGAGCAAGGTTTTCAGACCCGGACCGTTCATTGAACCGTAAAAGGGAGAGGTTCAAGGTTTTTGAGGTCGAACCGAGGTCGAACCGGGGTCGAACCGTGATGACGTCATAATTAATTTAATAATTAATTAAAGGCTAATATAGATATTAAATTTATAAAACTAGCAAAATTGACAATATATCTATATATGCGAGAGAAATTTAATGATTTTCAAGCATATATTTAATAATTAAATAAGAAAGTTAATAAAATAAAATAATAATCATGAAAACATTAAAATTTATAATTAATTTTTGAAGTAAAGTTGAATATCTTTGAAGGATTTTAATTATAATTTTTTTTATTCCTTGTAAGAGATGGATAATTTAATTAAGTAGAATAAAATTGTGTTAAGTTTTTTTAAAAAATTAAAAAAAAAAAATTGCTAAGGGGTTGGACCATACGGTTCTCACCGGTTCAAGCGGTCCAACCCCGGTTTTAACGGTTCACGGAATTAACAAAAAATCCGGTTCTTTAGGCTTAAAAAACCGGTTTTCATCCCGGTTCCCGGTTTTTACGGTCCGACCTCCCGGTCCGGTCCGGTTCTGAAAGCAGTGGTTTTGAGCACATATTTTTCATTATCTCTTTGATCATTGGTTTGGTTTCCACATTGATACCAGTGTTAGATATATGTAGTGTACAAGTGAAGGTGTAAACTTTGTTACCTAATTCTAATGACTTTATGTCAATTATCTACTTATTATTTATTATGTGAATCTATGGTATTCTAGATTGAGAGTCATCTTTTTATTGAAATTTTTGCATTGTCTCCATCAAGAGGTAAAGCTTCATTGTTCTATGTGTTGCATGCAGGTGAAATCCTATTGATACATAGAATGCGTTGATGACTGCAACCATTAGATCATTGGGAGGCTTATCAAATGTTGGGTGTGGGCCTTTGGCAACTTAACTCCATGTTTTATGTTGACTAATTAAACATTAGGAATATTTTTGAGGTATGATTGGGTCTGGTTACTAGCAATATGAACGAAGTGAAATGTGGGGACTTGATACCACGAAGTGGGGTTTCAATCTTTTCAATATTGAATTATAAGCTATACCACTGTTTAGAAACAAGAAAAAGAATAAAGAATATGTATTTTAAATTTGGGTCTACTTAACTGTTCACTAAAAGTTATATTTCTTTTATCTCTAGCTCTCTTTCTCCTTTGTGGCTGAAGAAATTGTGTGGAACAAGGTAAAGAACACAAGTTAACTTTGAATTTTTTCTGAAAGTTGTAAACTTAGTTTGAGCAAAGTAAGTAAATTCTAGTTAAAAACTTATAAAACTCTATATATACTTGTGATGTTGGAAATTGGTTTTGTGGTGGGTTGTGTTGGAGCAAGCGGGTGGCTTGTATGATGTTATAAGGTGGTTTAAATACATATTGGAAGTGTTTTTTATTTCTTGCAAATGTGAATGAGTATTGTTGATTAGATGTGATGAATAGTATTTTATTTGACTTCAATACTTGTAAGCATTATACTTGTGATGTTTGTGATTGGTTTTATGGTGGGTTGTTGTGTTGGAGCAAGCGGGTGGCTTGCATGGTGTGGTCCAAAAGAATATTCTTAACTTTTTGAGGAGCAAGGGTTATGATGATACTCTTACTTATGGGGGTGGTTCAACTTCAAGTTAAAACACTTTTTGGTTAGTACTTTATTTGCTTTCTACAACTTATACATTAGGAGTTGTGATTTTAATTTATTGGTGTGGTTACTCTTAATGCATTGTTAGAAATGTTTCTTATAACATAGTTAATGTTTTTACTTTACGATTTTAACAAAGTATTGTTTTTATATTTGTGCAGATTTCTTATTGGTGGCTTTTAGGGGATTTATTTTTGGCATTGTTTGAACACATATGAGGACATCTTCCGTTAGTTCTAAAATAGGGTTTAGATAGAGTTATTGTATGTATTGCAAACAATTATTGTATGGAAGGAGTTTGAATTGGATACTTGTTTTATTTTTTACTTGTGGAATGTATGGATCTTTTTTTATAAATGTGTTGTTGAAATAAATGCGTTATTCAAATGTGAGGTTTTAATAATGTAATGACAGGTTACAGGTTAATATCAAAATCATGAAAAAAATAAAAATAGAAAACAAGTTTTAGTGACGAATTTTTTCGTCACAAATATAGCAACAAAAAATTGTTTTAGTGACGAAATTTTCGTCACTAAATATAGCAAAATTTTGTAAGAAATGGTTTTAGTGACGAAAATTTTCGTCACTATATGTGCCTGGATTTTCTTAAAAATAGTTTTAATGACGAATTTTTTCGTCACTATATGTACCCGAACCTAGTTTTAGTGACGAAATTATTCGTCACTAAATATGATTTAGTAAACTAAAGTGTTTTTAGTGACGAAATATTTTCGTCACTGAAGAGTGTTTTTAGTGAGGAAAACATTTAGTGACGAAACGTTTTCGTCACTAAAAGTTTTTTTTTTTTAAATCAAATCAGACTTTTAGTAACGAAATTTTTCGTCACCAGGACTTTTAGTGACGGGGCTACAGTGACGAAATGAGTTTCGTCACTAAAAGTCCAATTTCGTCACTAAAGGTCCTTAGTGACGAAAAATTGGACTTTTAGTGACGAATTTTTTCGTCACTGAAAATACATTTTGTTGTAGTGGCTGTATTCGTATTTAGTGAAAGATGTCTCTTGGAATCCTGAGAGCAAAGAGTTTAAGGATCTTAGGTTGATAGGAGATCACAATACTTTTGTTGATTCTTATGTTGAGAGTCTAGTTTTGCTTGACAAAGCCACCAACGATGCAGTTTCGTACTAAGGAGAATAGGTAAGATGCATTTCATGTTTTTTTTTTTAATGGTTTTTCATTTTGTTCTTTATATATACTTGGAATTGATAATATCATACATTAGATATGAATATGACACTGTTTTATAAATTCTTATTATTGTTGATTCATTACCTTGATTAAGTGGCTTTATCTTTACAATAAATAGCTTACCAAGATTGTGGTCACTGTCGGTTATATTGAGGTGATAGTCGAGTCGATAGCATATATACTTAAAATTGTTTGTCCCCAATTCTAATTATGTTTATTGTAATATTTTATTACTTAAAAATGAAAGTGGTCAGCGTTGCTAATCAACTTTAAGCTAGCTTATTTATCAAGCCAAGTTCATGTTTCCTGCCACTTATAATCTACAAAGTATAGATAGATGTGCTCAATTGTTTATTTTCTGAAACTTTTATGACGATCTCTTTTAATTCCTTGTTTTCACACTTATACTAAATGTTCTTCATGTTCTCCTTGTATTATTTCTTCAAAAAGTTTCCCATTCGGTCAAATGTAATCTGTTTAAGCTAAAGATTTTGCTTGTACATTTTAATTCTTCTATTGCCTTAAATGCCTATCTTCTTACTGAAAAACAATGAGAAAGCAACTCTCTAGCTGGTATTGCTTGCTTTAGGTGATTAAGAAATAAGAACTGAAAATGACCTGTTCATACCTCCTAGATCTATTTTGTTATCTTTCATTCCTTTGCATGATTTGCATCATTGTTTTTACTCCCAATGAAGTAGTTATGCTTAGGTGTATTGTTTTGTTGACTCCATTTCATACCATTTTTTTTCTTTTCTCTCTCTTAATCTTTTGTTGATGAGTTAGTATTTTCTATTACACAATTGTTTGACTGTAATATTTCTTGTCCCTTTGTGTTTATCATCATGAAAATAAAGTATTTTACTTCAATAAAGCAATTCTACTTGTCAGGAAAGAAAAAAAAAATTACACAATTGTATGAAGTAGGAGCAAAAGGCTAACACTAGTGAAAACAATATGTGGCTTTGTCTACATGGTAGTCTACCCATGGTTGAAGTCTTATCTTTCCTTCGGGGCTTTGGCAGCTGTGGCTGCATAGAAATAATTTTGTTTTTACAATAGGAACTGTAGATAATCAGTGTTGGAAAAAATGTTTGAGGAATAGCACTAAATTTTTTGCTATTGGGCTGGAAGCTAGGAGTAAGCCGGCCAAAACTATCATTCCCGTGGGCTGGGAGAAGCCACCGTGGGGCTGGCTAAAGCTGAACTCTGATGGTTCAGCTATAAATAATCCTAGCAAGGCAGGTGAAGGAGGCTTATTTCGTGATCATGAAGGTAATTGGGTGAAGGGATATGCTAGAGGGATTGGGCACACCAACAGCTTCATCGCAAAACTGTGGGCGTTAAGGGATGGATTAAATATAGCTAGGGAGATGGGTGTGAACAACCTTATCATTGAGCTAGACGCGTTGAGCAGTGTTTTGCTTATGAACAATGAAGCTAAAAATATCATGATGGAACCTTTACTCTCTGATTGCAGGAGCCTCTTAAAGCAAATCCCAAACAAGCGAGTGCTTCATGTCTACCATGAAGCTAATCAATGTGCGGATGCTTTGCCAAGCTTGGAGCACAGTCCGGCTCTCATTTTGTTGTTTTTTTGTAACTCGCCGCCTGTGGTGGAGAATTTGTTAGCTTTTGATAAAGCTAGCATGTTTTGTAATAGACTTGTTAATTCTTAGTTTAATATTATATCATGGATTACCGAAAAAAAAAAAAAAAAAAAAAAAAAAAAAAAAAAAAAAAAAAAAAACAAAACAAAACAAAACAAAACAAAAAAAAACAAAACTATGTATATAGAAGACATCAACTTAAAACTACTATGGTTTACCCAACAACTAATTCTAGTGTGTGGGACCAATTGTCCATAGATTTTACTGGCTATAGGGAAGTACAAAGGACTCTTATTTAGAAAGATTCCCCAAAGCATTTATCTAAATCAGAGTTATAGTTGAGCTTTAAATCACAATGTATCATTATCTTATGGCTGGCTAAGACCAATCTTATTCTTAAATGATGCATAAACCTTTTCAGGTCAAGGCGTTGCAGGATCACATACCTCTCAAGGACCATAAGTTTGCAATGGTACCTTAAGTGCCATCTATCTTGCCTTTAGAGCATGTTGTTGGATGATACAATCTTTAACTCTTAGCAGTGTTTTGTGGTTGTCTGGTGGGCTTTAGCTTTACTTTCATATGTTTGTTTTGGTTGTAAAAAATAGTTGATGTCATATTGTATTTGTGTTCTTTGTCTTACCATGAATTGTTTGATATTTCTACTTTCTTATTTTCTTTTGGAACACCGTGTTGTCTCTTTACAGTTGCCTTTTTTTTTTTTAAGAATCAATTTCCCATTGTTAAGTACTAAAATATTTTTTTATTATATAATTTCTGGCATTGCAATATACTTTAGATCATTTACATTGGTTCAGCATCCCCCTTAGTACACATGTCCATGTGGTAAAGACTTGAGTGCTTTTTAATACGTAAATTCCAAAAAATTGCAAATATCAGTACAGGTTTTTTCTAATTTATCCACACACAAAAAAAAAAAAAAAAAAAAAAAAAAAAAAAAAAAAATTGATGTAGGTTTTTGCTATACGGTTAGTACACTAATTAGTGTTATTTTGTCTACTTTTAGCGATGATACAAGATCGCACTTATAGTTCTTAATTTCTTGCAAGACTTTGTGTAAACGTGGTCAACGATGAGTTGAAAATAAGTAACAGACTTTAACTCAACAAAAGAAAAGATTCAACAAAGCCTTTTGATGGTGTTTTATTTCTTAGTGTGGAATTAGTTTAATATATATATCAAAATGGATTGTAGTTGCTTATGTTGAACTCCTTTATGGCTACATCTTTGTTATTTTCGTATTTCAGGACAATTAATATGGTTTTAGTGTGTTTACATAAATTATTAAGCACTTTTTGTCTACAATGCTTATATTGTAATGAAGATGATGCTCACCTGTGTATTTTGGGGACAAAAGATATGCTGCCCAATTGTGTTAAATTTCTCCTTGGTCAGTCAATTAGATAGCAATTATGCTTGTTTAATGGGTTTATAGGTATCTATAGAATACATTGATGGTTTTTAGACCCCTTAAAAACACAATTGGATTAACCTAGGTAATTAGCCAAGTTGTTACTTAGTCCAAATTTCAAATCTAGGTTATCACAATCAAACAATCATATCACGCAAAGCAGCGGAAAGATAAATAACACAACGATATGATCACTCAGGAAACCAAACAAGTAAAAACCTGGGAATGATTTAACCTAGCTATCCTCAAGGTAAACCTGAATCCACTATGAAAGAATCGAAGTTGTTCAACAGGACTTAGACCACTAACATTCTATTGCTACCCACCAGTAGAAACTTACTAAC
This sequence comes from Quercus tomentella, assembly GCA_028535165.1. Lineage (NCBI taxonomy): Eukaryota > Viridiplantae > Streptophyta > Magnoliopsida > Fagales > Fagaceae > Quercus > Quercus tomentella. Next base: position 42,510,942 of record JAPQVY010000012.1, on the reverse strand, counting down.
ACGACCACGTGCAAGCTCCGAAACCACGGACTCCTTCTTTCTTGGATTCTCCAGCAAATACAAGCACACCCACTTGTGTTTCTTTAAGTTCTTATGGCAGCAACTGAACGATCATCAAGTTCTTGAACGAATCTCCTTCTTGATAATCCTAAGTTTGTGTAAAGGGAAGCTCCTCTCAGATCTCACAAGAGATTTATACAAACAGCAATATGAGCAACACTAAAACGTGGCTAGGGTTTGCCTTATATACCTAGGGCAAAAATACAAAACCCTAAACATTTTAAATAAACTAGGGCTGAGTTGGAATTCTGCAGAAAACGCATTCTGCCCGAATTTCGATTGATCGAGCCTAAGCTTCGATCGATTGAACCAGGCCGAAATGCTATAATAAATCTGCATCAACTTAAATCCAACTTTACATAAATGAACCAACTTTGAGCAAGTCTAAACACGACTAAACATCTTGTTTTGATCATGGTTTGCGAACAATACACATTAGAGTTCTAAATACATAAGATCCTAAGTCTTTAGAACCTAACAAACTCACCCTTTGGCAATCCGTGACAAAACACAACTAAAAGCTCAAAGTTTACAAAGAAAAGCCCTTTACATAAAAATGTTCATAAAAACAAATCCAATCCTAACTACTATCCATCAATTGCAAGTGTAGACAACAGCTCAGTTGAATCAACCTATATATTTCCTAAAACACTAAACAAAATGCATAACCGCATGTGTGGAAAATACAAGTAAACAAAATAAATTCTTGATTTCAACCAACACACAATAAAGACATATATCAATGAATAACTCATAAATATAAATCAATAAGCAGTTGAAACAAGAAACATATAAAACAATAAAAGTATCTCCCCCTAACATGAATAGCCCAACAAAAATATGGCAAGAGCTAAAAAGGTAAATACAATGTGAAGCACCTTGATACAATCTATACTCCACAAGCTCCAACCAACAAAAATGCTCTCCCCCTGAAAACAAAAACTCTACAAGTGCTCAAATATGTACTCCCCCTTTTTGTGATGAAATGCCAAAGGGCAATCAAAATCCATCATCAAAAGGAGGTGGCGGTGAGGATCGTCGAAACTGTGCCAACTCTGCGCGCAAAGCACGGATCTCATCGAGCACATCCACTAAAATCTGTCCATGAGCCGCCTGAACGGTCAAGACATGATCCAACGTACGTCGAATGTCTAAATCATCTGAAGTAGTCGGTGGAGGAACATCAGCATCAGCAGCAACAGCAGCAACACCAGACGCCTCAGCCGTATCAGCACCTGTAAAAGAGGGAGGAGGGGGAACAACACCAGATGACACACCTCTAGGATGCATAGGACCAACTCTCAAGTAAGCAGCCCTCTACCTAAGGAAGGTGGCACCTATGGGAGCTATGACATGAACGGGCTCACCGGTAGGGAAATCAGCTAGACCAAGAAATAACAAAATCCTATGAATGAAAATAGGATGGATAAGAGCATGCGCTACGGCAGAACTCCTATGAACTTCGTTCAAAGAACGAAGAAACAGATGTGGAAAGCTGATAGACGCACCAGAAACAAAAACGTACAAGAACACACATCGCTCAAGAAGGATGGTGTGGAGATGAGAAATAGGCCACAAAGAATGACACGCTATCCTAAAGAAAAGATAGGCAGTCTCAGTAAGCTCAGCAGACGTGATCCGAGGATTAGAACCCCACTGGATAGAAGACCCAGTGATGTATGACATAACGTCATCTAAGGGTGGAGACTCCTCGTAGGGATAGACAAGCTCTCTAACGACCGGAACCCCAAAAGCATCAGCCACTATCCGAGGGGTAATGGTGAACTCAACACCTCGTATCCAACTCCTAACAAGAGTGTTGGAATCATAGACGTGGCAAGAGAGATTCGAGAAGAACTCTCTAATCAAGGCGGTCGGGGGTGGATGATCTACCTCTAACAAGGACAACCAACCTCGACTCTCAAGGTTTGCCCTAATGGCAGGATCTACCTCATCTAACACAATAAAACGCTCAGCCCAAATATTACGCTTACAGTTCAGTTTCTCATAGACCTCTCTGCTTTTGTCATTCCTAACAACTCACTCCTAGAGGGAGACTCAGAGGAAGTGGAGGGGGTCCTATGGGCTCTAGTCTTCCTAGGCATGGTGCTAGGATAAGGACAAAGACACAAAGTAAGAAAAACAAAAACCAAGGGCAGACTGCAAGTTAGCACAAAAAAAATAGAACAAAAATATATATGATGCATGAACAATTTAAATGTCATGATGCATGCTCTAATGCAATGCAATTAAGTTCAAAGTAACTTCAAATTCATAAAATTGGCTTGAGCATAGAGTTTCTAACAAAAACCCCAAAAATTTGAAAAAGCACTTGTTCAATTTGTAAACAATTGACCAATTGATCATCACACAAGATAGATTACACAAAATAATGATCAATTACATCAATTCAACAAGCCAATTGAAATCAATTGAAATCAATTTAAACAAAATCCCCAAATTCAGATAAATACAAACCCTAGAATTTTCAATTGCGCACAATACACAAAATTGATCAAATTAATCATCATAGATCATGATTATAACATTATAGGAACAAAAACCAATAATCAATTTCAAAAAAAAAAAGAAGCTTGAATCAACAAAAATCCCAATTTGAAAAGTTCCGAAAATACCCATGAAATTCATGTAAAAATGCATGAAAACTTGAACTAAAATGCAAAAGGAAGGCCAAAATAGACTTATCGGCTTAGAGAGAGGAAAACCTTGCAAAAAATTGGTAGGTGAGCTTTGTCCAATTCAGAGAGAGAGAAAAGTTTGAAAAGAACTTTTGAAAAGTAAGTCTGAACAAGTCAAATCTGCTTTTTAAAAAACCTGATTCACGACTTTCGATTGATCGAAAATCAGTTTCGATTGATCGAAACAAATAGAGGCTTCTTTAAAAATTTTAAAACATTTTCGATTGATCGAAAAACAGATTGGATCAATCGAAGCAGACAGAGGCTTCCTTAAGACTTTTAAAACAATTTCGATTGATCGAAAAACAAATTGGATCAATCGAATTAGACAGAGGCTCACAAAATTTGAGAAAAAACACAGTTTTTGAAAATAACAAAGACACATTTTAGAAACACCTCAAAGCATGAAATTGATGAACAAAATGCATGAGTATGTGATGTAATGTTTTTCAAAAACAAAGTTTTAAGCCCAGTTTTCCCAAAATTAAGATTTTCAAGCATTTTCCATAAGATTTTCAAGCATTAAAATTGTTTTGCATAAAAACTCAAAGTATTTGCAAACTTGGTTGGTCAGACCAAAGACACACACAGTAACATGTACAACGTTTAGCAAAGAGTAACTTGTGTAGTGTGTGCAACTAGTAAAAGCTTGAGATACATGTGAGGTGATATGAGTATAGCAATTAAACACAAAGTCTACAAAATTCATCACATAGAATTTGAAAGAAACTATTACCAAAAGAGTTACATCATATAACTCCCACATCTCCTAGATCATAAGCTTGCAATCATGTAAGTTTCTTGATTTTGCCTCATATTGTACACACAAATTTTAATTATTCAGAAACTTATTAAAATAGCTGGGATAATGTACACACCAATTTTAGCAATTATTTCATTTAGCTTTAAGTCCAATAATATACACACCAATTTTAGCATTTAAACCGAGGCTACACCTTATGATCTTTTTGTGCATGTGCTACACTTTCTCGAGCACAAAATCTTACGGTATGCACTAAGGTGTTCATGATTGGCTAGTGAACAGTGGTGAGATGGTTATTTATGCCTTTCTCTAAAGGTTTAAGTCCGACAGTCAAAGACAAGTGACTTCAAGATCAAGACAAAGTGATCAAAACCATAAACATCTTTCCCACACAACATGCACTACAAAGCTTTAACTAGTAAAGTGCAATAAGTAAGTTCATCAAAACTAAACAAGGTACAAAAGACATGTTTTGTGAAAATAAATTGACCAACCTTGTTTTCAAAAACCAAGAAAATAGTGCAAAACACAATTTGCTTCCTTTTTCCTTTTTTTTTTTTTTTTATATATTTGAAAAAGATAAACAAAAACAACCTAGAATGAAATGCATGAATGTTATGCAATGCAAATCCTAGAGACAGAGAAAACAAAAAAACAAAGAACAATGGTCACAAAGAATAGCAATAAAGCACAAGGACCAAGTCAGAATGACTCAATTAGATTGAGCCTTTTGCATCCAAAACTTTTTAGATGCACCACGAGCATTGGAGTTCTTATTCACATGGGAATGATTTCCAACTCCAGGATTGGAATAAAGGTTTAAAGCCTTTACCAATTCACCAATGAGTACCATAGGATCTTGTGCTTGAGACACAGGTACTTTTGGTTTGTTTGCTCTCTTAGCAGCTTGCAGCTTGTAACAGTTTGGACGAATGTGTCTAGACTTTCCACAAAAATGACAAACCCATGCAGGCTTATCATGTGACTTGTCCTTAGAAAATGTAGGCTGCTTAGGTTTAGACTCTTTCAGATCAACCCTAATCTTCCTAGGAGGTGTAACTTCTAAGGGCTTGACAACCTCACTCACAACCTCACTCACAGGGGGTTCAGAAGAAGATGAAGGAACAAAGATAGTGGAATTGGGTGTAGACACATTGATACTTTTAACAAAACCTAACCCAGTTTTGTCAGAAGGAGACTTTTGAACACTCAGCATATAATCAAGTTTGGAACTAGCAGACCTATTAGATTGTTCTCTAGCAACAGAAAGCTCGTGTTCCAAATTCTTAACTTTATCAAGTAAAAGCATGTTCTCAGTCTTCACATTATTCAAAAGTTCAGTAGCATCAAACAGTTTAACAAGCAAATTTTTCTTATCAAGCTCAAGAGATGCAATTTTCTTCAAGCCTAATTCAACATTCATAGCATCCTTTGCAGCAACTTTGCAAAGTTTATTGTAGGCTTCTTGAAGATCTGCGTCCTCAGAGAGTTCCCCATCAGAAGAGTTCTCTTCAGCAGATACGCTTTCATTGACTACAGCAGTAGCAGTGAAGGCAATGAAGTTTCCATTCTCGTCACAACCAGACTCATCATCAGAAACTTCACCATCACTAAGGGTTACAGCCATAGCCTTACCCTTAAACTTCAAGTAAGTAGGAGATTTAGATTTCATGTGACCATACCCTTGACATCCAAAACATTAAGGATCCATAGAATTATTTGAAGATTGACCTACTTTTTCTCTAGGTTTATCAGTGTTGTTAACCTTAGTGGGATCATTCTTCCTAAAGTTTCTAGGTTCAACAGTGTTCTTATCTCTTGCCCTTCTATTGTTGTTTCTAAGGAAATTCCTAAAGTTCTTGGCAAGGTAAGCAATCTCTGTAGCAGAGAGCTCATCATCAAATCCACTAACATCAACATCATCAACTGACTTAAGAACCATTAATTTGGATTTGCTAGTCTTAGGTAGGTCCAACTCATAGAATTGAAGAGATCCTACAAGTTCATCAACAGGGATGGAGTCCACATCCTTGCTTTCAGTGATGGCAGTCACCTTGGATCTAAAATCTTCAGTCAAAGATCTAAGAATCTTCCTAACAATTTTAGGTTGATCATAGATTTCACCCAAGTTATATGCAGAATTAACAATATCATTAAGTTTAGCATAGAATTCATCAAAAGATTCATCATCAGACATCTTAATGCTTTCAAATTTAGAGGTTAACTGCTGCAATTTGTTGATTTTGACAGCTTTTGTGCCTTCATGTACAGTCTGGAGGATATTCCAAGCAGTATGTACAACCTCAACATTAGAGATTCTCTTAAATTCCTCCATAGAAACAGCGTTAAAGATAGCATTCATAGCTTTGCTATTGAACGTGGCTGCTTCTTTTTAGAAGTTTGCCACTCACTAACAGGAGTAGTGGGCTTCTCCCATCCGTATTATACGAAATTCCAGACTCTCTCATCAATTGATTTCAGGAATACTTTCATCCTCACTTTCCAATAAGCATAGTTATTCCCATCAAAGTGAGGAGGAATAACAAGAGAATGTCCGTGTTCCATGACAACAGGGGTCAAGGATCAGCTCAGTGATCAAAAAGATCAACAACAAGAAAGCAACTTGCTCTGATACCACTTGATAGTTTTTAGACCCCTTAAAAACACAATTAGATTAACCTAGGTAATTAGCCAAGTTGTTACTTAGTCCAAATTTCAAATGTAGGTTATCACAATCAAACAATCATATCATGCAAAGCAGCGGAAAGATAAATAACACAACAATATGATCACCCAGGAAACCAAACTGGTAAAAACCTGGAAAGGATTTAACCTAGCTATCCTCAAGGTAAACCTGAATCTACTATGAAAGAATCGAAATTGTTCAACAGGACTTAGACCACTAACATCCTATTGCTACCCACCAGTAGAAACTTACTGACACGACCATGTGCAAGCTTCGAAACCACGGACTCCTTCTTTCTTGGATTCTCCAGCAAGTACAAGCACACCCACTTGTGTTTCTTTAAGTTCTTATGGCAGCAACTGAACGATCATCAAGTTCTTAAACGAATCTCCTTCTTGATAATCCTAAGCTTGTGTAAAGGAAAGCTTCTCTCAGATCTCACAAGAGATTTACACAAACAGCAATATGAGCAACACTAAAACGTGGCTAGAGTTTACCTTATATACCTAGGGCAAAAATACAAAACCCTAAATGTTTTAAATAAACTAGGGCTGAGTTGGAATTCTGCAGAAAACGCATTCTGCCCGAATTTCGATTGATCGAGCCTAAGCTTCGATCGATCGAACCAGGCCGAAATGCTATAATAAATCTGCATCAACTTAAATCTAACTTTACATAAATGAACCAACTTTGAGCAAGTCTAAACACGACTAAACATCTTGTTTTGATCATGATTTGCCAACAATACACATTAGAGTTCTAAATACATAAGATCCTAAGACTTTAGAACCTAACATACATCTATGATGATGGTGGGAAATAAGGAAAGAAAGATAGTTGCATATTACATATTTCTAATCTTATTTTTCATGTCATGAGTCATGACGTCTATTATACATAACATGTGAGTTTTATTTTTGATATCCTGAAATGATTACAAGTTCAAGAAAGAAAACCTAATGGAATTGATCATGTGAGTTTTATTTTTGATATCCTGAAATGATTACAAGTTCAAGAAAGAAAACCTAATGGAATTGATGAGCAATCATGACCAATTGTGTTGATCACTATCCCCATTCTTTATTAGCTTGTGAATGTAGAAACAAAATAAAAATAAAAATAATAATAGACATACATTGCAATTTAAATTTATTCCACCAGAAATTATTTTTATAGATAATACAAATTTTATTGTATATGTCACAGAACTTTAATGTCTAAAGGTCGTATTAAAGTTCCGTGAACACTCCAAATAATGGTTTAGCACTGATTAAACCTTTTTAAATTGCATATTCAGCCATTAAAACGTGGATGAACTATCAATTGAAATAGTTAATTATGTAATTACAAACATTAGTGAGCATTTATAGTGGTAGTGCCAAAACAATTTAGCTTTTCACCTAAAAAAACTACTTTATTTATTTTAATTTATTATTTCACAATTCACTCAACATCAATGCTCTTATTTTTCACAACAAAGTTAAACACTATTCATTTATTTATAATTCTCTCTCTCTCTCTCTCTCTTCAACCCATAGCCACCAAGCCCATGACCTAAAATCAACCACCACCACCACAACCACCAAACACATCCATATCAAACATAAACCCATATGAACATACACCCAAAAAAACCCATATCGAAACACTCAAGTTTCACCAACCATTGCCAGTCAAAACCAAAAAACCAGTAATAGATCAAAAACCCACAAACCCATGGATTAAAAACCCACAAAACCCAGCAACCAAAACGCCAACACCCCATGATGTCGTTGTTCTCTACCACCACTGCACACCCACGTCGCCCCCGATCTCTACGTTGTTGTTTTATTTATTTATTTATTTATTTATTTTTGAGAAAGTTCAAGTTAGAGGAGGAGGAAAAGAGAGAGCAAATAGAGAAGAAAGAAGAGAGAAACAAATATTTTTTAAGAGAAGAAGAGAGAGAATGGAATAAAAATAATTATTTTTTATACATCTTTAACAGTTTACTGTAGCTTGGGTGCTAAAATTTTTAGTTTTAGCACCATCAATGCAACATGCATTTTGTTGTTTGTGGTGCAAAAAATAGTTTTTTAGCAATTTAAGAGCATCACTATGAATGCTCTTAGAGGTTCACTTTCATATATCTAACAATAAAGTGGGCAACCTCAATCCTAGTTATCATCCCCATGTGAGCAAAAAACATCATTTTGGGCTATATATATTTGTATCACTGGCAACTTAGTCCCTATCTTTTAGTAGTTGTTAATTTGGTCTCTCTATTTTAGTAGCAGTCAAATTGAATCATGTTATTTTCAATTTGTAATCATTATGGGTCCAAATTTGGGTGCTAAGTTGATTTGTGTGTCTCTTAGAATTGAAAATTGGTATTTTCGATTTGTGGTTTTGTATTTGGTTGTCAAGAAAGTGCAAGAAAAATTGTGATTTGATGGTAAGGACCAAATTAATTACAAATTGAAAATAATTCAACGGCAATATCAAACAACAAGAAGTCAATACGATGGGGATCTTTACCTAATGAGATTCTAAACCATATTTTCGTTTTACTCTTACACTTTTAGAGTTCTTGGAGATTTTTTGTGAGGTTCTGAATTAATAATCGGAGAGTTCTTGGCTGGCACCACACCGGTGCACTCAGAGAGCTTTTTTCTTCTTTACAAGTATTTCAAAGCTTCTTAGTTTGGACAATCAGCTCACTGATGTCTTGTATCATTAGCCAATATATATGTATGTTAATAGTTAATGAGTTTGGATTCTAGAGAACCTAATGAAAGAAAAATATTTCAAATAAAAAAAGAGAAGGTCTAGAGGGAAGGATTTCATTAAATTATGTGTTTTTTTTTTTTTTTTCTTGTTAATATAAACAAACATGTGACTGAAAAACTAAAATGATAGCAAAATCACTCAATTTTGAGCCTAGTCTACTGGTAATATTAACTCGTTATCAGCACTTTTGTTTCCCATTCCTTAAAGTTTTTCACCCTCTGAGGTTGGCAATCCAAGTTACAGACGAAGATGTCAAAGTAGTCAATACTATATTGAATGCCATTTTGATCAGGCAAGGAGAATGAAATATCTCAATTCTAGTTAATACTTAAAATCCAAATATTTTATATGCCCAAATATTAGTCTAAGTATATTAACCCAATTTTATAACCTTTTTTATTTTCTAAATTATTTTCTGGTAGTAGCTGAAAGACCTGAAATCCATCGTTATAATCGATATAGGTTGGTGTAGACTGGTATTGTATCAGTACGTTTTAGAAGGGTATTAGTACTAACATTGTAGGGTACAAGAAAACAATATGAACTTCCAGGATTAGAGGTAACTCTCCAAGAAATTGGCAGTGTAAGATTCTCCGGGCTTTTATCCAGAAGAATAACAAGAATAGACTATGATATATTCAAATCTATATTTCAATCCAATTAACATGTGGCCGTGCCACCATCCAAAGACAAGCTTAAGCCTACCAATAGATATCATAGATTTGAATTGAGCAGCTCGCTGACCTTCAATGGCAGAACAATTGCTTGAGACCAGTTAGAAAAATCGTTCATCGTATATGTACAAGAACTCAATGCTGTAATCAATCATTGATTACCATCTAAATATTAAGGTCAAAAGAACACCCTTATGCAACTCAAGGGATAAAAAGTTCTTTTGACTCATTCAACTCAACTGCTACAGTGGACCCCTTATAGCAACTACAATAGATACAAGGCTTCTTCCCAGTCCCACAAACGCCCTCTGTTTTCTGTACTTCCTTTCCTTGATCTCTCAAAACTGAAGCAAAATTGCCAGTTCCATCCTCACTTGAACTTTTTTCTGTTAACACATTTTTGCATTCATCCTACATATATTGATCTGCTTTGGATATATTCTTTAGTTAATTCCAAATTTTGCTGTGGTAATGTGTTCTCCAAACTTGAATTTCCATAGTGTGTCAAACTCACAAAAATCATGCATATGGCTGGCAAAGCAGTTATGTACTTACGGATTCAAATAGGACTCCCAACCATCCTTTTCCAGCTTCTCTGCTTTTCTCAAGACATCATTTCTTGTGTCTTCTTGATACTGGCTCATTCTGCAAAGGATATTATTCCAGAATCAGTTCATGCAAGACTTGTGAACTAAGTTTTTTTTTTCTTGGTTTCATACCCAACACAAAGTTTTGCATTACTTCCAGAGAGGAAAGAGAGAAAAAAACCCACCTTGCCAATAGGTCAGCATCACGAATCCCCATCATCCTTACTGCAAGCAAACCTGCATTGGTAGCATTGTTTATTGCAACTGTTGCAACTGGAACACCCCTTGGCATCTGCATAATCATCAAAGGAATAAACAAAAATTAGGACTTTGTGGTGATCAAATTTTCCTCGTAAACTCCGTGTGTACCAAGGAAACTGTTTCCTTTGCTGTGTTTCTTATTTCTCCTTTTTCAATAAAGCTTCTTAATTACTGATCAAATACCAAAAAAAAAAGTGCAAGTAGAAATCAAATATGAACTTGAGATAACGAATGAAGCACCATCTTTCCTGAGGCTCTAACTCATTGTGCAAATCTCAACATGATTAAGCAAGCATCTACATACTTCCACCATTCAGATGTTTTTTGTTTTTCGATAGGTGCCATTCAGATATTAGATATTCAGCATGAATGATTTTTTTTTTTTTTTTTGGTTCCATAAAAATTCAGCACCAATGATTTTTTTTTTGGCTCCAGGCACCTATTAATTAAATTACTTCAAAAAAAAAGATTTTCTTCACCTCATAAAAATGGCTTAAAAAAATTGCCTCCATCAACTTGCCTTAATTTCAGTAGTTTTTTTGTGCCAAGGAAATATATGTGGTAATTGTAAATAACAATAAAAGAATAATAGTAATCCTCTGTGCCAGAAAACACATCTCAAAGAATTAAAATAGAATTTCTCCCATAAAATAAAGCAAACACATTCATTAATCAAGGATAAGCAACTATAAAAACCAGAAAAAGGGCATCCCTAAGACTCCAGGATTTCAGACATCCAAAATGCCCAAGTTTTTTAGAACTAATATTGTATTCATAGGATACTGGATCTTTACAACACTTACCCATCCCATAAATGTAATAATTTAGAAGAAAATAATATACCTGCACAATGGACAGGAGTGAATCAAGTCCATCCAATGCAGAAGCACGCACGGGGACGCCAATAACAGGCAAGGGAGTGAGTGCAGCTACCATACCTGCAAGTCACAACAAAGCTCAATTAATTCCAGTGAGACATTTAAAGCAACTGTGAAACAATATATGGAGCATAGTTCAGATAAACTTGCCTGGCAAGTGGGCTGCACCTCCAGCACCAGCAATGATAATCTGAATGCCTCTCTCCAGGGCAGATGAGGCATAAGAAAACATCATTTCGGGGGTCCGGTGAGCTGAAACTATTTTCACCTGCATAATATAATTTGTTAAGGTAGAACTGGAATATACAAGAAAATAAAATTAAACGATCAATAACTCCTGAATTCCAAAATAGACCCTGTAGTTCATTAGAAGTCAACCTCATAAGGCACACCAAACATATTCAAAATCCTCGCAGCATCTTTCATAACAGGAAGATCTGAATCAGAACCCATAATGATCCCAACACGTGGTGTTACTGCATTCAGAATGGGAGCAACATAAACACAGTTTGAGTGTAAAACTTTCAAAATCAAAACTTAAGGCATATAAACTTCAAACAAATGGAAAACACTTGCAACCATCAACATAATAAGGGTATAGCTAAATGAAAGATTGGTGATCCCCCAACCCCACAAGAGAATAAGAATCATAAATGAAGAGTGAAGACTAACAGAAGCAATATCTTGGTAAAAGGAGAATTAAATCAATTTTTTAAATGGAAATGATAAATTGTAATCTCCAAACGGTTTAGAATCCATGCCTCTTAAAAATAAAATCTTATGGTAATTTCCCTCCCTACACTATCACTTTTCCATCCTAAGCCAAAGTAAGACTTTTTTTATGCAAAATATAATAACCCAAAGCTCATAGCCTGAAAATGTAAAGTAGCATTAGTGCTGATTATTCTGGAAACTACCCCACATGGTGTGGGTGTAGCATGTAGGAATATTTTTATGTAAGAAAATGTAAAACATTGAATAAATAAATTCAATTGAGGCAATCACTGACTTAAGGAAATATGCTCCAAAAAGATACACCAAAGTCAAATTTAATTAATAGCATAGATGCAAACATCTCACCACACCTTCCAAAAACATTTGTGCCACCTAGAGAAAACTTGCTTTTTGGTTAACCAGCATCGTGAAATTCAGTAAATAAATATGAGAAGTCCCTAGTGCAATTACCTGCAGCCTGACAATCAGAACCTTCTTCCTTCAGAATTGATTTTAATCGTTCTTCCACATCACCCATGGAAGGCCCAACAATTGTGACATGGCCCATCTTTCGCTGCTTTCGCATTTCTGCCAAGTCATTAAGGCAATGCGGGAAAAAGTCAAGTATGAGGTAAAGGTCAAGTAGTGTGTGTATGTGTGTGTGCACGCGCGCGTGTGCGTGTGAGAGAGAGAGAGAGAGAGGAAAAGGAAATTCACATACCTGGCTTGTCATACCAATGAACAGTAGCCCCAGGAATACTCAATGCCCTTCTAATCAGTTGATGAGCTAAAATAAAACCAGGCTCACCCTGAAATTTAATAAATAAATAAATAAAAGAGAGAGATTTGACATGTGGGGGAGGGGGTAGTGAAAGATAGTTATGCTGAACAGTAGCCCCAGGGATACTCAATGCCCTTCTAATCAGTTGATGAGCTAAAATAAAACCAGGCTCTCCCTGAAACTTAATAAATAAATAAATAGAAGAGAGAGACATTTGACATGTGGGGGGAGGGGGTAATGAAAGATAGTTATGCTGAATAAAGACATTTCAAACATTTTGTTGTACATTGATGTTCCAATTTACTTTTTTTTACTAACATTAAAAAGTTTTCCAAGATAAAATAATTTGAGAACTGAAAATCAGTTAACGAGAACCAGGACAGATGGAACGTTTGATTTGTATTAATTGTAATTTCTTAAAATTTCATTATTCACAATGGTATACAAAGTCATCAAGCTCAAGCACAGACTTATACCTAATTCTAGTTGCAACTTCAACAAACTTCAAGCAGAATATTTTCAGTGAAAGTATGTTACAGAAATAGGTTCTGAAAGAAACAAATGACCTCAGCTTCATGCCATATTCATTTTATATATTAGATAAATAAAAAAATAAAAAGAAATTCTTCACCTCATCTTCACCCAGTATATTGTACATGACAGCAGCAGGAGTTTTCATTGATGGCTCACCAAGTGGAAGACCAACAACAGCCCGCAAATGTTGTTCAAATTGTGAGGTGTAGCAAGACTCAATTGTGTGATGACCACTATTATGGGGTCTAGGAGCCACTTCATTTAGAAGAATCTGTTAAGAGTTCAGAACATAAATTCATTAGCCAAAAGAAGATAATGCTGAAACAAAATTAGGAAAAAATACAGAGGATAACAAAAAAGGAAGCAATTGTAGCATCAAGAGGTATTAAAAAAAGATATATATATATATATATATATGCATTTAACAGTCTCCAAGAAAGAAGCAAAAACACAACCTGACCATCCCCGGTCAAAAACAATTCAACTGCAAACACACCAGCGCCTTCTAATGAACTAACAGCTTTGTAGGCAACATCAGTAGCATATTTCCTAATATCCCATGACACATTAGCTGGTGCCTTGACTATGTGACAAATGTTTTCCCTACAAGAGATCAAAGATCCTTAATGAGAAGTATAGGGATGTAAAGTTAACATCTAAATACTAAAGGTGAATGCTTCTCATGTAATTCTGCATCATTTAAGATTAAACCATGAAGGGAAAATAGACAATGTAAACACTGAATCTACATCTTACTTGTGAATGGTTTCAACCACAGGATAGCACAAAATAGAATTGTCTCTTCCTCTTGCAACAATGACAGCCAGCTCCTGAAGTTATTCCCAAAAAAGAAGTAAATAATATCTATAATCCATAAGATTCTATATTTCACACTATTAAGAAATAGCATATTGCTTCAGCTAAAAAAAAAAAAAAAAAACAATATTGATCATATGAAAGCATAATTCAAATGAAGTCTAAATTTCTGGATTTAAAAGTTATTTTCATCATGTTAAACGCAGCCACAAAGTTAAAAAATTATCCTAAAACCCTAATGACAAAAGCTGCAGCAATAAAATATGGTTGGAATGTAAATAATTTAGTCATTTTTCTAGATCTACATATTTTCAAAATGCATCAATGTACGCATGCTTAGAAGTTAAAGTGGAGAGGAGTTGTAAGCTAAACAAACTAAATAAAATTTATGCATTAAAGTAAAAGAGTATTACTTTAATACAGTTCTTCAGAAAACAGTTTTGGCTGTCATATATCAGTATTATACACAGTTTTTAGAAGAACAAGATTAACAAATTGTGTTTTTTATGCAATTTGCAATACAGAACCAGCTAACAAACTTCTTTTCAATTTCACAAGTATCTATGTTTCGTTTCTGAAGTTCTAGCAACTAGTTGGTTAATGTGAGAATACATCTTACACTACCTAAAAGGAAAAAATGAAGTTAACTACTTTAAGGACAAAGTTTCTCTACAACCTAAATTGGAGGAACTCCATCCAAACTACTATGTGTCAACACCAGAGAGTGACAAGTGTCCTAGTCCAGCTAAAGCTGAGATTCAATAAATAACCCTCTTAACCCCAGACGTTAGACCACTTTTTTCTCTCTTTCTACAGAGCAGTCAGACCTAGGTTAACGACGTTATTTTTGAAGTTGACCTTTAGCTGGACCAGGAGACTAGTCACTCTCTGGTGTTGACAAGTAGTAGTTTGAAGGGTGTTCTTCCAATTTAGGTTGTAGAGAAACTTTACACTTACTTTAAATAATACAAATGATCATATGAATATCAAAGAAACAGTTGTCAAATCATAATGGTGAAAATTTAGGAGCATAAATAGGATGATCATATCTAATTATGAATACATGCTGGCATATCATGCAAGTGAACCAAACAAGTTTAATTGTAGTTAGAGGCACTTCAAAGAATTCTTACTAAGATATGTTGCAAATTTAATCATATGTCCAAGATTAAAATATGCATGTCATATTGCAGGATAAAGAAAAACATAGAGTCAAGAATAAATGCAGATTGAAAAACTAAATAGTATATCCTCATTAACCTTTACAAAGGGTGCCCACTTTTCAACATATAAACCACGATCAAATCCTCCAAGAGCTGCAAAAATTCGCAATTAAAAGTTAAAAGGAAATGTAAGTGTCCACTTATATTAATTAAAAGAATAGAGACCCATTAGGTGCATGTGTAACATACCAATCCAAAAAAAAAAAAAAAAAAAGATAATTGGAGCATTACATGGTTAATAACACAATTCAAATACCAAACATAAGAAATACCAAAATTAATAGCACTTAAATCTTTAATAACTAAACATGTTACCAGCTACAGCGGAAGAGAGCTCCTCCTCACTGTGAGCAACAGCATTTCCACGCCCATCATAAGCTAACCTTTTGCTCTTAATCATAAGAGGATAGCCAAATAGCTCACCTGCTCTCTTGGCACCTTCAAGATCATCTATCTGTGGTAGCCATGTTTCATGATCAACAAATTAAATATTGGATATATGAAAATACAAGGTAAAAAACATTAGCTAAATCCTTCAATTAGATAGTAATGAAAAGTGGTAAACCTGCATAAACTCAGGGAGTGGAATGGCATGCCGAGAAAAATGAACCTTTTGAAGATATTTGTCCTGCAAGAACCAAAACATGAATCATGGTACTAAAAGTCATATTTTATTGCAACAAATATATGAATTAATATGTACAATTACTTATTCATTTTAATAACTCCGCCTTTGTCTATGCTTAGTGTCATGTATTTTGTTCACAGTCAGTCTCAAGCCTGCGGTAAAAGGATGGAGAGTTGTGGTAGGTTGACAAGTTGCATAAAATTTAGTCACTCTATTATTACGAATGAACTTATTCATTTAAGTATAACAAGAGGGAGGAAAGAAATTCTAGCAGATAGCTAACTAATCTTAGAAATAGGTTGAAAAGGGATTACTTACAAGCTTAGTCTAACTACGAAGAAACAGTCAAAGTTAGCTCTAAAATGCCAGTTCCGTTGTGTCCTTGTGTTATGATGACAATAGGGGAATAAAGTAACCCCTGACATTTCTACACTTCCTATAACAGAAAAGTACTTGAGTGAAAACCTAAGATTAAGGGAAGGTGGGCATCTAAAGTAGCACCAAAATCCTCAAGGATCCACTTTTGTGATTTTATAAAACAGAATGCATTTCCTCAAAAGGAAAAATCCTTATGCATAAGGAAATGATTTCATTCAACTTATTTTCTCATATTTTGCAAGACAGCGGTCAATAACCAATTGGCAAAGTTAAAGAAAAGCATACCTGAATTATTCGGATAGTTGAGGCTTTAGGTTGGCAATCCACTCCTTGTTGCTCAAGCATCTCCATGGTTGCAACATCAACATGCTCAATTTCTACAGTCAATACATCACATCTATCTACCAAGAACATAGACATATTATTACCAAATTATAACAAAAGAATATATTTAAAAACCTATAAACAAAAAAACAAAAAAAATGTCATCAATCTCATAAAAATAGAACCTTTTCGCAAATTCGCAAACCGTAGCACTATCATCAAAGCTTCCAACCATATGATGATAAGAAAGTGCACTTGCGGGGCAGTTCTCAAGCGGATCCAAAACCATTACTTTAATAGCCATTTGCGAAGCTGCTTGACATAGCATACGACCTAATTGTCCTCCTCCCAAAACACCAACAATCACCTCAGATAGTCCATGTACAGGTACATTATCTTTGCTACAAGAACAAGCATTATGGTGGAAGGTTCCGTGTTAGATAAATTTTTAACTCCAAATTAATATCCAATTAGTAATATTAACAAGTTCTTTAATATAAGTCCAAGAGGCAACCAAGCAATCATGTAAGAAAGAAATCATACTTTTTTTGGATGGACAAAATTTTTATTAACAAAGGAACATAGTACAACAAGCACACATCTAACCAAACCAAACCAACACGAATCAAGCCACAAGAAACTATTAGAAACAACAACCAAAATCACTATCACATCCTACTGATCAGAAGGCTTAATAATTACAGTGAGGAAATACCCATATACAACATATAGCCCTGAGAAGGATTGAGTGGCAGTAGCACCATTTGGCTTCCACCCTAGCTTGAACCACCCACTTGATATTGCACCCAATGGTCTCCTCTGTTCTAACAGAGTACCACAATGAATAAGAGAATTCCTTTTGGTGCAAATATGATAAACAGAGGCCCCAAAAGCTAATTTACAAACCACAGCTTTCATACTCCTCCCTTTTAGGTTCTTCTCACCCCAATCAACAATGTCATCCCAAAAAACCCTAGGATTTTTTACAAGGAAGCAGTGCATGAGCTCCTTCCAGAAAAGAAGTGGTTCTCACTTTCCCCACCACTTCTGCATATAAGACACAAGCTGAATCCCCCCCTTTATGACCCATTGCAGTATCCTATCTCGAATTGCCAGCCTATTCTAATGGTTAGCCACGCAAGACGAAAGCACGTCTAGGAATAAATAGCACTCAAAAACCACATTAACTTCCACCAACTGACTTCACAAACGTTAAATCCAATAGCATCCCAGGAAGCCAAAATTCTTAATTTTGCATTGTTCATGATTTATTATTTTAAAAATCAGATACTATAAACAACAAAACATGTAACATAAGACCCATATCTTAAAGTCTAAACACAAAATAATAATAATAATAATAATAATAATAAATAAAACACACACATTATAAGAAAATCGTGCAGTGTGTCTCTTTGTGTGTACATAAACGCATTATACATATTACTAAGTCAAAGTTTGCCTACTTCAAAATAGCCAAATAAAAATTACCCATCTCTATTTTTCCGCCACATCCAAACCCAGAAATCAATTTAGAAAAAAAAAAAATTCCCAAGAGTTTCGGAAACAGAAACAACTGAATAAGAATTGCAAGCTACTATTACTATTTGACTTACCTGGGTGAGGTCTCGTGAGTGACACGTGAGGCCTGAGAAGCGAAGACTGGAGTTGTGTGCTTCAAAGAAGAAGAAGAAGAAGAAGAGAGAAGAGGGTTTTGTTTGGTGGAGTGGTTCATGGAGAAGAAGAAGCTGAGTGTGGTCGGCGGCGGTGGTGATGGTGGTGTTATTCGTGGAGCCAAACAGGGATTAAAGCTGGAGATAGTGTCTGTATTTGTGGCTGCGCCGTTGATGGTTAAGCTTTGGAGTAGCATTTCTACTAGCGCGGATGGGAATTTGGATTTACAGTGATACTCTCCCTTTCCCAAGCGGCGGCGCTCTTATAGGTAGCTTGGCTTAAACAAAATAATCCACATATATATATATATATATATATAAATAAATAATTGAACGTCCCACACTTTTCCAAGTTATCATTATTTTCTTTTTTTCTTTTTTTTATATTTTTTTTATTTTAGATTCTATTAAATATATATTTCAAGAGCTTCAAAATTCTACTTCAACTAAAATTCTATAACAAAAATAATATATCCAAGTAAAACAATGTGGAAAAGCGGATCCAGTTATGTTTGAAGTGAAGTTCCTCCCGAAGGGTCTCAAAAAGCAATCCTAATTTATTCTTTCGGTTTATTGGCATGATCCAGTTTCTAACGTAATAAGTATATGGTGCAAGAACCACCGTGCACCCTTGGTGCAGTGGTCACTCCACAAGTATAAGTGCTTGTGGGGTGTGGAGGGTAAGGGCCGGGGTTCAAGTCTTCAGGAGAGAGCTTCACACACATATACACTTAGATCAGGCTAGACTAGAAATTCTATCTTGTATTAAAAAAAAAAAACATATGGTGTAAGAGAGTAAATCTTTTGTACGCATGCGCATGTCCCATATGTCAAAATAGAAATTGAAAGTAAAATACCTCATCAGTATATATATAAATATACTTTAGCAATACGTTTCAATGTTTCATTATAAATTTTTTTTTTTTTTTAGAATGCACTATAAACTTTTCAGTTTGAGTTTTACAACAATACGTTTTAGTTAGTGTTTTACTTTATTTACTTTTTTTTAATAGTTTTTAACTTTATCTCTCTCTCTATATATATATAACAGAAATCTCTGAAACTCTCACAATTATTATTTTTGTTCAGTCCAAACTTAACAAAGAGTGAAACTCTATTTCTCTAACAAGTCTAACTTTTTTTTTTTTTTGGAGAAACTCTAACAAGTCTAACTTAAACTCAAACTCATCATTATCATTTTTTTTTAAAACAAAATTATTTTTGTTTAATCCAAACTTAACAAGTAGTGCTATTTTTCTAACAAGTCCAAGTTAAACTCAAATTTAAACTCAAATATTGTTAATTTATAAATTTTCCCAATACTAATTGAAATCTTAAACGTGAAGTACAAAAGTTGTTAGAAAGATTGAGTCTATCTAAATCCCCAAACTTATCATATTCTACATGGCATATATATAGACCAGCAAGTGTCTCTCAACCTCACACGCTCAAAGGAAGGAGAAAAAACAATGGCAGAACATAGAATTGGGTATATCACTATATTGGGGTCGTGACACCAAGCAGTAAGGGTAGTTTAAGCAAAAGAATAATGGCGAATAAATCATGAACACTATAAAAGCTGAGTAGAGGTATGAACTCTTCTTATGTTATTTTCTTCTCTTTTACTCCTCTACTTTATTAAAAAATATTATTTTATGATTTTTCATGTATTTTTTAAAAAATAATTTTCGTATATGAACCACCAGACTCTCTTTACCCTTTTTTTACAAGATAAAAAAGTTTGCAATAATTGAAATTATTCTTTTGAATGTAACTCATCTTTCTCTTATATTTCTCTATTGTTTAGTCATATATATTTTGTTTTGTTTCAATAATTCCTAAGCAGTGAATCATCTGATTCTTTAATATTTTTTAGTCTTTCAGAAGTTTTAATATCTGAATTTTTGAGTTTTTTTTTTACATTATCTGAAATTGTAACACAAATTGAAGTCATACATGTAGTTTCTTAATCAATTTTAAATTTTATAAAATTATTTTAGTCTACCTCACAAATAGGTAGATTTCCATGCATAGCGCGGGTTAGCGACTAGTACAAATATAAAAATAAAGCTTGGCTTAAACAAGTTTTTTTTGTCTATTTTATTTTCTATTTTAGTATAAGAGTTTATATTTTCTATTTTACATACTATAACTTTTCAAAAAATTTTACATTAAATTATGTATTTTATACTATATTTCATTAAAATATCAAATTTTCTTGATTTTTTTAATTGGCAATTTATAATTTACCATATGTGGTTCGACTGAAATTTAAGTTGCCTACATGTAGTTTAAAATTTGAAACTTTACCCACCTAAGGTTTGACCGAACCTATGGTTTGAAATTTCATGATACAAGTGTTCCGATAGATAGTTTTTTATCTTATTTAATCTTGTATTTTTATGTTTTTTGTGTTTTTTATGAGAGAGATATAAAAATTGAGCAAAATAACATATTTAGTTCTGTTTTTAACATATGTGAATTATAGAAATCTATCTAAGCTAACCTCAGATGGGTAAAATGTCAAATTTCAAACAACAGGTAGGCAAAATAAATTTCGATCAAACCACAAGTGGGTAAATTGTAATTTACCATTTTTCAATTGTTTCTCTTTCTTTATTCATAACAGCCACCGTCCACTCTTTCTTCATCCTCGAGATACGTAAAAAAAGAAATAAGAACTAAATGCAAAATAGTATCAATGTAAATTTATACGGTTACTGTAGCAAATTTGTAAATTTACACAATTATACATAGACTAATGTAGCTAATTTTTAGACAAAACTATATAAATTCTACACTTTTTTTTCCATTGGACATTAATGGATGTGAATGCTCAGAGGATTCACATCAAGGTTCTAATAAATCAAACTTTTAGTAATTCAAAAAACAATTTTATCTTTTTTAACACCTTAAAAAACTTGACTTTTGGCACCATTGATGTAGTGGATTTTTTAGGGTTTTGGGTGCTAAAATAGCATTATGTGAATGCTCTAAATTCTGCCTATGTGTCTCGCAGTTCCCAGCAAAAAAGTTGTTCATTATTAATACTATATTTCTCTCAATGTAATAAATTTTACGCTCTATTACCTTTTTTTTAAAAAAAAATTATCTTTCACCTATTATTATTTTTGCATCTCTCTCTCTCTCTCTCTCTCTCTCTCTCTCTCTCTCTGTCTCTCTCTCTCAATTATACCTACCTAGACTTTTTCTTTTTTCTTTTTCAATGTGAGACAGAAATACCTAGACATGATTTAATATTTGTAGTTATCTCAAAAAAATTATATGAAAAATGTTTCCGTATTTTTGTTACGTTTTTTTTTTATATAAAAAAATAGACATATTATACTCGTACTATACACGTATTGTTCTTTTTCTGTTTCTGTATATTTCTGCTGAATTTTTGAAACGTACTTTTTATGAAAGATGCCAAGTTAGACCTGTTCGTATAATTACCGTATCTTATATATATCGTATATTACTAACTATTCCAACTGTTAAAAATTCAAAAATACAACCACATGCAAAGTGGAAAATTTTAAAAAAAAAATTGTTATTTTTTTCCAAAATTACCCTTAATTTAATTAATTTAAATTTAAGAAATGACGTTAAAACTGTAAATAGATAATAAAAAAAATAAAAAAATAGAAAACAAGAAACTTATCGGGTGAAGTTGATGTCTTGATGAGACCAAACGTGATGTTGGCAGGAAGGGCATAAAAAAAAAGGTTTTAAATTTATATTAGGTTAATGATGTCTTTACACGATATTTTCATAGTATCTATATGTTATTAATAACAGGATTTCATCACACATCTTTGGTGCAATGATTACTCCACAAGCTCGGACAAGGGTCGAGGTTCAAGTTTTCAGGAGGAAATTTTACACATATATACACTTAGATTAAACTATAGTATAATTTCTATTTTATATCAAATAAATAAATAACAGGATTCCATGTTTAGGTTTTGTCACTTTGCATACTAAAATAACCTTACACAAATTCTTAAACCTTCTAAAATACCTCTGTCTTTTAGTTGAAAATTTTTAAATTTAAAAACATAAATGAGTTAAAAGAGTAATTTACTATTTTTAAAAGAGTTCCTAAGTTTTAGAGTTTCAAACTTTTATCAAAATCCTAAAAATTAGGACACTATCTCTATCTCACTTTTAAATATTAGTTCACTAAACCTAAAATAAAAAATAAAAAAGAGCCTTATAGCACGCGCAAAGTGCTTGTAATGAGTCTAGTTTTTACAATAAATTTTTGTACTAGTTAGTATTTGAAGTAATGTTTCTTTTCCGATAAATTCACCATAAATCTTAGGTGGAAAAGTATTTATTTGCAAAATAAATTTCTATATTTATTTTAACTATATTTTAGTCAAATTTTTAGTTTTTACTAATTTAATTTAATTATTTATATTTTAAATCATTATTAAATTAAATTAATTATGATATCATCACGATTCAATCTCGTTCTAACCTTAAAAACCTTGAACCTTTATTGTATGATTTTTTGAATGGTCTAGATTTCATAACCATCTTAAAACCGTAAATCGACAAAAATTTAAAACGAAAAAGTGAAAACCGGTAAAAACTCTCCACTAAATAATAGATAAATACAAAGTTCCTACCCAAGATTTGTCACAAAAATCCTAGCAATAGGGGTAAACCATATTGTTCACAGAAATTACCCATTTCATATTTAGCTTTTCTTTTATTTTTTAATTCGTGTTTCAACAATTTTTCATCATTACACATATTGATACCAAGTTTTTTAATAGTACTGAAAATATCACCATAGGTTAAATTATAATAATCAATTGAATCATTTTTACCCATTAACTCTTGTTTTACCTTATGAGCAAAGATAGGAGGCAGACTGTCAATAAACTTTTCTTTCCAATAAGGCTTATGACAATCTTTCCGGAGCATCACTCTGGAAGTAAAAACATCTTGATACCATCTGTAATCAGACATAGTAGGACAACTCAGAAACACGAGATGAAATATTGGATGGAGTACCAACAAAATGTTTGAGAATAGTATAGATCATCGTATTAACACCATCAGGAATACCACGACCAATACTCTTATCAAAAATAGGCAAACCTTCATCATTTTTTTTAACAGCATGTTTAATAGACTCTCTGGATTCTTCAGTGATGTATGAATCCCACCATCCACAAAGAGTACCAGAAAAACCAGTAACAAGTAGATTAACAATTTCAGGTTGATCAAGATCATGGTTATTTTGATAAGCAATACCAACCATAGACATATGACTCATTTTATTAATGATTTCTTGTTCAGACAAACCATCAATATTCCATTCATAAAACTTATCAGCAGAAACGGAAAACTGTGTTTGAAAAGATCTCTCTTCAAACTGCATATCAGGAGGAGTGGGTTTTGAATACCAGTTTTTAGTAAAAGACATGGGTTTGGAGTTTCCAACAAATCTTTTAATTTCTAGTAAATTATCATCAAAGATTCTTTTTGCAGAAACAAAAGAAACAGTATCAGAATCTGTATTTTCTTTAGAAACAATTTCTTTTTTGGAAATAGTTCGAGCAGCTGGAGTACTTGTAGAAGTACCTTTAGTTTTAACTTTTAAATCAGAAAGCATTTTTTCAACAATTTCAAGAGTCTTGGACTAAGAAGTTTTAAACAAACTTTTTCTCTTTGACTGGGTAAATCAATCAAAGATTTCTCAGTTTTAACAGAAACAGATTTTTCAGAAACAGGTTTTTCAACAATTTTTTCTTCAATACGGTCAAGCTGTTGACCAATAATATGCAAAGATTGATTAGTAAAATTTTTTTGTTCAATAAGACTAACAATGAGAGTTTGATCATCAGCAATTTTGAAAGGAGAGGCATTCACTTCCTCTTTTGTCACTTCATTCTTTCTTGTAGTTATCAAAATTGGCTCAAAAGGAGGATGACTAGACCTAATAATGGTTTTATCTATTTTAACAAAATTTGATTTTTTATCACATTTAAATGTTGTTTTGAAACCTCGTCTTTTGAAACATAATGTTTTTCAAGAAAATCAAAAAACAAAATATGTTTTTTCAATTGATTCATCTTTTCCAACCATTTTCTCTTAACACGGTCTTTTTCAGACTGAGCAAAATTATTTTGGAAATATTTTCTTTTAGGTCTGTTTTTTGAAAGCATAAACTCATCGTACAAAGCAAACCAATCAATTTCAAAATCATCATTTAAAATAGTCAAAACTCTTAATTGATTTTGGTAAACATGAGGATTTTCAATAGGAGGAGAATCAAAGTCCGATGGAGTAACAGAAACAGAGTCTTCTTCATCATTAATAGCAACATTGTCATAAGGAGAGGAAGATTCAGCTTTAGTAGAATAGAAAGGAGTGATAACTTGTGAATTACTGCTGGAAATTCCTTTTAGCTTTAAATCAGAGGGTTTTTTCAAATTCTTTTTCAAAAAATCATTGATCTCTTGATCTCTTTTTGAAATACTTTCAGATCCAGCAAAGGAATGTCTTCCTTCGTTGATCCTCAAAGGTGGATTGTTTTGAAAACTTATTTTAACAGTACCATCAAGATATTGTTGAATATGAGTGAGATCAAGTTCATCAAAAACAGGTTTAGCAGGAGGGGATTCTTGTTCCAACAACCAATCATTAGGAAGTTTAACATCTTGCCATTGAATCATTTTTGGAACTTGAATTTTAGCATCAGAGGTTGAACATTGAATTAACATGGTTTTACCAGAAGGTTCTCTAGGGATTTTAGCGCATGGGTTCATTTGAGTACCCAATAATTTATAATAAATGCGGTAAATCAAAGCAAAAGGCTTACTACCTTCTTCCATGTGATAACCAGATGAGGCAATATTCAATGTCAAAGCTTTAATAATATTAGGATCATCCAAAGCAAGAGTAAGATCAGGATAACAGTTAAAATAAACAGGACCATCATACATAGAAGCAGTGATCAACAGAAGCATTAATACCCTTTCGGGTAAGTGGTTTAATAGCAACTTGAACCATACCAATATGCAAATAACTGAATTTTTTAGCAGTAAGGAATTCACTAATATTTCTTTTAGTCAACAAACAGCATTTTTCATGAACTTTTGAAATAGAGAAAATTTGTTCAACAGTTTTGGCTTTGTAAGCAGAATGAAAAGTACTTTCAATAAAACTAGTTTTATAAACAGTTTTAGTATCAACTTTAGGAACATTCCAATTACGAAAATCAGGAAGCAACTCATTATCATCAAAAGTGTGATCTTCTTCATTTACAATATCAAAAGGACAACTAGTCCTGGAGTTGATAGAGGAGTTGGATCTCCAAAACCTATCCATACTATCCTAGATTCAACATTCAGTTATCATGTTTTTCTCACAACCGTTGCATTTCGTAACACATACCCTAACCAACCTTATACCTCTCATGCCCTACACGCCCTCTTGGCTCAAACGGGCCTTACAGTTCGGTTCTAGGAATTCACTTTACTACTAGGGTGACGCCAACGATGATAAGAAGGGAACACAACAACAGAGTACCAAAGTCTCGGGTAGACACGAACAAGAGAAAAAGACACAACAACACTATCACCGACCAGAAAAGAGTGGTTCTAATACCATAAAGGGGGGAAGGGGATGCACAGTTGATGGGAAGAGATGGAAGCACAGCAATATTGTAATGAAAATAATGTAAGTAACTTGAAAGGAAAAACAATTCTAAGGCGGTAGAACCAGCCAAGTATATATGAAAATAAAATAATTCAAAGTAAATGAAAGCAATTTAGAACCATCTGTTATGCCGGTAATCCGTCCAAGGTGGTTGTAACAACAAATAGAACAATGAACATAAAACTGAAAATACTTGTTATTGAAAGTAGGATAAACACTTACAATAGTAGTGAATACAAGATCTCAACAGTACAAGTTAATAGTTACAAAACTTGAACTAGTCCTAGTTACAAGGTTTGTAGAGTTACAAGGTTTGTAGTGAACAAGGTAGTAGTAGTAGAAGTAGGGTGAAATCTCTCTCTAAGAAGGCTTCCTAAGAGAAGGAGTTCTAAGGGAAGAGAAATCTGAAATAAAACTTGAGTAAAAACCTGTTTTAAACATAAGGGACAACCCCCCTTAAATAGGCCAAATTCGGAATGAACAGTGTCATGAACAGTAGCGGATGAATAGTAATAGTGAATAGTGACAGGTGAATAGTGACTGAATAGTAAATTTTCTTTTTTGACTCCAAATCTTGGAGAATCATCCGTAGTGTTGAATATCTGAAATTTTGAGAACCTAGGCCAAATAATGAGTGTCTTTAGAATCTAGGACATCTCATCCTTTAGGCCATATAATTGGTGCCCAAAAGAACCAATCACAAGAGAAACAAACAAACTTTGTCATCTTGTGCCCATTTAGAGTAATTATGAAGAAGCATCATATTGGTGGGAAACAAGCTTCTAGCAGTAATAAATATTGAAGCATTTGGCCATTGTGTAGGCCAGACAAATAGGAGAATCAAAATCTTCCGCAGAATCCGGAGTATCAAGAAATAGTTTCGGATTTTCAGCAATATATACATCAAGGACATTGAAATATTTTGGCTTTTGTGCAAGCCAGACAAATAAAGTAGCATTAGTCTTGTAACAGTAGTAACCTCAGAAATAAACTCATCAATCAGTAGAGGGAGCATCGGATGGATAACCATCAAAGGGATCAAAAGGACCCTGTGGAGAATCACATTCATGCTCATGGTAAATAGCATACTGGTTACAGAATCCACAATATAAAATTGGCTCAAACGTTGGAGTTTTTCCGGGGATGAGAAGACTTTTTAGATTACAATGATCAGCAATCCACAAATGAGCAGTGGCATCAGAATATGGTCTGGGACCAAAAACAGAAATTCTATCTGTGCTTCCCATGAAATGATAATTTTTCCATAAATTCCGAGCAACATTGATAATTTGGTTATTAAAACAACTTCTCCAACATTCTGCAAGAGTAAAAGGATCATTAAAGGACAAATGAGAATTTCCTTCAAACCATGGCCCTTGGTGAGTGTGACCATTTATGAGAATGAGATGCTTTGAGGGCTGGACATTCATCCAGTTATCTCTTTCCCATTTTGGCAACGTACTCCAGCATCTGATGGAAACAAAAGGACTGTTAAATCCTTTAATAGCATCCTGAATAATTTGTGGGAGTTGGCTGGCTTGATAATGGCTTGTTAATTTTATAAACCTGATAAAGCCATATTCAAACATTTGGGAAAGCCATTGAGGGTCCCTGTCATCATCATCATCTGAATCATTAGCAACAATTGAACCATCATCATAATTTATTAAAAGGCCAGGAAATGGGTGTTTCTTTTCATACACTCTGAGGGTACTCCTAAAGTGTTCTTCCCAGTCAAGTTGAATAAAGACATTATCACTTTTGTCTAATTCATCAAGAATAGTGGCTGTAACAAATTTCTTGAAATACCTGAACCATAGGTCAACAGATCGGAACATAGCCTTGCTGTTCAGAATACGTGATTGTATATCTGTTGGCAAGTTGGCAACAACACTTCTTAACATAGATTGGGTCTTAAGGCTCAATCTTGCAAAATCAGTGCCCATTATAGTCTTTTTATCCTTTGAATGGATATCCTCTTTGCCAAAGAGTTGACTGATGTAAGAATCATTTGTAATATTTGGATGGTCAACAAGATGGCTTCTAAAAGCCTCATTTTCTGGAACAAGGTTTGAAACAAGGTCATTTTCCGAAGCGAGGATTTTTTCTGAAATAAGGTTAGCATAGTGGCTTATATAAGCTTCATTTTGAGCAATAAGATTAACAAGGTGGATTTCGAGAGCTTGAAGGGTTTTTTCAAACAGGGAACGATGGTTTCTAGTAAAAGCAGCATAGAGATTATCAAGAATATATTTTATGGAATCTGGTAGTTCACTATAGACTCCATTATGAAATTGTAAGGATCTGGATAAGACTTCCTGTAAAGCAATTATCATATCACTACTGGAATATGTCATATTAGTTGGGACATATCCCTGAAGGGATGTTGATCCGCTGGGTTTTACCCCAGAAGATTCGCCTTCATGCATTGCAAAAGGCCCCGCTGGGAGTCTTTTGTTTTGAGAATAGTCTTGTGTAGGAACTTTTCCCTTGTTTTTCTTTTCCATAATAGTCCACTTACTAGTGGTATAAATATGAATATTATTATTATCCCACTTATTAGTGGTATTTATCCACGCATCATTGTTCGATTCCTGCAAAGAATCATCGATAATGTTAGGATGATTAATAGTATTTAACATTTTGTCACTATGAAAATTACCTTGTAAACCAGTTTGGAGGAAGAATTTTATTAACAAAAGCAAGTTAAGGATCAGTGAAAGTATCAGGAATACCTTTATCAAAGAAGAGCTTGTTGACTAGATTCATCTCCATCTTTGTATATCTATCAGAGGAAAATAAAAAATAAAAAAAAAAAAGCTAAAACTGCCGCACCTTCTTCTAAAAAATAAAAATACCTCACCTTCTATCAAAATAAAACAACCACAGCACGTTTTCTATTAAAAACAAAACCTATCCCAATTCCCAAATTCTATTCAAAAAGAAAAAATTAAAAAAAAAAAACCACACCACGTTTCCTATTATTTCAAGTTCTATTAAAAAAAAAAAAAACTACCCATGTCACATCATCAAAAAAAAAAAAAGACTCATTCAAAAACCAATTGCAACTTCCTTAAAAATAAAATCATCTTCCATTTGTTCTTCTTTTCCCCTTTCAAACGTGTGGTAACTCAAACTGCAAATTCACAATATTTCTTCAGTTTCTTTTTGTTCTTTCATCCTATTTATAAAGGACACTATTTTCTTCCACATTCTTTGTTTCATATACTTAATTCTTCTCAATGGTCAAGAGTTTTCTATCAAAATTGGTAAGCTTTTGAACAAAATTTATATTCTACTTTTCTCAACTACATATATTGTGAATAAAGATAACTCTATGACCTTTGTAGAAAATTTAGTTATGAATGTAAATTTATGAGGCTAAATCTTAAAAAATAAATATATTAAAAAAAGACTCATTCTACGAGCCAAACGCGTATGATGAGGCTAGTATATATAGAAAAAATTACAATAATGTATCTCTCTACTCACTATTCATTCAAAAAAAAAAAAAAGCACGCAGCAAAAAAAAAAAAAAAAATGGTGTAACCACGAATGAAAAAAAATGATGCTTCCACTAAAATGAAGATTAGTTTACCATGGTTGGCTCCTAAATCGTAATGAGTTTTGGTAGGTTCTTTTTTTTTTTTTTAAAAAAAAAAACCTTTTTCTTTTCACTTCTTTAATTGTTTTATTAGTTTCATGCAGTATTAATGTAGGGAGATGACACATAAAACCCAAATAAGCATTGGACCTCAGATTAGAACGGGCCCATAACGAGTCTTTCCGAGATATGAAGCCTCCTAACAAGGGAACATATCTCGAAGTAAGGACCAAAGGTGAACAGGAAATCATTGGAGACCTCCCCAAGGTCTTTAACCTTGGAACTCAACCTAATAGGATCCATTACTTTGGATCCGGACATGAATAAACCACTAAAGTCATCCGAGGTGAAAACTTATTGACTATATTGCCCACGCTAGTCCATGATTTCGAGCTACCAAATATTATTTCCGAGGTATGCGTGAATATCCGAGGATGCTTTCCGGATCTTCTTGATAAATCCACAATAACCCACCTGACACAGTTGTATTTAATGCAACAAATAACTGATCAGAATAAGACAAGAAGCCCTAAAATACTTTGTTCATCATAACCTTGAGAAAAGAAGAGCCTGATGGGATAGAAGGCTATCCAACTACATCAGGACAACACCTACTATAGCAGATGATGGAGAAGAAAATGAAGCAGACCAAGCAAAGGATAAGGATAAAAATAAAATAAAAATTAAAAATTAAAAATAGGAGAAGAATGGAGAGTATAAAAGGAAAGAAACAGACAAATAAGAGAGCGGTTTTTTTTTTTAAAGATTTTCCAAGAGCAAGAAGAAAAGAAAGAGAGGAGTGAAACACACAATGAGGAATGTAACAATAAAATTATATGAATAAAGTCCTTGACACTATTTTCAGAGCAAAGAGTTATTTAGTTTTTATTCAAACTTTACATTGCGGATTGTATTGAACCCATAATAGAAATTAATTGTGATTATAAGCAAGCAATTAAGCTTGAGTTAATTTCTTGCTTCCACAATTAGTATTTGCCAAATTTGATGATTTTAGTTTTTATAGCTAGTGGATGATTTTGTTGAAAGAGGGCTCTCATAACAACTTGCACCATCAACAAGAATGAAAAAAAAAGTGAAAAGATACTCCGCAATATCTAGAAATGAAAAATATAGTAGCAGCCCGTAAATGGGAAACAAGTGATGGATCAATGCACATTAATAGTGTGAACTTTGTTTGTAAATGTAACTTTAGCAAACATATAGCCAATATTAAAAACTTTAGTTTTGGACTCTTGAAAGGTTCAGGTCACTAAAATTTGTAAGCTTTAAAAGCAAGTCCAATTCCAGTGTGCTACTAAGGTTATTTCCAACTAGACTCAAGATTCAAGATTTGCATGCTTAAAGGCTGTTTGGTTCATCAATTCTCATCACTCAATTCTCAATTTCCATAACTCAATTCTCAAAAATGGTGGGACCCATCTCAATTCTCAAAAAAAGGTTTGTTTGGTAAGCTATAACTCAGTTTCTAATTTTTTGTTTTCATCACTCAATTCTCTGATTTTTGAGTTATGAGTTATAGAAACTGAAAACACCTTTTGGCTGTTTTCAGTTTCCATAACTCATAGCTCAATGGCATTTTTGTAATTAAACACACATGAGGGACCCACTCAGCCGCACCTTTTGACCAACTGACTTTTTTTCTTCTTCTTCTTTCTCACTGGTTCGATCTTCACTGGGTTTTTTTTTTTCTTTCTTCTTCTTCTTCTTTCACTAGTTCGGTCTTCACTGGGTTTCTTTTTTTTTTTCTTTTTTTTTTTTCCTTTCTTCTTCATTGGGTTCGGTCTTCTTCATTGGGTTTCTTTTTTTTTTTTTTTTCACTGGGTTCGGGTTTCTGGGTAATGAAAAAAAAAAAAGAAAAAAAAAGCTGCACCGTGACAGGCGTGGGCCCCCCAAATAGTGTGAAAAATAGTGAGTGATGGAAACTGAGTGATGAGTGATGAGTGATGAAAATTGAGTGACGGAAATTGAGTGATCAAATTTTGTTGGCCAAACAAACTCTTAGTAATTGACAGTGGAATAGGATCATACAATTTATTGTCCCCTTGGGCCATGGCTCAAGAAAAATAGTTGGACAAGGTTTATAAGCCAAGGTGACTATATGAATTGGTATATGGCAAGTGCAAATCTCTATGTTTTGTTTGATTTCCTAGCCACACTCTTCAGCCACACTCCACTCAGTCCACAACCTTCATCCCTAAACCCTAACCTTCTTCATCTCTCTTTGAAAGCTAAGCTAAGCTAAGTAGCAATGTCAGACAATAAGAAGAGACGGGGATTTTCCCCCGATGAGATTCTTACCCATGCATATTTTCCATTGCCTACCTATCAAATCCATCATTGTCTGTACCTCTGTCTCAAAAACACGGAAATCCCTAATCAAAAACCCAACTTTCATTTCAACCCATCTCCGCCATTCCCACAAAAACCTCCTCCTCTTCAGGCTTCCCATACAACCATTTGAAATGTTTGGTACCATACCCACAGGTGACAGAGAAGTGTATACATTGCATGATGATGATGATGATGATGATTTAACTGAAGAACAACACACAAGGTTAGATTTCCCTTTCCAAGGTCCAGACCTTGAGTCTTATTGCCCAGTATTCCGTGTGGTCGGTACTTGTGACGGTCTGCTCTGCCTTTCTGATGATTTATTCACATACACTGACATATTTTATCTGTGGAACCCTTGTGTTAGAAAGATTCTCCAACTTCCTTATCCTAATGTCACCTTCGAGACACATGGTGGGTTCGACGCATCTCTTGGTCTTGGTATCTTAGCCTTTAGAGAATGTTGATGGATGATACGAACTTTTACTCATAGTAGTTTTTTGTGGTTTGTTTGTTGGGCTTTGGCTTTACTTTCAAATATTTGTTTTGGTTGTAAAATATAGTTGATGTCATATTGTATTTGTGTTCTTTGTCTTACCATGAATTGTTTGATATCTCTACTTTCATATTTTCTTTTGAAACACTGTGTAGTCTCTTTACAATTGCCTTTTTTTTTCTCTATTTTTCTTTAAGAATCAATTTCCCTTTGTTAAATAGTAAAACATCCTCTTATTATATAATTGCTGGCATTGGATTATACTTTAGATCATTTACCTTGGTCCCCCATCCCCCTTAGTGTGCATGTTCATGTGGTAAAGGCTTGGAGTGCTTCTTAATATGTAAATTACAATAAACTGCAATTATTGATGTAGGTTTTTTCTAAATTATCCACACACAAAAAAAAAAAAGATGTAGGTTTTTCCTATATGGTTACTACACTAATTAGTGTTATTTTATCTACTTTTAGTGATTATTCAGTAATGCACTTATAGTTCTTAATTTCTTGCAGGACTTTGTGCAATCATGGTCAATGATGAGTTGTGAATAAGTAACAGACTTTAACTTAGCAAAAGAAAATATTCACCAAAGCTTTTTGATAGTGTCTAACTTCTTAGTAAGGAATTAGTTTATTATGTCAAAATGGACTGCAGTTGTTTATGTTAAATTCCGTTTATGGCTACATCATTGTTATGTTCATATTTTTGGACAATTTGCAATATGGTTTCAGAGTGTTTACATAAATTATTAAGCACCTTTTGTCTACAATACTTGTATTGTAATGAAGATGCTTACTTGTGTATTTTGGGGACAAAGGATATTCTACCCAATTGTGTTAAATTTCTCCTTAGTCATTCAATTAGATAGCAATTATGCTTGTTTAATGGGTTTATAGGTATCTATAGAATACATCTATGATGATAGAAAGTTAAAGGTGGGAAAAAAGAAAGAAAGAAAGATAGTTGCATATTACATATGTCTAATCTTATTTTTATTGTCATGATGTCTGTTGTAAATAACATGTGAGTTTTACTTTTGATATCATGGAATGATTACAAGTTTAAGAAAGAAAACCTAATGGAACTGATGAGCAATCATGACCAATGGTGTTGACTACTATCCCCATTAGCAAAATAAAAATAAAAATAGACATACGCTGCAATTTAAATTTATCCCACCACAATTTATTATTTATAGATAATACAAATTTAATTGTATATGTCACAGAACTTTAATGCGTAGATATCATATTAAAGTTTCGTGAAGGCAGGAACAAGCTGATTTGGAACTGCAGGAACAAGCTAATTTTTGAGAACAAAATTCCTTCATCCAAGGATTTGTAGGCTCGAGCTGATACTTATCGATTAGAGTTTGTGGAAGTGCAGCACAGGCAGACTCGGGTTGCTGAGCTTCAGACAGCAAAGTGGCAGCCCCCAGCTTCTGATTCAATCCATAAACTCAACCTGGCAATTTCTCAATCTAGGAAGAGCAACTCTGTGGGGCTTGGTTTTCTCGCAAGGAACGATAAAGGTGAAGTTTTAGCAACATCATGTCATCGTCTGCAGAAAAATTTAAATCCCCTCTGCACAGCAGCTTTGGTGATGAGATTGGCGCTTTTGTTCTGTCAAAATACCAGCTTCTTAAAAGTGATGGTGGAATGAAACTTTGTTGAGCTTGTGGACCTCTTGAATTCGGACAGAGCCTGCTGTTTAGAAGCTGCCTGGATTATTGAGGACATTAGTTAAGTTAGAGATAGCTTTTCTTTTATTTCTTTTGATGGTAATAGTATACCTCTACAATGTAATTGTGCTGCCTTAGCTTTGGCTAGTACTGCAAAAGAGGATGAGGTGGCCATTGTTTGGTTAGAAGAGCTCCTCTTTCCTCTTCCTCATTGTACAACCTGATTTTATTAAATAAAGTCTACTATCGTTTCCTCTAAAAAAAAAAGTTCCGTGAAGGCATGAACACTCCAAATAATTGTATAACACTAATTAAACTTTTTAAACTTGCATATTCAACCATTAAAACATGGATGAACTATCAATTGAAATGGTTGATTAAGTACTTTCATACGTTAGCTAGAGGTTCACTTTCATATATCCAGCAATAAAGTTGGCAACCTCAATCCAAGTTATCATCCCCAGGCGGGCACAAAACATCATTTTGGGGTCGTATATTTTTGGGGTCCATGTCAATTTAGTCCCTACATTTTAGTAGTTGTTAATTTGGTCACTCTATTTTAGTAGCAATCAAATTGAATCACGTTATTTTCAATTTGCAGTCACTTTGGGTCCAACTTTGGATTTGTTTTAGTTGTTGAGGTGATACTACTGTCTACTATAATTGAAAATTGGTCTTTAACCACCAAAAAAAAAAAATAATAATAATAATAAATTGAAAATTGGTAAATTTGACTTGTGGTTTTGTATTTGGTTGCCAAGAAAGTGCAAGAAATATTGTGATTTGATGGTAAGGACCAAAGTGACTACAAATTAAAAATAATTTGGATGGATTGAATTGCTACCAATATGGTGTTTACCTCTATGTATATATATATATATATTTTAAAACTATACAAGAGAGGATTTCATTTTTAATATTTTTTAACCATTACCTATAGGGCAATAGGCTATCAATTGAAGTCCATGCAAGAGAGGTCTTTAAACATAGAAGAACTGAGTTTTATGAAGTCCATGAGGATAACAAAGGGCAAAACTTTTTTGTTTTTTATTTATTTATTTGATGAAAAATAAAGGGGCAGAGTCGACTCATTCGCCTGAGTGTGACCATAGAGACACTTTCCATTAGAAAATGCTGAATTGAGCCATAGCTATTATAGTCGAGGTAACCACAAACCTCACTCTAACCTTATGAGAGAGTTAGAAGTTAGGGATAATTGCAGGCAGAATTCCACAATTTGCCCAATAGGAATCGAACATGGGACCTGGTGCTTCTACATTTACGCCAAGACCACTAAACCACATCTCACGACAATACGTTTGTTTTTTGTTGAGAAAAACAAAGGGAGGATCTTTTATAGGAATAAGAGACCTTTTAAATTCTAAAACAGATTATTAATGTCAATGACACATAAAGAATAAGAAATGTCTGATCCTTTAAATATTTCATTGTTAAAATATCCTTTTAATGACACATAATAAAATATAGGGTAAGCACTCGTTAGCATTTTCCTAAAATATGTCCAGAGTCCAAACTTTGTTTTCCTCCGGTATATAAATAGATCCAAACGTTGTCTGATCTGATCCTATAAAACACGGGTACACTCTACAGCTACACTCCACTCAGTCCACAACCTTCATCCCTAAACCCTAACCTTCTTCATCTCTCTTTGACAAAGCTAAGCTAAGCAGCAATGTCAGATAATGAGAAGAGATGGGGATATTTACCTGATGAGATTCTTACCCATATTTTCCATTGCCTACCTATCAAATCCATCGTTGTCTGTACCTCTGTCTCAAAAACATGGAAATCCCTAATCAAAAACCCAACTTTCATTTCAACCCATCTCCACCATTCCCACAAAAACCTCCTTCTCTTCAGGCATCCCACAAAACCGTTTGAAATGTTTGGTACCATACCCACAGGTGACAGAGAAGTGTATACATTGCATAATGATGATGATGATGGTGATTTCACTGAACAACAACAACACACAAGGTTAGATTTCCCTTTCCACGGTCCAGACCTTGAGTCCCATTGCCCAGTGTTCCGTGTGGTCGGTACTTGCATGTGACGGTCTGCTCTGCCTTTCTGATGATTTATTCACATACACTGACATATTTTATCTGTGGAACCCTTGTGTTGGAACGATTCTTCGACTTCCTTATCCGAATGTCACCTTCGGTACACATGGTGGGTTCGACGCGTCTCTTGGTTTTGGATTTGATCCCAAAACTAATTACTATAAAGTGGTCAGGGTTGTGACCTTAGTGGATACACTTGACCTTCGAAAGGATCGACCCAAGGTTGAGGTTTATTCCATCTCCACTAATAAATGGAGAATGGTTAAGGCTAGCCTGGTTCCCAGATGTGTTCTTGATGGTCGTGCACCACAGGCATTTGTCAATGGGGTTCTGCATTGGCGTGTTTTCACCAGGGCTGATGATGGCTCATTTCATCATTTTGTTTTGGTGTTTGATTTGGGGGGTGAGGTCTTCCGCGAAATGCTGCTGCCAGAACTTCCAGCTTATACCCGCGAAAGAATGCGGCTGTGCTCTCCTATTTCCACATATGGGAACTCCATTGCCTTCTTTCACCTGGACTATAATAGTCACTGTCTCGATATATGGGTGATGAAACAGTATGGTATTGTTTCCTCATGGACCAAAGCTTTAAGTTTAACTATGACTAGTCAAGGTGGCTTCCTTTCAAGAGACTATATACGGAGGGCAGTAGGTTTCACAAGGAGTGGCAAGATTGTGTGGGAAATGGGTGGAGGACACCTCGTGTCGCAGGATCTTGAGACCAAAGAGACTAAGGATCTTGGGATTATTGGATATAAGTATAATTTTGTGGATGCTTACGTTGAGAGTCTCATTTTGCTCGACAAAGCTGCCAATGGTGTGGTTACATACTAACAAAAATAGGTAAGATGCATTTCATTTCATGATTTTTATTTATTTATTTTTATGGAATATTGTTTTTTAATTTTGTTCTTTATATATACTTGGCATTGATAATACATTAGATAGGAGTATATAATGTTTGATATCGCATTGTTCTATTAAATTTATTATTATTGATTTATTACCTTAATTAAGTTGCTTTATCTTTAAGATAGATAGCTTATTAATGTAATGGTTGCTTTTGGTTATATTGAGGTGATGTTTGAGTATGCAGCGTCTATACAAAAAATTGTTTATACTCATTTCAAAATTTTTTTAATATAATCATTAATTACTTATATTAAAAACATGGTCACTGTTGGCTGTCAATTTTGAGAAATCTTATTTATCTAGCAAAGTTCATATTTCCTGCCACTAATAACTTACAAAGTATAGAGAGATGTGCTCAAATTTTTCTTTGTTGGCAATTTTGTGGTGAGTGGTGACCTTGTTTAATTATATGTTTTCACATTCATACTACATGTTCTTTCATGCTCCCCTTATATTATTATTTTAAAGTTTCTCATTCTGTCAACTATTAAATGTCTATGCTAAATAATTTTCATGTATATCTTCTTACTAAAAACATTCTCGTAAAGCCATGTTCCTCAAAAAAACAGCTCACCTGCCGATATTGCTTGCTTTGGGTGGTTAAAGAATAAGAATTGAAAATGACCTGTTTATACTCCTCTTTTGGAACTATTATGTTATCTTTCCTTCCTTAGCATGTTTTGCATTATGTTTTCAGTCCCAATAAAGTACTTAGGCTTAGATGTATTGTTTTGTTGACTCCATTTCATTCTGTTGTTTTTCTTTCCCTCTCTTAATATCTTGTGAATAAGTTAATATTTTCACACCAGTGGATGCAATAAAGAAAGAACTAGGTAAATCGAAGACATCAACTTCAAACTACCATACTTGCGAAGAAATAGAAGTAAAGAATTTGATCCATAAAAGCTAAATTAAAACACCAATTCTGATGTAAGATTCTGTTTAATGCAGAATGAATGATCTTTGGCAAGTCAGCTGCACAATGTCAATACCAACTTTAATTTTTTTTTTTTTTTTGGGGGGGGGATTGTGGGTGGGGTGCGCTGATGCTGAAGCCACAGTCATCTTTTGTGCCATCATTTTCATGAAGCCTTCTATTCCATTCTTTCCTAACATTATAAATATACATTTTTTCCCCGTACAATTCACAATCCAAATTCATACTCAAATATAGATAATCCAAATTAAGAGTCCAAGGTATCATACTTTTTTGTTTTGATAGGTATGTTAAGAAAACAGCTCAAAGCACTATTGCTTATGGGATAAAAACACATAGCAAGCAACAATCATCTTTTGTTCCATCATGTTCATAAAGCCTTCTATTCCATCCTGTCTTAACATTATAAATATACATTTTCCCCTGCAAAATTCACAGTCCAAATTCATAATCAAATATAGATAATCCAAATTAAGAGTCCAAGGTATCATACTTTTTTGTTTTGATAGGTATGTTAAGAAAACATCTCAGAGACTAGTTAAGCACTATTGCTCATGGGATCAAAACAAATAGCAAGCAACAAACAGCGATGTTACTATATAGTTGGGTTAACCCAGCCAAAATGCACAGATGGCTTGGTAGGATATTTGGCCCTGTCATGGGTAGTTCAGGTCTGCTAACGGAATTTGGTTCCTCCACTAGGATTTAACTTTATTCTTGCACACATTCTCTGTGTTCTTGCTATTGGTGAGCTCTACTAGTCACTAGTATCCTAGCTCCCTTGCCATGAGCACTACTTCTAAGATAGGTTCCTGATGTGCCAACATTATGGAATCAGCTTAGGAATTGTTGCATCCCTCAAAGATTCTGGACTCTGCTATATTTCTGGCTTTAAATGTGTGTCCTCCCCTTTTATTCTTCTTGTGCATTTCTCCTGCAGCTTTGATATTTAGTTGCCACTCCTTAACAAACTCAGTGGTGGACGCATCATGTCTTTCCTTAGTTTTAGGCCGGTTGCTGTTGTTGTATGCATCATGGTACCTGCAAATGAGAGTTCTGGATGTGAGCTCCACTTCAATTGGATTAGGGTGTTTTCCTCATGGATGACCAGATTTTTGTGAAGCCAGATTATCTATAGGGTACTGAAGATCACTTGCAAGAAGGCCGCATGCACCTTTTTAACCAGTGTTTTACTGAAGCCTGTCCTAACTCTGATTTTCTAAGGGACAAATCTGATCCCAACTAGACAGCCCTTGCCAAGGGACCAGCTAGAAATATGTGAGATGTGGTTTCATTCTCCCCTTGGCAGAATACCTCTATGTTTGAGATTCATTCTGACTGGCAGGCTGTCGTGAATTTTTTTCCAAATGAAGGTAAGAATTTTCACTGGCAGTTTACTTTCCAGATGCTGGACTATACCTCATTAGGTGTATCATTGACCCTGGCCTCATTTGGGTCATTATGCCTATTGGCTAGATGGAGCAGGTAGTAGGTTTTTTTAACCTAGTATTCACCCGAGCTGGAGTGATGCCAAACAAGCCTATTTTGGCCCCCATCAATTTTGGGGAGGGAGTAAGATAGGATTGTGTTACTTAGGGATGGGTGGTATAACTTCCTGGCTAGGTTACTATATTTGTTTGCAAGTTCTAGTTGAGTTATTGATTGGGTCAGCCACAGTTTTGTGGACATGCTGGTGAACAAAGCAATCCATGGGATTTGTGATATTTTTTGTTGTTTGCAAGAAATTGTTGTTCAATTTGTGATGTTTGCATAAATTTTTCTTGTTATGGACGATGCTAACTTTTGCATCTAGTTTCTTTTACTTTCCCTCAGTTAGGTTGTTTCTTAACTGTATAACTTTTCCTGATTCAAGGCAGCAATAGGTGGCATGGCAAGCATTTTTGCCTCAATTTTGAAAGGGAAAATTATTGGAGTTAATAGGTATTAAGTATCTTTTTAGCCTTTTGTTTTTCTGTAATTGAAATTTGAAAATATGCTACCGAACATAGCAATCTTAGGTTCATAATTCTTTTTGTAGCAATGATATATGTGATATCTTCTTATCATGTAATTGTTGGCATGGTTATATGCTTAGTTCATTTACCCTGGTCCCCATCCTTGGTGCACATCTTCATGTGGTAACGGCTTGGAGTACTTCTTAATATGTACATTCTGGAAAACCATAAATAGTAGTGTAGGTTGGTTTAGGTTTTTTCTATATGTTACCTCACTAATTGGTGTTAATTTATCTACTTCTAGTGTTAAATCACAAACAAGAATGCACTTATGTGTCTTAATTTCTTGTAGGACCTTATGCAATCATGGTTGGCGATGAGCTGCAGTAACAGACTTTAACTTAGCAAAAGAAAAGATTCAACAAAGCTTTTTGATGGTGTTTTGTTTCTTAATGTTGTTTTGTTTCTTAGTATGGAATTAGTTTATTATGTAGATGAATCATAGTTATTTATGTTAAGACTCATTTTGTGGCCACACCATTTTTATAGTAGTAACTAAGTTTATTATGCAAATGAATCATAGTTGTTTATGTTAAGACTCATTCTGTGGCCACACCATTTTTATAGTAGTAACTATGGATGATTTGTAGACGGTTTTAGTGTGTTTGCAGAAATGATTAAGCACTTTGTTTTGACTGTCATTCCTGCATTGTGATGAAGAAGCTCACCAACATGGTGGGTGTGTTCGTGTTTTGGGAACATGGATGTGTTGCCCAATTTTGTTAAGCTTCTCCTTGCCTAGTTGTAGTTCTTTAGGTTAAACTCCTTTTGTGGCTACATCATTATTATGTTAGTATTTCTAGATGATATGCAATTTGGTTTTAGTGTGTACTGAAATGATTAAGCACTTGATTTTGTCTGGCATGCTTGCATTGTAAGGAAGATGCTTGTCAACGTTGTTTGCAGTTTGTGTTTGATTTGTGGACATGGGTATGCTGCCTAGTTGTGTTAAATTTCACCTTGCTCGGTCAACTAGAGAGCAGTTGTTCTTGTACTTATATAATGGGTCTAAAGGTATCAATTGAATACATCTAATATATCAGGAAGTTAAAAGGAGAGAAAATTGGGGGGGGGGGGGGGGGTGGGGGGGGTGGGGTTTATAGAAAATTACATATTACATATTACCATCTAATCCCTAAGTTTAAATGTTTTTGACCATAATGAAGTGTTTTTAAATGTTGTTGGTGATGCAAACATTACTAGATAGGCTCATAGTCTCATGCCCTTGGAGGCCTTGTTTTAAGAGGAAAATTGCATATAAAAGGCATTCGAATAAGCCACATGCTTTATTGGCTTTTCAATGGTTTAATAATCTTGAGAAATACATTAGCAATTACATGTATATATTTTTACTTATCAAAAAAAGAAAGAAGACATTAGCAATTAATGTAGGCTCCTGCAATTAGCTATCCTAGGATTCTTCTCTCATTTTACATTTGGAAAAGTCTAGGACCACAATTTTTCACAACTTCTTGTCACAACTGTGATGTGGTAGAATGATTGGTAAAGAAAAAATGATGGGTCTATGTGTAAGTGATAATTAACCACTCATAATCTGCCACGTCAAAGTTGTGGAATAATTTGTGATTCTAAAACTACTATTTACTAATTTATTTTAATTCTATCAATTTGGTCTTGTAATGACGCCATTGCCTCTAAGTAGTACCTATTTATTAAATGAAGTCCACCAGATAAAAACAATGAACATTATGAGTTTAAATATATGAAATCTATGTGCTTCCGGTCTTCTTGTATAAATGCAATACACTTCTTTTAAAGATAATCACTTCATTGTTTCTTATGTTTCATCTGATTGCAAAAGAAAATTTGTCAAGTGTTTCCTCATTTTAAGAGGGACTTTTTAGCCTAGAGCCAGAAACCTCTGGAAGTGATATAAGAATACATATTTTCTCTTTTGTTGCTTATTGATATTATTTTTGCATTAGTAAGAAAGAAAGTTGTTCCTTTTTAATCCTTGGTGGTGAAACTCATCTGGCAATATACAAGTTATTTCACATACTATGTCAGAAATTCATCTATAATTAAATTTATTGTCCTCTCCATTCTCTAACAAGAATGATCATATATATTTTTATACAAACACTCAAATTAGTTAATATAACAAAACAAGGCAACAAGAAGCAAACTCTTTAGAGAACCTAATGAAAGAAAAAGATTTCAAAAAAAAAAAAAAAAAAAAAAGGTCTAGAGGGAAGGATTTCATTAAATTGTGTTTTTTTTTTTTTTTTTTTTGTTAATATAAATAAACATGTGGTTGAAAAACTAAAATGATAGCAAAATTGCTCAATTTTGACCTTATTATACTGGCAATTTCATCACATTATTAGCATTTTTGTTTCCCATTTCTTTAAAAATTTTCACCATTTGAGATTGGTAATCCAAGTAACAAACGAGATGTCAAAGTAGTCAATACCGTATTGAATATCATTTTGATTAGGCAAGGAGAATGAAATATCTCAACACCAGTTAGTACTTAAAATCCAAATATTTTATATGCCCAAATATTAGCATAAGTATATTAATCCAATTTTATAACCATTTTATTTTCTAAATTATTTTTCTGGTACTGGCAGTAAGGACATAAAATCCCTTGGAAGTCAATATAGGTTGGTGCAGAATGGTATTTTACCAGTACATTTTAGAAGGGTATTGCTACAGTTACTGGCCATTATGACCGGTACTAATACGCTATTGACTATCTTTCTAGATGTAAAGGAATGCTTACACATTAGTGATCCTCTTTTTTTATTTTTTTTTGGATGGGACACATTAGTGATCCTCAAAGTCGTTTGTTCAATGGCAGGACATCGGAACCATATTTATAAGCAGTGGGGATTTGTGGTTTGGACCATTTCAACAATGATTTGAGGAAGTTATCAAAATGTGAGGACTTCATCATAGTAGATACTGC
The DNA here is from genome assembly GCA_028535165.1 of Quercus tomentella. Lineage (NCBI taxonomy): Eukaryota > Viridiplantae > Streptophyta > Magnoliopsida > Fagales > Fagaceae > Quercus > Quercus tomentella. The sequence goes on along the minus strand of JAPQVY010000012.1, from coordinate 42,467,800 downwards.
ACACTGACAAGACATTAAAACGCTTATATCACGAGTCATGACCATGATATACGTTTTGAATGTTCTACTTCTATCCAACTGCTTCTCAAATAAAAACTTTTATTTAACTAATAATGAAGAGTTGTGCAACTTTTTTGTTACGCAGGAAAAAAGGAATTTTGAACCCCTGACCTGGTCAAAATAAAAATACATTATATATAATTTTTTGGCCCTAAATAAAAAATTTAAACACTTTAAATCTAAATTTTGTTTGAATCCAATTGAAATAAACTTAAATATAATTATTTTAGTGTTAATTTTATAATATTTTTACAATAATTTTATAATAAAAATGAAGTGGTATGTTGTAATTGATTTTTATTTAAACTAACAACTTATTTTAAGTGTGATCACATGCGTGTTAGATACTCTAATCTAATCCAACAGCTGTCATGGTCAAGTTAACTGTGTTAAAAGTCTTTTATTTTATTTTATTTTAATTTTTTATGTAACTGCGTTCAAAGACTTCAATTGGCTTGGAAGTATATAAAATCTTCATTTTATATTCATCTCATCCCATGCCCCACCTCGCTCATAACATCAGATATATTTACAGTGTTTCGCTTTTGCCTTCTCTTTTCTCTTTTTGGGTATCAAATTCAAATGGGGTGTTTAGGTTGGAAGTATCAATTATTCTGCCTTCTAGTTCTACTCTCCTTGCTCTTTCATTTTCCATCTTCTTCTTCCTTGTCTTCAGTCTCATCCTGCTCTGCTCTACTCCATTTTAATCACTCTCTTTCTCTGCATAGAGATGCTTCTCTGATTTGTGATATTTCTTATCCAAAGACAGCCTCTTGGAAGGAGGATAGGGACTGCTGTACTTGGGATGGCGTCGTCTGTGACCAAACCACACGCCATGTTATTGGCCTTGACCTCAGTTGCAGCTGGCTTTACGGCCCTATTCATTCCAACAGTACCCTCTTCTTTCTTCGCCATCTCATGAGGTTGAATCTCGATGGCAATGACTTCAGTGGCTCCCTAATTTCGTCCGAGTTTGGCAAGTTTAAGACTTTGACTCATCTTAACCTTTCTTATTCCTTTTTTTCTGGCAAAATCCCATATGAAATCTCTCATTTGTCTTCCCTGCTTTCACTCGATCTTTCTTACAACTATGGGCTTTTAATTGAAACACCAGTATGGAAAAGTGTCATTCATAACCTTACTCAGTTAAGGGAACTTCTTCTGGATCAGTCAGATATGTCCTCAATTAGTCCTAATTCTTTGATGAATCTATCCTCCTCTTTCACAACTCTTAGTCTCCAAGGCTGTAACTTGCAGGGAAAACTCCAAAATAACATCCTTTGCCTTCCCAGTCTACTAACCCTTGATCTAGGGGTAAATCGGAATCTTGAAGTTTCTCTTCCAATGTGTAATTGGAGCCATAGTCCCTTGAAGTTCTTGGATTTATCTGGGACAAGCATTTCAGGAGAATTACTTGATTCTATTGGCAATATGAATTCTTTGAAGAATTTGAATCTCGCTAATTGCAATTTGACTGGGTCAATTCCAACGTCACTTGGGAACCTTACAGAACTTATTTCTTTGGATATGTCATCTAATAGTTTCAATGGTGAGATTCAATTGTCAATTTTAAATTTTAATTGTTTTTGGCATATGCATGAACTAACAATTTTTTTTTTTTAATTATTGGGGAATATTTCAACAGGTTTGCTACCGTCGTCACTATTGAACTTGCCCAATCTCTCAACTTTATATCTTGGCTATAATCAACTTGATGGTCCCCTTCCTAATCATGTAAGTGGTTTCAATCTAATTGATCTCTCTTTAGGTTCAAATTTCCTAAATGGGATACTGCCATCTTGGTTGTTCAATTTGCCCTTTTTGGTGACGTTAAGTCTTGATGGTAATCAATTCATTGGTGAGATTGATGAATTCAAGTCCAATTCATTGGAGCATCTTGATTTGGGTTATAATAAGCTACAGGGTTCTATACCAAGTTCAATATCTAGATTTGTTAACCTTACTTATTTATCTCTCTCATCAAATAACTTGAGTATTATGTTGGAGTTAGAAATGTTTTCAAAGCTCATAAATCTCGAGTTACTTGATTTTTCAAATAATAACTTAGTTAGCATCAACAATAATGTCACCTATACCTTGCCCAATCTTCAACTGTTGAACTTGTCTTCTTGCAATATTAGTGAATTCCCAATTTTCTTAAGAACGGCAACAACATTACAACTCTTAGACCTTTCCAAGAACGGAATTCATGGTCAAGTTCCAAGATGGTTGGGGGATGTGGGGAGGGATTCGTTATATTTTCTTGATCTTCGTGACAACTTGCTTCAAGGATTGTTTCCCTCTCTAAGTTTTCATAGTCTGGAATTTTTGTTTGTCTCCAATAACAAACTAACCGGAGAAATCCCTTCTTTAATTTGCAATGTAAGTTCCCTTGAAGTTCTAGACTTGTCTTATAACAACTTCAGTGGCATGATTCCTAAGTGTTTGGTACAATCTAAACTCCTCTTAATGTTGGATTTGCGAATGAATAGCCTTCATGGTACCATCCTTGCAACATTTTCCAAAGGAAATAATTTTAGGAATATTTACCTTAATGGCAATCAATTGGAAGGGCCATTGCCACGATCTTTGGCAAATTGTAGGAACTTGGAAGTTCTAGATCTTGGAAGTAATAAGATAAATGGAACCTTCCCTTATTGGTTGGAAGATCTTTTATATTTGCGGGTTCTTGTCATAAGATCAAACAAATTTCAAGGTCATATAGGCAATCCTAAGACCAAATTTCCTTTCCCAAATTTGCGAATCCTAGACATCTCTAACAATGAGTTTAATGGTCCTTTGCCAATAAAATATTTCAAATATTTGAAAGTCATGACAAATGTGGATGAAGGAAAAGTTGCGTTGAAATATATGGGAGAGGGGTATTATCAGGATTCTTTGAATGTGATGATGAAAGGGTTATATATTGAGTTGGTGAGAATCCAAACTGTCTTCACGACCATTGATTTTTCAAACAATAATTTTAGAGGAGAGATGCCAAAGATAATTGGGAGACTGAAATCACTCAAGGGGCTCAACTTTTCTCACAATAACCTTATAGGTTATATTCCATCATCATTTGGAAATTTGAGCAATCTTGAATGGTTAGACCTCTCTTTCAACAAGCTTATCGGGGAGATTCCTAGACAATTGGTAGATCTACCATGGCTTGAAGTTTTAAATTTGTCACATAATCAACTTACAGGACCCATACCTTTAGGAAAACAATTCAATACATTTACTAATGATTCATACACTGAAAACTTGGGATTATGTGGATTTCCGTTGTCAAGAAAGTGCAATAGCCATGCGGCAAAGAAACCACCACCACTGACCTTACAACAAAAAGACAATTTAGAGACTGAAAATGGGTTTAGTTGGCAAGCTATATCGATGGGTTATGGATGTGGAGTGATATTTGGAATGTTGATGGGATATCTTATGTTTAAAATTGGAAAACCAAAGTGGATTGTGAGGATGGCCAAGTTAGAGTAACATATCATGCTTAGAAGGCTGAAGAAGAATGTCCAAAAACACGGAGGAAAAATAACCCATCAAAACAATATGTGGGTGGTTTTGCTAGAGTTTTTCAAGAAGGTTTCAAAGGCACGTTGTACTATGTTGTAATTTGTGGAAACCACTTCATCATAAAATGGTTGGGAGTTCATGTAGAATGCATCTGTTGTGGGTCTTCCTCATTTCTAGATCATGGGGTTTTCAACCAAGGAGGAGAATCTGGGTGTGCAAGAATCTGACTTCAACAGCTAAATAGAAATTGACTCCAAATTTGACACAAATGTTGAAGCCCAATAGAAAGCAAAGCTCTCCTTCAGCCCTGTCCATGTGGCAGGATTAGGCTAAAGAAGAAGCCTCTCTAAACACTCACTTCTTCATCATCTTTATTCACTTTCTTCTTCATTTTTTAAACAATGGAGACAGCACAGAATTGTTATTTAGGAGAATATCAACTTCTTTCATGGTCCTCAAAGACACAAGACACCATTCTTTGCCAAGGTATGCCTCCCTTTTTAGTTACATCTTTGGGTGCCTTTGTCACTTTCTTATCTCTTTTTCTCTAAATTCAAAGGCTCATTCAACGGAAAATCAAGATGCTGGGCTTTTTAATTATTATTTATAAAATAAGTGTTTGATTTATTTATTTTAATGCAGCTGGTTGGCATTGTTGCTGTTGAAATAATTGGTAAGCCCAAGATCTCTTTCCACCTTGCAATTTGGTTTTCTGTTATTACAATATTTGTCTTTTATTGATCTGATTTGTTTGCCCAGTAAGGTTCAAGGCTGTTGCCTCCAATGTTTCAAAACAAATTAGTAACCTCTGTGCTCTTGAACAGATCAAGACCTCTACAGCTAACACAAAGGTCCTATTTCTCTCTTTCTTGAGTTTTAAATTTGTTAACCATATCCTTGTGTATTCAAATTTTGATTTTTTTTTTTTGTGTCCATTTTTTGATTCTTTGATGAATGCATTTCGTAATATTTAACATTTATCCATGTTGAATGTGAATATTGTCACTTTTTGATTGAATAAAGAAAAAAAATGAGAATTTATCTAGGTTGAAGGTTCAGGATGATAATGAGATTGTATTGTAATATATTACCATGTTAAAATACCAATTCTTCCAAAAGTTTAAGTTGTTAGAAAATGGTCACTTTAATCTTTTAACCATATTCTAACAAGTATCAATTCTCAAAGAGGCTATGGCAATTAAGTCATGGTGTCTAATAAAATCCCAGGTATATACTTGGTACCAAATGTAAAGTCTGAGGAGACATTAAGGCTTGGTTTGAGGTTGCAAAGAGAATTTTTTGTTAGTGAATAGTTAAGTTGTAATTGGGGGGGAGGGCATTTTTCTGATTTTGATGATAGGCGTAATTGAGGGTTTTAGACTCTTAGTTTGATTCTTTGCAAGGTTAGTTGCAGCTTCTATATAGTTTCCTGCTTGATCTGTTTTTGTTGTTAGATGTTGCAGCATTTAGCTACTGGAGTTCGCTGTTTGTATGGTTTCATTCATTAAAAAAAAAAGTTATAGTTATCTATGATTTTCCTTAAGGACCTTGATTATATTTGCTCACTTAGTTTTTACATTTTGAAACAATCTAGAACAAAAGTGCGCATTCAAACCTGAATTCCCTTGCAGCCAAACCTTAATGTTCTAACTAAATTAACTTCTTCTTTTTTGTTGATAACATTGCTCCTGCGGTTATAGTTTTTTTTTTTTTTTTTTCCATTTACTGTGTTCTTTTTTGCAGTTTAATTATTGAGAAGTTCTAGATTTGGATAGAAAGCAAAAGAAAATGCAACGTTTGAGGAATGTTCTGCAACAATTGAGGTTCATATCCTTTAAAGGTGATTGAGATTTCAATGGTAGTTGTGCAATCCCTCTTCCTTTCTTTTTTCTTTTCAATTTCTATATTTGCATTTTTATTTAATTTATCTTACTATTAAGATATTAAATTTAATTATAAACAAATTTAGGTGTTTCAAGTTCAACTCTCAATGACCAAAATGATATAGATCTATCCAAGCATGTTGAATCATGTAGTTCTTAGTGGTCAAATCTTGAAAGGTCCAATTAGTCAAAGGTTTAGCTTTGTTTTTTCTTTTTACAATTTAGGTTTAGCTTTAGTGATCCATATTCTGGTGATTATTCTTACATCTTGGTTGGCCAGGTTTGGGATTTAATGATGCATTTGATTTGGATTCATCTTCAATGACCCTTACCTTTGTCAACAATGATTCCGACTCCAGTCTGTATCCATCATCATAGAAAACTAGAACATATTAGTCAGACTTTAAAAAATATGCCTCCATCTTGCCAAGCTAGGCTTCCTTCTTTAGTTAAATCTTCTCCCTTCTACTTAAAGAATAATAAATAATGCATTGAGCCATGTTGTGAGTAGAACATAACTTTTCAGTTCTATTGTAAATAAGCTTAGGAGTAAATAAGAACTATATCTCCTGAAATGAAGTGGTAGAAAGTGATTTGACTTTCCACTCAAGACAGGCCATTTAAATGGGGCAATCATGGTGTGTCTTCTGCAACAGTTTCTTTGAAAGTGATCTGACTAAGTCAGGATGTTTAATAAAATCCCCGGTATATATCTTGCGTTAAGTGATTCTATGGGGCATGGATTGGTTGAAGGGTAAAATTTTTGAAAGCACCATATGCAAACTTGCTTGATCTATGGTGGTTTATTATATTTGGCTTCAAAGAAATGCTCTTGTATGTAGCGGCAATGTAAAGTCTGAGAAGGCTATCCTACTTTTGATTAGAAGAGAGATTAAGGCCTAGGTTGAGTTTGTAATGAGAATGGAAAAATTGTTAGTGAATAATCTTATGTTGTAAACTTGTAATTCTTTGGAAGAGAGGGAGGGGGGATTTGCATTTCACTATCTTGTATGATAGCCATAATTGAGGGGTTTTAGTTTGATTATCTGTACAATTGGTTTCAGATGCTATTTAGTTTGCTGCTTGCTTTGTTTGTATAGTTTGTTTAAAAATTCATTCATTCATAGGGGGAGAAAGTTTATGCTTATCTTTGATTCTAAAACCTGTTATTTTATATATTCATGTTTCCCAAAGCCAAATTAGATCTATGTTTCATTTCTTCTTGGCAAAAGTCAAGGTATTTTCTATCTTCTATTTTCTTTTGTTCTTTTTATTCTTTAAATAGTTATGTTGTTTACTTTTATAAAAATGAAAAATAAAAAATTCTGTTGTCTACTTGAATATCAAATAAGTATTTGCTACACAAGAAGCAGCATATATAATCTCTAAAAAAACCACCCCCTTCTCCCTCCCATAAATTTTTTTTTTTTGATAAGTAATAAAGATTTCATTGATAAAAAAGAGAGACACCCAAGTACACAGGGGGTATACAGGGGTGAACAAATCAAGAACGAACATTACAAAAATCAAGAAAATCCAAAATAGAAGAAAAAGGATGATTCCTCCACACAGACAACCAGTCCAAAAAAATTCTGAAAAATAGAAGCTTGATGTCAGGCAAGGAACGCTCGCTATCTTCGAAACACCTACTATTTCTCTCCTTCCAAATGCACCACAACAAACAATGAGGAACAACCATCCATATATCTCCATTACGATGGTGACCAAATTGACCTTGCCAGCAAGCTAAAAGCCCAACGACAGACATTGGCTAACCCAATAAACTCCAAATAAACCAAACACCATATCCCACAACTCCGAAGCAACCGGGCAATGAAGGAAAAGATGGTCAACAGATTCACAATTTGATTTGCACATATAACACCAATCCAAAATGCAAACCTTTCTTCTCCCTCCCATAAATTATGATTATTTGTTACATTCATGCAAAGTGTTTGATAAAATACCTGAGGGTCTCATTCTTTTTATTAGAATTTGAATTGATTATTGATACCTTCTATTTCATCCTGTTAGCCCCTAATGGAAATTTCAATGCTTATGAGGTTTGAATCAAAATGGAATCATTTTATTTTGTTGTTGAGAAGATGCAATGAATGATAGGATGATATTACCCTATACCTTAAATTTTTGTGATTTCACTCTACTGTTATATAAATCTCTACATGGAACGAAGTCTTAGGTTAATTAAGCTTTACTCCACGTTATTGCATTTGAGCCATTTGCACAGAAGTGTGCTCTTAGGAACCATTTGTGGTGTGTGATAATGAAAGTAGTGAAAGCAAAATAAATGGATTTTGTTGGGAAGGAAGCACTTAATCGTTTAGGCATCCAACAACTAAACTATGGTGCTTTTTTAGGTAATAGAATGGTGAAAATTACCCTTAGCTAAATATACATTTTTTCGAAGCATGAATTTGAGAACCACTTGATGCTTTTCTTAGTGTTGTTTGATTCAATGTTTTTGTGCTGCTTACAATTTGGATGGTATGGAATCAATGATTCACATATTTTGAGTTAGTACTATTCTTAGTTATGAAAGAAAAGAAAAAAGTTGATGGGTTATGAATCTTTTGCATAGAATCAGTATCTTATTAATAGTTTTCACTAATATCAATTTAGTACACAGACATGAAGGTGGAAATGAAAGTGCTTGCACGCATTCTCTGGGTTCTTGCTATTAGTGAGCACTATTAGTCACCGGTATCCTAGCTCCTTTGCCTTGAGAACTACTTCAAGATAGCTTCCTGATGTACCAACATTATGGAATCAGCTTTGGAATTGTTCCATCCCTTAAAGATTCTGGTCCCTGCTATATTTCTGGCTTTAAATGTGTCTCCTCCTTTTATTCTGCTTGTGCCTTGCCCCTGCAGCTTTGATATTTAGTTGCCAGACCTTAACAAACTCAATGGTAGATGCATCATGTCTTTCCTTAGTTTAAGGCCTGTTTCTGTTCTTGTATGCATCATGGTACCTGCAAACGAGAGTTCTGTATGTGGGTGCCACTTCAATTGGATTAGGGTGTTTCTCTCATGGATGACCTGATTTTTGTGAAGCTAGATTTTCTATAGGGTGGTGAAGATCACTTGCAAGAAGGCCATATTGTCTTGGAGGTATAGCTTATAAGTTGTGATGCACCTTGTTAACCAGTGTTTTACTCCTAACTCTTATTTTCTAAGGGACAAATCTAATCCCAACTAGACAGCCCTTGCCAAGGGGCAAGCTAGAAATATGAGGTGGTTTCATTCTCCTCTTGGAAGAAAGGGCAGTTGCTAGGGGCTTGAATACCTCTATGTTTGAGATTCATGAGATTCATTCTGACTGGCAGGCTGTCATGAATTTTTTTCCAAATGAAGGTAATGATTTTTACTGACAGTTTACTTTCCAGATGCTGGACCAAACCTCATTAGGTGTACCAAGTACCTTGGCCTTATTTGGGTCATTATGACAATTAGCTAGATGGAGCAGGTTTTAGGCTTTTTTGACCTGGTATTCACCCAAGCTAGAGTGATGCCAAGCAAGCCTATTTTTGCCCCCATCAATTTTGGGGAGGGGGTAAGAGTAAGATAGGATTGTGTTACTTAAGGATGAGTGGTATAACTTCCTAACTAGGTTACTAGATCTGGTTGCAAGTTCTGGTTGAGCTATTGATTAGGTCAGCCACAGTTTTGTGGACATACTGATGAACAAAGCAATCCTAGCTCATGAGATTTAAGAGTGATTTTTGTTTGTAGCAATGAGATTTATGATATTTTATTTTGTTGTTGGCAAGAAATTTTGGTTAAATTTGTGATTCTTGCATATATTTTTCTTGTTATGGAGAATGTTAGCTTTTGCATCTAGATTCTATTTTCCCTCAGTCAAGTTGTTTCTTAACTGTATAACTTTTCCTGGTTCAAAGCAGCAATAGGCTGTAGACGTGGCAAGCATCTTGCCTCCATTTTGAAAGGGAAAATTATTGGAGTTCATGGGTATTAAGCATCTTTTTAGCCTTTTATTTTTCTGTAATTGAAAATATGCGATGAACAAAGTAATCTTAGGTTCATAATTCTTTTTGTAGCACTGATATATGTGATATCTTCTTATTATGTACTTGTTGGCATGGGTATATGCTTAGATCAATTACCCTGGTCCCCATCCTAGGTGCACATATTCATGTGGTAAAGGTTTGGAGTACTTCTTAATATGTACATTCTAAAAAACCATAAGTACTAGTGTAGGTTGGTTTAGGTTTTTTCTATTTGGTCACTACTCTAATTGGTGTTTATCTACTTCTGGTGTTATATCACAAACAAGAATGCACTTACATGTCTTAATTTCTTGCAGGACGCTATACAAACACGGTTGGTGAGGAGCTGCAGTAATAGACTTTAACTTGGCAAAAGATAATTTTCAAGAAAGCTTCTTGATGGTGTTTTGTTTCTTAGTATGGAATTAGTTTATTATGCCAAAATGAATTGTAGTTGTTTATGTTAAGACTCATTTTGTGGACACACCAATTTTATATTACTAAATTAAATACTAATTATGGGTGATTTGCAGTTGGTGTTTGCGGAAATGATTAAGCACTTAGTTTTGACTGTCATGCTTGCTTTGTGATGAAGAAGCTCATTAACATTTGGGGTGTTTGGGGGGGGGGGGGGGGTGTGTTGCATGTTTTGGGGACAAGGATGTGCTGCCCAATTTTGTTAAGCTTCTCCCTGCCTAGTTGTAGTTGTTTATGTTAAACTCCTTTTTAGTCTTTCTAGATGATATGCAATTTGGTTTCAGTGTGTACCGAAATGATCAAGCACTTGATTTTGTCTGCCATGCTTGCATTGTAATGAAGATGCTAGCCAACACAGTTTGTGTGTGTGTGTTTTGTGGACATGAATATGCTGCCTAGTTGTGTTAAATTTCACCTTGTTCAGTCAACTAGAGAGCAGTATATAAAAAATTGCATGATACCATCTAATGAGGGCTTTGCAAAGGGACTTGATCAACCAATTGGTTGAAAGCTCCTTTGAGTTCTGTTTAGGCTCCCCAAGTTTAAATGTTTTTTACCAGAATGAAGTTTTTTTAAATGTTGTAATCCTGAAAGTTGTTGGTGATGCAAACATTACTATATAGGCTCCTATCCTTGGAGGCCTTGTTTTAAGAGGCAAATTGCACACATAAGGCATTGGAATAAGCCATAAGCTTTATTGGATTTTTAATTGTTTAATAATCTTAAGAAATACATGTATAAAATTTTTACTTATAAAAAAAATAAAAAAGAGACATTAGCAAATAAATGTGGTTGTATAAAAAAGACATCAGCAAGCAATTAAATGTGGTAGTATGTATGAATCTGATATTGAAGGTGATGCAAACGTATATATAGCTAGATAGGCTCCTACCATTAGCTCCAACATCTATAACATCTATAGGGTGTGTATGTAAGATTGTTATCCTAGCATTAATTCTTCTCTTATTTTACACTTATCTTCTATCTTCTTTTAGGTTCTATCAATTTGGTCTCGTATTGTGTCATTGCCTTTGCCTCTAAGTAGCACCCATTCATTAAGTGAAGTCCAGCGTATAAACGCACAAACACTTTGTTTTTCCCCTTTAATGATTGAGCATTATCGGTTTAAATATATGAAATCTGTGTGCTTCTGATTTTCTTGTATAAATGCAATACACTTCTTTTGAAGGTAATCACTTCATTGTTTCCTATGTTTCATCTGAATGCAAAAGAAAATTTGTCAAGTGTTTTCTCATGTCAAGAGGGATTTTTTTAGCCTAAATTTATATACCCCTAGAAGTGATATAAGAATACATATTCTCTTTTGCTACTTATTGACATTAGTTTGGCATGAGAACCATAGTTATAGTATTGTCCAGATTTTTATCAGACTTAGAAATTGGTTTTCAAATTCAAATTATATCAAATCAGAACACTAATATCAACTAAGGAAAATTGTGTAATTCACTTAAAAACTAAAATATTAATATCAACTAAGGAAAATTAAGAATATAAAGAAAGATTATACCACATGTCATTAAATTAAACAATTAAAAATAATAATATTACTTTCTATCATCTATATTTTTAATAAATTTAGATTTATAATAAGTACTCTCAATCCAAACATGTTTTATCCCATTCTTATATAAATGCATTTGAATGGACCAAACTGAATTGAATGGACTAAACAGGGCCAACGTGGATCTAAATAGACTGAAATTGATTGAATTTATTGAATTAGACTAAAATGGACAGAAATTGACCCAAGTTGACTGAATGGACTAAAGTGGACCGAATTGGACCAAAATAGACCAAATTAGATGGAATGGGCCGAATCATCAGGCACATCATCTTTTTTTTTTTTTTATTGATTTTTTCTTCTAGTTATTTTATAATATAAATATATTAACCGATTGACTTTACATATTCATTTTGGATGGCTATTTTTTTTCCTAATAATATCTTAATGGTTTAATATATTTAATATTATCAAAACATTAGAGGAACAAATCAATAAAATAAAATAAAATGGTACTATGACCGATGATGTGGCTCAACAAAAACATGAAAATATTAAGACTATTCTTTGACTTTTAGATTATAATATATAGATATAGATAAGTCCTTATGACCATTGGCCACTTCATTATTATCTTATCATAAGTTTTTTTTTCATATACCTAATGTTCAGATCACACCCTCACTTTATTTTTGTAATAATGGATAAGTGGATATATAATAGAATAACTGTTTGCTATCTAGCCATGAAACTAAACAAAAGAAGATATAAAAGGTGGGTTATTGACTCAAGAAGGAGAAGTAAAAAAATAAAAATCCAACAATAAGACTCATTCTTGATGAAGGCTGATCATGGTTTAAAAAACCATAACGATCAAAGAACTAGAAATAGGTCTAGTTTTTACCCTTTTTTATTTTTTTTATCTTGGAAGTTTTTATCGTAATGAATTAGGGTCTAATTTCTGGTTGAACCGCCCGACCCAATTTTTAAAACCATGCTTATGACCCAAATATTCCAAATTTCTTGCAAAAAAATCAAGCAAAATCACATATGAACTAAGAACATGGAAATTTTTAATTCAAACATTGTATTTGGATGGGTCATGCAGGTGGGTCTTATGCATATCACTGTGGACCGGGTTTTAAGTTTAGCACCATCCAAATTTCCATAAAGCCCAAATTCTTTGCTCTTCTTCACAGACTGCACTCCACACTCCTTAGTCCACAGTCCTTCGTCTTCTTGCTTTCTCTCTTCCAAAGCTAAGCAAGCAGCAATGTCGGACAATGAGGGAGATGGGAATCCTTACCTTCTGAGATTCTAACCCATATTTTCCATTGTCTACCTATAAAATCCATCATTGTTTTGTTTGTACCTCAGTCTCAAAAACATGGAAATTCAAGATTCCAAATCCAAAACCCAGCTTTCATTTCCACCCATCTCCACCACTCCCATAACAAAAGCAAAAACCTCCTCTTCTTCAGGTTGGCAAAAAAAAAAGTGGTTTTTTTTTTTTTTTTTTTTTTTTTTTTAATTTTTAATTTTTACTTATAATTTCATCACAAATGACAACAACGAAGAAGTTTACACATTACATAACGAAAATGATGATGACCCAGATGCTGATTTTCACTCAACTGTTAATGGGGCTCTGCATTGGGTTGCTGTCGAGACAAATTCTGATTAAAAATCTCGTCTTTTTATTTTGGTGTTCGATATGGGGGATGAAGTGTTCCGCGAAATACTGCTGCCAGAACTTCCAGCTTATGGGAATTCCATTGCCTTGTTTTACCAGGAGTATGAAAGTCTGTGTCTCAATATGTGGGGGATGAAACAATATGGTGTTGTTTCCTCGTGGACCAATGCTTTGAGTTTAACTATGACTAGTGAAATTGTTTGCCTTATAAGAAAACGCAAACCGAAGCCAGTTGGCGTAACGAAGAATGGCAAGATTGTGTTGAAAATGGATGGGGAGCTTCGTGTTACTGGATCTTGAAACCCAGAAGTTTAAGGATCTTAGGCTTTTAGGATATGAGTATTATTTTGTTGACTCTTATGTTGAGAGTCTACTCAACATACCGAGGAAAATAGGTAAGATGCGTATCATTCACTTTATTTATATATATATATATATATATATATATATATATATATATATATTTATATAATTGGCATATAAATATGGTACTGTTCTATAAATTCTTATTATGGCTGATTGATTACCTTAATTAAGTGGCTTTATCTTGAGGATAAATAGCTTATCTCGGATAGATAAGTTGACTACATAGCATGTATACTAAAAATTGTTTGTTGTCCTCATTTCAAATTTTCTTTAATATAATCGTTTATTACTTACTTATAAAAGAAAGTGGTCAATGTTGGTTATCTACTTTGAGCGATCTTATTTATCAAACAAAGTTCAAGTTTCCTGCCACCTATAATTTACAATTTTAGATTGATAGGCTCAACTGTTTCTTTGCTGGCAATTTTATTCTAACCTCTTTTAACTTCACGTTTTAATATTGATAATAAATGTTCTTCATGCTCTCCTTGTATTATTTATTTAAAAAGTTTCTCATTTTGTCAACATTGATTGGTTTATGCTAAAGGTTTTGCTTGTACATTTTAAATCTTCTATTGCCTTAGATGTTTTTCTACTTACTGAAAACATTTCCATAGAACCATGTTCATTGATAAGCAGCTTACTACACAGTATTACTTGCTTGGTTGGAAATATGAATTAAAAAATGTCCAGTTTATACTCCTCTTCCAGATTTATTTTGTTATCCTTCCTTCGCATGACTTACATTGTGGTTTTTTAGTGCCAATATAGTACATATGTTTAGATGCATTGTTTTGTTGACTCCTTTGCACTCTGATTTTTTTTTTTTTTTTTTCCCTTCTCCCTCTCTCAATCTGTTGTGAATGAGTTAGTATTTTCTATTGCACAATTGAGTGAATTAGAAGCAAAAGGCCAGCGCTAGTTGATACAATAAAGAGAAAAACCAGGTAAATAGAAGACATCCACTTAAAACTTCCATACTTACAAAGAAATATAACTTGATTCTGTTAGGTTCTAAAGACTTAGGATTTTATGTATTTAGAACTCTAATTTGTATTGTTGGCAAACCATGATCAAAACAATGTGTTTAGAAGTGTTTTAGTCTAGCTCAAAGTTGTGCTTTTATGTAAAGTTGGAATCGAGTTAAAGCAGGAAAGCATTGTGCCTTTCGGCCTGGCTCGATCGATCGAAGCTTAGGCTCGATCGATCGAAACTCGGGCAGAATGTTTTTTTGCAGATTTTTCCAACTCAGCCCTAGGTGTTTTAAAACGTTTTTAGGGTTTCTTATTTGTCCTAAGTATAAAAGGCAAACCCTAGCCACGTTTTAGTGTTGCTCATATTGCGGTTTATGTAAATCTCTTGTGAGATCTAGAGGAGCTTTCCTTTACACAAACTTAGGGTTTTCAAGGAGAAGATTTATCTACATCTTGATGATCAATTCAGTTGCTGCCATTGAAGCTTAAAGAAAACACAAGCGGGTGTGCTTGTATCTGGTGGTGAATCCAAGAAAGAAGGAGTCCGTGGATTCGGAGTTTGCACGTGGTCGTGTTAGTAAGTTCTACTGGTTGATAGCAATAAGAAGTCGAGCGTGGGGGCTTGTAAGTCTTATTGTATGAACTTCGATTCTTTCAAGATAGTGGATTCAAGTTTACCTTGAGGATAGCTAGGTCAAATCCTCCCCAGGTTTTTACCTGTTTGGTTTCCTGGGTGATCATATCTTGTTATTTATTTTCCGTTGCTTTGCATGATTTGATCTTTGTTATTGCGATAACCTAGACTTGTTTAATTGGACTAAGTAACAACTTGGCTAATTACCTAGGTTAAATCAATTGTTTTAAGGGGTCTAAAAACTATCAGATTCTCACAAAATCTAGTTTAAAACTAAAACCCCATTTCTATGTTACTCTATGTAACACTATGAACAAAGGATGATAAGAACTAGATTGATCAAGATTGATGATAATGTCTACATGATGTAAGAAAATATTTACTCTTTACTTTAGCTACAATGGCCTCGAGGGTAACTGCAAATAGTCTATGACAAACATTTGTAATTCTAGGGTAACTACACCAATAAATTGATAAATACTGTAAATTCTGTTTGTATTTTGCACATTTGTTCAAATCTTGTAAGTAGTTATGAATAATATACTGCTTAAATTTTCTGATTTTATGATCCTTGCTAATGAGGGCACTTCCAACACCGTCGACGCGTAAGTTTATGGAAGTTCCTTTTCTAGTGTTCTCATCAAGGGCTTTGGTGTGAATGCTTAAGTATAATGTTAGTTTGGTTTTGCCATTCCTTACCACAAACTTAGCTATTGGGGACTAGCATTTGGCCTTAGTTGAATTGGATTTTTGTTACTAATACTAGTGGCTCAAGGCCCATTTCGACAAAGTTTTCGTCAGCTTATGGAATTTGGGAATTGGCAACTGAAAACTCTAAGATATTTTTTGTTTGTTCATTGACTTGAGAAAGAAACTGGGATTTCACTATCCTTATTTGAGACTTGGTTCATAAAGCTCGAGTGATGGTTGCCAGCTCAAGCAATTCAACTGATTTTTATGATGACTCTTATAACCTGGATCCTTAAATTTCCTCATGGATGTGATAAGTTTGTGTCAATTTCTGTTGGTCCTTTGGCTTAGATTTTTCTATGTGGTGGACTAACAAGTTTTGTAGATAGTGGCAAATAACTTATTTCAATTGATGTTAATTAGTTGAATTGCTTTGGAATTGTATTGGATCTACTGTAATTGCTAAGGGACCAAATAGGACACATAACACGTTTACCAATCTGCTTACATGCTGATTACTTCGCTTGTTTGAACACTTGATTGGTTCCCATTTGGAAGATTACACTTTTAAAGCATCAGTATAAATTGCTTAGCTTGTCAAGGGTGAATGCCCCTGGATTACCTAACAATTGGTTCTGGAGAGCGAGGTCAGTTGCTTGTAGGTTTTATCGGTTAGAGGCAAGTCTAGTGGGCTCTTCTTTAGAAAGGTTCCCTACGTTATGGGGGACAAAAAGCATAAGTAGAGTTGTGCCTCTTGCTAAATCATTTGAGCAGGCTAGTCGGAAATGTATGAATATGTCATTAACAATATAAAGGGACTTTCTGTCTTTCATTTCGATGTTAGAGTTTCTTTCTTTCTTTCTTTTCTTTTCCCTATAAATCTTTAGTTTACATTAGTACGAAATTTGGAAGTCAAATAGACTGTTGATATATGTGAATGTGAGTCTTTGTGCATGTTTGTTTATATATATTTATATATATATATATATATATATATATATATATATATATATATATATATATATATATATATATATATATCCTTGTCTCTGGCCTTACTGGAGGGACAGTTTCAAGGTATTATTAAATGAGTAACCCTGTGTTACCTCTTCTTAAAGTGGAAAAAGTTGATGGACCTAGTAAGTATTTGGGTCTAACTTAGATATGGGTCAGAAAACGACAGCTTTTTAAATCTGTAGTTGCAAAGTAGCTTAAAAGCCACAGTGATGGAAGGCAAAATTGTTGTCTAACTCTCAGGAAGATAGTAAAATTTCTAATCATAACTGTTATGAGCTCATTGCCTTTTTACCCTTTTTTCATGCTTTACACTGTGTTTGGTAAAGCAAAAGGGGGGGAAGGGAAGGGAAAGGGGAAGGGGGGAAGAGAGGAGAGAGGAGAGGGAAGAGAAAGGATAAAGTTTTTCCTTTCCCTTGTTTGGTTTGTAAGGGAAAATTGGAGGGAAACACCTTATTGGTGGGTCCCACCATAAGTACTCTCTCATTTTCCTCCCAATTTGGGAGGAAAGAATGTGGTGGGCTATGGAGGAATTTGTTTCCTTCATTTTCCTTTCCTTCACACCAATCCCTCCTAACCAAACAAAGGATTTTATTTCCTTTCCTTCCCTTTCTTTTCTTTTCTTCCCAAATCCTTCCTAACCAAACAAAGCGTTAAAGTGCATGATGCAATTTGTATTGATAGAATGATTTGGAATCTTTTTTGAGGACATGATGTAAGGATCAGGAAAATTCATATAATAAACTGGAATTTTAGCTGCTCATCTAAAAAAAGTTTTGGTAGCAAAGCGGTTCTGGGGAGTTATTTCTAATTCAAATTTTTTGTTTTCTAAGGTGTTAATGGCTAAGTATTGTAAGAAGGAAAGAATCTTTAGTGTCAGGGTTAAGCCTTCTTAATTCTTGGGGTTGGAAAGATGTCCTTTCTTTAGAAATTCAGCTTTGGCTGAACCTAAAAGGTGAGGCCGTGGGTTGCAAATGAGCTCCTGCTCAACTGGTTCTTCCTCCCCTTAGAAGTGCTAGTTGGAGTGTGGGGTAATGGGTTCAACACTCATTGTGTGCACGTGTAACTTACTAATAAAAATAAATAAATAAAGCCACCAATGCATTTCATGGATTTTCATTTTGTTCTTTCTATATACTTGGCATTGATCATATCATACATTAGGTATGAATATATACTGTTTGATATGGAACTGTTCTATTAACTTCTTTTTCTTTTTCCTTTTTTTTTTTTTTCCTGATTGATTGACTTACTTAAGTGGCTTTATCTTAAAAAAAATTAATTCATCTAGGCTGTGGTTACTGTCGATTATATTATGGCAATAGTTGATTACATAGCATTGTATACTTAAAATATTTTGCCCTCATTTCAAATTTTCTTCAATATAATCATTTACTACTTATATAGTGAAAGAGGTGGTCAGTATTGGTTATCTACTTTGAGCAAGCTTATTTATTAAGCCCAGTTCATGTTTCCTGCCACTTATGATTTACAATGTATAGATAGATGCAGGGGTGGAGCTGCACTTAGCAATGTATGTATATTTTGCAATTGTTTAAAATATTAGACCTTAAAATCAATATTTGGCCCCTCCAAAAAATAAGAGCTGGCCCCTGCAAAAAAGAATTGAACAACTAATTGTTGGGTTCCAAAAAATAGTTGTTAAGAACAACAAACTATCCACCTTATAACATAAATAGTTGTTACTTTCAAATTTTTAGTTTTTTCCTCTCTTAATTGGCAAGTTTTGTTTGTTGAGTTTAGATAGTAAGTTTTTAATAAAATAAATTTCTCTTAGAGTTATTTTATTTGAGACTAAGTCTTTTTGCTGTTTTTGTTAAGTTTCAAATTGTTTGTCAATACTTAATTAGTTAGTCACAAAGCATCAAAAAAAAAAAAAAAAAAAAAACTACACTGAGGATATGTAATGTTAGGAAGTGCCAATACTTAAAAAGCAATTTTCTCTTGGACACACACACATATAATTTTTATATTTTATTTTCAATTTGGGACTAAGTCTTTTATTGTTATTGTTGTTGTTAAGTTTCCAATTGTTTTTCAATGCTTGATCTAGACTAAACATGTTGAATGAAAAAAAAGTAGAGGGTAATTTAATGTTAGGGGGTAAAAATGTAGCTGTGTAAATGTATGTATGAATATGTAATTCGGCCCCTCCAAACTAAAAATCCTGTCTATGCCCCTGGACAGATGTGCTCAAAATTTTCTTTGTTGGCAATTTTATGGTAACCTCTTTTAGCTTCATGTTTTCACACTCATACTAAATGTTCTTCATGATCTCCTTGTATTATTTATTTAAAAAGTTTCTCATTTTGTTGACTGGAAACTATTATATGTTTATGCTAAAGATTTTGCTTGTACCTTTTAAATCTTCTATTGCCGTATATTCCTATTTTCTTATTGGAAAACATTCCCATTGGGCCCTGTTCATTGAGAAAGCGGGTCTCTAGCAAGTATTGCTTGCTTTTGGGTGATGGAATTGAAGATGAACTGTTTGTACTCTTCTTCGGAAACTATTTTGTTATCTTTCCTTCCTTAGCATGATTTGTGTAAATTTTTTTTGTCCCAATAAAATAGTTATGCTTAGATGTATTATTTTGTTTATGCCATTTAATTTCATTTTAAAAAAAAAAATATTATTTTGCCTCTCTTTAATTTCCTGTGAATGAGTTTGGAAACACCAATTATGCTGGCCTTAAAATCTTTTATTTTTTTTGGAGGGTGGGGGGTTGAAGCCACAAGCATGTTTTATGCCACAATTCTTGTAACCATTTTCATGAAACCCCCTGTTCCATTTGTCCAAACATGATATATTACAGCTGCTTAAGCCATTCTAGTAACATTAGAAATAAACTTACCTTTGAATTTTTTTACCTTTTAAACCTGTCTAGTTCCATAGTACCTTGGAGATATCACAAGTGATACCCTTATTATATATATAATATATTTATCTCTACTGATTTTCCATTTTAACTCAGTGCATGGAATTAAAAACCTGATGTTATTGGATCGAAGTCAAAAGGAAATTAGTAATAATAAGGGTAAGTGTTTTAAGAAAGAAAAGGAAGCTGGGTATTTTCATGACAACGTATTGATTACAACCAATAGTGCTCTCCTCTGAAGTTATGCTAGAACTGAACAATACTGTGAAATGCTTAAGAGATACATGTACATATTGAAAATTCTATGTACCTCAATATGTGGTGGAAGATGGTAAGCTTGATTGAACGTAAATACATAATGAAAAAAAGAGGAGTTTTCAGGATCTTTGTAAATTTTTTTTTTACTATTTTTATTTCTAAAATTTCCAAGATAAGTAATACAAAAGGGGCTTTTTCTTTTTCTATTTTTACATAGGCATATAATGAGGGAGGGGGATTGGGCTTTGAATCAAAGGAAGCCATCACCAATAGGCTATCATTTGAACTCCATGCAAGTGAGGTTTTTACTTTTTAAACATAAAACAATTGATGCCAACTGCCAACGAACAACATACTATCAACGCTGTTAGACGTAATTGAGATGGATTAAGTCCATGAGGATGAGAAAGGGAGGATCATCTATAATGATGAGAGACCTTTTAAAGTCTAGAACAGATCATTAATGTCAATGACACATAAGAATAGAATAGGGAATGTCTTAACTCTTGGGACACTCTTTAGCTGGACCAAAATGGACCAAATGTAAAAATTAATCTTTTGGTATAGTATATTTTTTTGGACAACTCCATTCAATATCTTGTTACCACAAAATGTAAATTTTGACAAATCTATTATTGAATTATATTTTCTTCTAATATCTTTCATGCTTGCAAAATTTTTAGAAAATCAAATATCAATAGTTTTCTCATTAATTAAATGTTTACATTTCAATATTTGTAGTATAAAATTATGCATAAAAAATAAGTTCATGGATTAAATAGTAAATAATATTTTATTGAAATAAAATTTGACATGATTGTTGTAGGGGCCTTTTTTGTGTGATGTGGTATGTTGGGCTGCCTCCTGCGGTAATGGGCTGGGCTGCCTCCTGCGGTGATGGGCCCTGGTGTTTCTGAGTAAGAGAGCTGGGGCCGGTCCAATTGTAACTCAACTTGGGCCGGTTTGTGCACAAACTTATGCCTTATCCGCCAGGAGCAAATTCACGGCAAGCAGAACTGTTGCAGACGAGTTACGGCAGACAGATACAATAATAACTAAAACAGAGTATTTTGACTTATTTAAATAAACAGCTATGTATTCCCTACCAATAAAGCATGATTACAGTCATAATAATATCAATCACAGAGAAGAACGAAGAAAATAATACTAACTAATTTAAATGGGCATAAATTAAGTTTTAAGCTTAGTCTGCTGTAGCAAAACCAAAGAGGAGAGAACGCCTCTTCTCAATGCAAATAACCCCCCTCAGGAAAAGGATCCTGCCGCGGGAATTAATGGCTTTGAGGGAGTCGGACCTGAATGGTTGTTGCCCAAAAGAAAAAAAGTCCTTGTTTGTGTTTTGGAAGAAGGTAAGATTTAGAAGGGGAGAGAGAGAAACTGATCTATAGGTGCATGCCCTATTGAACCAACTCTCCTTTTTCTTAGTTTTCTTTTCTTTTCTTTTCCGTTTTCTTTCTTATCTTTTTCTTTTCTTCTTACTCTATTTTTTCCTTTTTACTCTAAAAAATATGCTTTGTTTTCGATCCCCCCTATAGGGCACGGCAAGGGCCTTTTTATAGCGCCTGCCATGGCTAGTGTTTTACCGTCTTGCCCCTTAACCGCCTTTGTCTGGTTTGGACGTACTGGCCGACCACCAAGACTGTGCGACATCCACCCTCGCCAGACAGAGGCGGGTTTTGTTTTGTTCCTCTGTATTCCTACCACAGTATTAATGCTTTCTCTCTCCACTCTCAGAGCATGCACCAACGGTTCCCCCTCAAACTTGCCTCTTTTGGGTGGTCTATCATCCCAGCAGGACGTACCTCCCAAAAGAGGCTTGGGCAGGAGCTGTAAATAGATCTTTTCCCCTCTCCCCACCACCAAACCACACCCCCTTTACCTCTTACCTCTGGCCCATGGCCCCACCATGTCCTATATTGGCTGGGTACATGCTGGTGGTGCCTGGGCCTTGCGCATGCTTCCCTTTCAAATTTGTCCAAGAGTTCGCCTGCTGCTCATGCGTCTGCCGCGACCTGGAGACTCTCCGTCTGCGTTTCCTGGCCTTTCATATGGGTTTTTCCTTTGGTTTTTTGCTCCATTCAGGAGCTGGGTCTCGTATGATAATGGGTTTCACATTTCCTTGGCTCACTTTTGATTTTTTTTACTGCCTGCCACGCTGAACTGTTATTCCTGCCGTAATAAATTAATCCTGCTGGACCTCCTTTTGGGCCAGCCGTTTATCCCTTTTCTCAGTGGCCTATTATGGGCACTGTTTTGCTTTTACTCATGGGCTCCCATGTCCCTTTGGGCTTTTCCTTTGGACATCCGTGGTCCGATTGCTTTCTTTGGGCTTCCTCGGCCCGTTTGCTAATTCCACACTCCCATGGGCCTTTTTACTAACTTCATTGGGCTTCCCCGGCCCAATAACCTTATCCTTATCTTTGGAGTTCAAGGGCTTGCCATAAACTCCTTACTCTCTTAGTTTACAATTGTCTTGGGCCTGCGGCAGCCCTTTCTCACTTTTCTACCTCATACTCTGCCCATGAGATGCTACTTCTTTCTTTTCTAGCTTCCTTGAGCCCGCTTGCCTCTTCAAGACCCATTTATTCATTTGTTGGGCCTGTGATCCATTATTTCTGCCGCTTGGGCCTAATGGTTTTTTTTGCTATTTACCTTGTCAATTCTTTGTGGCCCTCATTATTGGGCTTTTCTTGTCTGCTGGGCTTCCACAAATGGCCCTCAACAATTGTTAAGAACATAAAAAATATGTAATCCAATAGTTAGATTTTTAAAATAGGTAGTCATTTATAATAAACCTTTTAAGTATTGTATCAATTAATCTCTCTCTATATATATATAAAATCGAAGCCTCTGCTGGCACCACAATTTTCCACGTTAGCACAATATTTAAAAAATAAAAATAAAAACATTATAACACCTCAAAACCCTAGCAACCTTACCCCTCTCTCAAGTTAATAAATATAAAACCACAGTTTCTGCAAACTCTCTCTCTCCAAATGTAAATATCAAATTCAACCCCTTTAATTTCTCTTTATATTTTTGAGGCTTCTATAGAGTTATAGTGAGTTATGCTGATTTTGTTTTGTGTGTGTGTGTATAGATGGTCATAATACTTCGGTATTCCAAGAAAAGTTTGTGTTTTCGTTAATTGAAGGCCTTAGAGAGATAAGTGTTGCAGTTTGGAACAGCAATACAAAAGACGATTTCATTGGCAGCGGAAAGTAATTACTTTGTCTCATATTTTTGTTTTTTGAATTGATTTTGTGTTCTTTTTAGACCCTTTTGGATTAATTATTACCCCTCTCTCAAGTTAAGAAATATAAAGCCACAGTTTCTGCAAACTCTCTCTCTCCAAACGTAAATATCAAATTCAACCCCTTTAATTTCTCTTTATATTTTTTAGGCTTTTATAGAGTTATAGTGAGTTATGCTGATTTTGTTTTTTGTGTGTGTGTGTATAGATGGTCGTAATACTCCGGTATTGCAAGAGAAGTTTGTGTTTTCGTTAATTGAAGGCCTTAGAGAGATAAGTGTTGCAGTTTGGAATAGCAATACAAAAGACGATTTCATTGGCAACGGAAAGTAATTACTTTGTCTCATATTTTTGTTTTTTGAATTGATTTTGTGTGCTTTTTAGACCCTTTTGAATCAATTTTGTTAATTGGGTGTTTTTTTTTTTTTTTTTTTGATAGGGTCCAATTGGGGAAGGTTCTTTCAAAGGATTACGACGACCGCACTTGGTGTCTGTATACTAATAGTGGGGGGTAAGTGCTATAAATTACTAACCCTTTTAAGTGTATAATCTGTTTCTAAAATTATCTATAATATTTTGTCCTCCGAAAATTTTATCTCTTTAATTTTAGTATATTGTGTTTCTTAAGCTATAGACAGATTTTCTTTGTTTCTTATTTTCAATAATAAATCATTTTATTGCAATACCAGTAATTGTTTGAGAAATCCAATATGTTCATATCTCTATAGAATAGAGAATAGTAGAAGCCAATTTTATTACAACTACTTAAATTGAGTTGACTTAATTCCGTACAATTACAAAGTATAGCATGAAAGATAATGGAATTAATTGCTGTAATTTTTATTTTCTTTCCATGTTTTGAATTTCCATGTTTTTATTGTTGATGAGAAATTAAGGCTTAGTTGCACAATATGTGTAAATTCTTTAGAAGGTTACTTTAAATAGTAAGTCAATGTGTCTCTTACATTTGGGTATTAGTTAGAATTATTTTCAAATGATTGTACCAATAAAAGTGAATGTGTATAAATTTTGTTTAACTATCCCGTGCATCGCACGGGTTAGCGACTAGTTACAACTAATTTGTATCTGAACTTTATTTATTTATTGAATAATGCTTGTGTCACAACTCGCCCGCATGACGAGTTGTGAGTGGTAGAGAGGTGACTCTACATAGACCCACCATCATCTCTCTATCACTCACAACTTGTTACGTGAGCGAGTTGTAACACAAATTGTGTCATTTTATGTCGTACTAGCACAACTCTTATTTTTTGAAATTAAACTCTTATTTATTTGTTAAGAATACAAAGAGAGAGACTAAGAATAGGGAGTGGCATAATATATGTAATTTATATATTTATATACTAGCTTTTTTTTTTTTTTGGATAAAGAAAATCCATAAAATCCAAATCACGTTTTCCACGAATTTTTTTATTTATTTAAAAAGAAGTCCAAACGTTGTCTGATTCTTTAAAATGTACCATACACTCTAAAAAGAAGGCCAAACGTTGTCAGTCCACAGCCTTCGTCCCTCTTGCCTACTCTCCACTCCATTTCTCTGTGAAAGCAGCAATGTCGGACAACGAGGAGAGATGGGATTCTTTACCTGATGAGATTCTAACCCATATTTTCCTAAGCCTACCTATCAAATCCATCATTATCTGCACCTCAGTCTCAAAAACTTGGAACTCTCTAATTCAAAACTCCACTTTCATTTCCACCCATCTCCACCACTCCTACACCAACACCTACAACAACAACAACCACAACCTCCTCCTCTTCAAATTGGTCACACAACCAGTTAATCCTGAATCCACAGCTAACAACAAAGAAGTCTACTTATTGTATAAAGAAGATGATGATGATGGTTTCACTGAAGAACTCACCAGGTTTGAACCCAGTAATCATATATTCCGTGTGGTGGGTACTTGCAACGGCCTGCTCTGCCTTTCCGATGATATATTCGATTTCAACACTGACAGGTTTTTTCTGTGGAATCCATGTGTTAGAAAGTTTCTCCAACTTCCTCATCCCAATGTCAGGTGCGCTACACACATTGACTCTGACTTCTACGCCACTATTGGTTTTGGATTTGATCCCACAACTAATGATTATAAAGTGGTGAGGCTTTTGACCTTTGCCTGCACAAACCCGAGAACCGAGGTTGAGATTTACTCACTCTCCACTGGTGAATGGAGAATGCTTAGCTCTGGTTTGGTTCCCCAATCTGCCTTAGGCCCTCGTCAGCCGCGGGCGTTTCTCAATGGGGCTCTGCATTGGGTTGCTTTCAGGGCTGTTAATGTTAACAAAGCACATCATTTTGTTTTGGTGTTTGATTTGGGGGATGAGGTCTTCCGCGAGATACTGCTGCCAGAAGAACTTCCACCTTACACCCATGACGGTTTTCTGTGTGCTTATGTTTCCATATATGGGAATTCCATTGCCTTGTTTCATGATGACTATAGTAGTCTTCGTCTCAACATATGGGTGATGAAACACTATGGTGTTGTTTCCTCATGGACCAAAGCTTTAAGTTTACCTATGACTTATCAAGGTGGCTTTGCGTCAACAAACTGCATACCAAAGGCTGTAGGTTTTACCATGAATGGCAGGATTGTTTTGGAAATGAATGGAGGACACCTTATGTCACAGGATCTTAAGACCCAAGAGATTAAGGATCTTAGGCTTATTGGATATAATTATAATTTTGTTGACGCTTATGTTGAGAGTCTAGTTTTGCTTGACAAAGCTGCTAACGGCGCAATCACATACTGAGGAGCATAGGTAAGATGAATTTCAGGCCTGCTTTTTTAAATTGATCTCTTTGTACTAATTCATTTGTTCTTTATATAAGATATGAATATATACTGCTCAACATGGCACTACTCTACATATTCTTATTATTGATTACTTTAATTATCTTTTTCTTTAGGATAAATAGTTTATCAAGGATAGTTGAGTACATAGCCTGTAAACTTAAAATTCTTTGTCCTCATTTCAATTTTTCTTTAAAATGAATCATTTATTACTTTTATAATAAAACAAGTGGTCAGTGTTGGTTATCAACTTTTAGCAAGCTTTTTTATCAAGAGAAGTTCATGTTTCCTGCCACTTATGATTTACAATGTATATACATAGAAGAGCTCAAACTTTTCTTTGCTGGGAATTTTATGGTGACAGTTGACTGCTTTTAACTTCATGCTATCACACTCATACTAATTGTTCTTAATGATCTTGTTGTATTATTCATTTAAAAAGTTTCTCATTATGTCAACTTTGATTAGTGGTGGTGGTGAAGCGAATCATTCTGCTCACTCTATACGAATAGATCACTTCTATGAGTAGCCATTCCTTCTCAAGTTTGTTAGATTAAGTTGACTGCTGTACTTTTCTTTTGTTTGATGCCCTGCTAGTTCACTTCCTGTGTACTGTGATGTTATCACTCTATTTTCTTTCTTCATATTAATAAAGCTGATTACTATTAAAAAAAAAAAACTTTGATCTGTAATCTGTTTATGCTAAAAATTTTCTTGTAAATTTTTAAATCTTCTATTGCCTTAGATACATATCTTCTTACTGTAAAACATTCCCATAAGCAATGTTCATTGAGAAAGCAGCCCTCCAGCAATTATTGCTTGCTTTGAGTGATTAAGAATTGAAATGACCAGTTTATACTCCTCTTTAGGCACTATTTTGTTATCTTTCCTTCCTTAGCATGATTTGCATTAATTTTTTTAGTCCCAATAACGCAGTTATGTTAAGATGTATTGTTTTGTTGATTCCATTTCTATTACACAACTGTTCTAAGTAGAAGCAAAAGCTAACACAGGGGGAAACAATAAAGAGAAAACTAAGAAAGTAGAAGACATCAACTTAAAACTACCATACTCAGAGGCAGCAATAGGCATGGGAAGCCTTTTCTTGTGGACATATTTTCATACCACACCAATGAGATAAAGATGGAAATCAATCCAAAATCCTAACACAACTCCTCCAAAAAATATACCAAGAAGCTAAGCTAACAACTCTTTCTTGGTACTGTATAATGCTGAAAATTATTTCATCTTATAATGTGCTAATGTTCTTAGATTGTTCTTTATGTGAAAGTTATCTTTTTGAGGATGTTTAAAATTTGTCTCAAGTAATTTAATAAAGAGGAAATTGGTGTTATGTGTGAAAATAGTAGATGAGTGATCAATTATTGTTGAGGAAGGGACAACACACTACAAATAAGTCACATTGAACACTCAGGAATATATATTTTTTTCTCAAATACCCTTATCTAACAGACAACAGCTAGGGATGTATTAATGAGAGTATGTTGATGGATGATGCAAACATTAATTCATAAAGTGTTTTGTGGTGTCTTTGGCTATACTTTCAAATGTTTTGTTTGGTTGTAAAGTACAATTGATGTTATATTGTAATTGTGTTCTTTTTTTACATGAGTTGTGTGATAAAGTACTGTCTAATTTTCTTTTGGAACTCATTGTCTTGTATTGACAATTGCCCTTTGTTGAGTAATTAGATATCTTATTATTATAAAATTGCTATCATGGGAATCTTGTTTTATGCCACCATTCTATTACCATTTTTGCGAAGCCCTCTTAACCAATCATTTGGAACATGATATATTACAGTTGCTTAAATCATTCTAGTATTTTTTTTTTTTTAATAAACTCTTACTTTTGATTTTTTTCTTCCCTTAAACCAATATAGTTCCAAGTGCATATTACCTGCAGGTCGACATTTGAACTCATACCCAATACCTTTGAAATATCACACTCAAAAGACAAGTGATACCTTGATTTTGTTTATTTTTGTCTAGTGAGGAGCTTATTCCTAATAGCCAGCAAGCTGTATAAATAACAATACTTTGCAACAGACTAAGCATACTAAATAAGATCTCATACCAATCCTCCATAGGCAACCTGTCTAATTGCTTTCCATGTTTATGTACTTTGTAGACCTCCTTGCCTTTCCAGGTTTCCAATTCGCTATGTTCATAATTAGCATTTAGTTGAACATTGCATGTATGGACCCTTTTAGTTTTATTTTTATTCTCAAAACAAAGCATTTATATCATCAAGAGTCACAGATGAGCTCCAAATCACCATGTCACCTGAACTTGTTGGCCAAGACCAATTTTCTCCTTGGATGATGCGTAAACCTTTGTATGTCTAGGTGTTGCAGGTTCACATACATACTCATCAAGGACCATAAGTCTGCAATATTGGTACCTGAAGGTGCCATCTATCATACCATATGCCTTCCATTGGTTTTCCCTTTTCCCTTCTTTGTTATATGGAATATTTTAGTTTTCTAGTTGTTGATGAGGTCATTCTTACAGTGAGTGCTTTGAGTGTTTATATTTGTCTTCAAGTTACAACATTTTGTTCTAATGTTTTTTGTAAAGATATATAAGCACTCATTGAGTTTGATAGTTTTTCTATGCAAGCATTCACGAAGTTTTGCCTCCATTGTAGCTCACTGATAATATATTACCTTATTTGGAAGGGAAAACTACTGCAGTTCATTGATAGTAAGCTTCTTTTTAGCAATTTATTTTTTTAATTGAAAACATGTTGATGAACAAAGCAATCCTAGGTTCATAAGAGTTATTTTTGTTTGTAGCAATGTGACCTGTGATAATTTTATTGTTGCTTGGCAAGAAGTTGTTCAGCCTGTGGTTTTTGCATGCATTTTTCTTGTTATTGAGATGCTAACTTTTGCATCTAGTTTCTTTTACTTTCCCCTATTTAGGTTGTTTATTTTCCATCTAACATTTCCTGGTTCAGAGGCAGCAATAGGCAGTACGCATGGGAAGCCTTTCATTACTAGACTAACCTCTAATCCCATACGAACATGGTATAGGTGGAACTCAATCCAAAATCCTAACACAACTCACAAAAGAACATACCTAACTTTTTCTTTGTGACATTTAATGCTGAAATTTATTTAATCTTAAATGTGCTAATGTTCTTAGTTTGTTCTTTAGATCAAAGTTATCTTGTAGAGGATGGTTAAAGGTTTCTTTTAAGCAATTTAAGAAAGAGGACATTGGTGTTTCCCACAAAGTCATCTAGGATTCAATTCCCCTCACTCATATTGTTGTGACTATCAAAAGGAGGAAATTGGTGTTATGAATGAAAATTATTGTTGAGGAAGGGATAGTACCCTGAAAATAAGACAGATTGATCACTCAAGGATGTTTTTTTATTTTTTATTTTTTTAAACAACCTTAACTAACAGCCATAGATGTATTACTAAATCATGTTGATAGGCGATACAAACCTTAACTCATAATAGTGTTTTTTGGTATTCTGGTTGGATTCTGCTTTACTTTCAAATGTTTTGTTTTAGTTGTAAAGAACAATTGATGTCATATTGTATTTGCTTTCTTTGGTTTGCTATGAATAATATGCAATATTTCTATTCTATTATTTTATTTTGAAACACGGTGTCTTCTCTTTACAATTGCCCTTTGTTGAGTAGCGAGATATCCTCTTACTATATAATTGCTAGCATTGAAATATTCCCCATTGCCTTGATGCACATGTTCATTTGGTAAAGGGTTGGAGCCTTGGAGTACTTATTTTGTACATTTTGAAAAACCAGAAATATTGGTTTAGGGTTTTTTCTATGTAGTTAATACTCTAACTTTCAACTTCTGGTGTTAAATTACAAAAAACAAGAATGCATTTACAGTTCTTAAATTCTTGCAGGGCCTCATGAATCAAGGTTGGTGATGAGCTCTAAATGAGTAATAGACATTAACTCAGTAAAAGAAAAGAATGAACAAAGCTTTTTGATGGTATTTTGTTTCTTAGTATTGAATTAGCTTATTATGCTGGAATGGATTGTAGTTTTATGTTACACTCCTTTTGTGGCTACACCATTTTTATATAAGTATTTTTTAATGATTTGCATTTTGGTTTCAATGTATTACAAAAATGATTAAGCATTAAATTTTATTTTGTTTGCCATGCTTGCATTGTGATAAAGATGCTCACCAATGTAGTTTGTTTAAACAAGGCTATACTGCCCAGTTGGGTTAAATTTCTTCTTACTCAGTCAACTAGATAGCTGTTATACTTGTCTAATAGGTCTAAAGGTCTCTATTGGTAAGAAGTTAAAAGTGAGAAAGAGCGGGGGGGGGGGGGGGGGGGGGCAGGAGAGAGAGACAATTGAATATTACATATTATCATCTAATTATTTTCTTTTAGGGTGAAATGAACATGGTGTTAGACTGTTATAACTAAAATCAAACGTAGAATTCAAAAATTTACTAGCCTTTTCATTTCTTCTCTTTGAGGGTGAACTGAACATGGTGTTAGGCTGTTAGGGAATTTACTTGGTACATTTATACTTGCTACAAGTGGATGTGACCCAAGAAAAAATAAAATGCATAGAAAAATAGAATACCCTAGACTGTGCATAACTTTGCAAGTTGTAGTCGTAATATGACTGAAATGTAAAATCTATATATTTGCAAAAATGATGACACGAATTTGAATATATTTATTTTTTGTTTCTCTATTACAAGGTGCTATTGGGAGATTATTGTTGCAAAATGGGATATTTCTTTCTCTTTAAAATGCTGCAGGTGAGAATATTTTTCTAATTTCAATTTAAAGCTTCAATCCATTTAATTGCCGATAATGAACAATGTCTTGCATTAGCAATGTTAAATCCATTCTAAGTATAATGTTTTGGGAAATTAAAATATATGAGAAACCCAATTTCTCCAATCTCTTCATTATGGTGTACCACAATGAAAGATTTTAAATTGTCTATATGCTTTGTTCTTGCACAGAAGCTTGATTAGCAAGCTAACATTGTGATTATACTGAATTCTATTACATGTAGAAGGAATTGTACGTCATACAACCTTGTGTGCATAGTGGAGCTTGTTAAACTACCGATTCTCCCAAAAGCTTAAGCTGTTAGGAAATTGTGAATTTAATCACTTAACCATAAATCTAACACTCCCTCTTACTTGTGAGCCTAAACTTCCTCTTAATAAGTGAGGGCCCAACAAGTGGGAATTTAACATTTTAAATGGGAGGTAGAGTAAAGCCAGAAATCGAACTTAGGATCTCCTGCTCTGATACCATGTTAAATTACCGATTCTCCCAAAAGCTTAAGCGGTTAGGAAATGGTGAATTTAATCACTTAACCATAAATCTAACAGAGCCAATCAGCAAATTTCCTTCAATTCACACTCATCTAATGATGTTGTGGCCTGAAACATTGCAGCTTATCAATTCAGCAACAGTTCAATTTGATAGTTTGAATTGATAGCCCATTATTTGATTATTGTAAAATCATTTTTTACTTTTTTGGGTATTTTGGTGCACCTTATAACAAACTGATAAGCATGGTAGTATCTGATTTGTGCCAAATAACCTCTGCATGTAATTCATGTAAATACAGTCTCATTCAGCATAAAATGTTCATGGAAGATCCTTTAAAACAAGAAGACAAGTACAGGTGTCAAAGTCTGAAATGCAATTTATTTAGCATAATACTTGAAAAAAATACCACATACCACCTAACAGGAAAATGGAAATATAATATGCAAAAGCCTTTTGAGACTGTCTCAAAAGTGTAGTCAAAACAATTCAAGTGGAAGGAACTGCAGCAAGCCGATACAAAGTGTAGGCCATTTTGGTTTTAAGTGATATCAGAGCTTAAGATTCAACGAAAAATGAATTATGAAATAGGATTGGTGAAGTCCATCACACATAGTTGGGATATAAAGTTTCATGTTAGTTATGTTATTAGCAAAGAATTTTTGAAAACATAGTATAAACTATCTCATATATTATAAGATGACTTTAATATAGCCACATGGATAACATATAAAGGTTGAGAAATGCTTTTGGCCTCTGCGGTCAATATCAATCACTTTGCAATGTCTTGGAATATTGTTGACCATTGATAGAAAGAGAAAAGAGGGGAGGGGCTATTGTGTAATAATTATAGTATTTAATCTTCCCAGGCAATTAAGTGAAAAAGTATCTGCATAGTAGGAGCAATTTTGGCCAAGTTTCAATGGCATCACCCTTTTAGTTGTTCTTTAACTCACCTTCTACCTAGTGCTTGTAAAGTGAGGAGGTGACAATTGCAGTAGAGGCTTAAAAGGTTTCATATTTTAATAAGCACTTGTATTTTTTTTGTTAAGTGAAAATGAAAATAGTAAATAAGATTTATAAGTGCCAAACCCAAATCGTTTTTAAAATGAAGTGATTATTTTCTAATAAGGTATAGTTGATACAATATACTAGATTTTCTAAATTAAGCTATTTATATTTAATATTTGAAAATGTTTTTTTTCTAAGAATTAAAAAAAAAAAAAAAAAAAAAAACTTAACAAAACCTCATAGTTCAACATCTAAATCAATAATATTAACAAAAATAAAATAAAATAAAATGACTTACCAACTAACGCTTTCTAAGTGTGACTTTGCTTTATTAGTAGAAAAAAAAAAATTCCAAAGCCAAAGTTTATCTAGAAAAATCAATCACCTAAATAATTGAACAAAACAACATGATTTTGAAACTTGGATCATTCAATGAATCGTAAAATAGAGAGATTCAAGGTTTTTAAAGTTGGACCGAGATTAAACCAAGGTTGCACCGTGATAATGTCATAATTAATTTTATGTTTATTTTAAATATAAATAAATATATTAAATTAGTAAAAAATGAAAAAAGAAGAAGAAGAAGACTAAAATAGTCCAAATAAATATAGAGTTTTATCTTTCAAATATATTTTTTATATCATAACTTTCATAAGATAAATAAAAAATATGAAATCCTAAGCAAACATAATAAACAAAACATATAACAATATCAACCAATAATTATTTTGCAAACAAGACGTAGTTGATTTATCAAAACTACTATTGAAGTAAACAAATAATAAACTATTGCTATCAAATTTAAATCTAACATAAAATGTTACTAAAATATTAAAAAGCTGCCGTGGTACACAAATATCAACAAAACTGATAATTAAATATAACAAATATTAGGGGAAATCTAATTTTTTGTGGTCTTTGATAGAGTGTGGTACACAAAGGGGCAGCGTCATTTCCTAAGCTGTAAAGTGGAAACTACTTTTACCAAATAGATAGATAGACTTCAAGTCTTCAACAAACAAATGACTGAATGAAATGAGAGTTCTCAGCAAAAAATCGAGAACAGTGAGAGAAAGAGTGATCCCAGCGCCATTGCTCATTGGTCGTCGACGGGAGGTTGCAGAAGACAAGGACTGAAGCTGTGACTGGCGTTGGACGACTTGTACGTGGAGGCAAACTCTTGAGTTATTACAGTGTGGACACTACGGCTGTGTAAGAGCAAATTTTAGTTTTTTCTTTTTCTATTTGGAGGGATCTTGTAAAAGGATTTTTTTTTTTTTTTTTTGAGAAACATTATTGATTCTATGTATCAATTGATTCTTCTTTTGCCTTTTGGGATTTACTTAACAATGGCGATAACAAGGTTTTTTTTTTGCTTTTTAAGTTCTGATCTGAACCGTGAGAACCGTTTACAGTTTTTAAATTCGGGCGGTTCAAACGCGATTTATACAGTTTACTGACTTATTTACATATGCCGGTAAAAGAACCGTTTCAGCGAACGGTTCACAATTAACCGGATCGGACCGTATAGTTCGGTTTGGATTTCAAAACCATATTTATAAGTAGTGGGGATTTGTGGTTTGGACCATTTCAACATTGATTTGAGGAAGTTATCAAAATGTGAGGACTTCATCGTAGTAGACACTGCACACTGACAAGACATTAATACGCTTTATATCATGAGTCATGACCATCATAATATCATATACATTAGAATTACTTCTATCCAGCTAATAATGAAGAGTTGTGCAACTTTTTTTGCTACTCAGGAACAAACGAATTACTTGTTACTAAAAGAAATATATAAATTCCAGTAATTTGTGTCAGCTTGACTGACTGTTCTTGGACGCTCCTAACCAAGTGGTGGGTGTGATCACATGCGTGTTGGAGACTCTAATCCAACAACTCTCATGGTCAAGTCAACTGTGTTAAAAGTCTTTTATTTTAATTTTTTATGCAATTGCGTTCAAAGACTTCAATTGACTTGGAAGTATATAAAATCTTCATTTTGTATTCGTCTCATCCCATCCCATTCCTCACCTCGCTCATAACATCAGATATATTTACAGTGTTTTGCTTTTGCCTTCTCTTTCTCTTTTTGGGTATCAAATTCAAATGGGGTGTTTAGGTTGGAAGTATCAATTATTCTGTCTTCTAGTTCTACTGTCCTTGCTCTTTCATCTTCCATCGTCTTCTTCTTCTTCCTTGTCATCAATCTCACCATGCTCTGCTCTACTCCATTTTAATAGCTCTCTTTCTCTTCACAGATCCGCTTCTCTTTCTTTTTATACATCTAGAATTCAGATGTGTGATAATTCATATCCAAAGACAGCCTCTTGGAAGGAAGATAAGGACTGCTGTGGTTGGGATGGGGTCCTGTGTGACCAGACCACACGCCATGTTATTGGCCTCGACCTCAGTTGCAGTTGGCTCAGTGGCTCCATTCATTCCAACAGTACCCTCTTCTCTCTTCCCCATCTCAGGACCTTGAACCTCGCTGGGAATGACTTCAATTACTCACTAATTTCGTCTGAGTTTGGCAACTTTAAGAGTTTGACTCATCTTAACCTTTCTAGTTCCATGTTTTCTGGCAAAATCCCACATGAAATCTCTCATTTGTCTTCGCTGGTTTCACTTGATCTTTCACTCAACGAAGGGCTATTAATTGAAACACCAGTATGGAAAAACTTAACTCAGTTAAGGGAACTTCTTCTGGACTGGTCAAATATGTCATCAATTAGAACTAATTCTTTGATGAATCTATCCTCCACTTTCACAACTCTTAGTCTCCATAACTGTAACTTGCAGGGAGAACTCGAAAGTAACATCCTCTGCCTTCCCAGTATACAAACCCTTGATCTAGGGATAAATGATTATCTTGAAAGCTCTCCTTCAAAGTGTAATTGGAGCAGTTCTCTGAAGTTCTTAGATCTCTCCTTGACAAGGCTTTCAGGAGACTTACTTGATTCTATCGGCAATCTGAAGTCCTTGAAGCATTTGAATCTCTATTATTGCAATTTGACTGGAGCAATTCCAACATCACTTGGAAACCTTACCAAACTTACTACTTTGGATCTATCATATAATAGGTTTAGCGGTGAGATTCAATTGCCACTTTTAAATTTTAGTTGTTTTTGGCATATGCATGAACTAACAATTTTTTTTAATTATTGGTAAATATTTCTACAGGTTTGTTGCCGTTGTCACTATTTAACTTGCCGAATCTCTCAAGTTTATCCCTTCACAACAATCAACTTGTTGGTCCCCTTCCTAATCACGTAAGTGGGCTTTTGAATCTAAAAGATCTCTACTTAAGTTCAAATTTCCTAAATGGGACCCTGCCGTCTTGGTTGTTCAATTTGCCCTCTTTGGTGTTGTTAAGTCTTGATGGTAATCAATTCATTGGTAAGATTGGAGAATTCAAGTCCAATTCATTGGAGTATCTTGATTTGGGTTATAATAAGCTACAGGGTTCTATACCAAAGTCAATATCTAGATTTGTTAACCTTACTTATCTATCTCTCTCATCAAATAACTTGAGTATTATGTTGGAGTTAGAAATGTTTTCAAAGCTCAAAAATCTCGAGTTACTTGATTTTTCAAATAATAACTTAGTTAGCATCAACAATAATGTCACCTATACCCTACCCAAACTTAGCAGTCTGAACTTGTCTTCTTGCAACATTAGTGAATTCCCAATTTTCTTAAGAATAGCAACAACATTACAATTCTTAGACCTTTCTAAGAACAGAATTTATGGTCAAGTTCCAAAATGGTTAGGGGATGTGGGGAGTAATTCATTATATTTTCTTGATCTTCGTGAAAACTTGCTTCAAGGACCGTTTCCCTCACTAAGTTTTCATAGTCTGGAATTTTTGTTTGTCTCCCATAACAAATTAACAGGAGAAATCCCTTCTTTAATTTGCAATGCAAGTTCCCTATATGTTCTAGACTTGTCTCATAACAACTTAAGTGGCGTGGTTCCTAAGTGTTTGGTACACTCTAATGTCCTTTCAGTGTTGGATTTGCGAATGAATAGCCTTCATGGTACCATCCCTGCAACATTTTCCAAGGGAAATAAGTTTAGGAATATTAACCTTAATGGCAATCAATTGGAAGGATCATTGCCAAGATCTTTGGCAAATTGTAGGAACTTGGAAGTTTTAGATCTTGGAAGGAATAAGATAAACGGAACCTTCCCTTATTGGTTGGAAGGTCTTTTAAATTTACAGGTTCTTATCATAAGATCCAACAAATTTCAAGGTCGTCTAGGCAATCCTAAGACCAAATTTCCTTTCCCAAATTTGCGAATCCTTGACATCTCTAACAATGAGTTTAATGGTCCTTTGCCAATAAAATATTTCAAATATTTGAAAGCCATGACAAATGTGGATGAAGGAAACGTTGCGTTGATATATATGGGAGAGGGGTATTATCAGGATTCTTTGAATGTGATGATGAAAGGGTCATATATTGAGTTGGTGAGAATCCAAACTGTTTTCACGACCATTGATTTTTCAAACAATAGTTTTAGAGGTGAGATGCCAAAGATAATTGGGAAACTAAAATCACTCAAGGGGCTCAACTTTTCTCACAATAACCTTACAGGTTATATTCCATCATCATTTGGAAATTTGAGCAATCTTGAATGGTTAGACCTCTCTTTCAACAAGCTTACTGGGCAGATTCCTAGACAATTGGCAAATCTACCATGGCTTGAAGTTTTAAACTTGTCACATAACCAACTTACAGGACCCATACCTTCAGGAAAGCAATTCAATACATTTGATAATGATTCGTACATTGAAAACCTGGGATTATGTGGATTTCCGTTGTCAAGAATGTGTGATAGCCATGAGGCAAAGAAACAAAAACCATTGACCTTACAACAAAAAGACAATTTAGAGCTTGAAAATGGGTTTAGTTGGCAAGCTATATCGATGGGTTATGGATGTGGAGTGATATTTGGAATGTTGATGGGATATCTTATGTTTAAAATTGGAAAACCAAAGTGGATTGTGAGGATGGTCAAGTTAGAGTAACATATCATGCTCAGAAGACTGAAGAAGAATGTCCAAATACACAGAGGAAAAATAACCAGTCAAAACAATTTGTGGGTGGTTTTGCTAGAGTTTTTCAAGGAGGTTTCAAAGACATGTTGTACTATGTTGTAATTTGTGGAAACCACTTCATCATAAAATGGTTGGGAGTCTATGTAGAATGCATTTGTTGTGGGTCTTCCTCATTTCTAGATCATGGGGCTTTCAACCAAGGAGGAGAATTTGGGTGTGCAGGAATTTGACTTCAATGGCTAAATAGAAATTGACTCCAAATTTGACACAAATGTTGAAGCTGTGTAGAAAGCGGAGCTCTTCTTCAGCCCTGTCCATGTTGCAGTATTAGGCTAAAGAAGAAGCCTCTCTAAACACTCACTTCTTCATCATCTTTATTCACTTTCTTCTTCATTTTTTAAACAATGGAGACAACACAGAATTGTTATTTAGGAGAATATCAACTTCTTTCATGGTCCTCAAAGACATAGGACACCGTTCTTTGCCAAGGTATGCCTTCCTTTTTAGTTACATCATTGGGTGCCTTTGTCACTTTCTTATCTCATTTTCTCTAAATTCAAAGGCTCATTCAATGGAAAATCAAGATGTTGGGCTTTTTAATTATTATTTATAAAATAAGTGTTTGATTTATTTATTTTAATGCAGTTGGTTGGCAATGTTGCTGTTGAAGTAATTGGTAAGCCCAAGATCTCTTTCCACCTTGCAATTTGGTTTTTTATTATTATAATATTTGTCTTTTATTGATCTGATTTGTTTGCCCGGTAAGGTTCAATGCTGTTGCCTCCAATGTTTCAAAACATATCAGTAACCTCTATGCTCTTGAACAGATCAAGACCTCTTCAACTAACACAAAGGTCTGATTTCTCTCTTTCTTGATTTTTAAATTTGTTAACCATATCCTTGTGTATTCAAATTTTGATTTTTTTTTTTTGTGTCCATTTTTTGATTCTTTGGTGTATGCATTTTTTAATATTTAACATTTGTTATTCATGTTGAATGTGAATATTGTCACTTTTTGATTGAACAAAGAAAAAAAATGAGAATTCAACTAGGTTGAAGGTTCAAGATGATATTGAGATTGTATTGTAATATATTACCATGTTAAAATACCAATTCTCCCAAAAGTTTAAGTTGTTAGAAAATGGTCAATTTAATCTTTTAACCATATTCTAACAAGTATCAATTGTCAAAGCGGTTATGGCAGTTAAGTCATGGTGTCTAATAAAATCCCAGGTATATACCTGGTACCAAATGTGAAGTTTGAGGAGACATTAAGGCTTGGTCTGAGGTTGCAAAGAGAATTTTTTGTTAGTGAATAGTCAAGTTGTAATTGGAGGGAGGGCATTTCTCTGATTTTGATGATAAGCATAATTGATGATTTTAGACTCTTAGTTTGATTCTTTGCATGGTTAGTTGCAGCTTCTACTTGATCTGTTTTTGTTGTTAGATGTTGCAGCATATAGCTGCTGGAGTTTGCCGTTTGTACGGTTTCATTCATTAAAAAAAAAAAAAAAAAGTTACAGCTATCTATGATTTTCCTTAAGGACCTTGATTATGTTTGCTCGCTTAGTTTTTACATTTTGAAACAATCTAGAACAAAAGTGCGCATTCAAATCTGAATTCCCTTGCAGCCAAACCTTAATGTTTTAACTAAATTAACTTCTTCTTTTTTGTTGATAACATTGCTCCTGTGCTCATAGTTTTTTTTCCCGTTTACTGTGTTCTTTTTTGCAGTTTAATTATTAAGAAGTTCTAGATTTGGATAGAAAGCAAAAGAAAATGCAACATTTGAGGAATGTTCTGCAACAGTTGAGGTTCATATCTTTTAAGAGTTAAAAGTCAAGGTTATTGAGATTTTAACGGTAGCTGTGCAATCCCTTTTCCTTTTTTTTTCATTTTTTTTTTTTTGCATTTTTATTTAATGTATCTTACTATTAAGATATTAAATTTAATTATAAACAAATTTAGGTGTTTCAAGTTCAACTCTCGGTGACCAAAATGATATAGATCTATCCAGGCATGTTGAATTATGTAATTCTTAGTGTGGTCAAATCTTGAAAGGTCCAATTAGTCTAAAGGTTTAGCTTTGTTTTTTCTTTTTAAAATTTAGGTTTAGCTTTAGTGATTCATATTCTGGTGATTATTCTTACCTCTAGGTTGGCCAGGTTTGGGATTTAATAATGCATTTGATTTGGATTCATCTTCAATGACCCTTACCTTTGTCAACAATGATTCTGACTCCAATATGTATCCATCATCATAGAAAATTAGAACTTGTTAATCAGACTTCAAAAAATATGCCTCCATCTTGCCAAGCTAGGCTTTCTTCTTTAGTTACATCTTTGCACACTCAAACTTCGAAGAAATACGCCTCCATCTTGCCAAGCTAGGCTTCCTTCTTTAGTTAAATCTTCTCCTTTCTACTTAAAGAATAATAAATAATGCATTGAGCCATGTTGTGAGTAGAACATAACTTTGCAGTTCTATTGTAAATAAGCTTAGGAGTAAATAAGAACTATATCTCCTGAAATGAAGTGGTAGAAAGTGATTTTACTTTCTACTAAAGACAGGCCATTTAAATGGGGCAATCATGGTGTGGCTGCAGGAGTTTCTTTGAAAGTGATCTGACTAAGTCATGATTTTTAATAAAATCCCTAGTATATATCTTGCGTTAAGTGATTCTATGGGGTATGGATTGGTTGAAGGGTAAAATTTTTGAAAGCACCATATGCAAACTTGCTTGGTCTATGGTGGTTTGTAAAGTCTGAGAAGGCTATCCTGCTTTTGATTAGAAGAGAGATTAAGGCCTAGGTTGAGTTTGTAATGAGGATGAAAAAATTGTTAGTGAATAATCTTATGTTGTAAACTTGTAATTCTTTGGAAGAGAGGGTGGGGGTTTGCATTTCACTATCTTGTATGATAGCCATAATTGAGGGGTTTTAGTTCGATTATCTGTACAATTGGTTTTAGTTGCTATTTAGTTTGCTGCTTGCTCTGTTTGTATAGTTTGTTTACTTTAAAAATTCATTCATTCATAGGGGGAGAAAGTTTATGCTTATCTTTGATTCTAAAACTTGTTATTTTATATATTCATGTTTCCCAAAGCCAAATTAGATCTATGTTTCATTTCTTCTTGGCAAAACTCAGGTATTTTCTGCCTTCTATTTTCTTTTGTCCTTTTTATTCTTTAAATAGTTTTGTTGTTTACTTTTAAAAAAATGAAAAATAAAAAATTCTGTTGTCTACTTGAATATCAAATAAGTATTTGCTACACAAGAAGCTGCATATATAATCTCTAAAAAAACCACCCCCTTCTCCCTCCCATAAATTATGATTATTTGTTACATTCATGCGCAGTGTTTGATAAAATACCTAAGGGTCTCGTTCTTTTTATTAAAATTTGATATTGATTATTGATACCTTCTATTTCATCTTGCCAGCCCCTAATGGAAATTTCAATGCTTATGAGGTTTGAATCAAAATGGAATCATTTTATTTTGTTGTTGAGAAGATGCAATGAATGATAGGATGATATTACCCTATGCCTTAAATTTTTGTGATTTCACTCTACTGTTGTATAAATCTCTACATGGAACGAAGTCTTAGGTTAATTAAGCTTACTCCACATTATTGCATTTGAGCCATTTGCATAGAAGTGTGCTCTTAGGAACCATTTGTGGTGTGTGATAATGAAAGTAGTGAAAGCGAAATACATGGATTTTGTTGGGAAGGAAGCACTTGATCGTTCAGGCATCCAAAAACTAAACTATGGTGCTTCTTTAGGTGATAGAATGGTGAAAATTACCCTTAGCTAAATATACATTTCTTCAAAGTATGAATTTGAGAATCCACTTGATGCTTTTCTTAGTGTTGTTTGATTCAATGTTTTTGTGCTGCTCACATTTTGGATGGTATGGAATCAATGATTCACTTATTTTGAGTTAGTACTATTCTTAGTTATGAAAGAAAAGAAAAAAGTTGATGGTTTATGAATCTTTTACATAGAATCAGTATCTTATTAATAGTTTTCACTAATATCAATTTAGTATACAGACATGAAGGTGGAAGTGAAAGTGCTTGCACGCATTCTCTTTGTTCTTGCTATTGGTGAGCACTACTAGTCACCAATATCCTAGCTCCTTTGCCTTGAGAACTACTTCAAGATAGCTTCCTGATGTACCAACATTATGGAATCAGCTTTGGAATTGTTCCATCCCTCAAAGATTCTGGTCCTTGCTATATTTATGGCTTTAAATGTGTCTCCTCCTTTTATTCTTCTTGTGCCTTGCCCATGCAGATTTGATATTTAGTTGCCAGACCTTAACAAACTCAATGGTAGATGCATCATGTCTTTCCTTAGTTTAAGGCCTGTTTCTGTTCTTGTATGCATCATGGTACCTGCAAACGAGAGTTCTGAATGTGGGTGCCACTTCAATTGGATTAGGGTGTTTCTCTCATGGATGACCTGATTTTTGTTAAGCTAGATTTTCTATAGGGTGGTGAAGATCACTTGCAAGAAGGCCATATTGTCTTGGAGGTATAGCTTATTAGTTGTGATGCACCTTGTTAACCACTGTTTTACTGAAGTCTGTCCTAACTCTTATTTTCTAAGGGATAATCTAATCCCAGCTAGACAGCCCTTGCCAAGGGGCAAGCTAGAAATATGAGGTGGTTTCATTCTCCTCTTGGAAGAGAGGGCAGTTGCTAGGGGCCTGAATACCTCTATGTCTGAGATTGATGAGATTCATTCTGATTGGCAGTCCGTCATGAAATTTTTTCCAAATGAAGGTAATGATTTTTACTGGCAATTTACTTTCCAAATGCTGGACCAAACCTCATTAGGTGTACCAAGTACCTTGGCCTCATTTGGGTCATTATGACAATCAGCTAGATGGAGAAGGTTTTATGCTTTTTTGACCTGGTATTCACCCACGCTGGAGTGATGCCAAACAAGCCTATTTTGGCCCCCATCAATTTTGGGGAGGGGGTAAGAGTAAGATAGGATTGTGTTACTTAGGAATGAGTGGTATAACTTCCTAACTAGGTTACTAGATCTAGTTGCAAGTTCTGGTTGAGCTATTGATTAGGTCAGCCACAGTTTTGTGGACATGCTGATGAACAAAGCAATCCTAGCTCATGAGATTTAAGAGTGATTTTTGTTTGTAGCAATTAGATTTATGATATTTTTTTTTGTTGTTGGCAAGAAATTTTGGTTAAATTTGTGATTCTTGCATATATTTTTCTTGTTATGGAGGATGTTAACTTTTGCATCTAGTTTCTATTTTCCCTCAGTCAGGTAGTTTCTTAATGGTATAACTTTTCCTGTTTCAAAGCAGCAATAGGCTGTAGACGTGGCAAGCATTCTTGCCTCCATTTTGAAAGGGAAAATTATTGGAGTTCATAGGTATTAAGCATCTTTTTAGCAATTAGATTTATGATATTTTTTTTGTTGTTGGCAAGAAATTTTGGTTAAATTTGTGATTCTT
The DNA here is from genome assembly GCA_028535165.1 of Quercus tomentella. NCBI lineage: Eukaryota > Viridiplantae > Streptophyta > Magnoliopsida > Fagales > Fagaceae > Quercus > Quercus tomentella. The sequence goes on along the minus strand of JAPQVY010000012.1, from coordinate 42,424,796 downwards.
GCTTATTTTTCTTGTTATGGAGGATGTTAACTTTTGCATCTAGTTTCTATTTTCCCTCAGTTAGGTAGTTTCTTAATGGTATAACTTTTCCTGTTTCAAAGCAGCAATAGGCTGTAGACGTGGCAAGCATTCTTGCCTCCATTTTGAAAGGGAAAATTATTGGAGTTCATAGGTATTAAGCATCTTTTTAGCCTTTTATTTTTCTGTAATTGAAAATATGCGATGAACAAAGTAATCTTAGGTTCATAATTCTTTTTGTAGCCGTTAGGAACCTAGTTGTTCCTAATGGGGATGGATGAGAATTATAGGGGGGTTGATGGGGATTGTAGGGAAATTGATTTAATTCGAGGTAGTCACCCTCCATAGAGAAAGAGGGAGATTAAGGGTCTGTTTGGATAGAACTTATTTTGCTGAAACTAAAAACTAAAAACGCTGTAGCAAAATAATTTTTAAATGTGTGAATAGTGCCGTGAGACCCATTTTGAATGACAAAGTTGTTGAAAAGTGAAGTTTGTGGGACCCATGAATAGTGCATAGGTGCACTGTTCACTGCTGAAAAGTCAAAACATGTGGCTGGGAAAAAAAGAAGAAGAAAGAAACGCAAACGTGGATCCAAAAGGATTCTAAGAGAGAGAGAGAGAGATGCACTAATGCACTAAGAAGTTAGTTTATTCTTCAATGATATTTAATGTTGAATTACAATAATGTATTTATAGGAGACTAGCTCTAATCTCATTAGCCCACATTGTCTCATCCTATTGGTTCTATTATTCCCCATGTGCATTAATAATTCCAACATGTGCTAAATGTGATTGACATGCTTGGAATTGTAACTAACTAACTAACTAACTAAATCTCAATACAATAATTATTATCCATATGCTTATAGCATTCCTAACAGTAGCAATGATATATGTGATATCTTCTTATTATGTACTTGTTGGCATGGGTATATGCTTAGATCATTTACCCCGGTCCCCATCCTTGGCGCACATGTTCATGTGGTAAAGGTTTGGAGTACTTCTTAATATGTACATTCTAAAAAACCATAAGTATTAGTGTAGGTTGGTTTAGGTTTTTTCTATTTGGTCACTACTCTAATTGGTGTTTATTTATCTACTTCTGGTGTTATATCACAAACAATAATGCACTTACATGTCTTTTTTATTGATTTGTTCTTCTTTTTTTCTTTTTTTTAATAATATAAATATATTAACCGATTGACTTTACATATTCATTTTGAATGGCTATTTTTTTCCTAATAATATGTTAGATGTTTTAATATATTTAATATTAAAAAAAAAATAGAGGAACGAATCAAAAAAAAAAAAAGTACTATGACTGATGATGTGGCTCAACAAGAGCATGAAAATATTAAGGCTATGCTTTGACTTTAATATTATATTATATAGATATAGATAAGTCCTTATGGCCTTTGGCCACTTCATTATTATCTTATCATAATTTTTTTTTTTCATATACCTAAAGTGCAGATCACACCCTCACTTTAATTTTGTAATATAATGAATAAGTGGATATATAATAGATTTAAAATGAGGTGGAGGATATCACTAACTTGTATAATGCTGTTTGCTTTTTTTTTTTCTTTTTTGGGACTGAAATGATAGAATATCATGCTGTTTGCTATCTAGCCATGAAACTGAACAAAAGAAGATATAAAAGGTGGGTTATTGACTCAAGAAGGAGAAGTAAAAAATTAAAAATCCAACAATAAGGCTCATTCTTGATGAAGGCTTATGACCATGGTTTTGAAAACCATAACGATCAAAGAATTGGAAATTGGTCTAATATTTAATTTTTAATTTATTTATTTATCTGATTTCTGATTGAACTGACCAATCCGATTTTTAAAATTATGCTTATGATCCAAATATTCCAAATATCTTGCAAAAAAGATTAAGCAAATTCACATATGAACAAAGGACTCCATAATGAAAAACTTATAAATTTCATAATCAAAAACATTTTAATTCTAACATTGTATTTGGATGGGTCATTCAGGTGGGTCTTATGCTCATCACTGTGGACCGGGTTTTAAGTAAAAGTTTAGCTGCGTCCAAATTTCCAAAACCCCAAATTATTTGCTCCTCTTCACAGACTACACAGTCTACACTCCAGACTCCGTAGTCCACAGTCCTTCGTCGTCTTGCTTTCTCTCTTCCAAAGCTAAGCAAGCAGTGAAGCAGCAATGTCAGACAACGAGGAGATATGGGAATCCTTACCTGCTGAGATTCCAACCCCTATCAAATCCATAATAACCAGTACCTCATTCTCAAAAACATGGAACTCCCAAATCCAAAACCCAACTTTCATTTCCACCCATCTCCACCACTCTCATAAGAAAAGCAAAAACCTCCTCTTCTTCAAGTTGGCAAAAAAAAAAAAAAAAAGATATTTTTTTTTTTACTTATGATTTCATCACAAATGACAATAACAAAGATGTCTACGCATTGCATTATTAAAATAATGATGACCCAGATGCTGATTTCAGTCACCTGTTAATGGGGCTCTGCATTGGGTTTCTGTCGAGACAAATTCTGATTAAAAATCTCATCTTTTTATTTTGGCGTTCAATTTGAGGGATGACGTGTTCTGCAAAATACTTCTTCCAGAACTTCCAGCTTATGGGAATTCCATTGCCTTGTTTTAGCAGGAGTATGAAAGTCTCTGTCTCAATATGTGGGTGATGAAACAATGTGGTGTTGTTTCCTTGTGGACCAATGCTTTGAGTTTAACTATGACTATTGAAATTGTTTGCCTTACAAGAAAAGACATACTGAAGCCAGTTGGCCTTACAAAAAATGGCAAGATTGTGTTGGAAATGGATGGGGAGCTTGTGTCACTGGATCTTGAAACCCAAAAGTTTAAGGATCTTAGGATATGAATATAATTTTGTTGACTCTTATGTTGAGAGTCTTCTATTCTTGCCTGACAAAACCACCAATGGCGCAATTACATACTGAGGAAAATAGGTAAGATGCATATCATTCACTTTTTTTTTTTGGTTTTTTATACATATAATTGACATATTGATTATAGCATACATTTGATTGAATGTGTATATTGTTCAATATGGTACTGTTCTATAAATTCTTATTATTGCTGATTGATTACCTTAATTTAAGTGGCTTTATCTTGAGGATAAATAGCTTATCAAGGTTAGATGAGTTGACAACATAGCATGTATGCTAAAAAAATTTTGTCCTCATTTCAAATTTTCCTTAATATAATCGTTTATTACTTACTTATAAAAGAAAGTGGTCAATCTTGGTTATCTACTTTGAGCGATCTTATTTATCAAGCTAAGTTCATGTTTCCTGCCACTTATAATTTACAATTTTAGATTGACAGGCTCAACCGTTTCTTTGCTAGCAATTTTATTCTAACCTCTTTTAACTTCATGTTTTAATATTGATACTAAATGTTCTTCATGCTCTCCTAGCATTATTTATTTAAAAAGTTTCTCATTTTGTTAACATTGATTGGTTTATGCAATAGGTTTTGCTTGTACATTTTAAATCTTCTATTGCCTTAGATCTCTATCTACTTACTGAAAACATTTCCTTAGAATCATGTTCATTGATAAGCAGATTACTACACAGTATTACTTGCTTGGTTGGTTAAGAAATAAGAATTAAAAATGTCCAGTTTATACTCCTCTTCCAGATTTATTTTGTTATCCTTCCTTCGCATGACTTACATTGTGTTTTTTTAGTGCCAATAAAGTATATATGTTTAAATGCATTGTTTTGTTGACTCCATTGCACTCTGATTTTTTCTTTTCTTTTCACTCTTTCAATCTGTTGTGAATGAGTTAGTATTTTCTATTGCACAGTTGAGTGAATTAGAAGCAAAAGGCCGGCGTTAGTGAAAACAATAAAGAGAAAAACTAGGTAAATAGAAGACATCAACTTAAAACTTCCATACTTACAAACATAACTTGATTCTCACAAAAGCTAGTTTAAAACTAAAACCCATTTCTATGTTACTCTATGTAACACTATGAACTAAGGACGATAAGAACTGGATTGATCAAGATTGATGATAATGTCTACATGATGTAAGAATACATTTACTCTTTAGCTACAGTGGCCTCAAGGGTAACTGCAAATAGTCTATGACAAACATTTGTAATTCTAGGGTAACTACACTGATAAATTGATAAATATTGTATATTCTGTTTGTATTTTGCACATTTGTTTAAATCTTGTAAGTAGTTATGAATAATATACTGCTTAAATTTTTTGATTTCATGATCCTTGCTAATGAGGGCACTTCCAACACTGTCAACATGTAAGTTTATGGAAGTTCCTTTTCTAGTGTTCTCATCAAGGGCTTTGGTCTGAATTATCGCGTAAAGTATAATGTTAGTTTGGTTTTGTTATTCCCTACCACAAACTTATCTATTGGGGACTAGCATTTGGCCTTAGTTGTGCATTTTTGTTACTAATACTACTGGCTCAAGGACCATTTTGATGAAGTTTTTGTCATCTTATGGAATTTGGGTGAAGACTTAGGGTAATTTGCAACTGAAAACTCTAAGATATTCTTTGTTTGTTCATTGACTTGAGAAAGAAACTGGGATTTCACTATCCTTATTTGAGACTTGGCTCATAAAGCTTGGGTGATGGTTGCCAGCTCAAGCAATTCAACTGATTTTTATTATGATTCTTATAACCTGGATCCTTAAATTTCCTCATGGATGTGATAAGTTTGTGTCAATTTCTGTTGGTCTTTTGGCTTAGATTTTTTATGTGGCGGACTAACAAGTTTTGTAGCTAGTGGCAAATAACTTATTTTTCAATTGATGTTAATTGGTTGAATTGCTTTGGAATTGTATTGGATCTACTGTAATTGCTAGGGGACCAAATAGGACACATAACACATTTACCAATCTGCTTACATGCTGATGACTTCGCGTGTTTGAACACTTGATTGGTTCCCATTTGGAAGATTTCGCTTTTAAAGCATCAGTATAAACTGCTTAGCTTGTCAAGGGTGAATGCCCCTGGATTACCTTTAAGTTACTACGAAGATCGAGATCGGAGTGGGTGGCTTCAGATCGGTGTGGGACCGTGGGTGGGAGGGTTTCAAGTCGGCGTGGGTGGCTTCAGCTCGGCGTGGGCCTTGGGTGGTCGTCAGTGCTCGTGGCTAGCCATGGGTCGGGTTCAGACCGTCGTTGAAGATCGAGATTGGAATGGGTGGCTTCAACTCGGCGTGGGACCATGGGTGGGTGGGTTTCAAGTCGACGTGGGTGGCTTCAGCTCGTCGTGGGCTGTGTGTGGTCATGGGGTGTGGGTGGCTGTCGGTGGTCGTGGCTAGCCGTGGGTCGGGTTCAAATCGCCGTGGGTCACCGTGAGTTGAAAAAGCTGAGTAGAATGAGTTTTTTTGGAGGATTAGTTCTCTGTAACTTTGTTTTTTTTTCAAAATTTTTGGTTTAACCTCTCTTATGTGTTTTGGGTTTGTGGGTATGGATTTGGCGGTGGTGGTGGTGGTGTTGGATTTTAGGTGGTGGTGGTGGCTGCTGTGCTATGGGTAAGTATTTTCTCTCTCTCTCTCTTTGATCTGATTTGGGTTTTCAAGTTTAGTTTTTAGTCAAAATAGAAAAACTGAGAAAAATTGTTTCATTGTTGAATAAATAGCGTGTGTTTCTGGGATTGTTGTAATTCTGGGATTTCTTTAAAAAAAATTTGGGTATTTTTGGGAATGACTTGTACATGAGAGACTTAGAGTAAAATTTTTTTTGGCTTATAAATCGATTCTTAGAGACTCGATTTCCAGGTGGACGTTATGTGAAAAAAATTCCACATCAGACATGATTAGACCATAAAAACCGAGTCTTTGAGACTCGATTTGTAGCCCAAAATCGAGTTTTTGAGACTCGAGATGTTAGTAAAAAATATAGTTTGAAAACAGTGTCTACTAATTATATTGTTTGGAAATCAGTGTTAATTCCCAATTTTTGGCCGGTTTTTAAACATAAGACAATTGATGCCAACTGCCGAGGAACAACATACTATCAACGTTGTTAGACGTTGAGATGGATTAAACATGAGGATGAGAAAAGCAGGATCATCTATAATAATAGGAGACATTTTAAAGTCTAGAGCATATCATTAATGTCAATGACACATAAGAATAGAATTGAGAATTTCTTTACCTCAATCACTCGTTAATTGGACCAAAAATGTAAAAATTATTGTTTAGTAGACTTCTTTCTTCTTTTTTTGACAACTCTATTAAATATTTTGCTACTAAATACGAATTTTGACAAATTCACTACTGAATTACCATTTCTTCTTATATTTTTTATTCTCGCAACATTTCTATAAAATCAAATACCAATAGTTATGTTTTTAATTAAATGTTTATATTTTAATTTTTTGTAGTTTAAAATTATGAATAAAAAATAAGTTTATAGATCAAATAGAAAATAATATTCAATTGATATAAAATATGGCATGATTGTTAAAATTTAAAAACATAAAAAACATGTAATCCAGCATTTAAATTTTCAAAATATTTAGTAATGTAAAATTTTTAAGTGAATATTGTAGCCACTAATTAAAACTAAATTAGTATGTAAACTTTATTTATTTACTAGTATTATGTTCGTGCAATGCACGGCTATCATGTGTAAAATAACGAATAATATTTTTCTTTTTAATTTTATTTTTAAATGTAATATTTTACCTTAAGTTATATAATGAATGCATATTGTGTAAGATTGAGTTTTTTTTTTTTTTTTTTTTTTTTAAAACATATATAAGTCCCAAATTAATTGAATGGAATATAGTAGATAATTATGCAACTAATATAAAAGGAGATGCCTCAAAAGATTTAAAGGGAGTTTGCATATGTAAAGCGCATATTTAAATGAAAAACTCAAATTACTAAACATTAAAAAATAAAAGTAGATAAACTTACATAAGAATTGGATTTTTGTCTTTGAAAGTGAGGGAGGAGGCACTGAATTTCACCCTATCAAAACCAAATGTGTAAATATAAACTTCAAAATATTTTTTTTTGAGAAAAACACAACACCAATAGTATTGTTTTATAAAGTGCTATCGAGTGTTTTGAAATCTCAAGGAAACTCCTTTGAAAAAAAAAGTATAATAAAAAAAAAAATTGGGAATATATTTTTGAATTTGAGAGAAAAACAAAAAACAAATAAGAATTAACCCTAAAAAATGATAGATACTTGGAAATTCAAAAAATTAATAAAAAAAATCATGAACCTGGCCTTATTATTATTATCCATAATCATTCTTATATTTATTCAACCACGGTAAACTTCAACAACAACAACCAAAAAAAAAAAAAATTTGATAAGAAGTTGATATAAACCAAAATAAAAGGAATTTATTTAAAATCAAATATCATAAAAATCAATTTGTTAACGTTAATTACAATTTTTTTTTTCTTTTCTGTTATACCTCAAAAATCAAGTTGTTATTTGTTAATGTTATTAGCTTTTTTTTTTTTTTTTTTTTTTTTTTGGTTATCCAAAAATTTGACATTTAAAAAAAAATTAAAACAAAATATATTTGAAAAAAAAAGAGATAACAAATCCTCCCTGTGTATATCCTCCCAATGAAATTGGTTTTTATTTTTTTAATTCATGGGATTAGTTATAATTCTACGTCACAACTACACATTTTAGTAGTTTATGCTTTAGATTTTTTTTTTCCCCTTTCTATCCTATTATTTTGGGCTTTGTTGATAATATTTAGATAGACACACTTGTAGGTTTTAGTTGTATGGCACCAACCAACTAAATTTACCTCTCAAAGAAAAAAACCAAATAAATACGTGTAGTGTAGTAATAAAAAAAAGTTTCTACTTTTTATTTTATTTTATTATACACCATACTAAAAAAAATTAAAGATTAGATGGGTTAGATGAAAATTTTGGATTATAATACACTACACTTAAAAAATAAGGATTAGATGGATTAGATGAAGAATTTGGATTGTAATCAAATTAAGATTTTTATCAACTTAAAAATTATAGGAGAAGAAAAAATTATATATATTTTTTAAAAATCTACCAAACTATATATATACCTCACTTTTATATTAGATAATTTTAAGTTGTGAAGAAGTTTATAACTTGATATGAACAAAAAGAAAAATGAGTTTATGTAATTAAGAAATTTATGTTAATTACATATTAGTTTTTTTTTTTTTTACTTTATCTCAAAAAAATATTTAATGTTATAAAATTGTTATTAGATTTTTTTTTTATTTTACGTTAAAGTTAATACATATTAGCTTTTTTTTTTTTTTTTTTGGTTACTTATTCCAAAAGAAAAAAAATTTTGAGAAGAAAAAATAATACTTTTAAATTTGTTACTTTATTATTAGGAAATAGATGATGTAGGATAAATGTTTATCCCAAAAAAAAAAAATAAATAAAATAAAATAACTAAGCTAGTAAAAATGTTACTTTATAAATATTAGGACATATGTGTTTCACTTGTTAGGAACATATGTCATTATTTTATGTAATTGGCTTATCTTTTGACAAAATGCACTTTACTTGTAATTGAGTAGATCTAGGATGTGTTTAATACTTCAAGAAACATGTTGTTCAAATCTAGTATTAAAGCCATGAATATTGGACCAAGAAACAAGTGAAGAAAAGCTGTTCATTAAAGTTGGACAGATAGCTCGACACCTGCGGACAGATAGCTCGACACCTGCTCGACACTTCTCGACAGCTGCGGACAGATAGCTCGACACCTCTCGATAGCTGGTGGATCGATCGAGAAAGCTTCTGTCTCCTCGACAGCTTTTCGATAGCTGTATCTATCGAGGTTTGAAGTTTGACACCTGCTCGACACTTGCTATCTATCGAGGTTACGGAAATCAGAATTTTCAGATCTGATTTTTGGGCTAGGCTTTTGTATTTGTCTAGGGTTTCTTTTCTCACAACCCTAGACCTATATAAGGCTTATTTTAGAGGTCGTCACATAAGAGAATACAAGGAGAACATATGCAAAAGGTGACCGATGCCTTATTCTCTCTAAAAAAAGCTACTGCGTTTTTGCACCTTAGGATTTTGTAACCAAGTGCTTCTTGATCTTCATTGTTGATGAAGTGAAGAATTTTGCAGTCAACAATCTTCTTCAAGTTGGTGAGTTAGTCATGTACTGGGATTCGTGCATCAAATGATGGTGTTCATATATTGAAGAGTTTAGAGGTTCTGAAGCGGTAGATGGTTTCTGCTGTGAGTTCATCTACGGGGATTGTAGAGTCTAGGGACAGGTTTTGTACTAGATCTGAAACTTCTCTTTTCTATAGTGGATTGCTTTTTGGGAAGGTTTCCCCCCAGGTTTTTTTACTGTGAAACTAGTTTGTTTCACTAGTTTTCCTAGGTTATCATATCTTGTCTTATTTATTTTTCCGCTGCATAATTTTGACATGATATTGATTTTTGTTTGTTTGTTTTAACAAGTTTTATTCATAATAAATCTAATTAACAACTTGGATTTAAAACTTGTTAATTCTATCAACCGGAGTCTAAATTTCCCAACAATAAAATTTATAAAAAGAAGAAGAAGAAGAAGAAGAAGAAGTTCATTAGAACACTTATTATTACTTTATCCAAAAAAGTTGATAAAGATAAAAAAAACTTTTTGTTTTTATCTAAAAACTTAAGTAAATGAATTTATTGAAAAATCTAAAACAATTTCTGTAATTTGGTGAAACCACTTGGTACAACCATGATTTCTAAGCCTAATTTTTATTATATAGTATATGATAGACGAATATTATCCATGTAGAAATTAAAAACCTAAAATAAAAACACAAAGAAGAATAATTTGTTATCAGCGTAACTTTATCCAAAAATGAAATTAAAAATGATATATATTTGTAGAGTCTCATTTGATATAATTATAGAGTCTAAATCCTATTGAAATTATAATTTCTAATTAACGTTAACATAAAAAATGAAAAAAAGAAGAAAAAAAAGAACGTGATTGATGGCTGTAAGGAAATTTGATAGATTTTTTTTTTCCTTAAATGTCATCAATGTAGAAAATTTTAAATTAAAAAAAAAAAAATTATTTCAGACATCTAATCCGAAATTTTTTAGATAAAAAGGTCTCATATATATCAATTAACCTAAGCTCATGTGTATCAATTAATTAGAACTCTACATTAAAGTTAATCATAATTCTATATTAAATTTTGGTGTTTATCCAAAGAATAAAAAAGTGAAGGAAGGGATTGCATGAAGAGTTTGGATTGTAATCAAGTTAAAGTTTTTAATCAATTTGGAAATTATAGGAGAAGAAGATAAGAAAAAAAAATTTATATCTTTTTTTTTTCTAAATCTAAAAAAAAATCTGCAATTTGATGAAACCACTTGGCATAAGCACGATTTTTAAACTCAACTTTTATTATATAGTATATGATATGATATATATATATATATATAGAGAGAGAGAGAGAGAGAGAGAGAGAGAGATAGAGAATTTTCAATTGTGAGAAAATTAGATTTCTAATCATTCTAAAAATTATAAGAGAAGAATAATTAACTTAAAATGTACGTTTATCCCAAAAAAAAAATTGTCATATAAATTGAATGAAAAAAATTAGAAGTAATTATCTAAAAAAAAAAAAATGTCATTGAGATTGAATACATTGAACATGTAGTTGAATTCGTTGCTTTTTTTTTTTAAATTTATTTTATTCGTGTACTATGTTGTTTTTTTTACACGTAGTAATATAATTTAAATAAAGATAAAGGATTAGATGAAGATTGTTGTAGATTTTTTATTTTTATCTTTACGTGTATTATATTGTTTTTATTTGTTTACACGTGATAATATAGTCTAAATAAAAAAGGTTTAGATGGAGAATTTGGATTGTAATTAAATTAATATTTTTATCAACTTAAAAATTATAGGAGAATAAGATAAGAAAAAAATATATTTATTTATTTTTTTTTAAGTTTTAAATTTTTTTTGCAATTTAGTGAAGTCATATGATATGATTTATTCGATAAGGATAAAAAAAGAAAAAGAAAAAAAAGAAATTAAGAATAGAGAGCGGCATAATATATATAATTTATTTATTTATATACTAACATTTTTTTTAGGATTAAAAAAATCCATAAAATATCTGAATCACGTTTTCCACTAATTTTTTTATTTATTTAAAAAGAAGTCCAAACGTTGTCAGATTCTTTAAAATGGTACTGTACACTCTAAAATCTACGCTCCACAGTCCACAACCTTCGTCCCTCTTGCGGCAAGAGTCTATATTGCGCCAAGTTTAATGTTGGAGCTTGAAGAAGTGCTTACATGCAGGATTACTGAAAAGAAACTTTTTTTGACAACTAAGCATTCTGTCCAGCAATGGATTGCTGTAATCTGTTTCACGACTAAGCATTTTGTTGTAATGTAAAGCTTTAGATATCTTGCCATAGTTTTTCATTTCCGGCTCTTTAGTGCTTGTGTTAGTTTTTATGCATTTGTTTTGCTTTCTCAAAGTTCTAACACTGTTTGGAGAGTTCACAACAGAATGAAATGAATTAGAGTGGATAGGTTATAAATGAATGGAATGTGGAGGACTATATTATTTTCTTTTGTTTGGTGTGTTTTGGAGTTGCATAAGAGAAGAAATGGACAGAAGAGATATCATACTTGCACCTCTGATGGTTCAGTGAAGATATTGTTGGTTTTGTGTTTTTATTGTGTATATCCATTTAATAGTCATAAATGTGGCTTGCTAAGAAGATTTTAGCTTTTATTTTCATAATTTTTTTTTAAATGATTGGATATTGGATATTTTTTAAATAGTATAATTTTTTTTTAAAAATGATTTGATATTGGATTTTTTTTTTTTTAATGAGAGATTATTATTACAAAAAAGAATATAGTAACTAAATGCTCATGGAAAACAAGCAGCAGCAGAAAAAAAAAAAAAAAAAAAAAAAAAAAAAAAAAAAAAAAGCCCAACCCGAGACCCGACCCGAAACCCGGAAAACCGACCCGATTTCAGACCCATTTTCCGGGTCGGGTTTCAGACAGACAAACCCGATTTATGTAGGGTCGGGTTTCGGGTCACAGTAAACCCGACCCGACCCAATATCAGTCCTAAGTCTTGCCTACTCTTTACTCCATTTCTCTTTGAAAGCGGCAATGACAGACAACGAGGAGAGATGGGATTCTTTACCTGATGAGATTCTAACCCATATTTTGGTTCGTTTACCTGTCAAATCTATCATTATCTCCACCTCAGTCATAAAAACTTGGAACTCTCTAATTCAAAACCCAACTTTCGTTTCCACCCATCTCCACCACTCCTACACCAACAACACCAACGGCAGCAACCACAACCTCCTCCTCTTCAAGTTGGTCACACAACCAGTTAATGCTGAACACACAGCTAACAACAAAGAAGTTTACTTATTGTATAAAGAAGATGATGGTGATGGTTTCACTGAAGAACTCGCCAGGTTTGAACCCAGTGATCATATATTCCGTGTGGTGGGTACTTGCAACGGCCTGCTCTGCCTTTCCGATGATATATTCGATTTCAACACTGACAGGTTTTTTCTGTGGAACCCATGTGTTAGAAAGTTTCTCCAACTTCCTCATCCCAATGTCAGGTGCGCTACACACACTGACGCTGACTTCTACGCCTCTATTGGTTTTGGATTTGATCCAACAATAATGATTATAAAGTGGTGAGGCTTTTGACCTTTGCCTGCACAAGCTCTCGAACTGAGGTTGAGATTTACTCACTCTCCACTGGTGAATGGAGAATGCTTAGCTCTGGTTTGGCTTCCCAATGCGCCTTAGGCCCTCGTCAGCCGCGGGCGTTTCTCAATGGGGCTCTGCATTGGGTTGCTTTCAGGGCCATTAATGTTAACAAAGCACATCATTTTGTTTTGGTGTTTGATTTGGGGGATGAGGTCTTCCGCGAGATACTGCTGCCAGAAGAACTTCCACCTTATACCCATGATGGTTTTCTGTGTGCTTATGTTTCCATATATGGGAATTCCATTGCCTTGTTTCATGACGACTATAGTAGTCTTCGTCTCAATATATGGGTGATGAAACACTATGGTCTTGTTTCCTCATGGACCAAAGCTTTACGTTTACCTATTACTTATCAAGGTGGCTTTGCTTCAACAAACTACATACCAAAAGCCGTAGGTTTTACCAGGAATGGCAGGATTGTTTTGGAAATGAATGGAGGACACCTTATGTCACAGGATCTTAAGACCCAAGAGATTAAGGATCTTAGGCTTATTGGATATAATTATAATTTTGTTGACGCTTATGTTGAGAGTCTAGTTTTGCTGGACAAAGCTGCCAACGGCGCAATCACATACTGAGGAACATAGGTAAGATGCATTTCAGGCCTGCTTTTTTAAATTGATCTCTTTTTCTTCCTTTTTTTTTGGTCAAAAAAATTGTTCTCTTTATACTAATTCATTTGTTCTTTATATAAGATATGAATATATACTGCTCAATATAGCACTACTCTATAAATTCTTATTATTGATGATTTATTATTTTAATTAAGTATCTTTTTCTTTAGGATAAATAGTTTATCAAGGATAGTTGGGTACATAGCCTGTAAACTTAAAATTCTTTGTCCTCATTTCAATTTTTCTTTAAATTTAATCATTTATTACTTTTATAATAAAACAAGTGGTCAGTGTTGGTTATCAACTTTTAGAAAGCTTTTTTTATCAAGAGAAGTTCATGTTTCCTGCCACTTATGATTTACAATGTATACATAGAAGAGCTCAAACTTTTCTTTGCTGGGAATTTTATGGTGACAGTTGACTTCTTTTAACTTCATGCTATCACACTCATACTAATTGTTCTTAATGATCCTGTTGTATTATTCATTTAAAAAGTTTCTCATTATGTCCACTTTGATTAGTGGTGGTGGTGAAGCGAATCATTCTGCTCACTCTATACGAATTACTTCTATGAGTAGCCATTCCTTCTCAAGTTTGTTAGATTAAGTTGACTACTGTACTTTTCTTTAGTTTGATGCGCTGCTAGTACACTTCTTGTGTGCTGTGATGTTATCACTCTATTTTCTTTCTTCATATTAATAAAGCTGATTACTTATATAAAAAAAACTTTGATCTGTAATCTGTTTATGCTAAAATTTTTCTTGTAAATTTTTAAATCTTCTATTGCCTTAGATACATATCTTCTTACTGTAAAACATTCCCATAGAGCAATGTTCATTGAGAAAGCAGCCCTCCAGCAAGTATTGCTTGCTTTGAGTGATTAAGAATTGAAATGACCAGTTTATACTCTTCTAAAAGACCACTCTTTCGTCTAAGGATGTCTAACTGCCGCACCAAGAATTCGCGCGCGCGGGGGGGGGGGGGGGTTGGGGGTGGCTTTAAGCACTATTTTGTTATCTTTCCTTCCTTGGCATGATTTGCATTAATTTTTTTTAGTCCCAATAACGCAGTTATGTTAAGATGTATTGTTTTATTTCTATTACGCAATTGTTCTAGTAGAAGCAAAAGCTAACACCATTGTAAACAATAAAGAGAAAAACTAGGAAAATAGATGACATCAACTTAAAACTACTATACTCAGAGGCAGCAATAGGCATGGGTAGCCTTTCCTTGTAGACATCTATTCATCCCACACCAATGAGATAAAAATGGAAATCAATCCAAAATCCTAACACAGCTCCCCAAAAAAATATACCAAGAAGCTAAGCTAACAACTCTTTCTTGGTACTGTATAATGCTGAAAATTATTTCATCTTATAACGTGCTAATGTTCTTAGATTGTTCTTTATGTGAAAGTTATCTTTTTGAGGATGGTTAAAAATTTGTCTCAAGTAATTTAATAAAGTGGAAATTGGTGTTATGTTTGAAAATAGTAGATGAGTGATCAATTATTGTTGAGGAATGGATAGCACACTACAAATAAGTCACATTGAACACGAGGGATATATTTTTTTTCTCAAATACCCTTAGCTAACAGACAACAGCTAGGGATGTATTAATGAGAGTATGTTGATGGATGATACAAACATTAATTCATAAAGTGTTTTGTAGTGTCTTTGGCTATACTTTCAAATGTTTTGTTTGGTTGTAAAGTACAGTTGATGTTATATTGTAATTGTGTTCTTTTTTTACATGAATTGTGTGATAGAGTACTGTCTAATTTTCTTTTGGAACTCATTGTCTTGTATTTACAATTGCCCTTTGTTGAGTAACAAGATATCTTATTATTATAAAATTGCTATCATGGGAATCTTGTTTTATGCCACCATTCTGTTACCATTTTCGTGAAGCCCCCCTCTTAACCAATCTTTTGTAGAACATGATATATTACAGTTTCTTAAATCATTCTAGTATATTTTTTTTTAATAAACTCATACCTTTAATTTTTTCCTCCCTTAAACCAATATAGTTCCAAGTGCATATTACCTGCAGGTTGACGTTTGAACTCATACCCAATACCTTTGAAATATCACACTCAAAAGACAAGTGATACCTTGATTATGTTTATTTTTGTCTAGTGAGGAGCTTGTTCCTAATAGCCAGCAAGTTGTATAAATAACAATACTTTGCAATAGACTAAGCATACCAAATAAGATCTCATACCAATCCACCACAGGCAACCTGTCTAATTGCTTTCCATGTTTATGTACTTTGTGGACCTCCTTGCCTTTCCAGGTTTCCAATTCACTATGTTCATAATTAGCATTTAGTTGAACATTGCATGTATGGACCCTTTTATTTTTATTTTTATTCTCAAAAAAAGCATTTATATCATCAAGAGTCACAGTTGAGCTCCAAATCACCATGTTACCTGAACTTGTTGGCCAAGACCAAATTTCTCCTTGGATGATGCGGAAACCTTTGTATGTCTAGGTGTTGCAGGTTCACATACATACTCATCAAGGACCATAAGTCTGCAATATTGGTACCTTAAGGTGCCATCTATCATACCATATGCCTTCCATTGGTTTTCCCTTTTCCCTTCTTATGGAATATTTTAGTTTTCTAGTTGTTGATGAGGTCATTCTTACAGTGAGTGCTTTGAGTGTTTATATTTGTCTTCAAGTTACAACATTTTGTTCTAATGTTTTCTGTAAAGATATATAAGCACTCATTGAGTTTGATAATTTTTCTATGCAAGCATTCAAGAAGTTTTGCCTCCATTGTAGCTCACTGATAATACATTACCTTATTTGGAAGGGAAAATTATTGAAGTTCATCGATAGTAAGCTTCTTTTTAGCCTTTTATGTTTTTTAATAGAAAACTTGTTGATAAACAAAGAAAACCTAGGTTCATAAGAGTTATTTTTGTTTGCAGCAATGTGACCTGTGATAATTTTGTTGTTGCTTGGCAAGAAATTGTTCAGCTTGTGGTTTTGGCATGCATTTTTCTTGTTATTGAGGTGCTAACTTTTGCATCTAGTTTCTTTTACTTTTCCCTATTTTGGTTGTTTATTTTCCATCTAACATTTCCTGGTTCAGAGGCAGCAATAAGCTGTACGCATGGGAAGCCTTTCATTACTAGACTCTCCTCTAATCCCATACCAACATGGTATAGGTGGAACTCAATCCAAAATCCTAACACAACTCACAAAAAAACTTACCAAGAGGCTAACTTTTTCTTTGTGACTTGTAATGCTGAAATTTATTTAATCTTAAATGTGCTAATGACTTGTAAGGTTGAATTTAATCAACCATCTTATTGGCTTTATTCCGTGCCAAATTTGCTTGTATTTCAGCATTTAGTAACCCTGTATTTAAGTGGGTTTGTTGTAAGGGTAGTGAGTGAGATAGAGTGTAGAATGCTTAAGAGTGTGCAAGAAAACAGAGTCTCGCAGCTGGATCTCGCGGGTGACTCGCGGCCCGCCAGATGCACCACACGTGCCAAGCATGCCAGAAGGTGAACAGTCATGCTAGTTGGAGCACTACAGGACAAAACAGTACAACTGGCCATACAGTTATCTCGCGACTGGATCTCGCGACTCAGTCAAGTCGCGAGGTCAAGCCGCGAGCCAGCCCTGTTTTGAAAAACCTGACGTTTCACATTCCTCTCTTACCCTAGTATATATACCCCTTTTACCCACAAATGAATGAGAGCTTCTAGAGAGAATTTTGAGAGAGAAACCCTAGAGTAAAACAAGATTGATTCACCTACAATCTATACATTAGAGTCTCTTCAAATTCCTCAACTCTCTTCCTCTCCATTGTCAAACCCTTGAGAGGCATTTTACCAAAACCTTGTTCTCACCATATTCATCACTGTGAGAGGGCTGTTTGGTGTTCTGGGAAGCAGTTAGGAAGGAACCAATCTACATTGGTTGATGCTATGGTCTAGTAGCAGAATCCGGGAAGCTAGAAAAGAAAAAGGTTCGGCGCAACCTCGTTGGAGCAAGAAGCTTGGAGGGCTTAGGTGCACTGGGTAGATTAGGCTTGGAGGGTCTATTGCTGTCCATGTATCCCAACTACATTTTCTAGTGGATTGTTTACCGCTTGGAGGGCGGCGGAGAGGTTTTACGCCGAGAGTTTCGGTTTCCTCTTCGATAACACATCGCGTGTTGTCTTTGTGTTTGCATCTTCCTTCCCTTTTATCTTTGCCTTTTATTATCTGCTTTGGGTTGTGATTTTAATTTGGCTTAGGTAGTTTTTCCAATTCTATATTATAGCTTATGTTCATTTTCCGCACACTAGTTGTTTGATATAAAGCTTGAATTGGTTAATTTGTAAATTGGGGGTCTAAACATTCAAGGGTGTTTTTACACTATTTGAACTTTCAGTTTGTTCTTTAGGTCAAAGTTATCTTGTAGTGGATGGTTAAAGGTTTCTTTTAAGCAATTTAAAAAAGAGGACATTGGTTTTTTGCACAAAGTCATCTAGGATTCAATTCCCCTCACTCATTGTTGTAACTATCAAAAGGAGAAGGAAATTGTTGTTATGAATGAAAATTATTGTTGAGGAAGGGAAAGTACCCTGAAAATAAGAAAGATTGATCAGTCAGGGATGTATTTTTATTTTTTATTTTTTTAAACAGCCTTAACTTAGAGCCATAGATGTATTACTAAATCATGTTGACAGGTGATACAATCCTTAACTCATAATAGTGTTCTTTGGTATTCTGGTTGGATTCTGCTTTACTTTCAAATGTTTTGTTTTAGTTGTACAGAACAATTGATGTCATATTGTATTTACTTTCTTTGGTTTGCTATGAATAATATGCGATATTTCTATTCTATTATTTTATTTTGGAACATGGTGTCTTCTCTTTACAATGGCCCTTTGTTGAGTAGCAATATATCCTCTTACTATGTAATTGCTAGCACTGGAATATTCCCCATTGCCTTGATGCACATGTTCATTAGGTAAAGGCTTGGAGTACTTATTTTGTACATTTTGAAAAACCAGAAATATTAGTTTAGGGTTTTTTCTATGCGGTTAATACACTAACTAGTATTATTCTTTCTACTTCTGGTGTTAAATTTCAAATAACAAGAATGCATTTACAGTTCTTAAATTCTTGCAGGGCCTCATGAATCAAGGTTGGTGATGAGCTTTAAATGAGTAACAGACATTAACTCAGCAAAAGAAAAGATTGAACAAAGCTTTTTGATGGTGTTTAGTTTCTTAGTATTGAATTAGCTTATTATGCTAGAATGGATTGTAGTTTTATGTTACACTGCTTTTGTGGACACACCATTCTTATATAAGTATTTTTTAATGATTTTCATTTTGGTTTCAATGTATTACAAAAATGATTAAGCATTAAATTTTGTGTGCCATGCTTGCATTGTGATAAAGATGCTCACCAATGTAGTGTGTTTAAACAGGGATATACTGCCCAGTTGGGTTAAATTTCTTCTTACTCAGTCAACTAGATAGCTGTTATACTTGTCTAATATAGGTCTAAAGGTCTCTATTGGTAAGAAGTTAAAAGTGAGAAAGAATGGGGGGCAGGAGAGAGAGAGAGAAACTTGCATATTACATATTACCATCTAATTATTTTCTTTGAGGGTGAAATGAACATGTTGTTAGACTGTTAGGACTAAAATCAAACGTAGAATTCAAAATTTTACTAGCCTTTTCATTTCTTCTCTTTGAGGGTGAACTGAACATGGTGTTAGGCTGTTAGGGAATTTACTTGGTACATTTGTACTTGCTACAAGTGGACGTGACCCAAGAAAAAATCAAATGCATAGAAAAATAGAATACCCTAGACTGTGCATAACTTGCAAGTTGTAGTTGTAATATGACTGAAATATAAGATCTATATATTTGCAAAATTGACATGAATTTGAATATTTTTTTTTTTTCTCTACTACAAGGTGCTCTTGGGAGATTATTGTTGCAAAATGGGACATTTCTCTCTTTAAAATGCAGCAGGTGAGAATGTTTTTCTAATTTCAATTTAAAGTTTCAATCAATTTAATTGCCGATAATGAACAATGTCTTGCATTAGCAATGTTAAATCCATTCTAAGTATTATGTTTTGGGAAATTAAAATATATGAGAAACCAATTTCTCCAATCTCTTCATTATGGTGTACCACAATGAAAGATTTTAAATTGTCTATATGCTTTGTTCTTGCACAGAAGCTCTATTGGCAAGCTAACATTGTGATTATACTGAATTCTATTGCGTGTAGAAGGAATTGTACGTCATACAACCTTGTGTGCATGGTGGAGCCAATTAGCAGATTTTCCTTCAATTCACACTCATCTAACGATGTTGTGACTTGAAACATTGCAGCTTATCAATTCAGCAACAGTTCAATTTGATAGTTTGAATTGATAGCCCATTATCTGATTGTTGTAAAATCATTTTTCACCTTACAACAAACTGATAAGCATCGTAGTATCTGATTTGTGCCAAATAACCTTTGCTTGTAATTCATGTAAATAAAAATATGGAACCATGGGAACTTAATACAGCCTCATTCAGCATAAAATGTTCATGGAAGATCCTTTAAAACAAGAACACAAGTACAGGTGTCAAAGTCTGAAATGCAATTTGTTTAGCATAATACTTGAAAAAAAAATACCACATACCACCCAACAGGAAAATGGAAAATATAAAATGCAAAAGCCTTTTGAGACTGTCTCAAAAGTAGTCAAAACAATTCAAGTGGGAACTACAGCAAGCCAAAACAAGTGTAGGTCAATTTGGTTTTAAGTGATATCAGAGCTTAAAATTCAACGAAAGCTGAATTACGAAATAGGATTGGTGAAGTCAATCACACATAGTTGGGATATAAAGTTTCATGGTAGTTATGTTGTTAGCAAAGATTTTTTGAAAACATAGTATCAACCATTTCATAAATTATAGAGCCACATGGATAACATATAAAGGTTGAGAAATGCTTTCGGCCTCTGCGGTTAAAGAGCAAAGGGGGAAGGGGCTGTTGTATAATAATGATAGTATTTAGGGATAATTACACATAACCCACCTGTGGTTTGGGCGAAAATCACTTTGCCCACCCATGGTTTGAAAAGTATCACTTAACCCACTTGAGGTGTGTTTCCGTCACTCTCCGTAACCCACCTCGGTCTCTGCCGTTACAAAAACACCTTTTAACCCCAAAACAGAACATAACGTGAATCAAAACCCCCAAAACTCAAACACTTTTCGAGAGAGAGACCCGGGGTGCGATCAGCTTGTTCTTCGTGGTTTGGAGCGTGTGGAGAGGGAGAAAACACTTGTTTTGCATCATCGAACCTAGGTAAGGTATGTGTGATTGCTGTTCATCTGCATTTGGGTCTGTTCTTGATTTAGGGTTTCAAATTTTGTTCAAGTGTGAACTTACTGTGTGAAAGTCTAAATTTGTACTTCCCAGGAATCGTGTTATGTTGATATGTCTTCATCAAATGGTAATTTCTCGGGTTCATATGGACATATGTGCAATGAGCAGACTTGTGTTTTGAGAACAAGTTTGAGTTTGTACAATTTTGGGAGGAGGTTCTTGGGTTGTAGCCGTTATAAGGTTGGTCCTAAGTGTCCTTTCTTTGTTTGGATTGATAACCCAACCTGTCCTCGTGGGAATGAAACTGCACCTTTGGCTCTAGAGAAGATGTCTAGGCTTCAGACTGCTCTCCAACTTGCAA
Organism: Quercus tomentella; assembly: GCA_028535165.1. Classification (NCBI taxonomy): domain Eukaryota; kingdom Viridiplantae; phylum Streptophyta; class Magnoliopsida; order Fagales; family Fagaceae; genus Quercus; species Quercus tomentella. The sequence goes on along the minus strand of JAPQVY010000012.1, from coordinate 42,403,668 downwards.
ATGAGAGGGAAAGGACAGCTCTGGAAACAGCAGAAGAAGCTAGGCAAATGGCAGAAAAGGCTCTTGAAGAGGAAGTCAAAGCCAAGGAGAGGGAGAGAAAGGCTCGAGCTGTCTGTGCAAAAGCTAAGGAAAAAGCCATTCTTGCTGAAAAGAAGCAAAGAATGTGGAAGTCTGCATGCATTTTGTCATGGATCTTTTTTGTTATTGTTATGTTGTTGTGTTTTGGCTCAATTGAGTTCTCTGGAGTGAAGAGACCTAGATTGTTGCCCCTGAAGTAGTTAATTGGTTAGTAGAGATAGTTATGGCAATGGTGTTAATGAATTTGCATTGTAATAGCACTAGCCTACTGATGTAATGTTTTGATGTGTCAATGAATGAAGAATTGGTCAATTATTGAGTATTTTGTGCATATTATAACAACCATTCAATGGAAGAAGTAATGGTCAATTATCAATTTGGTTGTGCATACCATAACAACCATTCCACAATAAAAACTTCCATACACTATATTAGAAAAATATACTTGGACACAATTTGTAGTAGCAATAAATAAACTTCCATATAATTTGGCTGTGCATACCATAACAACCATTCCACAATAAAAACTTTCATACACTATATTAGAAAAATATACTTGAACACAATTTGTAGTAGCAATAAATAAACTTCCATATAATTTGGCTGTGCATACCATAACAACCATTCCACAATAAAAACTTCCATACACTCTATTAGAAAAATATACTTGGACACAATTTGTAGTAGCAATAAATAAACTTTCATATAATCTAGTTTGGACAAATATTGTTCCATACAAACTGTAATATCACAACTTCCATATAACAACCTGGAGTGTATTGTACCTTAATTACAAAAAAGCACATTCCAAGGCCAGCAGTGATTGTTTTTTACACTAATTAATAATTACAAAAAAGCACATTCCAAGGCCAACAGTGATTGTTTTTTACACTAATTGATAATTACAAAAGGCCAACAGTGGTCTTCACAAAAAAAAAAAAAAAAAACAAAAAGGCCCACATGTTCCCACTAGCTTTACTCCCAATGCTGGCATCCGTACCCACTAGCTTCATTCATTTCTTGCCTTTACTCTTTCCTCTTTCCACCCACTGGATTCATTTTTGGTGGCCTTTGTGTAGCAAGCTATCCTTTAGTCCTCACACCACCAGTGCTCCCATTTGCATGTGAAGGCTACAAAATAAAAAATAGATCCACTTGTTAAAAAATATCCCAAGCTACACAACCATCCAGGACTAAGTTACCTGTGAAGAACTTGGTAAGGTATCCCAGGTCTCCCTAGGTGTGTGAAACTCTGGTTGTGAGGAAGAGAACCGTCTTGCTCTCTTGTGAGATGGCCTAGGTTGATTTCCTTGCTGTGAGGATGAAGGCTGAGTGGCAGACATCATGTTGTAGGTCTGGGTAGGCTGCTGAGATGGTGGCTGAGGTGCAGGCTGAGGTGCAGATCTAGGTGCAGGCACCTCTTCCCTTGCCTGCAACAAAACCCAGTTTCAATACAGTGTTTATTGTAAGTTTAAAAACAAGTTTTTTTTTTTTTTTTTTTTTTTGCCATTTAAATCCTAATTACTTACAGCTTTTTCTCTTTGAAGTCTCTGTCTCCTCTGCCATGGTGTCTCCCCAGTGATGCCAGCCTTGCACCCTCTTGAATTATGCCCTTCCTTTTTGCATTTCCCACATCTTACAGGTCTGTTCAGTCTACTTGCTTTGTAAGGGTTCCTAGGCTCATTAGAAGCCCTCTTTCTTTGCTTGGGTGGTCTGCCTGGTGGTTTGTATATGTGAGGTGCCAGGGGAGCAGGCTATCCAGTCTCAACCCATTCTGACTGGCCAGGCATGGGAGGAAGTACCTCCTTGTATATCTCCATGTAAGTTTCTTTGAAGTAGCATAGGTGGGTATAGTCTTCTGGTGTCTCAATGTTTGTATAAATGGCTGTTATGGCATGTTTGCAGGGAATGCCATTTAAATCCCAAGACCTACAGCTACATGTCTTCTTCACCAAATCAACTACATGCCTCTCATACTAACTGCCTACCTCATAAAGGAAACTACCAGCTGGGGTAGCACTAAATGCCTTACTTTCAACCTTCAAATTCTCCAACCTATCTTGTATGCTTGGACACAACTTTCCAGCATACTTCTGTATCCCTTCCCTTTTTGTGTAAAGCCTAGTCATAAGTCTAACCCTAATCCACTCCAACACTGCCAAGATAGGCTTGTCCCTAGACTTCAATATCATTGCATTAAAAGACTCACTCAAATTATTTACCAAACAATCTGTTAAGGCCCTAGGAGTGAAGTGTGACCTTGTCCACTGTGCAGGTGCAATGTTTGCAAGATACTCATATGCCTTTTCATCCAAATCCCTTATGTACTGCATGCATCTCTCAAACTCCCTTACTGTTGTGGCAGCAGCACACCTCCACAATGCATCCTTCAGCTCCAATCCCTTGTGATCAACTTTGAAATTGTTGTAGATGTGTTTCACACAGTATCTATACTCCACGGTAGGGAATAGTTTCTCTATTACAGGTATAAGCCCCTGTAAATAAGCAAACAAACAAATAAAACAAGTTAGTTCAGCAAACAAAGTCAACTATTCAAGTGTAACTGAACAAAACAAAACTTGCATACCTTTTGCCTATCAGAAATGAAGACCAACTGAAGCTCCTCTGGCCTCCCTATATCATCAGCAAAAATTTCCAAAAACCATATCCAAGACTCCTTGGTTTCTTGTTCCACAACAGCCATGGCTACTGGAAAAATGTTGTCATTTGCATCCTTGGCAGTGGCAGATAAGATTTGCCCACCAAATCTGTGCTTTATGTGACAACCATCTAAACCTATAAATGGCCTGCATCCACCTAAAAATCCTACCTTCTGAGCATTGAACCTAACATACATCATCTTAAATTTTGGCTGGGAAGTCTCCTCAGCCATTTCTGTCTGCAGTATAACCCTACTCCCCTTGTCTACAGTGGTTATCATTTGTGCATAGTCCCTAAGGACACCATATTGCAGTTGCTCATCTCCATTTATCAAATCTTTTGCCTTTCTCTTTGACCTATACACTTGGTTTACACTTAGGTCAACAGATAAATTTTGCATCACATGGTTGTGTACACCACTCACCTCCCAATTTGGATTTTTGCTAAAATCCTTAATGAACCTCTTAGCAACATAAGCTGATGTTGCTTGGCTGTTTTTAAAAGACTTGGGACAAGTACAGTCATCAGTCAAGGTCTTAATTTGAAATGTTAGCTCTCCACTTATTTGAGATGCATAACATCTCCACCCACACCCATTCTTGTAGTGAACTGATATCTTGGTCCTCTCATTAAGTTTGAATTTGATGTCAATAGGTTTTTTGATTGCATACTCCCTCAAAGCAGCTCTGAACACCTTTGCATTAGGGAACTTCATCTCCTTCTTCAGTACAACATTTCTCATGTCACTCTTAGCATTAAACTCTACTTGCTCAGGTACCTGCTCATCATCAGACCTATCCATGCTTACCAGGTCATCCTCAAGGGCTGGCTCAGCCCACTCAGGGTCTGCATGGGGTGCATTGCTTGATTCTGGGGCTGTGTGGGGTGCATTACTTGATTCTGGGGCTGTGTGGGGTGCATTGCTTGATTCTGGGTTTGTATTGGGAGTAGAACCTTGTGGAGCTGAGTTTTGAGCAGCAAATATATCATCACCAAAGCCATCCCTCTCTAGGCCTTCATTTAGCCAATCATCATCATCATCATCATCATCTCCTTCAACATTCTGTTCTTCATCTCTTGCATCAATGTCAACATCCTCAACATCTTCTTCATCATCACTCTCATCATCACTCTCATCATCACTCTCATCATTATTCTCATCATCATTCTCATCATCTTCATCATCATCACTATCCAATTCTATTTCAACCCTTGCTGCATCACCACCTGCATGACCACCTACACCATCTGCCACTCCCCCTCCATCACCACCTACACCACCATCTGCCACTCCCCCTGCATCAGGATACTCAACTGCCAATGGCTCCACATCTATGTCAGTATAGATTATGATTTTTTCAGCATACCATGCCTTATGAAGGTTAGTCATGTTTACGACATCTGTATCTGTTTCTATGTCTCTTAAATCATGCTGTAGATCACCTTCAGGAATTAAATACTTATATCTACTGTGTTCCTTAGGAGCACCAACTAGATGGCATAAATCCCGAATTTCAAAGTAACTCAACTTGTCAGGGTCAATCTCTGTCAGTAAACGTACAGACCCACCCACATATTGTACGGTTGGCTCCTCCACAAAACATCCCCCAACATTAATTTCAAGGTCAAATGTGAAGTCAACCATCTGCAATTAAAATAAGTATTTTGTTTACACACTGACATGCAGAAAATGACAAGAAGCCAAAAGAGACAACAAGCCAACAAATTGACAACAACACACGGACAAAGGACCACATAAAGCACATACAAAACCAGATTCCCAACAAATTCATAGGGACCACACTACCCACAATTCACAAACAAGTGCAATCATTGACAAATAAACTTGATTCTTTCAGGTATATGCATTATAGAAACAACCATAGCAAAATGCATATCCTAAGCGATTCTACACATAAATAGCAAAATGCACATTTAACATACAAAAAAAATTTTATTGTGCAGATGAACAGCAAAACCTAACTACGTGGGTGGGTCACCATAAAAAAATGACATCAAGAACCCAAATGCAGATGAAAAACATTCACACATACCTTGCCTAGGTTCGATGAAGCAAAACAAGTGTTTTCTCCCTCTCCACACGCTCCAAACCACGAAGAACAAGCCTGATTGCACCTTGGGTCTCTCTCTCAAAAAGTGTTTGAGTTTTGGGGGTTTTGATTCGCGTTATGTTCTGTTTTGGGATTAAAAGGTGTTTTTGTAACGGCAGAGACCGAGGTGGGTTACGGAGAGTGACGGAAACACACCTCAAGTGGGTTAAGTGATACTTTTCAAACCACGGGTGGGCAAAGTGATTTTCGCCCAAACCACAGGTGGGTTATGTGTAATTATCCCTAGTATTTAATATTCCCAGGCAATTAAGTGAAAACGTATCTGCATAGTAGGAGCAATTTTGGCCAAGTTTCAATGGCTTCACCCTTTTAATTGGTCTTTAACTCGTAACCTCACTTTCTACCTGGTACTTGTAAAGTGAGGAGGTGACAATTGCAGTAGAGGTTTAAAGGCTTCATATTTTAATAAGCACTTGTACTTTGGTTTTTTTTTTTGGTTAAGTGAAAAATGAAAATAGTAGATAAGATTTATAAGTGTCAAGTCTCAAATCCTTTTTAAAATGATTTGATTATTTTATAACAAAGTATAATTGATATAATATACTAGATTTTCTAAATTAAGCTATCTATATTTGATATTTGAAAATTTTTTTTTCCTAAGAATTAAAAAAAACTTAGCAAAACCTCATAGTTCAACATCTAAATTGATAACTAACAATAATATTAACAAAAATAAAATAAAATGACTTACCAACTAACGCTTTCTAAGTGTGACTCTGCTTTATTAGTAGAAAAAAAAATCCCAAAGCCAAAGTTTATCTAGAAAAATCAATCACCTAAATAATTGAACAAAATAGTAGATTTAGCCTTTTGAGAGAGAGACTAACAATAAGATAGCAAGATCATGTGCAAAAACATTCGGTTGCCTTAAAGTACGATATAACATATGTCAAAAATTAGCTATTCACAACAATAAACAAAACTCTATTCTTCAATTACTTTATAGTATCCTTTTGTTAAGGACTTTAAGAGCATGAAGTTTTAGATTTACAAATTTGATCTTACAGCTGGGACTTGAGAGAGAGAAATGGACCGAATTGGACTGCATGGACTATAGTGGACCAAATGAACTGAATTAGACCAAACTTATTCCAATGGACCAAAATTGACCGAAATGTTACAGTTCTTTTTTTTTTTTTTTGGTTGAGAGAAAGAGGACCAAAATGCGATGCTGGTATAGCTCAACAAGAGCATAACAATAAATACACTTCTAATTTTAGATATTATATAGATCCTTGTCATTTTCAAAATAAATACATAAATGGGGACACATGTACAGAAATTGCACGAGTTGCATGTTCTAATAGCTAAGTAACCTTCATTGATGGAGGACACTCGAAGACTTTTACTTGCTACCAACCGCAACCAATGCACTTTTGTCTTACCAAGTAGAAAAAGTTATGGCTGCTGTTATCATCTCGAGTATTTGAGACACATTTGTAAAGAAGTGCTAAATTCTCAAAAGTGTATTTATTGGGTGTGTTGTTTTGTTATAAGAATCACTAAATGAGAGAGCAGAAAAGAACTTTGAAAATATATATAGAAATAAGATTAAACAATTAATAGGTAGAAAAGTAGAGAATGAGATGAAGAGAGGAAAAGAAAGAACTAGTGGAAAGCGAAGCCAGAAAGCTCACCAAGGGAGCTATCTAAGCACTATAATATGCTGCAATACATGGTGAAGTGAACAAACATCTTTCTAAAAAAAAAAAGTTACTCCCCGCTACCATTGAAGAACAACTGCACAGTTACCCCGATTGTAAATACTATATAAGTTTATCATTACTTTAGACAGACAATTCTACAACTTCACTGTGTGAACCATTTAGACAAGGAAACTAGCAATTTGACTTCTAAGAGTAGTAATATCAACAGAAGAATTGAGACCATGTAACAAATCAATCAGCTCAACAAATCCAGAAGAAGGTAACCATGTTCCTGTCCCATTCCATAACATAAAAAATAACCAAGTTCACATTTATCACGTATTCGTCCTCTTGCAGAAGTTTCCCAAAGTCAAGTTCTAGGCAATGGTTCTTCTGAGTACATTTCTATTTCTCTTCATCCCAGGTTCAACATGATTGGCTCAAACTTTCAAAATTTCAGCGCAGAAAAAGTCTTTCTTATAACTTCTACAACCAAATCATACATGTATCTTCTATAGTTCCCCGCCAAAGAATCAATAGAATATATTACACCCAAATTAGTACATGTAAGGTTGAATTTAATCAACTATCTTGTTGGCTTTATTCTGTGCCAAATTTGCTTGTATTTCAGCAATTAGTAACCTTGTATTTAGGTGGGTTTGTTGTAAGGGTAGTGAGTGAGATAGAGTGATTGAATGCTCAAGAGTGTGCAAGAAAACAGAGTCTCGCGGCTGCAAGCCGCTAGAAGCAGCACACGTGCCAAGCATGCCAGAAGTTGAACCGTCATGCTAGCTGGAGCACTACAGGACAAAATAGGACAACTGGCCATTTTGTTATCGCGCGGCTGGATCTCGCGACTTAGTCAAGCCACGAGGCTAAGCCGTGAGCCACCCCTGTTTTGAAAAACCTGACGTTTCACATTCTTTTCTCACCCCAGTATAAATACCCTTTATACCCACAAAAGAATGAGAACTTCCAGAGAGAATTTTGAGAGAGAAACCCTAGAGTAAAACAAGATTGATTCATCTACAATCTTTACATAAGAGTCTCTTCAAATTCCTCAACTCTCTTCCTCTCCATTGTTAAACCCTTGAGAGGCATTTTACCAAAACCTTTTCTCACCATATCCATTACTGTGAGAGGGCTGTTTGGTGTTCTGGGAAGCAGTTAAGAATGAACTAATTTACATTGGTTGATGCTATGGTCAAGTAGCGGAATCCGGGAAGTTAGAAAAGAAATAGGTTCGGCACAATCTCGTTGGAGTAAGAAGCTTGGAGGGCTTAGGTGCACTGGGTAGATTAGGCTTGGAGGGTCTATTGCTATCCATGTATCCCAACTACATTTTCTAATGGATTGTTTACCGCTTGAATTTCTAGTGGATTGTTTACCGCTTGAAGGGCGGCGGAGAGGTTTTACGCCGAGGGTTTCGGTTTCCTCTTCGATAACACATCGTGTGTTGTCCTTATGTTTGCATCTTCCTTCCCTTTTATCTTTGCCTTTTATTATCTACTGTGGGTTGTGATTTTAAATTGGCTTAGATTGTTTACCAATTCTGTTTTATAGCTTTTGTTCATTTTCCGCACACTTGTTGTTTGACATAAAGCTTGAATTGGTTAATTTGTAAATTGGGGGTCTAAACGTTCAAGGGTGTTTTTACAATATTTGAACTTTCAGTACAGACTACAGAGAATTTAATTAGATTTGGAATATTAAGATTACTGATAATTCTCATCAGAGAAACTAGTGCAAAAGTTAAGCATACTTAGATAACTTGACAAATAATAAAATATATGAACTTGACAAATAATAAAATATATGCAAAAAGCACAAATTGAACCATAATTTCTTGTAAAGCAACAATCATAAATTATGACAAATCTCATTGCTTCTAACAGAAATTACTCTTATGAACCTAGGATTGCTTGGTCCATCAACATTTTTCAATTCCGGAAAATACAAGGCTAAAACGGACTATATGTATCAGTGAGCTACAATGGAGGCAAACCAACAAAACCATAAAACATTAAAAAAAAAAAAAAAAAAAAAAAAAACCATTTAATGCATCTTTAACTATTTTCCTCAGTATGTAACTACACCTTTGGTGGATTTGTCTAGCAAAACTAGACTCTCAACATAAGAACCAACAAAACTATACTGATATCCAGTAACCCTAAGATGTTTAATATTTTGGCTCTCTGGATTCCACAAGATGATCTGTCCTCCATCCTTTAGTAATACAACCTCACCATTCCTCTTAAAACCTAATGCTCTTGGTACGCCCCCTCCAGGATCTTGATCAATAGTAGTTAAAACTTTTGTCCATGATGATGCCACACCAAACTCCTTCATCACCCATATGTTGAGACAACCACTAAAATGCTGCCTTTCAAAACTATAATATCCATTATGAAACAAGGCGATGGAATTCCCATACACGGAAACAGAAGTGCCCAGTGCCTCCACACTTTCACGGGTATAACCTGAAAATTCTGGCAGTGATATTTCACGGAAGACCTCGTCACCCAAATCGAGCACCAAAACGAAAGGATGAAATTTGCGATCATTAGTCCTCTTCCAAGCCAGCCAATGCAAAGCCCCATTGACAAATGCTTGAGGTTCACGACCACGTACAGCACATGTGGGAACAACATGATCCTTAAACATTCTCCATTTACCAGTGGAAAGTGAATAAACCGCAACCGTGGGTCTAGACCTACTATGGTGAAGTCTATACAGTAAGGTCACGACCATCACCACTTTATAGTCATTAGTTTTGGGATCAAATCCAAAACCAATAGAGGCAGTGAACTCACCCGATGTGAAGGAGGTAATATTGGGATCAGGAAGTTTGAGAAACTTTCTAACACAAGGGTTCCACAGAAATAATTTGTTAGTGTCTGTGAGTATATCATCATCGGCAAGGCAGAGCAGGCCATTACACATACCGACAACACGGAATGTTCCATTATAGTGCTTATATTTTGGAGCATGGAAAGGGGAACCAAACCTAGTGTGTTGAGTGAAATCAGGATCTTCTTCGTTATGCAATGTGTAGAATTCTTGATGATGTTGTAGGCAGAGCCTGGAAAGGAGAAAGTTATGGTTGGTGTTGGAGTGGTGGATGAGATGTGTGGAGATGAAGGTGGGGTTTTGGATTAGCCTTCTCCAAGTTTTGGAGACGGAGGTGCAGATAATGATGGATTTGATAGGTAAGCGTAGGAAAATATCAGTTACAATCTCACCAGGTAAACATTCCCAGTTTTTTTTGTTGTCGTCTGACATTGCCTCTTCCAGAGAGAGAGACTGAGGTTGAAGTTTGTGTTCTTGAGGACTGTGGAATGTGGACTCTTTTAATTAAGTCTCAAACAATTCCACCATTGATACTTAAAAAGCGTTTAATTCATAGTTATATTTTAAGGATTCCACCATTTGATACATAAAAGAGTTTAACTATGACTCTACTTCATAGTTCATAATAGAGTTTAACTAAAACTCTGCTATCTCCAACGAACTCTCACGTTTTTTCATTGAAAATTTATCCTTTACAACTGTAGTGTGCGATACGTCTGATTTAAAAGCCAAAAACATTCAACTCGTACTAGAGTGGTTTCCTTTGGTTGTTAGTGACACATATGTGCAGCTACCTCCACATGTTCTCAACAGCCGTAATCTTAGAGGAGATCAAACTAAAACTCTACTTATCTCCAATGTCAAACAGAAACTCTACTTATCAATAGTTACTCAATAGTTATTAGTATAAGCCGAGTGCTCTTCTTTTTTCTCCATTTGAATAAGTATTATATTTACTAGCTGCAAACTCAGAATGTAAAATTTGTAGGTTAAATAGTACATGTGTTATTTAAAAATATTTATATATTTATAATTTTAATGTAATATAAGAAACATAATTTAATAAAAAAAATTAAATTACATACTTTTAATATTATTTTATATAAATGGAGATAATGTTATTAAAATGAAAATTTTAAAATATACCATAATCAGTTGACTAATTTGTATAATGAATTTATTCGAGAATATAAATATTAAAAATATTTGTATATCCTTATTTTTTGAAATACATGTAACATATTACATTAAGTTTAAATTATTATATAAGTTTAGGATTGTAGCATTTTTTTTCTTTTCAAATACAAATAAAATGCCTATATTATTGAAACCAAAATTTTAAGATAATTTTTTGAATATTTATCATAATTATTACTTTTTCCGGGCCCATGTCATTAATTTCTAATTCCATTTTATTTGTATTTTTAGTGCAAAACTAAAGAGTTTGGCCCAATAGACCAAAATTTCATATTTTTCAACTCAAAAATTAATGGAAAAAAAAATTTTGAGTCCAAAACTAAAAAGGCAACTTGCAAAAAGAATCAATTTAAGGTTCAATTAGTTCAAATGGACCGAATTTGACAAAATTGTACCAAAATAGACCGAACTAGACCAAAATACTATACTATTGTGACTCAAAAGGAGTGTAGCAAAAACAAATGCTATGCTTCAACAATAAATGCATTTATATAATAAGACCAGAAGCACACATATTTCATATATTTAAACCGATAATGTTGAAGATAGAGGAAAAGGGTAAAATAAGAGAAGAATGTTAGGATAACAATCATACATACACCCTATAGGTGTTGGAGTTAATCGTAGGAGCCTATCTAGTTATGTTTGCATCACCAAAAATTTTAGATTCATACCACTACATTTAATTGCTAATGTCTTCTTCATTTTTTTGCTAAGTAATAATATATAGTACATGTATTTGCTAATGTATTTCTAAAGATTATAAAACAATTGAAGCCAATGAAGCATGTGGCTTATTCCAATGCCTTATGTAAGTTATTTGCCTCTTAAAACTAGGCCTCCAAGGATAGGAGCCTATCTAGTAATGTTTGCATCACCAACAATTTTTAGGACTACAACATTTAAAAGCACTTATTCTAATAAAACACATTTAAACTTAGGGAGCCCAAACAGAGCTCAGAGGAGTTTTCAATCAATTGGTGATCAAGTCCCTTTACAAAGCCCTTATTAGATGGTAATATGTAATATGGAATTTTCTAATTGACTGAGCAAGGTGAAAATTAACACAACTAGGCAGCATATCCATATCCACAAAATACACACACACAAATTGCATTAGCAAGCATCTTCATTACAATGCAAGCATAGTAGACAAAATCAATTGCCTAATCATTTTAGTACACACACTGAAACCAAATTGCATATCATCTAGAAATACTAACATAATAATGATGTAGCCACAAAAGGATTTTAACATAAACAACTACAACTAGGCAAGGAGAAGCTTAACAAAATTGAGCAGCACATCCTTGTCCCCAAAACTCACACACACACACCCACTATGTTGGTGAGCTTCATCATGGTGCAAGCATGACAGTCAAAACTAAGTGCTAAATCATTTTTGCACACACACTAAAACCAATTGCAAATCATCCAGAATTACTAAAATAAAAATGGTGAAGCCACAAAATGAGTCTTAACATAAACAAATACAATTCATTTTGGCATAATAAACTAATTCCATACTAAGAAACAAAACACCATCCTAAAGCTTTATTGAATCTTTTTTTTTTTTTTTTTTTGGCTGAGTTAAAGTCTGTTACTGCAACTCATCACCAACCATGATTTCATAGGGTCTTGCAAGAAATTAAGACATGTAAGTGCATTCTTGTTTGTGATTTAACACCAAAAGTAGAAAAATTAACACCAATTAGTGTATTAACCTTATAGAAAAACCTAAACTGACCAACACTAATATTTATCATTTTTTGGAATGTACACATTAAGAAGTACCCCATACACACCCCTAAACTTGGATTCTGCTTCAATATGTGATCCAATTACATAATTCAACCTACCTTTATAGAGCTATTGCATTTTGGTCTCTAAAAGTTGAACCTGAAACACATAAATTGTTTCATCATTGAATTTAATATCACAAACGTATAAAAACAACTATAAAATTGACAACAACAACAACAACAAAAAAGAAAAGATACAAGTGCACAGCATATAGAAATCTCAATCACCTCTGTCTTTTAACCCATAAAGGATCTGAACCTTGATTATTGCAGGACATTTCTCAAGAGTTGCATTGTCTTGCACTTTCTGTCCAAATCTAGAAGTTCCCAATAGCAAAAATTGATAGTTTTTAGACCCCTTAAAACACAATTGATTTAACCTAGGTAATTAGCCAAGTTGTTACTTAGTCCAATTTAACAAATCTAGGTTATCACAATAACAAAGATCATATCATGCAAAGCAGCGGAAAGATAAATAACACAAGATATGATCACCCAGGAAACCAAACCGGTAAAAACCTGGGGAGGATTTGACCTAGCTATCCTCAAGGTAAACTTGAATCCACTATCTTGAAAGAATCGAAGTTCATACAATAAGACTTACAAGCCCCCACGCTCGACTTCTTATTGCTACCAACCAGTAGAACTTACTGACACGACCACGTGCAAGCTTCGAATCCACGAACTCTTTCTTTCTTAGATTCACCACCAGATACAAGCACACCCGCTTGTGTTTTCTTTAAGCTTCAATGGCAGCAACCAAGTTGATCATCAAGGTGTAGACAATATCTTCTCCTTGAAAACCCTAAGTTTGTGTAAAGGAAAGCTCCTCTAGATCTCACAAGAGATTTACACAAACCGCAATATGAGCGACACTAAAACGTGGCTAGGGTTTGCCTTTTATACTTAGGACAAATTAGAAAACCCTAAAATGTTTTAAACAACTAGGGCTGAGTTGGAAATCTGCAGAAAAAAACATTCTGCCCAAGATTCGATCGATCGAGCCTAAGCTTCGATCGATCAAGCCAGGCCGAAATGCATAATACTTTCTGCATTAGCTCGATTCCAACTTTACATAAAACGTACAACTTTGAGCAAGATTAAAACACTTCTAAACACATTGTTTTGATCATGGTTTGCCAACAATACACATTAGAGTTCTAAATACATAAATACATAAGTCTTTAGAACCTAACAAACCCCCCCTTTGGCAATCCATGACAAAACACAATTAGAAGCTCAAAGTTTACAAAATAAAAGCCCTTTACACAAATAATGCTCATAAAACAAATTCAATCCTAACTACTATCCATCAGTTGCAAGTGTAGATAGCAGCTCAATTGAATCAACCTGTATATTTCCTGAAACACTAAACAAAATGCATAACCGCATGTGTGGAAACAATACAAGTAAACAAATTAAATTCTTGACTTCAAACAACACACAATAAAGACATATATCAATGAATAACTCATAAATATAAATCAATAAACAGTTTAAAACAAGAAACATATAAGGTACCAAAAAAAAACAACACTCCCCCTAACATGAATATCCCATCAAAAAACATGGCAAGAGCTAAAAAGCTAAAATACAATGTGAAGCACCTAGATACAATCTAAACTCCACAAGCTCCAACCAACAAAAATACTCTCGCTCTGAAAACAAAAACTCTACAATGTACTCCCCCATTTTGTGACGGAATGCCAAAGGGCAAACAAAATCCATCATCAAAAGGGAGGTGGTGTGGAAGAGCATCTAAACTGTGCCAACTCCGCACGCAAGGCACGGATCTCATCGAGCACGTCCACCAAAATCTGTCCATGAGCCGCTGAACGGTCAAGACATGATCCAACGTACGTCGAATGTCTGAATCATCCGAAGTAGTCGGTGGAGGAACATCAGCATCAGCAGCAGCAGCACCAGATGTCTCAACAGCATCAGCACCTGTAGAAGAGGGAGGAGGGGAAACAGCACTAGATGATACACCTCTAGGACGCGAAGGAGCAACTCTCAAGTGAGCATCCCTCTGTCTAAGAAAGGTGGCACCTATGGGAACAACAACATGAACAGGCTCACCAGAAGGGAAACCATTTAGACCCAAAAACAGCAGAATTCTATGAATGAAAATAGGATGAATAAGCGCATGCCCTACGGCAGAACTCCTATGAACCTCGTTCAAAGAACGAAGGAACAAATGAGGGAAACTGATAGACGCACCAGAAACGAACGCATACAAAAACACATATCACTCTAGAGGGATGGTGTGGAGATGAGAAATAGGCCACAATGAATGACACACTATCCTAAAGAAAAGATAGGCAGTCTCGGTAAGCTCAGCAGACATGATCCGAGGATCAGAACCCCACTAGATAGATGACCCAGTGATGTATGACATGACAACATCTAAAGGAGGAGACTCATCATAGGGATAGTCAGGCTCCCGAACAACTGGAACCCCAAGAGCCTCAGCCACTACCCGAGGGGTAATGGTGAACTCAACACCTCGTATCCAACTACTGACAAAGGTGTTGGAATCATAGATGTGGCAAGAGAGGTTCGAGAAGAACTCTCTAATCAGGGCGGTCGAGGGTGGATGATCTATCTCTAAGAGCGGCAACCAACCTCTAGACTCAAAGTTAGCCCTAATGGCCGGATCAATCTCATCTAAAATCACAGCACGCTCAGCCCAAATCTTACGCTTACGGTTCAAAGTCTCAAAGGCCTCTCTGCTTCTATCATTCCTAAACACCTCACTCCTAGAGGGAGACTCAGAGGAAGTGGAAGGGGTCTTATGGGCTCTAGTTTTCCTAGGCATGGTGCTAGGAAAAGGACCAAAACACAAAGCAAAGAAACAAAAAAAAAAAAACACAAAAAAATACCAAGGGCAGACTGCAAGTTAGCACAGGAAAAAAATATAGAACAAAATCTATATGATGCATGAACACTTTAAATGGCATGATGCATGTCCTAATGCAGTGCAATTAAGTTCAAATAAGTTCAAATCCACAAAATTAGCTTGAGCATAGAGTTTTTAACACAAAAGCCTCAAAATTTTGAAAAACCACTTGATCAATTTGAAAGAATTTGACTAATTGATCATCATACAAGATAGATTTCAGAAAATAATGACCAATTACATCAAATCAACAAGCCAATTTCATCAATTTAACCAAATTTGAACAAAATCCCCAATTCGGGTTAATTACAAGCCCTAGAATATTCAATTTTTCACAAAACCCCAAATTGATCAAATTAACCATCATATATCATGAATATACCAATATAGGAGCAAAACCCAATGATCAATTTCAGAAAAAGAGGATTGATTCAACAAAAATCCCAATAGTGAAAAGTTCCGAAAATCCCCTTAGAATGCATGAGTTTATGCATGAAAACACGAAAATAAATGCAAAAGGAAGGGTATAAAGGTCTTACCGGCCTTGGGAGACAAAAACCTTGCAAAAAATTTGGTCGAAAACGACAAAAAATCCTCAGTGGAGCCTTGCCCAGTCGGAGAGAGAGAGAGGAAAGTTTGAAACAGTCCAATCTGAGTTTTAAAAAAAACTTGATCCACGAGTTTCGATTGATCGAAAAACAGCTTCGATCAATTGAAACAGACAGAGACTTAACAAAACAATTTTAAAAAATTCCGATTGATCAAAAATCAGTTTCGATCGATCGAAATAGACAGAGGCTCTCTAAAACATATTTTAAAAAATTTCGACTGATCGAAAAATAGAATGGATCAATCGAAATGGGCAGAGGCTCACTAAATTTGAGGAAAAACACAATTTTTGAAAAAAATTCAAAAACAACTCAAAGCATTGAAATTGAAGAACAAAATGCATGAGTATGTGATGATGTGATTTTCAAAAACAAGAATTTAAGCCCAAAATTCCCAAAATCAAAATTTCTTGCATTCTCCATAAATTTTCAAGCATCAAATTAATTTTGCACAAAATTCAAAGTATTTTCAAAACTTGGTTGGTCAGACCATAAACACACACAATAACATGTACAATGTTTAGCAAAGAGTAACTTGTGTAGTGTGTGCAACTAGCAAAAACTTGAGATACATGTGAGGTGATATGTGAATAGCAATCAATCACAAAGTCTACAAAATTCATCACAAAGAATTTAAAATAGACTATCACCTAAAGAGTTACATCATATAACTCTCACATCTCCTAGATCATAAGCTTGCAATCCTGTAAGTTTCTTGAATTTATGCCTCATAATATACACACCAATTTTAAGTCATGTGATTTTTGCATCAAGCCTAATAGTACACACCAATTTTAAGTATTAAGCAATTTAAACCGAGGCTTCACCTTATGTTCTTTTTGTGCATGTGCTACACTTTCTCGAGTACAAAATCTTATAATATGCACTAAGGTGTTCATGATTGGCTAGTGAACAGTGGTGAGATGGTTATTTATGCCTTTCTCTAAAAGTTCAAGTCCGACAATAAAAAACATGTGACTTCAAGATCAAGACAGAGTAATCAAAAACCATTAACATCTTTCACACACAACATGCAGTACAAAGCTTCAACTAGTAAAGTGCAAAAAGTAAGCTCATCAAAGCTAAATAAGGTACAAATGACATGTTATGTGAAAATAAATTGGCCAACCTTGTTCTCAAAAACCAAGAAGAATAGTACAAAACACACTTTGCTTCCTTTTTCTTCCCTTTTTCCCCTTTTCCTTTTTTTTTTTTTTTTTTTATATATATATAAAAATAAAAAAAAATAAAAAAAAAAATAAAAAAAACTAGAATGAAATGCATGAATCTTATGCAATGCAAATCCTAGAAAACAAAAAAAAAAAAACCAAAACCAAAGAACAATGGTCACAAAGGGTAGAGCAATGAAGCACAAGGACCATGTCAGAAAGACTCAGTTAGTTCGAGTCTTTTGCATCCAAAATCTTTTAGATGCACCATGAGCATTGGAGTTCTTATTCACATGGGAATGATTACCAACTCCAGGATTGGAATAAAATTTTAAAGCCTTTACCAATTCACCAATAAGTACCATAGGATCGTGTGCTTGAGGCACAGGTACTTTTGGTTTGTTTGCTCTCTTTGCAGCTTGCAGCTTGTAATAGTTTGGACGTATGTGTCCAGACTTTCCACAAAAGTGACAAACCTATGCAGGCTTATCATGTGTCTTGTCCTTAGATAGGGTAGGCTTCTTAGACTTAGACTCTTTCAGATTAACCCTAATCTTCCTAGATGATGAAACTTCTATGGGTTTGACAACCTCACTCACAGGGGGTTTGACAGTTTCACTCACAATCTCACTCACAGAAGGTTCAGAAGAAGATTAAGGGACAAAGTTTGTGGAATAGGGAGTAGACACAGAAATGCTTTCAGCATAACCTAAACTAGATTTGTCAGAAGGAGACTTTTGAACACTCAACATTTGATCAAGTTTAGAACTAGCAGATCTAGCAACAGATAAATCAAGTTCTAAATATTTAACTTTATCAAGTAAAAGCATATTCTCAGTTTTCACATTGTTCAAAAGTTCATTAGCATCAAACAGTTTTACAAGCAAATTCTTCTTATCAAGCTCAAGAGATTCAATTTTCTTTAGGCCAAGTTCAACATTCATAGCATCCTTTGCAGCAACTTTGCAAAGTTTATTATAGGCCTCTTGAAGATCTGCATCTTCAGAGAGTTCCCCATCAGAAGGGTTCTCTTCAACAGATATGCTCTCATTGACTACAGCAGTAGCAGTGAAAGTAATGAAGTTTCCATCCTCATCACAATCAGACTCATTATCAGAAACTTCACCATCACTAAGGGTTATAGCCATAGCCTTACCCTTAGACTTCAAATAGGTAGAACATTCAGATTTCATGTGACCATACTCTTGACATCCAAAACACTGAGAACCCAAAGAGTTATTAGAAGATTGACCTACTTTTTCTCTAGGTTTATCATTATTGTTAACCTTAGTGAGATCATGCTTCCTAAAATTTCTAGGTTCAGCAGTGTTCGTACCTCCTGCCTTTCTGTTACTATTCCTAAGAAAGTTTCTAAAGTTCTTGGCAAGGTAAGCAATCTCTGTAGTAGAGAATCCATCATCAAACCCACCTCCTTCAACATCATCAACTGACTTAAGAGCCATTGATTTGGATTTGGTAGTTTTGGGTAGATCCAACTCATAAGATTGATGAGATCCTACAAGTTCATTAACAGGGATGGAGTCTACATCCTTGCTTTCAGTAATGGCAGTCACCTTGGGTCTAAAGTCTTCAGTTAAAGATCTAAGAATCTTCCTAACAATTTTAGGTTGATCATAGATTTCACCCAAGTTAAAAGCAGAATTAACAATATCATTCAATTTAGCATAGAATTCATCAAAAGATTCATCATCAGACATCCTAATGCTTTCAAATTTAGAAGTCAATTCTGTAATTTATTGATTTTGACAGCCTTTGTACCTTCATGCACAGTCTGGAGGATATTCCAAGCAGTATGAGCAACCTCAACATTAGAGATTCTCTTAAATTCCTCCATAGAAACAGCGTTAAAGATAGCATTCATAGCCTTGCTATTGAACGCAGCTGCTTCTTTTTGAGAAGTTTCCCACTCACTAATAAGAGTAATGGGCTTCTCCCATCCGTATTCAACGGAGTTCCAGATTCTCTCATCAATCGATTTCAGGAATGCTTTCATCCTTACTTTTCAATAAGCATAATTATTCCCATCAAAGTGTGGAGGAATAACTAGAGAGTGTCCGTGTTTCATGACAACTGGGGTCAAGGATCAGCTCAGTGATCAAAAGATCAACAATAAGAGAGCAACCCACTCTGATACCACTTGATAGTTTTTAGACCCCTTAGAACACAATTGATTTAACCTCGGTAATTAGCCAAATTATTACTTAGTCCAATTTAACAAATCTAGGTTATCAAAATAACAAAGATTATATCATGCAAAGCAGCGGAAAGATAAATAACACAAGATATGATCACCCAGGAAACCAAACCGATAAAAACCTGGGGAGAATTTGACCTAGCTATCCTCAAGGTAAACTTGAATCCACTATCTTGAAAGAATCGAAGTTCATACAATAAGACTTACAAGCCCCCACGCTCGACTTCTTATTGCTACCAACCAGTAGAACTTACTAACACGACCACGTGCAAGCTCCGAATCCATGGACTCATTCCTTCTTGGATTCACCACCAGATACAAGCACACCCGCTTGTGTTTTCTTTAAACTTAAATGGCAGGAACCGAGTTGATCATCAAGGTGTAAACAATATCTTCTCCTTGAAAATCCTAAGTTTGTGTAAAGGAAAACTCCTCTAGATCTCACAAGAGATTTACACAAACCGCAATATGAGCGATACTAAAACGTGGCTAGGGTTTGCCTTTTATACTTAGGACAAATTAGAAAACCCTAAAACGTTTTAAACAACTAGGGCTGAGTTGGAAATCTGCAGAAAAAAACATTATGTCCAAGATTCTATGACCGTTTAGACCCCCAAATTGTAAATTACCAATTCAAGCTTAATATCAAACAATTAATGTGCGGAAAATGAACATAAGCTTAATACAGAATTGAGAAACAATCTAAACCAAATAAAATCACATCCACAGTAGAAATTAAATGGAAAAGATTAAGGGAAGAGAGATGCAAACACAAGGACAACACTTGATGTGTTATCGAAGAGGAAACCGAAGCCCTTGGCGTAAAACCTCTCCGCCGCCCTCCAAGCGGTAAACAATCCACTAAAGAATGTAGTTGGGATACATGAACAGCAGAAAACCCTCCAAGCCTAATCTACCCAATATACCTAAGCCCTCCAAGCTCCTACTCCAACAAGGTTACGCCGAACTTATTTCTTCTTTAGCTTGCCGGATTTCGCTACTTAACCATAGCATCTACCAATATGAAATTGGTCCCTTCTTAACTGCTTTCCAAACATCAAATGGCCTCCTTACAGATATGGGTATGGTGAGAAAAGGTTTTGGTAATGTACCTCTCAAGGATTTGACAATGGAGAGGAAGAGAGTAGAGGAATTTGAAGAGTCTCTATGTGAAGATTGTGGATGAATCAATCTTGTTTTTCTCTAGGGTTTCTCTCTCAAAATTCTCTCTAGAAGCTCTCTGAATATCGTGGGTATAAAGGTATATATATAGTAGGGTGAGAAGGAATGTGAAAAGTCAGTTTTTCCCAAACAGGGTGTTTTGACGACTTGACCTTGCGACTGGGTTGAGTCGCAAGTTCAAGCCGCGAGCTAACGGCCTAGCCAGCCTGAGACTTTTGTCCTGTAGTGTAACAGTTGGCGTGGCTCTTCAGCTTCTAGCATGCTTGGCACGTGTGCAACTTTTGGCGGCTTGCAAGCCGCGAGCCACCCACGAGATCCAGTCGCAAGTCCCTGCTTCTTTGCACAATCTTGAGTATTTCTTCATACTCTCTCACACACTACCCTTACATGATTCCCACCTAAGTACAGGGTTACTAACTACTAAAATACAAGCAAATTTGGCACGGAATAAAGCCAACAAGATGGTTGATAAAATTCAACCTTACAATTACAAAGCCAAGAAACTTGATTTACACATGAATGAGCCTTTAAATTTATAGAAAGAGAGAAAGGGAGAAGAAAGTGGCAAAGGCACACAAAGATGTAACTAAACAAGGAAGCCTAGCTTGGCATCAATGTTGTTTTCAGATGGAGGCATATATCTTCAAAGTTTGATTAATATGTTCTAATTTTCATTGATGATGGATATATACTGGAGTCGGAATCATTGTTGACTAAGGTGAGGGTCATTGAAGATGAACCCAAATCAAATGCATCATTAAATCCCAAACCTAGCCAACCAAGAGGTAAATAATGACCAAAATATTGATCACTAAAGCTTAACCTAAAATTTAAAAAGAAATAGCAAAGCTAAACCTTTAGACTAATTGGACCTTTCAAGATTTTACCACACTAAACATTACATGACTCAATAGGCCTGGATAGATCTATATCATTTTGGTCTCTGAAAGTTAAACTTGAAACACCTAAATTTGTTTATTGTTAAATTTAATTTCTTAATAGTAAGATACATTAAAAAAATACAAATATAGAAATTGTAAAAAAAAAAAGGCAAAAGGATTGCACAACAATTGTTGAAATTTGAATCACCTTTGACTTTTCACTCTTAAAGAATATGAACCTAAACTGTTGCAGAACATTCCTCAAAACTTGCATTTTCTTCCGCTTTCTATCCAAATCTAGAACTTCTCAATAATTAAACCATAAAAAAGAACATAGTAAATCAAAAAAAAAAAAAAAAACTATAATCATAGGAGCAATGTTATCAATAAAAATAAAGTAAAAAAATTAATTTAGTTAGAACATTAAGGTTTGGCTACAAGAGAATTCATGATTGAATGCACACTTTAATTGTAGATTGTTTGGCAATGCAAAAACCAAGTGAGCAAATATAATCAAGGTCCTTAAGGAAAATCAAAGATAACTTTAACCCTTTTCCTTTTTTTTAATGAATGAATGAATTATCAAAGAAAAAACCATATAAATGACAAACTCTAGCAGCTAAAAGCTGCAACATCTAACAACAAAAACGTAGCAAGCAGGAAACTAAAGCTTCGTTTGGGAGATTATAAGGGAATAGAATGGAATGATCATAAAGGGAATAAAAAAGAATGGACTTTCCATTCCCTCTATTAAAACTCCCAAACAAGGGAATGGACTTTCCATTCCCTCTATTAACACTCCCAAACAAGGAAATGGAAGAATATTCTAAAATTATTCTTTTTATTCCTTTCTATTTCATTCCATTCCCTTCTCCCAAATGAGGGCTAAATAGAAGCTGCAACTAACCTTACAAGGAATCAAACTATAAGTCTGAAATCAAAGAAACAACCCCCCCCCCCCCCCCCCCCAAAAAAAAAACCCCAAATTCAACATGACAATTCATTGATAAAAAATCCTCTTTGCAACCTCAAACCAGGCTTTAATGTCTCCTTAGACTTGACACTTGCTACTAGATGTATTCTTGGGATTCTATTAGACACCATGACTAAAATGCCATATCCATTTTGAGATATGATCTTGTTAGAATATGGTTAAATGATTAAATTGACAAATTTCTAATAGCTTAAACTTTTGGGAGAATTGGTAATTTAATATGGTAAATATATTACGATAGATAGCTAATGTTAAAAATTAAGAAATGCATTCACCGAAGAATAAAAAAATTGACACGAAAAATGAAAGCAAAATTTGAATTTACAAGGCTATGGTTAACAAATTAAAAAATCAAGAAAGAGAGAAATAGAACCTTAGTGTTAGTTGTAGAGGTCTTAATTCAAGAGCACAGAGGCAATTGATATGTTTCAAAACGTTGGAGGCAACAACCTTGAACCTTACTGGGCAAATAAATCAGATCGATAAAAGACAAATATTATAATAACAGAAAACCAAATTGCAAGGTGGAAAGAGATCTTGGGCTTACCAATTACTTCAACAGCAACAATGCCAACCAAAATCTCCTTCTTGGTTGGAACCCCCATGATCTAGAAATAAGGACGACCCTCAACAGATGCATTCTACATAGACTCCCAACCATTTTATGAAATCGAAGTGGTTTCCACAAATTACAACATAGTACAACATGCCTTTGAAACCTTCTTGAAAAACTCTAGCAAAATCACCCACAAACTGTTTTGACTAGTTATTTTTTCCTCCATGTCTTTGGGCATTCTTCTTCAGCCTTCTAAGCATGATATGTTGCTCTAACTTGGCCATCCTCAGAATCAACTTTGGCTTCCCAATTTTAAACATAAGGTATCCTATCAATGTTCCAAATATCACTCCACATCCATAACCCATCAATATAGCTTGCCAACCAACCCACCAAACCCATTTTTAGGCTCTAAATTGTCTTCATGTTGTAAGGCTAATGGTGGTGGTTTCTTTGCCTCAAGGCTGTTGCACGTTCTTGACAACGGAAATCCACATAATCCTTGGTTTTCAATGTACGAATCATTATCAAATGTATTGAATTGCTTTCCTGAAGGTATTTTTCCTATAAGTTGGTTATGTGACAACTTTAAAACTTCAAGCCACGGTAGATCTACCAATTGCCTAGGAATCTCCCTGATAAGCTTGTTGAAAGAGAGGTCTAACCATTCAAGATTGTTCAAATTTCCAAATAATGATGGAATAAAACCTATAAGGTTATTGTGAGAAAAGTTGAGCCCCTTGAGTGATTTTAGCCTCCCAATTATCTTTGGCATCTCTTCGTTGAAACTATTGTTTGAAAAATCAATGGTCGTGAAGGCAATTTGGATTCTCACCAACTCAATATACAACCCTTTCATTATCAAATTCAAAGAATCATGATAATACCCGTCTCCCATATATTTCAATGCAACTTTTCCTTCATCCACATTTCTCATGGCTTTCAAATATATGAAATATTTTCTTGGCAAAGGACCATTAAACTCATTGTTAGAGATGTCTAGGATTTGCAAATTTGGGAAAGGGAATTTGGTCTTAGGATTGCCTATACGACCTTGAAATTTGTTTGATCTTATGACAAGAACCTACAAATTTAAAAGACCTTCCAACCAATAAGGGAAGGTTTCGTTTAGCTTATTACTTCCTAGATCTAGAACTTCCAAGTTCCCACAATTTGCCAAAGGTTGTGGCAATGGCCCTTCCAATTGATTTCCATTAAGGTAAATATATCTAAAATTATTTCCCTTGGAAAATGATGCAGGGATGGTACCATGAAGGCTATTCATTCAAAAATCCAACATTAAGAGGACAATAGAGTGTACCAAACACTTAGGAATCATGCCACTTAAGTTGTTATGAGACAAGTCTAGAACTTCGAGGGAACTTGCATTGCAAATTAAAGAAGGGATTTCTCCAATTAATTTGTTATTGGAGACAAACAAATATTCCAGACTAAGAAAACTTAGAGTGGGAAATGGTCCTTGAAGCAAGTTGTAACGAAGATCAAGAAAATATAATGAATCCATCCTCACTTCCCCCAACCATCTTGGAACTTGACCATAAATTTTGTTTTTGGAAAGGTCTAAGAGTTGTAATGTTGTTGCTGTTCTTAAGAAAATTGGGAATTCACTAATGTTGCAAGAAGACAAGTTCAGACTACTAAGTTTGGGCAGGGTATTGGTGACATTATTGTTGATGCTAACCAAGTTATTTGAAAAATCAAGATACTCTAGATTTTTGAGCTTTGAAATCATTTCTAATTCCAAAATAGTACTCCAGTTATTTGATGAGAGATATAGCCAAGTAAGATTAACAAATGTAAATATTAACTTAGGTATAGAGCCCTGTAGCTTATTATAACCCAAATAAAGATGCACCATTGAATTGGACCTGAATTCACAAATCTCACCAACGAATTGATTATCATGAAGACTTTTTTGAGAAAGATACGATAGCTTTTATTGCTTAAGACTGAATAAAAGAAGCATAAAGAAAATAGTAAACTGGAGACATATTTCCAATGCAGCAGACATGCATACCCAGTCCAAAAAGCCGCCCGTGGGGCTTAGCTGGGATTGTAAAAGAAAAAACAATACAAAGTAAAATAAAAACTACAATACTGAGGCAAGAATTCAGTGGCTGGTTCGTGCTTCAGTGGCTGGTTCGTGCTTCCATAAGTCTCTGATACTTCGTTAGCAAGGCTAAGGCTCCATCCGCAATGACATTTGGGTGCATCTGTACTCTTTCAAAATAGAACTTGTTTCTAGCATTCCATAGGGCCCAAGCCGTGATAGCCCAGACTTCTATGTCACTACGATCAAGTCTATTCTGTAGCATCCTAAGTAGTATGAAAAAATCTGTAAACTCATTTGGACATTTCTGCAATCCCCCCTTACAACAGCTCATGTATTGTGAGCAAATGGACATTCCCACAGCACATGACAAATTGTCTCGGGTTGTTTCTTACAGAACTCACACAGTGGATCCACTACTACCTTCCGCCTATGCAGATTCTCTCTGGTGGGTAATATGTTGGAGCACGCTCGCCACAGAAAGTTCCTGACTTTTGGGGGTACATTCAGAGTCCAAATATGTTTCCACACCTTTTCATTACTCCGATTATGAGAGCTTTCTCCAATTTGCTGATGAGCTAGCCTTAGCACCACCTGGTAAGCAGACTTAACAGAGAAGTCATGGACCTTATTTGCCTTCCAAATCACTCTATCCTCTTCCTCTACCCGTGTGAGAGGTATCGCCAAAATTTCTTGGCGAGTAGCTTCAGAAAACAAAGCATTCACTTTACCTCGATCCCATTGCTTCGTTTGTTGATCAATAAGCTCCTTCACGCACATATCTTCCAGTATATCTCCATTCAGTTCCGGGGGGTGAGGGAGCCATTCATGGGACAAAATTTTTATGGTTTCACCGTTGCCAACCTGCCACTTTGAACCAGCCAGGATTACCTCCCTCGCCGAGAGTAGACTGCGCCAAACATACGATGGATTGTGGCCCATCTCAGCATCCAAAAACGTAGTGATTGGAAAGTATCTGGCTTTATAAATACGATAGAACAGAGAGTCCGTTTTCTGGACCAGTTTCCATGCTTGTTTAGCGAGTAAGGCTAAATTAAAAGCGTGTAAATCCCGAAAACCCATTCCGCCCATCTTCTTCGACTTGCACAGCCTGCTCCAACTCATCCAATAAACCTTCTTCTCATTCTTTAGCTGACCCCACCAATATCGAGCCAAGATAGAATTGATATCCTCACATACTTGCTTCGGTATTTTGAAAATACTCATTGTATACGTTGATACCGCTTGGGCAACAGTTTTTATGAGTATTTCTCTCCCCGCCTTTGAGATAAACTTCTCTTTCCACCCGGTTACCTTCTTTGAAACTTTTTCCCTCACACCTTTAAAGGTGTTTGTCTTAGACTTTCCGGCAATCATGGGCAAACCGAGGTACTGTTCATAGTCATGAAAAACTTGTGCTCCCAACATGTTTTGCACAGCCAGCTTGATATTTGCCCTTGTGTTTTTGCTAAAAAATAGGGCTGTCTTCCCTCTGTTAATGGCCTGACCGAATGCTATTTCATAACTATGTAATATGCATAGAAGATTCCGACATTCCTCAATCTTGGCTTGACAGAATAACAAGCAATCGTCGGCGAAAAGGAGATAAGATACACAAACTCCCCCTCGGCAAGAAAGTATTCCTTGTATCCTTTTCTGCTCCTTGGCTCTCTTTATCATGGTTGAAAGACCCTCAACGCATAAGAGGAACAAGTGTGGTGATAACGGATCGCCTTGCTTAATTCCTCTTGTGGGTTGTACATAACCTTTAGGTTCACCATTTATAAGGACCGAATATGAGGCTGTATGAATAGTCTCCATTGCAAGTGTCACCCATCTCTCATCAAACCCCAATCTAATCATCATCTTCCTTAAAAACAGCCACTCTACACGGTCATAAGCCTTGCTTATGTCCAATTTGATTGCCATTTGACCATCCTTTCCCCTCCTTCTATTCCTCATTCTGTGAAGTACTTCAAAGGCAACGGTAGTGTTGCCCGTAATAATTCTTTCCGGTATAAAAGCACTCTGAGCCTCAGAGATCACTCCTGGTAGAATCTGCTTCAAACGGTTGGCTAGGACCTTTGAGAAAAGGCGAGAGATCACATTGCCTAGGCTGATGGGCCAAAAATCACCTAGACTTTGCGGATCATTCTTTTTGGGCACCAGAACAATGTGAGTATAGTTTATTTTACGAAGTAAGCGACTCGAATTAAGAGCAGATAGGATAGCATCAGTAACATCATGCCTAACTATATTCCAAAATTTTTGGAAAAAGAAAGGAGACATACCATCCGGCCCCGGCGCCTTTGAGGGGTGCATTTGAAATAAAGCTCTCCGTACCTCATCCCCTATGTAAGGCTCCAACAATGCATTGTTCATGTCATCTGTAACCCGTTTATCCACTGCTTCAAGGACATGGCCAATCTCTTCATCTCCAGGTTGGCTTGATGTAAATAAATTTTGGAAGTACCCCACAGCTGTGTCCGCAATCTGTTCATCATCCGTACACCACTCCCCTATTGCATTAAAAACTCCCAAAATCTGATTCTTTCGTTTCCTTTGGGTGGCTCTCTGGTGAAAAAACTTGGTGTTTTTATCCCTGTCGGGTAACCATATTACTCTAGATCTTTGTCTCCACGCCAACTCTTCATGGTGCAGAATGTTATTAATTTCTGCCTTCATTTCCCTTATCCTTTCTAACAGTGTTGGATCGTTCCTACAAGTCAGCTCTTCCAGCAAACGTTGCTTTTGTTGGAGGATGACTTTGGTATTTCCAAAAGCCCTCTTTTCCCATTTAATCAAAGCCAGCCGTGTATTTTTTATTCTCTGAAAAAGACAGAACATTGGATTGCCTCCTTCTACCCTTTGCCCCCATCCTTCTTCAACCACCATTCTACACTCCGGGTGGGAAGCCCATTTTTCCTCAAATCTCTTGGGAATATTCCTTTTTCTCTTCACTTCGCTGCTTGCTTGTATAGTCAACATAATTGGGATATGGTCCGAATAAGAAGCAAAGAGATGAAATACTCCTTGGGAATAAGTCTCTCCAAGACTTAACATCACCAAAGACGGCAAACTGAATAACCAAGATGGCAGTGTTCCATTTAGTAAATTTGAACTTAAGTAGAGATCATTTAAATTCAAAAGCCTACTTACATGATTAGGAAGGGGATCAACAAGTTGATTGTTGTTAAGGAATAAACTTCAGAGATTGGGCAAGCTAAATAGTGACAACGCAGCAAACCTATTGAAATATTCCCCAATAATTAAAAATTGTTAATTCATATGTATGTCAAAAACACCTAAAATTTGAAAGTGGTAATAGAATCTCACCGCTAAAACTATTATATGATAGATCCAAAATAGTAAGTTTGGTAAGGTTTCCAAGTGATGTTGGAATTGACCCAGTAAACTTATTTTCATTTAGATTCAAATGAGTAATTTGTGTGAGGTTTCCAAGAGATGTTGGAATTGAGCCAGTTAAATTGCAATGATAGAGGTTCAAATGCTTCAAGGATTTCAGATTGCCAATAAAATCAGGTAATTCTCCTAAAAGCCTTGTCAAAGAGAGATTTAAGAACTTCAAGGAACTCCTGCTCCAATTACACTTTGGAAGAGAACCCAAATTAAGATTGTCATTTGCCCCTAGATCAAGGGTTTGTATATTGGGAAGGGAGAGGATGTTATTTTCGAGTTTTCCCTGCAAGTGATAGAAATTGAGACCAAGAGTGGTCAAAGAGGAGGATATATTCATCAAAGAATTAGACCTAACTGAGGACATATTTGTGGAATCCAGAATAAGTTCCCTTAACTGAGTAAGGTTATCAATGACTCTTATCCATACTGGTGTTTCAATTAACAGCCCATCGTTGTAAGAAAGATCAAGTGAAACCAGCAAAAGCAACTGGGAGATTTCGTATGGCAATTTGCCAGAAAGATAGGAATTAGAAAGGTTAAGATGAGTCAAAGTCTTAAAGTTGCCAAACTCAGACGAAATTAGGGAGTAATTGAAGAAGTTCCCAGCGAGATTCAAGCTCCTGAGATGGCGAAGAAAGAAGAGGCTACTGTTGGAATGAATAGGGCTATTAAGCTAGCTACGACTAAGGTCAAGGCCAATAACATGGCGTGTGGTTTTGTCAGACACGATGCCATCCCAAGTATAGCAGTCCTTATCTTCCTTCCAAGAGGCTGTCTTTGGATATGAAGTATCACACATCTGAATTCTAGATGTATAAAGAGGAGTAGCTGATGAATAAAGAGAGAGAGTTATTAAATTGGAGTAAAGCAGAGCATGGTGAGATTGAAGAGAAGGAAGAGGAAAAAGACGATGGAGAGTGAAAGAGCAAGGAGAGTAGTAGACACAATAATTGATACTTCCAACTTAAACACCCCATTTTGATAGATACCCCTCGAGAAGAGAAGGCAAAAACACTGAAAATATATTTGATGTTATGAAGAGTGTGAGGCATGGGAAGAGATGAATATTAAATGAAGATTTTATAATGCTTTTAAAGTCAATCAAAATCTTTTAAAGCGGTTGAGAATCCCGAACAACAGGACCATGAGTTGTTGGATTAGACTTTAGGGTGTTTTTGAATACAGCTTATTTTGCTGAAACTGAAAACTTATTACTGAAAGTACTGTAAATAAAGGTAAAAGTTAGTTGAAATTGTACAGTAGGACCCATGAATAGTACCAAAAATGCAGTGGGATCCATGAATAATAGCAAAAATAAGCTGAATTGTAAAATAATTTTGATTTTTCATCTCAATCCAAACTCACACTTAGTGTAATCCAACGCATAAATGATAGACTTGGCATTGTCCAATCCAACAAACATTCCGTCAACTTTGGCCAAATACCCACCCACTACTTCGATAGCAGCCAACAAGAGCCGTCAAGGATGGGAATTACTTGAATTTATTTCTTTGAGAAATTGAATTTATTTATTTTATAACATGAAATTCTTTTTAAGAGGATCTTGTAATTTTTTTTTTTTTTTAGGAAAAAATTTAATGAATGTACTATTGTTGCAATGATTTTTAGCTCTTAGAAACTATTAATTGCTAAAGAAGAAAAGAAAGTTGTTGAATTTATTTCTTTTACCTTTTTTTTTAATATCATATTTTCCTTCTTGAGTGTTGAATGGCATGTGAACAAGTGGTCATCATATGCAGAAAAAAGATAGGTAATTTATTAATGGTCATTTGTTCCCAAAACGTGGTCATCTTATGTGACTAACAATTCATAAATGATCTTTCTCAAAAAAAAAAAAAAAAAACAATTCATAAATGATCATTTTTTGCCAAATTAATGGTCATCTTATGCAAAAACAAGTGTCATTCATTGCCAAAACGTGGTTATTGTTTCCTAAAAAATGTCATTGTATTGTAACAATTTAGTATAGTAATGAGTATGTTTGGGATATGCTTATTTTGTTGAAATTAAAAACTTTTTGTTGAAAATGTTGTAGATAAAGGTAAAAGTTAGTTAAAATAGTATAGTGGGACTATAAATAATACCAAAAAATGCAATAAGACCCATGAATAATATAAAAAATAAACTAAAAAGTAATATAAATTGGCAAAATTAATCCTAACAAACGTACACTCATTTTCAAAAAAAAGTCATTGTACAGTAACAATTCATTCTAGTCACTGTTTAGTAAAAAAAAAGTGGTCATCATATGCCATAAAAAGGATGGTCATTGTACAATATCTATTCATATGTGGTCACTGTTAGTTAAAAAAAAAAAAAAAAAATGGTCATCAATAACCAACTTTTTTTTTCCTCTTTTTAAACAAGATTTTAAATGACCACTGATATGAAACAAATCTGTCTTTTATATAAGAATGAAGCTAAATAGTAATATAAATTGGCAAAATTAATCTGACAAACGTATACTCATTTTCAAAAAAAGGTCATTGTACAGTAACAATTCATTCTAGTCACTGTTTAGTAAAAAAAAAGTGGTCACCATATGCCATAAAAAGGATGGTCATTGTACAATATCTATTCATATGTGGTCACTGTTAGTTAAAAAAAAAAAGTGGTCATCAATAACCAATTTTTTTTTCCTCTTTTTAAACAAGATTTTAAATGACAACTTATATGAAACAAATCTGTCTTTTATATAAGAATGAATTTTAGTGTTAGGTTCAAATTTGAACCAATAATAATTAATTATTTATAATTTATTATGAAAATATTATGGACGTAACACTTTTCTTTTCGATTCCAAATAGTCAAATTTTAATTTTATCAAGATTGTACAATTATCCTGGTAATTGTAAATGGAAAAGTTGCTTTATTTACATTCAAGAACTTTCCTACCTCATCTGACTCGCCCTATGGAGTCAACTCAGCCATTGGCACTTTTAATCAATAAATCAGCTTATACATAATGCTTGAGACGTCAAAAAAAAAAAAAAAAATCTCCCAACTACATTTCATTTCTTAAAATTTCAGAACTAACCATTGGCAAACCAGGTTGCAGAGCTGAAAATCTTCAACAAATAGAGGCTCCTCTTCATCCTAGTCGGCATTCTAATTGGGCCCACATTCTTCAACCTCCAGCCACCTCATCGATTGGCTTATCAAAAAGGAGATGATGTGAGTGTCATTGATAAGGTGGAGACTATGTGATCGCCATTAGTGCACACATTGGTAGATGAGGGATCGGGATCCGATGTAATACCCTAAGTATTGCAACGTTCAATTCACCCTTTTCCCTCTCACAAAAATATTTTACCACTTAAAATTTTCAAATATTTTTTTATTTAATTGTTGAGGTTGAGCCATCAAAAGCAATTGCATATGGTGCAATATCACACTTGATCTCAATCCGTAGACAAGCCCCTCACAGAGTGTTTGGTTATAGACTTAAATCTATAACCAGGTAATCTCAATCCAAGAATTGCTGAGAACTTTTGTCAGAGCTATATCAATGGTGAATTTTTTATTATATTAGACCAATTTTTTTTAAGGAGTCAAGCAACTTTCAATTAAAGGGACATACTAACACAAATCACCAGTTGTTGGATTGAATGGCGCATCCAGCTTCCTAGGCTGATGAATTTGAGTTTGAATCATGGTCATCATTTTCAAAAATAATAATAATAATAATTGTAAATCATATTTTCTTAGGTTGGTTAGATTTGCAATTTATCATGTCATTGGAGAGGTAAGAATAAGAAATTGAAGAGCTGATTATTAAAGATGTCTAGTGTCATAAACCATATAATTCTTACCAATAAGGTAATTGGATTATCATGAGATTACAGTGAGATAACTACAACCACCGAGGTTGAGTCACTTAATAATAAATGCTTCCATAATTTCCATATGATTTGGTTAAATTGCAAAGAATCCAGTCTAACTTATCCCAATAAATAATAATGATAATAATAAAATCCACTCAAATACAATACAATGAAGCAAACCAAAGTGCTCCTGCAATCGGACAAGAGAAAAACAAATGATTCACAATATCCTCATGTTCACCACACATCACACATCACACATGAACCAAGAACTACAACTTGTCTTCCAATTAGGTCTGACTTCACAAACAAACCATTATTATTTCCACAGAAAAATAACACATTTAAAAGGTAATATCAAGCTCTCAAAGCTGGACCAAAAAGAATTCTGCCAAGCAGAAACAAAATAACCATCAATATCTTTTGGCTTAAGAAATACCTTTTAGAGCATCCACAGCAGTGGAGCTAAAAATTTAGCTATTTGGCATCATAAAAAGTTACATTAGGCACGTTTGGTAGACTGTAATAGGCACTGTAATGTAATAGTTATTCCTATGGTTTAGCTATTCAATAGTTTGGTTATATTTTTATTACAGGGAATAGTTATTCCTTATGAATAGCTATTCTTTAAAATGAGAATAACTATTCCTCTCTAAAAGGGTTGTAATAGCTATTCCTTAGTAGATGTAATAATTTCCAACACTAATATATTTCCAAATAAATAAACTTTCCATATCCACCTAACAATTATGGAAATAAAAAATCATTAAAAAATAACTCATCTCTCTACAATTTAAAATATATTATTTTCTAGGAAATATAATTGTATGAATGAGATATTTCCTAAAATAGATCATAAGTTTTATTCTAATATTACAACTCACAACCAAACTAATGAATATGTTTAGTTATTCCATTACAACATATTTTATTCCTGGTAATAAAGATTACCATTCATGTTGTAATCCACATTCAGTGTACCAAACGTACCATTTATCTATTTTACTTACACACATGTTACAGTAGTGGATCTATTTTAGCTTTCAACATAATAAAATAATATAAATATCATAGTAAAATAAGATATCTACTACAATAAAATAATATATCCACTACACACAACCATCACAACCCCACACACAACCGGGTACGGAACAATTTTTTTTTTTTTAGCTCTAAGCTACAGTGCACATCCATAGATAGATGTGCACTGTAGCAATGAAGCTTAAAAAAATAAATTTAGCTCCACTGCTGTATGGTTATTTTTGTGTTTTGGTGGAGCTAAAATAGCTATATAGCTTTTTAGCTCCACCGCTACAAGTGCTCGCATCCGCACCTAGCATGCCATATGCCATATGTAGGGTGCATTTACCATTTTCACACAAAAAGCAAGCTGCATCCGGGCTTCTAAATCTCAACTATTGCAAATTGTAGAATTGTACTGCAGTACTATTGCAAAAATCTATTTGGACAATCTGTCAATATCACTTAGATCTGCAACAGTTTGCATAAGAATTTTGATTCGGTGAAACTGAAGTACCATCTCCAATACACCATGTAGTTTCAGCCAAAGCTGAATATCTACAAGACAGGAAACCTTTCCAACCCAATAGTCAAAATGCTTAGCCCTGAAACTAGAAATGCTTTCCTTCACAGTACTTAGCCATTAACAGATTAATTCCTTATGCAGCAAACAATTTGGATTACAAATGACTCCTTTATAACAGAACTGCTTTGCTACCAAACCTTATTTAAAGGACCCATTTTCTACATCCTAACCAACGATCTTTTCTTAGATCTGCAGATAAAATTCCAGTTTAGTAAATGAATTTACCTGCTCTCTACAATGTCTCTAGAAAAAATTAAAAACAATACCACATCAAAAATTTCAAAAAACTATGTTGCATATCATTATTCCTTGAACAAAGGGCCAAACACAAGCTATTTGCACACTTATAAGGTGAAAGTGGATCCCCTTGCCTTGAGCCATATTGAGGGAAAATAATTTTACCTAGGGAACCATTCAATAGAAACTGATAGAAATTGTGCAGATGCACTGCTTAATCAAAAATTCATTTCTTCCGGCATAGTAAAAATGAAGTCCTAGATATGTATTATCATAAACTTTATTCATATCAACTTTATAGGCTACCTACCAATTTATCCACCTCCTAGTCTCTAATTTTCTCAACCAAGTCATGTGC
The DNA here is from genome assembly GCA_028535165.1 of Quercus tomentella. NCBI lineage: Eukaryota > Viridiplantae > Streptophyta > Magnoliopsida > Fagales > Fagaceae > Quercus > Quercus tomentella. The sequence goes on along the minus strand of JAPQVY010000012.1, from coordinate 42,369,258 downwards.
TAACAACAGATTATCATAAATCATTGATCACCTATTATGTTAGAAAAAAAAAAGTCACAACTTTCAAGGGCAAGGAAGGAATTTACAGAGTCAAAACCATATGCTTGATAACTGCTGCTAGTTGCTTATCTTTCTCAAATTTGTTCCAAAATTGTATGACAAGAAAGCATCAAGAAGTCCCTAAGATCCTCACCTGCAAAAGCATAGGCAACAATAAGCAAAATGGGATAAGAAAAGAATAAGTGCATAACAAAGCACACGCTAATGGTCCAACTCCAATCAAAATAAAATATAAACAGCTTAATACAATGAACCAGTTTAATTAAAAATGATATTTTTTTAACAAAATCAAAACATAGCTGCTCTTTATTAAAATAAGGTTAAAAGGCAAACTACTTTATTGGTTTGGTAAATTTAACATCTTGAATTTGAAAATAAAATTATTTTCGAAGAAAACAAATAGCCAGTGCTCTAACCTAACCCTCACTGATTGGGGTTGCAAAGAATCCATTTTCACTTATCCCAAGAAAACAAAAAACAAGAAAAAAATTGACTCTTATACCACACACTGAAGTAAACCAAATTGTACTTGGAATTGGACAAGGGAATATCAAGCTCTCATATCTGGCCCAAAAAGAACCCCGCTAAACAGAAACAACAGTACCATCATTATCTTCCAAAGTCTGGTTTTTGCTTAAGAAATACGCTTTTTAACACTATAAAGTCCAAATTAAGAGTTTAGCCAGATTAAGTTCTCCTCAAATTTTCCTCTAGACAATGAAATCTTACACATTTCACCTGCCACGGTAGGTTGGTAAAGGTTCCTAGTGACATAAAATTTCCAACACAATTTGTCACGATCAATTAGATCTTCAACAATTTGCATAGGAACTCTGATTCAGTGAAACTGAAGTACCATCACCAATACACCATGTAGTTTCAGTCAAAGTTGAATATCTACAAGACAGGACACCTTTCCAACCCAATAGTAGAATGCTTAGATCTGAAACTAAAAATGCTTTCCTTCACAGTACTTAGCCATTAAATCCTTATGTAGCAAACAATTTGGATTACAAATAACTCCTTTCTAACAGAACTGCTTTGCTACCAAACCTTATTTAAAGGACCCATTTTCTACATCCTAACCAACAATCTTTTCTCAGATGAGCAGATAAAATTCCAGTTTGGTAAATGAATTTACCTGCTCCCTACAATGTATCTAGAAAGAATTACAAACAATACCTCCTCAAAAATTTCAAAACACTATGTTGCATATCATTAGTAGCTTGAACAACAGGCCAGAGACAAGATATTTGCACACTTATAACAAACTGTGCAGATGCATTGCCTAATCTACAAGTCATTGTGCAGATAAGTCTTATCATAAGCTTTATTCATATCAACATTATAGGCTACCAACCAAGTTTTCCACCTCCTAGTCTTTCTAATTTCCTCAACCGTTCATGTGCTAACAACAGATTATCATAAATCATTGATCAACTATTATATTAGAAAAAAAAAAGTCACAACTTTCAAATTCAAGGAAGGAATTTACAAAGTCAAAACCATATGCTTGATAACTGCTGCTAGTTGTTTATCTTTATTAAATTTGTTGGAACTTAATGTTCTTCCAAAATTGTATGACAAGAAGCTCCTCTTTTTTTTTTTGATAGGTAATCAGAAAACTATTATTAATGAGAAAAAAAGGAAAAGTACAAGTTGTTCATGATGATGAACAACAAGAAAATATAGAACAAACAACACAACAAAAAGAGAAATCAGGAAACTAAGCTAAGGGAAAGCATAAATTCAATGATAGAAGAACAATCAGTAAAACCCCAACAACGAGACCACTCCAAAAGACTCCTTTGGCATAAAACCTTTAACTCATCCAATGTCTTCTCAATGTCCTCAAAGGAACGACGATTTCGTTCCAACCACACAATCCACATCAAGCACCCTGGAACCAAATTCCAAATGTCCGAATTATGTTTCCCAAGACATTGATGCCAACAAGATAACAAACCCGCCACTGAACCTGGCATAACCCAATGAATCCCAAAAGCCTGAAGCATAAAAGTCCAAAGGGAATGAGTAACAGGACAATGAAGAAGAAGATGGTCTACTGACTCCCCATCACAAGAACACATACAACACCAAGTAGCCAACGGGCGACCCTTAAGCATTAGATTATCCAAAGTGAGGATCCGACCATGAGCAGCTGTCCACAAAAAGAACGCCACTCGCCTAGGAATCTTTGGTTTCCAAACACCCTTCCATGGAAACAAAGAATTCGAAGCACCCCGAATTGCATGGTAATAAGACCGGATGTCAAACTTACCATCTCCTTTTAGCCGCCAACCAAGAGTATCACTCCTATCACCTTGAGGAATACGAGTTTGGATAAGATGGAATAGAGAATAAGATGCAGCTAGCTCCCAATCTTCAAAAGCTCTATAAAACCTTAAATCCCAAACTCTAACAGTTCCTCCTTCTGGAATCCACAAAACCTCAGAGATACAAGCATCCTTTACCGCTGAAAACACATAAAGCTCAGGATAGAGATCTTTAAGAGTATTATCTCCAATCCACCTATCATGCCAAAAGCGGATACGAGTGCCTTCACCCACTACAAAAGATAGATGCTTAGAGAAGCTCTCCCACCCTCCATAAATGCTTCTCCATAATCCACACCCATGAGTCCTCTTGCATACTTTAGTACACCACCCCCCTTGACCCTCACCATATTTTGAGGAGATAAATGACAAGAAGCTCCTCTTTAAAAGATATTCTCTTCTCCTATCGTCAAGAAGTCCCTAAGATCCTCACCTGCACAGGCATAGGCAACAATAAGCAAAATGGGATAAGAAAAGAATCAGTGCATAACAAGGCACACCATAATGGTATAACTCTAATCAAACTAAGATATAAACAGCTTAATACAATGAACCATTTTATTTAAAAATGATACTTTTTAAAAAATCAAAACATAGCTGCTCTTTATTAAAATAAGGTTAAAGTGCAAACTACTTTATTGGGACTTGAAACAATGATGCAAATCATGCTAAGGAAGGAAAGATAACAAAAAAGATCTGGGAGGTATCAACAAGTCATTTTCAGTTATTTCTTAATCAACCAAAGCTAACAATACCAGCTAAAGAGATGATTTCTCCTTGTTTTTCAGTAAGAAGATAGGCATTTAAGGCAATAGAAGAATTAAAATGTAAGAGCAAAATCTTTAGCTTATACAGATTACATTTGACAGAATGAAAAACATTTTGAATAAATAATACAAGGAAAACATGAAGAACATTTAGTACAAGTGTGAAAACAAGGAGTTAAAAGATCGGTCACCATAAAATTGTCAGCAAAGAAACAATTGAGCACATCTATCTATACTTTGTAAATTATAAGTGGCAAGAAACATGAACTTGGCTTGGTATATAGGCTTTGCTCAAATTTGGTAAGCAACGCTAACCACTTTCTTTTTTAAGTAATAAATTATTATATTAAATAAAATTTGAATTGAGAACAAACAATATTAAGTATATATTCTATGTACTCAACTATCACCTCAATATAACAAAGAGAGTCAGAAAGACCACAACCTTGATAAGCTCTTTATCCTAAAAACAATGCCACTTGATTAAGGTAATGAATCAACAATAATAAGAATTTGACAGTATCATATTCATATCTAATGCATGATATAATTAACGCCAAGTACATTCAAAGAAAAAAATGAAAAACCATCCTAACCATTCTCCATTCACCAGTGGACAGTGAATAAACCAGGGTTAAGAATTTTAAGACAATCCTGACCACTTTGTAGTCATTAGTTTTGGAATCAAATCCAAACCCAATAATAGTGCAGAACCTGACATTTGTAATATAGGTGACATTGGGTGAATAAAAATTCACTAACTTTCAAACACAAGGGTTCCACAGACATAATCTGTCATTCTCAGGGTGCAAATCATCGGAAAGGCAGAGCAGGCCGTTTTAAGTACCCATCACACTAAACTACTGGCCTGTTGTGAGTGGAAAGTCAGATCACTTCATTTCAGATATGCTGGGCAAAAATTAAACTACTAGAGATCAGCTGTTGAAAGGAACTTTCCTGACTTTATTTGAGATTGCTACTTATAGGGAGGCTTTTGTGGCTGATATGTTGGTGAGCCACACTTTGGAGGGAGGGTGGACCAGTGGAGTTGGGATGTATGGTTTCAACGTGGTTTTAATGATTGGGAGATGGAGTTGGTGGGCGCTTTTTTTCATACCTTGAGTGACAGTGTCCTCCAATTAAGGATGAGGTGGTGCTTGGGGTTGAAGGGGAGTTTGCTATACAGTCCTTTTTATGGTGTTTTGAGGGGATCTAGCTCTATGATTTTTCCTTGGAAGAGTATTTGGGGTGTGAAGGCTCCACGTCGTGTCTTTTTTGTTTGGATAGCTGCATGGGGAAAGATTCTCACAGCTAATCATTTGAGGAGAAGAGGCTTCGCTAGTATGGATTGGTGTTGCCTTTGTAAATGTAGTGGGGAGAGTGTTGATCATCTGCTGTTACATTGTGGGGAGGTATCTTGGTTATGGAGTTTTGCCTTTTGATCGTTTGGTGTTGCTTGGGTTTTACCAAAGGAGTGAGGTTTGAGTCCAGTGTCCAGTCAAAGGTGTGAGGTTTATTGGCAACTTGAAGATTATAATACGTGTCCACTTTTGATTTATTGGCAACTTGGTTTGGAAAGCATACTTTGAATCTTTGGACTTTGGTGCCACATTGTGTTATGTGGATTATGTGGAGGGAGAGAAATAATCGCATTTTTGAAGATTCGGTGCTTCATGGAGACAAGCTCATAGTTTATTTGCGGGAAATTTTTTTGTTAGTTCACGTGTGTGGGGATCTACCTCTAGGGAATCCATTCTGCTGTTTTAAGATTCCCCTTTTTTCTTGTATATAATTTTCTTTTCTTTTTTTTTTCCTTTTTTTTTTTTTTTTTTTGGGTTGCCCGTACACATTCTTTGTGCCCACTCCATTTCTTTAATGGAGTAGTTTTCTATTAATACAATTTTTCTTAACTATCAAAAAAAAAATAGTCAAACTCTATTTAGCATTTATTTATTGTTTGGTATTTTACATTTGAGAATTGGGTTTTAATTGTCATTATGGCCTTGGAGTTTTTTTTAGCTATTGAGTTATTGTTTATAGTCTTGGATTTTATTTGACTTTTTAATTATTGAGGATAGTTACTACTTTTTTTGGGGGTCTTGCACACTTGTAAGGTGGAGACTTTATAGTGCACTGCCATTGTTGCGTGCCTAGCTCATATTTTGGGTTTGGGGCGTGATAATGTCATTTACTCCACCTTGAAGTAGACATTGTATCTCGCCCTGCTTTGTTCCACTTACAATCTATTTGAAATACAGATGAAGCCCAGTGTGGGTCCAAGTGAATTCATCAAAGTTCAGAGAAGGAGCTACAGGTTTCATCAATGCCCCCATTGAAGGATTTCAATGAATTCCTAACAAAACTTTCAGGACTTGCCTAGTCTTCACAGTATGCAATGAAGTTTGAGATGTTTAGCTCAAAACCTTCTGTAGAAAAAGAATTCAGAAGCAGGAAAATCTATTGGAGTCCGATTTTTCATTTTCCAATTATCCTTTCTACTTTGCATAAGATGGACTTGAAACTGGAGCTTTTCCTGTTAATGCTTGTCATGTATTCCATTTCCAATAGCAATAATGTGACTCAGAATTACTATGAAAATTTATTTGGAGCTTTAGAGATTTGGCTATCAGATGTGGACAAAGTATCCTAAAGAATTGAAAATCATTTCAAAAACTTGAGGAATAAAGAAGTTTTATCAGCAGCTACAGCTGTTATCCCAACAATGATGAAGTTGTGGCCTTACCATCCTCACAAATTCAAATATTCCTAATTAAACGAGAAAGAATAAACAAAAAAAGACCTGTGTTTTGATATTAAAATTTTAAAAGATAGCTCTTGAACCAATCAATTACAAATTATATTCTTCCACATATTCTAAACAAAGGCCCAATAGTTTAATTTTTGGCCAGCATATCTGAAATGACCAACTAACCTACTAAAGTATCATAGACTTGAAAGATGCAATGCTGAAATGCTGCACTGTGAATGATTCACAATTGTCATGTCAAACAATCTTGAGTGCAACTAAACAAATCCAAACTAGCTATAAGAATTCAAAATTATACATATATTCTATAACAGTCAGGATTCTATGTGTTTGGTGCACATAATTTTTTAATAAGAGAGACAAATTGCAAACAGAAAGACCGCAACTACTAAACTATTGCATGATTATTTGTAACTACAGTGAGGCCACATGCTAAAATAGAAATTATGCATCTCAAGTAGACAAATCATATCAATAAAATAAATGAAAACCAAATTCCAATAATGAAAACTAGACTGACCTCGAAACCAAGGCAGAAGGCGATCTTGGGCCTATCAATTACTTCATCAGCAATCAGAAATAATCCAAGCCAAATGCATTAAAAAAACAAATCAACACGTTATAATTAATTATTTTATTAAAAATAACTTTGAAGTTCAGTAACTTGTAATTTTCCTAATACTTGTACAAGCAGAAATGCATTGATCGAGTTGTATGCAGTCCTATGGATGAGTCTCTTAATATATATATATATAGAGAGAGAGAGAGAGAGAAGAAAGTGACAAAAGTACCAAAAGATGCAAATGAAACAATACTAATAAAAAGGGCTAAATACCTTGGCATAAAATGCATAAGAAATTGAATGGAACGACAAAGGAGAAAACAGTTTCAAGGTTCATTTTAGGTGGAGGCATTTTCTTCAAAGTTGGATCAGAATTTACTCATTTTCTGGTGGATAGAGATTAAATTTGGAGTCATTCTTTACAAATTCACGGATCATTGAATATGAACCCAAATCAAACTCATCACTAACGTTTATCCATATCTCATATCTGGCATCAGATCCATTGGAGGCCTCACTTATTTTTTCTCTAGAAGGAAATCTCCAGGCAGGTCAACACTAAGCTCTAAGGGCCTCAGTGACCCTTTCAGGAAAAATGTCCAGGCAGCAAAATGACTTCAAAAACTTGGCAATTGGCCCAACTAGCCAAGTCATGCACCAATTAGATGTGTCATCAAAGACCAGAGGAGGCTGATATTCTGTTGCAACCAAATCATCAGTTCCAAGGTTAGTACGTGTATTGGGAAATGGCAACACACTCAGGTCATCATCATCATCATCATCATCATCATAATCCTCATCATGGCTAGCACTCGGAAGGTGCAAGTTAGGAATACCAGATTTCTGAGGGCCACAAATGCATTCTGCATAAACCCCCCACCTTTTTATGACAATATGATTTAGTAGCTCATAAAAAGATCTGGGTTTATTACCATAGATTTCGTATTGAACCTCAACATGATTATGTTCAGATGGATTTGAGTAATTTAAATGCTCCTGCAAACGCTGATGAGACGGACAATATAACCACAGATGATTAGGATTTTCTATAAAATGAACAACCCCAAAGTGAAGTGTCTCACAACCATTGATGGATGCGTCAACTCTAACAGAGCAAGAATATTCAATCTTTTGTGCCTCCTCCTCCGGTCCAAGAGCAATACAGACAGCAAAATGATTTGGAAATCTGCGACCAACCCAGAATGATATGGAATTTCCAACACTATGATGGTTGAACCACTTTGGAATCGCAGCTCTTGGTATTATTAAAACACGATCTTCAGTTCCAGAGCCCGCAATTTCAGATGCGAAGTCATTGGAGGACTGTGGATCCTCGCTTGTTAAACCTTCACATGCTCTGTTTGGTAAAATTTCCATAATTTCACAATCATCATCCTCAGCTTCAATTCCAGAGCCCTCATAATCAGAGAGAAGAACTTGATGTGATAATCTGGTTGAGGACTGTGGATCCATTAATAGGTCGCTTCTTGCACCTTCATATACTCTATTTGGTAAAATCCCCATAGCTTCTATAATCTGCTTACAATTAGAAAATTCAATAAATTTCAGTTTAGCAAAATCTATGATGTATTTGAGGAAGGTAACAAAATTATTTCTTTAAAACTTGAGAGAGAGAGAGACCTGACTCAATGATGATTGTGGATCCAACGACATGCAATTTGTTGCATCTACAGAACATATCGATTGTGGGAGTCCTAGAATTTCACGAAGTTGCTTGCAATTTGAAATTGAAAGTGTCTTTAATCTAGGAAATCTGCTGAAGCTTTTAGGGATGGTAATAATATTGGTTCCACAGAGATATAGACTTTCCATAGCGGGGAAGTAATCAGGCTTCATCAAAATATCTAATGTATTTAGATTTACATCAGGGCTGAGATATAGAATTTTCATCTTCAGAAACCCATTTCCAGAAAAGCTATCAAAAGAATTGTACACCGTTCTCAATTTGGTAGTAGTAATCTCTAATTCCTTAAGCTGTTGCAATTTGTAGATGCTATCTGGAAGATCCCTAAGGTTTTGGCAACCATATACGTCTAATCTCTCAAGCCCAGTGAGATACCCAATCGATGAAGGCAACTCTCTAATACTACTCCCACTTAAATTTAATACCTTTAAATCTTTCATTTCAGGATGAATATTAGGGAACTTCTCAAGCCTTGGGCATTCACGAAGATTAAATTGTTCAAGAGATTTCAACATCAAGTTCCTTGGAAGAATCCGAAGTTTTTTGCAACAATCGAGGCTCCATTTTTTAAGCTTTTCATGAAATCCAAAAGACTCATGAATCTCAACTAAATTTTTACAAGAAAAAAGTTCCAATGTCTCTAAGTTTGGAGTGCATATATCAGGTAATTTCGTAATAAATTCACAATATTTGAGATTGACATCTTTCAAAATTTTGAATTGAAACCCCTGTAGAAAAAAAAAATCAAAATTTAATTTTGACAAATATTTAATAAAAAATTAGAATTTAGAAATATTAATAAATCATACCTGCTTGAAAAGCTTGTCCAATCTAATTTGACTATGTGACATCTCAAGAGCAACAAGTTGTTGAGGACAATATTCGGATGGCAAGGAAAAAGGATATTCAGGCCACTTAAGAAACCTTAACCCATTGGGAAGATATTTAAGTGCTTCACAAATATCTACATTTTCAACTATAAGAAATTTGAGATTTTCCATCTTTTTGAAAACTTCGGTGTGTAGTTGCACCTTTACCACTTTAGGCGGATGAAATAGTATGCCTCGAATTTTGTCCGATCCCTAATTGGATAAAGCATTAAGTGAACTATATTACACAATAGAAATAAAATTATATTTTATACAGTGTTAAAAAGAAATAAAAAAAATAAAAATCAAACAAAAAAAATATATTATTTCTACTTGTATAAGGATAAAAAGAAAAAATTGAAGAAAAATAACTCTCTTTTTTTAATAAAGAATAAAAAGAGTTTATACCTTATTTCTAGTTAGTACTTCATAAGAATCCTTATGACGCCATAACCTACTACGTTCTTCAAGAATTTGTGGTGATTCTCGCCGAACAACTTCTCTACCCATTTGTTGTATCAAGTCATGCATTGATAATACACCATATTGATTAACAGTTATAAGACACTTATCAACAAGTTTTGAAATACCATAATCTGGAAATAAATCACAAGCATCTAAAATTTTTGTAACATAATCCTTTTGCATTCCTTTGAAGAAACTTGCAATATCGAGGAAAATGTGTTTTTCGCTTTCTTCCAATCCATCATAACTTACTTTAAGTATTTCTTGAATGTCTTCATTGGGAATTTTGTTATACTTATCTAATGCATTTTTCCATTCAATTATAGTTCTTCCACACAAATCAGAACCTATTATTGCTAGAGCTAAGGGAAGGCCTTTGGCATAATGTATAACTTGGTTTGCAAGTTCAGAATAATCTTCCTCGGGTTTGTTTCTGTGGAAGGCATGTTGACTAAAGAGTTCAAGAGCTTCATCAACATCTAATTCCTCGACTTTGTAAGCTGTACAAACTTTTCCAAGAGTAGTTAGCAAGTGTTTATCTCTTGTTGTTATAATGACTCTACTTCCCGAAGCAAACCAATCACATTTTTCAAGCAAATTTTCTATATGTTTTGATTTATCCACATCATCAAGAATTAAAAGAACCCTTTTACTGCGAAGCCTTTTCATTATCAAATTTATTCCTTGGGGTACACTATCTACCGTCAAATGCCTAACCCGCAAGATTGTGGAAAGAAGTTTCTCTTGTAGTTGAATTATACCATTCTTTGTTCTTGACTTTTCCCTGACATCCTCTAGAAAACAGCTTCCTTCAAAATGATCAACAATTCTATTATAAACAGCTTTTGCAATTGTAGTCTTACCTATTCCCCCAAGTCCATGAATTCCTATCATTCGAACATCATTTGACTCAATATCTAAAAGCAATTCTATAGCCTTTGCACGAGAATTTACTCCAATTGGGTATTTAGCAACAAATAATCGGGTGCAATTTAATTCGATTCTCGATATCCTTTCAATAATTTCCTGGATAAATACAGATTCAGGGCAGCTGCCAATCACAAAGAATAAGAGACTTTAAATAAGTTGGAAACATAAATCTAGTTTTGTGCATTACAACTTACACTTGTCAGATTATTAATTAAAGTAAATGACATATTATTCAAGAAATGGAGAAGTATCATTAATTTTCGTACATTCTTTTCTTTCTTTGTCAGGTAATCAGTTTAGGCTTTAGCAAGTAATTGAGTGAAAAACTTTGTTTAGGTGAGGAAAGAAACTTTAGTGGAAACCCACTTCCGTCACTTGACCAAAATGATTAAGAAATTATGGAAAACCTCTCTAAACAATTACGTTGGAGAAACTCTTTGACTGTTAAGACAAAATATTCTATTTCAAACACCATCCTTTGTAGCCTAACCACCTACAGAAGTTACTATGAAAGTTGAAAATTCATAATTTGACAAGTTCATTAAAATTATAAAACACACGAGATACATACCTATTCTCATAATGCCATCCAGACAAACTACCGACTTCATTTAGAGCCTCCTTCCACCTCTGCACCTTGCCAATCTCATCCTTGAATTTTTCTTCATGTTTAGCCAATGCTACTCCAAATTTCCTCTCTTGTTTACGCATTTCTGATGGATCCACTTTGTAAAACACCGGTAAAACCAATTGCCCATTTATCCTACACTCAAGAATCTTAACTAGTTCATCCAAGCACCAAGTAGAAGATGCATAGTCTTCAGACAATACCACAATTGAAATCATTGACAATTCAATGGTCCTGAGAAGTTCAGTTGAAATTTTTTCTCCTCTCTGAAGATTATCATCGATGAAGGTGTTAAAGCCATTGTCACACAGTGCTTTATATAAATGGCTTATAAAACCATAGCGGGTATCTTCACCTCTAAAGTTCAAGAAGACATCATAGTTCCATCGGGAAGTGGAAGAAGAAGAAGAGGCTCTTTCGAAGGTTAGCAAAGCCATTATGATCAAAAGAGCTGAATAGATCTGAATGAAATAAAAGAGAGATAGGTTACAGTACTGTGAAGCAAAGAGGAATTGCAAGAGATGATAGAAGAGATAGTGAACGCATGAAAGTGAAGCAGAAGAAGTTTAAAGTAGGTGGTGGTAATAAGTCAGTGGAACTATGGAAGTAAAAGTCTACATCCACTAATTTGAATAATGCAATCCTTCAATCAAACGCTCCCACGCGTTTTCAGTTTTTCCAAGAAGGTGATCTGGAATGCACTACCTTTTCTTGCATTTCCGAAATGCACAGGGTAGGAATCCAAAGTCTGTGTTCCATCAGTGTTCACTTTTTCTTTCTAAATAAAGTAAGAGTTATTGAGTTGGCAAGAAAATAAATTATAAAATAATAATAATAATAATAATAATAATAAGAGGAGTGCTATCGAATATATTTAGAGTATTAATTAATAATTCAATTAAATAAAATTTTTACGAAATAAATAATTAATTAATATTTTGATTTTTTTTTCCATAAAAATTATGTTGAAATTCACCTAAAATAAATTGTTAATTAATGCTTTAAATCCATCGTTAGCGTGACTCATTAATAAAAACAAAAAAAGAACCCAATTTCTTTTGGTAATTTTCCTCGGAAAAGGATCGTGTTCACTTTTAGAACTCTATAAGCTAGGCAGCCTAGGCCTATAAAGACGAGTAATTTCTTTTGACTTTCCCAACACAAAATGTTAAGGACTACCGTCCACTTCCAAGGAAGAAGCAAGATTTATGCACAATTGGACCTTTGTAAAAGACTTAAGAGAAAAGGTGTTTTTTTTTTTTTTTTTTTTTTTTTTTTTTTTTTCAATAAAAAAAAGAAAAACCCAAATATCAAGCCACTGTCCTCATATTCGGTGTCTGTTTAGAATAATTAATTTGACTAATTTATTTTACTATTCAGTTTATTTTTACTATTATTTATAGGTCCTATTACATTTTTTGGTACTATTTATAAGTCCCACTGTATTATTTCAACTAACTTTTACTTTTATTTATAGTACTCTTATCAAAAAGTTTTTTAGTTTCAGCAAAATAAATAGATCTCAAACAGACCCTAAGATTGTTTAAGGTTAATGCTATGTTTGGAAGTTTTGAAAGAGAGGAAAGTAGAAGGGAGTAGAAGGAAGGAGAGTAGTGGAGAGGAGAGTAGAGAGAATGGTTATCTTTCACCTTATTTGGATGTTTTTAAAATTAAGTAAAGGGGAGGGGAATAATTTGTCTTTTCATTTGTAATTTTGTTAATATGGTAAGGATAAATTTGATATTTCATTTAGTCAAGCATTTTTATACTCCACTCTCTCTCCAAATCTCTCCAATTTGGAGAAATTAAAAATAAGAGGTTAGAAGTAGTTCAAACCCCTCCAAATCTCTCCCCCTCATTCCTTAAATAACATCGAAATAAGGTAATTAAATTACTCTCTCTCCCTCTACTCTACTCCCCCTCCTTCCCCCAACATCCAAACATAGCATAAATACAGTCACCGGGTTTGGGTAATGCTAATTGCTAAGCACATCCAGGACATTTTTAAAAATAAACTATTTGGAAGTAACATGTCTGCCATCAATAACAAATTATGGCCTGTTTGGATGTTTAAAAAATGAGGAGGAGGAGAGTAGAGAGAGGGAGAGTAATTCAATTATCTTGTTTGGATTTTTTTAAGGAAGGAAAGGGTGGGGTTTGGAGGGATTTCAACTACCTCTAACCCCTCATTTTTAATTCTCCCAAATTGAAGAGATTTAGAGGGAGAGTAGAGTAGATAAATTATTAACCAAATGAATTCCCTAATTTACCATTTCTAGATTAACAAAATTACAAACCGATTATATAAATAATCTTTGTTTGTTTTCTGAGAAAATAAATAATTTAATGCTAAACTTTTAGAAATTCAAAACCGGAAAAGCCACCAAAAACAAACACTTTTCTCTTTCAAAAAGTGTAACTAAGCCTAGCAAAACTATAAGTTTTATTTTCCTACAAACAAAACAACAAACAAAATACACGATACTCAAATTTCAATTCCTTTCCCTTTTCCTCCATTTTCAGAGCACCCAAATAGAAATTAAAGCCACAAAATTTTTCTCAAAATCTAATAGCTGTAACCTAAAAAAAGCACAAGATTGAGAACATGACACCACAATTCGAACTCAAAAACCAGTGATTAAATCAACAAAGCGAAGTGAAAACTACAATACGAGCTGCCAAGCTAGTCTCTGGATCTGGACCTGGGTTTCGTTGGAATTGACGTCGATGAGAGCAAGGCTGTGTGGAGTGAGGCTAGGATTGGTGGGGAGGTCAATTGGTGATCTTGGGGATGTGTAGGTTTGGGTTTTGGGGTTGAAGGTGGCTGCTGCCATGGGTGTTTGGAGAGTGAGAAATTGTGGGAATTGTTTGTTTCTCAGGAAAGTTGAGGAAATTGGAGAAGGTTTTTGATTTTTTATTATAATTTTTTTTGAGGTAATAAAAATTATTTTATAATAGTTAATAGTAGTTTTATACTTTTATTAATGGTATTTGATGGAATGAGAATGTTGATTAAATAATTATTTAATCTAACAAATTAATCATAGACCAATGTTGCAAATCAATTTTCAAATAAAGGTAAATTTGTCTATTTAAATTATTTCCTCTCCACTTCGTCCTAATTTTTAAAACATCCAAATAAGAGGAAGGGGTAATTACTCCCTTCCTCCTTACTAATTTTAAAAACATCCAAATAAGGTGGAGGGTAATCATTCTCCTCCCCACTACTCTCCTCCCCACTACTCTCCTCCCCTCTACTCCCTTCTACTCTCCTCCCTCTCTAAACTTCCAAATAGGCCATTAAAGTGAGCTGTTAAAGAATCAAGTATACAAAGTACTAATACACAAGCGCCACATGGATCTTATTCCAGCCCTGATAAGGTTTTTGATCAACTAAAAGCATAAAGAGAAACCTAAAACCCAGGAATTACAAGCTAAAAAATGATATTTAATTCATAGCCAGTTGAAGAAATCCACATAAGAGTCTAGAAAACGATCAAAAGCACCAGAATTTCACCTCCCCAGATCAATTTTAGGCCAAAATATTTATGGGTATTGATAAAACACTCACTTGCCCCTCCATTATATTCCTTCACAATTGGAGCTTCCCACAAAATCCCTCTTCCAATAGAAATTAAAATGACCAAAAAAATTCACAACTTTAAAGTAAACTATGGGTGAGTTTGTAATCAGCTTTAAGTTTTAGCTTTTAGCTTTTATATACAGTTTTTTAAAACCTCACATTTTTTCGTCTTTTCTTAATTTTAAAATTTTTTTCAAAGTACAAATATACTTTATCACATTTTCAGCAAAAATCTAGATAAACTATTCTCAAACGGACCCATAAAGGTACCAAAGAGAAAGATGATTGTATAGAAGAGAACTGGTTTAAAATAGAAAAACGAGAACTCAAAGACCAAAGGATGTTATATATAGTTGACTTTTTTTGCGATGATTTCTTGACTTGCCTTCTTGTTTCTCTTGTTTCCTATTACTTTGTATTTTGTGTGTATTTTTTAAGAATAATTTTTTTGGAAAATGCTAGAAATGTTAACAAGTATTATTAATGCTACTTTATCTATTTTACCAACTCATTTTACAATATATCTAACATTTCATTTCTTATTTTTACATACAACCCAATAAAATAAGATAAAACTACTACAATGAGTCAAAAATAAGGAGAGACTGAGGAAAGTGAGAAGGAAAAAAAAAAAAAAAACTTTTACTCAATATATATATATATATTTTAATTTGTACACTGCACAACACTATAGGCATAGCTAATAATAGTAGCACACTGCCCATAGCATGTTAGCACACAAAGCCCACATGACCCACTGCCCCCACACACTAAAACTACAACTTCCCTAAATCACTAATCCATCCATTGTAGCATGAATAGTCTCTTTAACTTTATCAATTATTATAAATTATTATACCAATTAATAAAATCTTATTGAAGGTCTACTAGGATTAAGTGAATTAGTCATATTATCAATTGAGAAAGAAATGTTTGAGGAGATTAAATGCAAAAACTTAATTAGTAATTTTGCATCTCAAAAGGTAAGGAAAAAATATTTTAAATAAAAAAAAAAGAGAATTCAATAAATATTATTTAATTAATATTTAAATATAAAAAAGCCCACTTAAAATTTTCACTTTAGGCCTCCAAAGTTATTGAGTCAGCCCCAGTTTCTATTTTCATTATGACCTTGGATGTTTTTTTTAGCTATTGAGTTATTTGTTTATAGTTTTGGATTTTATTTGACTTATTAATTATTGAGGATAGCTACTTCTATTGGAGGTCTTGCACACTTGTAAGATGGAGACTTTATAGTGCGCTGCCATTGTTGCATGCCAAGCTCATATTCTTGGGTTCAGGAAGAGATAATGTCATTTCTCTGTGTGTGTGTATATATATATATATTGATTTCTCTTACCTACCAAAAAAAAATTTAGTCGAACTCAATTTAGCATTTATTTATTTTTTGGTATTTTACATTTGAGATTTGGGTTTCTATTAAGGCCAGCTGAAGCATAAAAGTAAGTGATGCAATCGCTTAAGACCCCCAAATAAAAGAAACCCCCACTTGTGTGTGTGTATATATTTTTTTAATTAAAAAAAATTTAAGACATTTTATTGATCAATAGAATGCATTAAAAAGGCGCATTGTATCCTTAAATACAAAAGATTAAAAAAGGGAAAAAAAAAATCAAAATTCGGATAATAAAATTAAATCATTCTTGAAATCTACTAAATCAAAATTAAAATAGACAAAATCATTAATAATACAACGTAAGTATCTTGAAATATGCTAAAATAGAGATTATAAATTTCTAAAACAAAAGACAAATAATAAATCTCTCTCTCTCTCTATCTCTTCATCTATATTCTCACCTTTCTTTATCTTGATATTTTTTTATAAACCTTTTTTCTTTCAATAGCTTCACAGTGGTGGACAGTATGTTGTGTGTGGGCATAGCAACTTGAGGCTTGAGCTTCATCTGATTTGAGGTACCCCCTCTCTCTCTCTAAAAATAAAGACGTGAAAATAAGATGAGAGTACGGTTCATGATAACTATGGGCTTTTTTTTTAATTTGTACACTACACAACACTACAGGCATAGCTGATAGTAGTAGCACACTGCCCATAGCATATTAGCACACACAGCCCACATGACCCACTGCCCCACACACTAGTCTAAAACTATAACTTCCCTAAGACATTAATCCATCCACTGTGGCATGAATAGTCCCTTTTAACTTTATCAATTATTATAAATTATTATCCCAATTAATAAATCTTATTTAAGGTCTACTAAGATTAAGTGAACTAGTCATATTATCAATTGAAAAAGAAATATTTGAGAAAATTAAATACAAAATTTAATTAGTAATTTTGCATCTCCAAGGGCAAGAAAAAAAATTTAAATAAAAAAAGAAAATTTAATAAATATTTAAATCAAAAAAAGCCCACTTAAAATTTCCGCTTTAAACCTCTAAAGTTGTTAAGCTGACCCCGGTTTATATTTTCATTATGACCTTGGATGTTTTTTTTAGCTATTGAGTTATTTGTTTATAGTTTTGGATTTTATTTGACTTATTAATTATTGAGGATAGTTACTTCTTCTATTGGGGGTCTTGCACACTTGTAAGATGGAGACTCTATAGTGCGCTGCCATTGTTGCGTGCCAAGCTCATATTTTTGGGTTCAGGGCGAGACAATGTCATTTACTCCACCTTGAAGGAAACATTGTCTCATCCTGCTTCGTTCCACTTACAATCTATTTGTAATACAGATGAAACCTAGTGTGCGTCCAAGTGAATTCATCAAAGTGCAGAGGAGCTACAGGTTTACATCAAAGCAAGGGGGCCACTGAAGGATTTCAATGAGTTCCTCACAAAACTTTCAGGACTTACCTAGTCTTCACAGTATGCCATGAAGTTTGAGAAGTTTAGCTCAAAACCTTCTGTAGAATTAATTCAGAAGCAGGAAAATCTATTGGAGGTTGATTTTTCATTTTCCAATTATCCTTTCTACTTGCATAAGATGGACCTGAAACTGGAGCTTTTCCTGTTAATTCTTGTCATGTATTCCATTTCCAATAGCAATAATGTGACTCGGAATTACCATGAAAATTTAGTTGGATCTTTAAAGATTTGGCTATCAGATGTGGACAAAGTATCCTAAAGAATTGAAAATCATTTCAAAAACTTGAGGAATAAAGAAGTTTTATCAGAAGCAATGGTTGTTATCCCAACAATGATGAAGTTGTGGCCTTACCATGCTCATAAATTCAAATATTTCTAATTAAAAGAGAAAGAATAAACAAAAAAAAGACCTGTGTTTTTATATAAAAATTTTAAAAGATAGCTCTTGAACCAATCAATTACAAATTATATTCTTCCACATATTCTAAACAAAGGCCCAGTAGTTTAACTTTTGGCCAGCATATCTGAAACGACCAACTAACCTACTAAAGTATCATAGACTTGAACAATGCAATGCTAAAATGCTGAACTGTGAATGATTCACAATTGTCATGTCAAACAATCTTGAGTGCAACAAAACAAATCCAAACTGGCTTTGAAAAGTCAATATGTTACATATTTGTATAAAAGTCAGGATTCTATGTGTTTGGTGCACATAATTTTTAATAAGAGAGACAAATTGCAAAAAGAAAGACTGCAACTACTAAAATATTGCATGATTATTCCTAACTACAGTGAGGCCACATGCTAAGCTTAGTAGAAATTACGCATTTCAAGTAGACAAATCATATCAATAAAACATATGAAAACCAAATTCCAATAATGAAAACTAGACTGACCTCACAACCAAGGCAGAAGGCGATCTTGGGCCTGTCAGTTACTTCATCAGCATTCAGCAATAATCCCAGCCAAATGCATTAAAAAAATAAATCAACATAACATAATTAATTATTTTATAAAAAATAAATTTTGAGTCCAGTAACTTGTAGTTTTCATAATACTTATACAAGCAGAAATGCATTGATAGAGTTGTACACAGTCCTGTGGATGAGTCTCTTAATATAGAGAGAAGAAAGTGACAAAAGTACCAAAAGATGCAAATGAAACAATACTACTAAAAAGGACTACATACCTTGGCATAAAATGCATAAAAAATTGAATGGAACAACAAGGGAGAAAATAGTTTCAAGGTTCATTTTAGGTGGAGGCATTTTCTTTAAAGCTGGATCAAAATTTCCTCATTTTCTGGTGGATAGAGATTAAATTCGGAGTTATTGTTTACAAAGTCATGGATCATTGAAGAAGAACCCAAATCAAACTCATCACAAATGTTAATCCATATCTCATATCTGGCATCAGATCCATTTGAGGCCTCACTTATTTTTTCTCTAGAAGGAAATCTCCACGCAGGTCAACACTAAACTCTAAGGGCCTCAGTGACCCTTTGAGGAAAAATCTCCAGGAAGCAAAATGCCTTCAAAAACTTGGCAGTTGGCCCAACTAGCCAAGTCATGCTCCAATTAGATGTGTCATCAAAGACCAGAGGAGGCTGATATTCTCTTGCAACCAAATCATCAGTTCCAAGGTTAGTACATGTATTGGGAAGTGGCAACACACGCAAATCATCATCATCATCATCATCATAATCCTCATCATGGCTAGCACTCAGAAGGCGCAAGCTAGGAATACCAGATTTTTGAGGGCCACAAATGCATTCTGCATAAACCCCCCACCTTTTTATGACAATATGATTTAGTGGCTCATAAAAAGGTCTGGATTTATTACCATAGATTTCATATTTAACCTCAACATGATTATGTTCAGATGGATTTGAGTAATTTAAATGCTCCTGCAAATGCTGATGAGACGGAGAATATAACCACAGGTGATTAGGATTTTCTTTAAAATCAATAACCCCAAAGTGAAGTGTTTCACAACCATTGATGGAAGCGTCAACTCTAACAAAGCAAGAACATTCACTCCTTTGTGCCTCCTCCTCTGGTCCAAGAGCAATACAGATAGCAAAAAGATTTGGAAATCTGCGACCAACCCAGACTGATATGGAATTTCCAACACTATGATGGTTGAACCACTTTGGAATCTCAGCTCTTGGCATTGTAATTTCAGATGTGATGTCATTGGAGAACTGTGGATCCTTGCTTCTTAAACCTTCACATGCTCTATTTGTAAAATTTCCAAAATTTCACAATCATCATCCTCAGCTTCAATTCCAGAGCCTTCATCATCAGATAAAAGAACTTGATGCGATAATCTGGTTGAGGACTGTGGACCCATTAATAGGTTGCTTCTTGCAACTTCATATACTCTATTTGGTAAAATCCCCATAGTTTCTAGAATCTGCTTACAAGTAGAAAATTCAATAAATTTCAGTTTAGCAAAATCTATGATGTATTTAAGGAAGGTAACAAAATTGTTTCTTTAAAAATTGAGAGAGAGAGAGAGAGAGAGACCTGACTCAATGATGATTGTGGATCCAATGACATGCAATTTGTTGCAATTACAGAACATATTGATTGTGGGAGTCCTAGAATTTCATGAAGTTGCTTGCAATTTGAAATTGAAAGTGTCTTTAATCTAGGAAATCTGCTGAAGCTTTTGGGGATGGTAATAATATTGGTTCCACTGAGAAATAGACTTTCCATAGCGGGGAAGTAATCAGGCTTCATCAAAATATCTAATGCATTTAGATTTGCATGAGGGCTGAGATGTAGAATTTTCATCTTCAGAAACCAGTTTCCATAAAAGCTATCAAAAGAATTGTACGCCATTCTCAATTTGGTAGTAGTAATCTCTAATTCCTGAGGTTTTGGCAACCATATACGTCTAATCTCTCAAGCCCACTGAGATACCCAATTGATGAAGGCAACTCTCTATTACTACTCTCACTAAAATTTAATATCTTTAAATTTTTCTTTCATTTCAAGATGAATATTAAATTGTTCAAGAGATTTAAACATCAAGTTTCTTGGAAGAATTTGAAGTTTTTTGCAACAATCGAGGCCTCATTTTTTAAGCTTAATAAATCATACCTGCTTGAAAAACTTGTCCAATCTAATTTGACTATGTGGCATCTCAAGAGCAACAAGTTGTCGAGGACAATATTTGGATGTCAAGGGAAAAGGATATTTTGGCCACTTAAGAAACCTTAACCTGTTGGAAAGATATTTAAGTGCTTCACAAATATCTACATTTTCAATTATAAGAAATTTGAGATTTTCCATCTTTTTGAAAACTTCAGTGTGTAGTTGCACCTTTACCGGTTCAGGCAGATGAAATAGTATGCCTCAAATATTGTCCGATGCCTAATTGGATAAAGCATTAAGTGAACTATAATGCACAATAGAATTTAGCAAAAGTATAATGATTTTGAAATTTCAAGCAAAAATGATACTAATATACTTTTTTTGGGCATGATAATAATAGACTTATATTTTATACAGTGTTATAAAGAAATAAAAAAATAAAAATCAAACAAAAAATACATTACTTCTACCTGCATAAGAATAAAAGGAAAAATTTAAAGAAAAATAACTCTCCTTTTTTTTAATAAGAAGAAAAAGTTCTTATACCTTATTTCCAGTTAGTACTTCATAAGAATCCTTATAACACCAAAAACTACTACATTCTCTGAGAATTTGTGGTGATTCTCGTTGAACAACTTTCCTACCCATTTGTTGTATCAAGTCATGCATTGACAATTAACCATATTGATCAATAGTTATAAGGCACTTATCAACAAGTTTTGGAATACCATAATCTGGATATAAATCACAAGCATCTAATATTTTTGTAACATAATCCTTGTTCATTCCTTTGAAGATACATGCAATATCGAGAAAAATATGTTATTCGCTTTCTTCCAATCCATCATAACCTACTTTAAGTATTTCTTGAATGTCTTCATTGGGAATTTTGTTATACTTATCTAATGCACTTTTCCACTCAATTATAGTTCTTCCACACAAATCAGAACCTATTATTGCTAGAGCTAAGGGTAGGCCTTTGGCATAATGTATAACTTGGCTTGCAAGTTCAGAATAATCTTCCTCGGGTCTGTTTCCATGGAAGGCATATTGACTAAAGAGTTCAAAAGCTTCATCAATATCTAATTCCTCGGCCTCGTAAGTTGCATAAACTTTTCCAAGAGTAGTTAGCAAGTGTTTATCTCTTGTTGTTATAATGACTCTACTTCCCAAAGCAAACCAATCACATTTTTCAAGCAAATTTTCTATATGTTTTGATTTATCCACATCATCAAGAATTAAAAGAACCCTTTTATTGCGAAGCCTTTTCATTATCAAATTTATTCCTTGGGGTACACTATCTACCTTCAAATGCCTATCCCGCAATATCGTAGAAAGAAGTTTCTCTTGTAGTTGGATTATACCATTCTTTGTTCTTGATGTTTCTCTGACATCCTCTAGAAAGCAACTTCCTTCAAAATGATCAACAATTCTATTATAAACAGCTTTTGCAATTGTAGTCTTACCTATTCCCCCAAGTCCATGAATCCCTACCATTCGAACATCATTTGACTCAACATCTAAAAGCAATTCTATGGCCTTTGCACGAGAATTTACTCCAATTGGGTATTTAGCAACAAATAATCGCGTGCGATTTAATTCGACTGTCCATATCCTTTCAATAATTTCCTGGATAAATTTAGATTCAGGGCAGCTGCCAATCACAAAGCATAAGAGACTTTAAATAAGTTGGATTAGTTGGAAACATGATAAATCTGGAAATACACTAAATTCAAGATGTCTAGTTTTGTGCATTACAAATTACACTTATCACATTATTAATTGAAGTAAACGACATATAATTCAAGAATTAGAGAAGTATCATTAATTTTTGTACATTCTTTTCTTTCTTTGTCAGGTAATCAGTTTAGGCTTTTAGCAAGTAATTGAGTGAAAAACTTTGTTTAGGTGCGGAAAGAAACTTTAGTGGAAACCCACTTCCGTTACTTGAGCAAAATGATCAAGAAATTATGGAAAACCTCTCTAAACAATTACGTTGGAGAAACTCTTTAAGTGTTAAGACAAAATATTCTATTTCAAACACTAACCTTTGTAGCCTAACCACCTACAGAAGATACTATGAAAGTTGAAAATTCATAATTTGACAAGTTCATTAAAATTATAAAACACACGAGATACATACCTATTCTCATAATGCCATCCAGACAAACTACCGACTTCTTTTAGAGCCTCCTTCCACCTCTGCACCTTGCCAATCTTATCCTTGAACTTTTCTTCATGTTTAGCCAGTGCTGCTCCAAATTTCCTCTCTTGTTTACGTATTTCTGATGGATCCACTTTGTAAAACACCGGTAAAACCAATTGGCCGTTTGTCCTACACTCAAGAATCTTAACGAGTTCATCCAAGCACCAAGTAGAAGATGCATAGTCTTCAGACAATACCACAATTGAAATCATTGACAATTCAATGGTTCCGAGAAGCTCAGTTGAAATTTCTTCTCCTCTCTGAACGTTATCATCAATGAAGGTGTTAAACCCATTGTCACACAATGCTTTATATAAATGGCTTATAAAACCATAGCGGGTATCTTCAGCTCTAAAGTTCAAGAAGACATCATAGTTCCACTGGGAAGTGGAAGAAGAAGAGGAGGCTCTTTCGAAGGTCAGCAAAGCCATTATGATCAAAAGAGCTGACTGAGTAGATCTGAATGAAATAAAAGAGAGAGAGGTTACGGTACTGTGAGTCAAAGAGGAATTGCAATAGATGATAGGAAAGACAATGAACGCTTGAAAGTGAAACAGAAGAAGTTTATTTATTTATTTATTATTATTATTATTATTATTATTATTATCTTTTTTTTATGAGCAAACAGAAGAAGCTTAAAGTGGGTGGTGCTTAAAAATTTAAGCCCACTAATTTGAATAATGCAATCCTTCAATCAAACGCTCCCACGCGTTCAGTTTTTCCAAGAAGGTGAGTTGGAATGCACTATCTTTTCTTGCATTTCCGAAATGCACAGGGTAGGAGTCTAAAGTCTGTGTTCCATCTGTGTTCACTTTTTCCTTTTAAGGGTATTTTTAAAATCTATTTATTTTGTTGAAATTAAAATTGTTTTATTAAAAATATTGTAAATAAATGTAAAATTTAATTAAAATAATACAGCAAGACTTATACATAATACTAAAAAGTACAGTAGATTCTATAAATAATAACAAAAATAAGCTAAATAATAAAATAAGTTGACTTTTTTAAACTGAAACCAAACACACACTAAATAAAGTAAGAATTATTGAGTTGGATTATAAAATGATATTAGTAATAAATGAAAACAAAAAAAGAAACTACCCAATTTTTTTTTTTTTTTGTGATATTGTGACATTATGTGTGTTTATTTTTAAATTAAAAAATTAATTTATTTTACTATTTAATTTATTTCTACTATTATTAATGGGTCCTGTACTTTTTAGTACTATTTATAGATTCTATTATATTATTTTAACTAACTTTTATCTTTAACTATATTATTTTTAGCAAAAAATTTTCAATTTTAACAAAATAAACAAATCTTAAACAGACCCAAAGTATAATTGTTGAAGAAAAAAAATTATAAATCCTAATGTAAGTAATAGCTAACTATTCATAATATATATATATATATATATTTGGTTAGATATTCATAATATGCTATGTCAGAATTATGGCCAAAAAAAAAAATATTATGAAATAATTTTTGGTACTCAATACCGTGTTTACTTTTAGAACTGTATATGCTAGGCAGCCTGGGCCTATAAAGGCGAGTAATTTTATTTGAATTTCCCCACAAAATGTTAAGGACTTCGGTCCATTTCCTAGGAAGAAGCAAGATTTATGCACTATTGGACATTTGTATAAGATTTGCTCTTTGGCCACTTCTCCACCAGGATCACATCTTAAGACTTATGAGAATTTTTTTTTTCTTAATAAATAGAAAAAGAATAACCCATAAAGCAAACCACTGTCATCATATTAGGATTGTTTAAGGTTAAATACAGTCACCAGATTTGGGTAATGTTAAGCACATCCAGGACATTTTAAAAATAACCTATTTGGAATTTACATGTCTGCCATGAATAACAGCTTAAAGTGAGTTGTTAAAGAATCAAGTTTACAAAGTACTGATACACGCCCCACATAAATCTTATTCTAGCCCCGATAAAGAATCAACAAAATTATGGTTTTTGATCAACTAAAAGCATCAAAAACAACCTAAACCTCAGGAATTACAAGCTAAAAAAATGATATTTAATTCATAGCCAGTTGAAGAAATCCACATCAGAGTCTAGAAAACGATCAAAAGCACCAGAATTTCACCTCCCCAGATCAATTTCAGGCCAAACCCACTCACTTGCCCCTCCATTCCTTCACAATTGGAGCTTGCCACAGAGTCTCTCTTCTAATAGAAATTAAACTGACCAAAAAATTCACAATTTTAAAGTATGCTATGTCTGAACAAAGGACCTAGGGGTACACAGGGAAAGATGATTGTATAGGAGAGAAACTGGTTTGAAAAAAAAAAAAAAAATTGATAGAAGGTTTGAAATAGAAAAACAAGTACTCAGAGACCAAAGGATCTTATAAATTTGACTTTTTTTGCTCTGAGTTCTTGACTTTACTTCTTGTTTTCTCTTGCTTTGTGTATGTTTTTTAAGAATAATTTTTTGGAAAATGCTAGAAATGTTAACGAATGTTGTTAATGCTACTTTATCTATTTTACCAACTCATTTTACAATATTCCCAACATTTCATTTCTTATTTTTACATATAACCCAATAAAATAATATAAACTATATAATAAAATAAGATAAAACTGCTACAGTGAATCAGAGATTAAGGAGAGAGGAAAGTGAGAACAAAAAAAAGAATGACTAAAATTTTTATATGTAAAGGTCTAATGGTGTTTAAAAATAGCCAATGCTAACGCTCTTAGGGGTGAATTTTTTATTGTGATATAACAACTTATGGAGTCAAACAAAAGTAAGTTAAAAAAGGCTTTTCGACACTTTATCTAACACGTGGCGATAGGTAAGTTGGGGCAATAGTTGTACAGTAAGTCAGGTCTTCTATCTACCCAGTTTTTCTCTTTATTGTTTTCACTAATATTAGCCTTTTGCTTCTACTTCATACAATTGTGTAATTCTTTTTTTGATAAGTAGAATTGCTTTATTGAAGTAAAACGTTTTATGTTCACGACAATGAACACAGCGGGTCAAGAAAAATTACAGTCAAACAATTGTGTAATAGAAAATACTAACTCATCAACAAAAGATTAAGAGAGAGAAAAGAAAAAAATTGTATAAAATGGAGTCAACAAAAGAATACACCTAAGCATAACTACTTCATTGGGAGTAAAAACAATGATGCAAATCATACTAAGGAAAGAAAGATAAAAATATAGACCTGGGAGGTATGAACAGGTTATTTTCAGTTCTTATTTCTTAATCACCCAAAACAAGCAATACTAGCAAGAGAGTTGCTTTCTCATTTGTTTTCAGTAAGAAGATAGGCATTTTAGGCAAAAGAAGAATTAAAAAGTAGAAGCAAAATCTTTAGCTTAAATAGATTACATTTGACAGAATGAGAAACTTTTTTAATAAATAATACAAGTAGAACATTTAGTATAAGTGTGAAAACAAGGAGTTAAAAGAGGTCACCATAAAATTGTCAGCAAAGAAACAATGAGCACATCTACCTATACTTTGTAAATTAAAAGTGGCAAGAAACATGAACTTGGCTTGATAAATAAGCTTGCTCAAAGTTGGTAAGCAACCACTTTCTTTTTTAAGTAATAAATTATTATATTAAACAAAATTTGAATTGAGAACAAATAATTTTAAGTATATATTCTTTGTACCCAATTATCACCTCAATACAACCCAGAGAGAGCACTACATTTATCCTAAAAACAAAGCCACTTAATTAAGGTAATGAATCAACAATAATAAGAATTTATAACAGCGACATTTTCATATCTTATGTATGATATAATTAATGCCAAGTACATTCAAAGAACAAAATGAAAAACTATTAAAAAAAATAAACATGAAATGCATCTTACCTATTCTCCGTAGTATGTAACTGCACTGTTGGCAGCTTTGTCAAGCAAAACTAGACTCTCAACATAAGAATCAACAAAAGTATTGTTATATCCAATCATCCTAAGATCTTTAAACTCTTTGCTCTCACAATTCCAAGAGACAAATTGTCTTTCACTTGATATGAATACAATGTCCCCATTCCTCCTAAAACATATTGGCCTTGGTATGACCTTTCCGAATTCTCCATCATCAGTAAAATATTGTGTCCACGATGATGTAACACCATACTCTTTCATTACCCATAAAATGAAATGATGACTATCATGCCCATCTTGACCAATATAAGGCTTTTCATAAATATAGGTGATGGAATTACCATATATGGAAACATACCAATATATGGAAGCAGAACCCATATTCATAGGTAACTGGAAATTCTGGTGGCAACAATATTTCACGGAATACGTCATCACCCAAATCGAACACCAAAACAAAATGTTGAAATCCTTTGTCATTCACTCTGTAAGCAACCCAATGCATGGCTCCATTGACAAATGCATATGGCTCACGATGACATCTCTCATTGTGTAAATCACTGGGAAAAAAATCATCCAAGGAAATCCAAAAAAATAATCATTCACGAACTGAAAAATAAAATAAAATTAATACATCCCTAAGAGAAGACAGTATTCCAAAAGCAAATAATAGAGTTGAATTAGCGCACAATTCATGGTAAAACAAAGAACTTAAATATAATATGTCATCAACTGTTCTTTACAACCAAAACAAAACATTTGAAAGTATGGCCAAATCCAAATAGAAAACCACAAAACACTATAAAAGTTAAGGTTGGTATCATTCGTTAACATGCTCTAAGTAACACATCCCTAGCTATTAGTTAAGGGTATATATATACATACACACACACCTGATTGTTCAATGTGTCTTACTTGAAGGGTGCTATTCCTTTTTCAACAATTTTTTTTAATCCTTACTCAACAATAATTGATCTCTCAATGTATTATTTTCATTCATAAGACCAAGGTCCTCTTTCTTTAGCTATTAGTTAGTAAAAGATAACTTTGACCAAAAGAACAAACTAAGAACATTAGCACATTATAAGATGAAACAAATTTACTACTGCACACCCTTGGCGTAATGATTACTCCATAAGTATAAGTTCTTGTGAAGTGAGGGGAGAAAGGTTGGGGTTCAAGTCTCCAGGTAAAAACTTCACACACATTCACTTAGATTAGGCTAGAATATATTTCTATTTCAAATAAATATATATATATATATACACACAAATTTCAGCTTTATAAATCACAAAGAAAAAGTTGTTAGCTTAGCTTCTTGGTAGATTTTTTAGGACCTGTGTGGGATGAAAGGGATGTCTATAAGGAAAGGCTTCTTGGTAGATTTTTTTAAGTTGTTAGTTTAGCTTCCTGGTAGATTTTTTAGGACTTGTGTTAGGATTTTGGATTAAATTCCACCTTCATGTCTTTGGTGTGGGATGAAAGGGATGTCTATAAGGAAATGCTTCCAATGCTTACAACTTATTGCTGCCTCCTAACCAGAAAAATTATATAGCAGAGAGACAACAATCTAAACGAGAGAAAATAAAAGGGACTAGATGCAAAAGTTGGCAACCTCCATAACAAGAAAAATATATACAAAAACCATATACTGAACCACAATTTCTTGTTGGCAACCTCCATAACAAGAAAATACATACAAACACCATATACTAAACCACAACTTCTTGCCAAGAGACAACCACAAAATATCACAGATCTCATTGCTAGAAACAGAAATCACTCTCATGAAACTAGGATTTCTTTGATAATCAACATGGTTTCCATTACAAAAAATTATAAGGCTAAAGAGATGCTAACTACCTATGAACTTCAATAGTTTTCCCTTCCAAATAGGGGAATGTATTCATCAGGGAACTCTAATGGAAGCAAAACCTCTTATATACTTGCATGAAGAAGAATTATCAAACCCAATGAGCGGTTATACATCTCTACAAAAACATTAGTAACCAAATGCTATAAGTCAAAGAAAGACACACACAATGTGAAGACATTACATCCATTATTATTATTATTTTTTTTTGGGGGGGGGGGGGGGGGGGGGTTATCATGCATAGACTAAAAAAAAAAAAAAAAAAACTCTTATAATATTAAATCTTATCTATATGCAATATCTCATAAACAACTAAAATATTTCATGTAACAAAGAAAGAAAAATGAAAAAACAACGAAGGGCATAGTTTCTAAAAGGCAAGATATATGGCACCTTAAGGTACCAATAATGCAAAACTAATGGTCCTACAGGAGTATGTGAACCCCAAACACCTCTACATGCGAAGGTTTCCTCATCATTCAAGGTGAAAATTGGCATTGGCTAACCACAAGATCAGGTTACACTAGGATTTGGAGCTTAGTTGTGACTCTAGCTCAAATATATGCTCTTTTGACCAATTTAAGTAATTTTTTTTTATATAAAAAAAAAATTCCAAACATGCAATGTTCAATGAAACGCTAATCATGAACATAGTGATTTGGAAAGTGGGAAAGTCAAGTTTTACAAGTACATCAACATAGAATGCAATAGGACATAGATTGCCCATGGTGGAATTGCATGAAATATTATATGGTACGCTTAGTCTGTGACAAAGTATTGTCATATAGCTTGTTGGATATAAGGAACAAGCTCCTCATTAAAGATAGATGAATATAATAAGGGTATCACTGGTCTTTTGGTTGTGCTATCTCCAAGGTATTATAATAAGTAATATAGCTTGTTCGAGTTCAAATGTCACTTGCAGAAAATATGCATATGGTACTAAATTGGTTTAAGATAGGAAAAAAATTTAAAGGTAAAAATTTATTAAAGGTTAATAGAACAGCTTAAGCAGTTTTAATATGTATGTTTGAACGAATGGAATAAACGACTTCAGAAAAATGGTTACAAGAACGGTGGCATAAAACATGATTGTGGCTTGACTCCCTTCCTTCCCCCCCCTCCCCAAAAAAAAGAAGAAAGAAAGAGAGAACTCTAATGCAAAAAACATGATTGTGGCATTAGACCTTGTGTAGCACTGTGGCTGGCTGGCCAAAGATCGTTCATCCACAACAAATAGATTCTTATGCAAGAATTGGGGTTTACATCAATTTTTGTGGGATTAAGTTAAATTTCTTTGCAAGAGTTGGACCCTATTTACCTAGTTTTCCTCTTTATTGATTCCAATGGCATTGGCCTTTTGCTTTTACTTCGAACAATTGTGTAATATAAAATACTAACTCATTCAAAAATCACAAGAGATTAAGAGAATAGTTCCAGAAGAGGAGTACAAACAAGTCTTCTTCAATACATTCAAGCATACTACATTATTTGGACTAGAGAAAAATAACTCAAATTATGCTAAGGAAAGATAACAAAATAGTTGAAGATTTAAAATGTACAGGAAAAATCTTCTGCATAACAATCACGATTAACATAATGAGAAACTTTATAAATAAATAATACAAGGAGAAGGACTTTAGTATGAGTGTGGAAACATGATGTTAAAAGAGATGTCCATAAAATTACCAACAAAGAAAATGTTGAGCACATCTGTCTACAAATAGTAAATTATAAGTGGCATGAAACATGAACTTAGCTTGATAAGCAACATTGACAACTTTTTTTAATAAGTGATAAATGATTATATTAAAGAAAATTTGAAATGAACAAAAAACTTTAAATATACATGCTATGTACTCAACTATCACCTCATTATAATCGACAGCAACCACAACCATGATAAGTTATTTATCCTAAAGATAAAGCCACTTGAAGGTAATTAGTAATAAAAAGAATTTATAAAACAGTGCCACATCAAACATTATATATTCATATCCAATGTATGATATGATCAATGCCAAGTATATATAAGGTACAAAATGAAAAGCCATAAAAAGATAAGCTTGAATGCATCTTACCTATTTTCCTTAATATGTAATTGCTCCGTTGGCGAATTTGCCCAGCAAAACTAGAATAAGAATCAACAAAAGCATCCTCATACTCGATAATCCTAAAGATCCTTAATCTCTTTGCTCCCAGGAACCCGGGAGTCAAGTTGTCCTTCATACAATAACAATATAACCTCACCATTCCTTTCAAAACCTACTGGCCTTGGTATGCCCTCATCAATTTTTAAAACTTTGGTCCACAACGATGCAACCATACTCCTTCATCACCCATAACTAGTTAAATACAATTCACCCATATGACAACCCTTTTAAAAACTAAAATAACCTTTTTTAAACAAGGCGATGAAATTCCAATAAATGGAAACAGAAGCAGACAACAAACCTGCATTGTTTATATGTATAACCTGGAAGTTCTGGAAACAGTATTTCACCTCGTTGTCCAAATAGAACACCAGACCAAAAAGATAAGATTTATTATCATTAACCCTGAAAGCAACCCAATGCAAAGCCCCATTAACTGGTTAGGGTGTTCAATTATAATAATTACAAATCATATTTCCTTTGGTTGGTTGGGGTACTCTAGAATTACAATTTATCACATGATTGGAGAGGTAAGAATCCCTATGGTTTGGTTTTTTTTTTTCACATCCTGAATTTGAAAATAAAATTATTTTCAAAGAAAACAAATAGCTAGTGCTCTAACCTAACCCTCACTAATTGGGGTTGCAAACAATCCATTTTAACTTATCCCAAGGAAAAAAAAAATCCACTAAAATCACACACTGAAGTAAACCAAATTGTACTTGGAATTGGACAAGGGAAAAATAAATGACTCACAACTTGTCTTCACACATGAAGCAGAAACTACAACTTGTCTTCTAATTAGGTCAGACTTCACAAACGAATCATTATTAATTATTTCCACAGAAAAATAAGACATTTAAAAGGTAATATCAAGCTCTCATATCTGGCCCAAAAAGAATCCTGCCAAGCTGAAACAACAGTACCATCATTATCTTCCAAAGTCTGGATTTTGCTTAAGAAGTACCCTTTTTAACAATATAAAGTCTAGATTCAGAGTTTAGCCAAATTAAGTTCTCCTTAAATTTTCCTCTAGACAATGAAATCTTACTCATTTCACCTGCCACTGTAGGTTGGTAAACGTTCCTAGTGAGATAAAATTTACAACACAATCTGTCACAATCGATTAGATCTGTAGCAGTTTGCATAAGAACTCAGATTCAGTGAAACTGAAGTACCATCTCCAATACACCATGTAGTTTCAGTCAAAGCTGAATATCTACAAGACAGGACACCTTTCCAACCCAATAGTCAGAATGCTTAGATCTGAAACTAAAAATGCTTTCCTTCACAGTACTTAGCCATTAAATCCTTATGCAGCAAACAATTTCGTTTACAAATAACTCCTTTATAACAGAATTGCTTTGCTACCAAACCTTATTTAAAGGACCCATTTTCTACATCCTAACCAATGATCTTTTCTTAGATCTGCAGATAGAATTCCAGTTTAGTAAAAGAATTTGCCTGCTCCCTACAATGTCTCTAGAAAGAATTACAAACAATACCACATAAAAAATTTCAAAACACTATGTTGCATATCATTATTGCCTTGAACAAAGGGCCAAAGACAAGCTATTTGCACACTTATAAGGTGAAAGTGGATCCCCTTGCCTTGAGCTATATTGAGGGAAAATAATTTTACCCAAGAAACATTCAATAGAATCTGATAAGAAATTGTGCATATGCACCACTTAAATCAAAAATTCATTTCTTCCAGCATAGTCAAAATGAAGTCCTAGATATGTTTTATCATAAACTTTATTCATATCAACTTTATAGGCGACCAACCAAGTTTTCCACCTCCTAGTCTTTCTAATTTTCTCAATTAGGTCATGTGCTAACAATAGATTATTATAAATCATTGATCACCTATTATGTTAGAAAAAAAAAAGTCACAACTTTCAAGGGCAAGGGAGAAATTTACAGAGTCAAAACCATATGCTTGATAACTGCTGCTAGTTTTTTATCTTTCTCAAATTTGTTGGAAGTTAATGTTCTTCCAAAATTGTATGACAAGGCATCAAGAAGTCCCTAAGATCCTCACCTGCACAAGCATAGACAACAATAAGCAAAATGGGATAAGAAAAGAATCAGTGCATAACAAAGCACATCATAATGGTCCAACTCCAATCAAACTAAGATATAAACAGCTTAATAATTGAACCAGTTCAATTAAAAATGACATTTTTTTTAACAAAATCAAAATATAACTGCTCTTTATTAAAATAAGGTAAGTGCAAAATACTTTATTAGGACTAGAAACAATGATGCAAATCATGCTAAGGAAGGAAAGATAACAAAATAGATCCGGGAGATATCAACAGGTCATTTTTAGTTCTTATTTCTTAGTCACCCAAAGCAAGCAATACCAGCTAAAGAGCTGATTTCTCCTTGTTTTCCAGTAAGAAGATAGGCATTTAAGGCAATAGAAGAATTAAAATGTACAAGCAAAATCTTTAGCTTATACAGATTACATTTGACAGAATGAGAAAATTTTTGAATAAATAATACAAGGAAAATATGAAGAACATTTAGTATAAGTGTGAAAACAAGGAGTTAAAAGATCGGTCACCATAAAATTGTCAGCAAAGAAACAATTGAGCCCATCTATCTATACTTTGTAAATTATAAGTGGCAGGAAACATGAACTTGGCTTGGTAAATAAGCTTTGCTCAAAGTTGGTAAGCAATGCTGACCACTTTCTTTTTTAAGTAATAAATTATTATATTAAACAAAATTTGAATTGAGAACAAACAATTTTAAGTATATATTCTATGTACTCAACTATCCGAAAGAAACCACAACCTTGATAAGCTATTTATCCTAAAAACAAAGCCACTTGATTAAGGTAATGAATCAACAATAATAAGAATTTACAACAGTGTCATATTCATATCTAATATATGATATAATCAATGCCAAGTACATTCAAAGAACAAAATGAAAAACCATTGAAAAAAATAAACATGAAATGCATCTTACCTATTCTCCTTCGTATATAACTACACTGTTGGTGGCCTTGTCAAGTAAAACTAGACTCTCAATGAAAGAATGAACAAAAGTATTCTCATATCCAATGATCCTAAGATCCTTAAGCTCTTTGCTCTCACGCAATATGAATACAACATCCCCATTCTTCCTAATCCTATTGGCCATGGTATGGCCATTCTGAAAACTCCATCAGCAGAATAAAATGGTGTCCATGACGATGCAACACCATACTATTTCATAACCCATAAAATGAAATAATGATTAATGACTATCATGCCCATGTCGACTAATATAACTATAGGCGATGGAATTCCCATATACAGAAACAGACTCAGATATAAAAGGCAACTCACAGGTATCTGGAAGTTCAGGCGGCAGCAGTATTTCACAGAAGACCTCGTCACCCAAATCGAACACCAAAACAAAACGTTGAAATCCGTCATCATATACTCTGCAAGCAACCCAATGCATAGCTCCATTGACAAATGCCTGTGACTCACGACGACGTGCAGCACATATGAGAGCCAAACCAGTCACAACCGTTCTCCATTCAACAGTGGACAGTGAATAAACCTCGACCTCAGGTTGAGCACAACCCTGACCACTTTATAGTCATTAGTTTTGGGATCAAATCCAAACCCAATAAACGTGCCGAACCTAGTGTAGGGGAGACATTGGGTGAAGTACCCACCACACGGAATGTTCCGTATGGGGACTGAAGGAATGGAACATGGAAAGGGTAATCAAGCTGGAGTGTTGGGTGAAATGAGGTTCATCTTCGTTCTGCAATGCGTAGGACTCTTTGTGAGTCTGTGAGTAGAGGCTGAAGAGGAGGAGGTTTTTGTTTTTGTTGTGGGAATGGTGGAGATGGGTGGAAATGAAAGTTGGGTTTTGGATTTGGGATTTCCATGATTTTGAAACAGAGGTGCAGATGATTATGGATTTGATAGGTAAGCGTAGAAAAATGTCGGTTGCAATCTCAGTAGGTAACGATTCCCATTGGATTTAGTTGCTGTTGTCTGACATTGCCGCTGAATTGAGAGAGAGAGAGAGAGATGACAAGAGGAAAGGAAGGTTGTGAAGCACTCGGCACTGTAATGTGTAGACTGTGGAGTCGGTGAGAGAATTTGGTTTGGACTTAAAACAGGGTCCATACTCCATAGTGATGTCCATTTTAGGTTGGGTTGGCTTTTTTTCTTTTTCTTTTTTTCAATTTCGTATAATTTTCAATTTTTTTTCCAAATTCGTGTAATTTTCAATTTCAAATCCAAATTCAAATTCAAATTCAAGTAAATTTCAATTCAAAATTAACCAATAATAATAAAATTAGAATATTATGACTAATTATATCATTTGTAATTATTTATTGAATATTAGTTTAAATAATTTAATGTAAGCCCAATTTTGAAAGAGTTTAGCCTTAAATCAATAACTACAGACTCAACAAAATGTAGTTCGAGATTCAAAAAATGTCTCAAGTCACATACAAATCTGGACCTACTTGTCCTACAATGAATGGTAAACTAGATTTTTCTTGCCCTGTTATTTAAGCTAAAGGTGTTAAGAGCTAGAAAAGCACCTCCAAATAGCATACCAGTGTTTAGAGTTGCTGGATTTCTTGAGTGAAAGGGAAAAAAAGAGGGAGCAGCTTAAAACAAGCACTACTCAATCTTCATTTAAGGAAAAACAAAAATATTTATGGAGGAAAAAAGATACATGAGAAGTTGCTTCCTTTTTTTACCTCCTCCCTTCACCTTCTCTTTATGTACGTATCTAGTCTAATATCTTAATCAATTCATATTAGTCCATTAATCACCACAATTAAAAAGAATAAAATAGTCTCTCTCATTTTCAACGTGAAATTAAACATTTTCACTAATTCCTTATTTTCTATATTAACTCTCACATCTTTACATTTATATTGTAATATAAATTTATTTAAATTAATTAATATTAAAATGCTCCAACATATACATACATATATATATATATATATATATATATATATATATATGGACAAAATTTAGGTATAGTATATTAGGTATTTATCTTAGGTAAATACATTTATGTTCTTTAGGTTCTCTTTTTAAGATTCAGCAACTTAGCTAAAAAATACACTTCCTTCCCATGAGAAAAAATCCACATGACAGAATCTTAAAATGGGAACTTAAGGAATAGTACCTAAGTATTGTACCTAAGTTTTGCTAAAAAATACACTTCCTTCCCATGAGAAAAAATCCACATGACAGAATCTTAAAATGGAAACTTAAGGAATAGTACCTAAGTATTGTACCTAAGTTTTGCTCTCTCTCTCTCTCTCTCTCTCTCTCTCTCTCTCTCTCTCTCTCTCTCTCTCTCTCTCTCTCTCTCTCTCTCTCTCTCTCTCTCTCTCTATATATATATATATATATATATATAATTTCAACAAGAACAGAGAAATATTACAAAAAGAGTATTGCCAACAACCTAAGATCTTACAAATCTCGAAATTAAATTATCAAAGAATTCTAAGACTTCTTCTAAAAAAGTAAATGACAAAATGTTATCTATATTAATCGACCATTCATACAAACTTCTCAACATGAACTTTTGGACGTTTCAAGAGAACAATTTTTCTTTTATATACACACAATCAATTAATGTACAAATGTGGTAACAGGTGAGACAGTAATTTCCAAATTGCAATAAAGGCAATAACAACAACCATAAACAACTGCAATAATAAAACTGCTTTGAGTAGAGGGCCAACCTGGAACAGCTTGACCTAAATTTGAATTTCATCTGGTGCTTGAGGAATCTATAACTCCTTAGCAGACTTGAGTTCATTTGATCATCATCTTTCATGTTTCAGAATTGTTCAAGGTCTGATATAGATGCTTCTTTTCTTTTTTAATTCTTTTGGGTTGGGGGGCTGCTCAGAATATGGTCAAGGAAGAGAGCAAGGCATGCAAAGAGGTGTAACAAATTTCAAACTTCCCTTCTAATATCAAAGGATGACTTTCGAGTGAGAAGCATAAACTATTAATGTATTTTTCATCCTTAAATTATGAGCGCTTCAAACTTACATGATGTATTCATGTAAGAAAAACTTAAGATGTAGTACAAATAAAAATGATGTATTGGATTCCAGAAATTTTAGAATCATTCTCACTCTCTCTTTTATATGATAGTCTAGGTTTAATTGTTCGTTATATCATATGGCTAGATAGAAATCAGAAATAACTAATAAACTATATCAGTCAAACTTAAACAGCCAAAATGTTCTTGAAAGTAGAATATTAATAGCAGGCAAAATGTACTATATTAGTCAAACTTAACAAGGGCTTTCTCCCAGCAAAGCCCTTATTAGATGGTAATATGTAATAGGTAATTTTCTCTTCCCCACCCTCCTTTTACTAAACTTCCTATCATCTTAGATGTATTACGTTTAGATCCATTGGATAGGTATAAGTATAGCTTCCATCTAGTTGACCGAGCAAGGTGAAATTTACCACAACTGAGTAGTATATCCTCGACTCATACACACACACACACATTGCATTGGCAAGCATTTTCATCACAATTGAAGCATGGCAGACAAAATTAATTGCTTATACATTTCTATAAACACACTGAAATCAAATTGGAAATCATCTATAAATACTAACATAAGAATGATGTAACCACAAAAAGAGTTTTACATAAACAACTACAATTGGGCAAGGAGAAATCTAACACAATTGGGCAACATATCCTTGTCCCCAAAACACACACACACCCTATGTTGGTGAGCATCTTCATCACAATGCAAGCATGATAATCAAAATTAAGTGCTTAATCATTTCTGCAAACAAACTAAAACCAAACTGTCAATCATTGATAAATACTAATATAAGAATAGTGTAATTAACCACAAAAGGAGTCTTAACATAAACAACTACAATCGATTTTGGAATATAAACTAATTCTATACTAAGAAACAAAACACCATCAAAAAGTTTCGTTGAATCTTTTCTTTTGGTGAGTTAAAGTCTGTTACTACACTCATCACCAACCATAATTGCACAAAGTCCTGCAAGAAATTAAGAACTGTAAGTGCACTCTTGTTTATGGTTAAATTCCAAAAGTAGATAAAATAACACTAATTAGTGTGGTAAACATAAAGAACAAACCTACACTGTTATTTGTCATTTTTTAGAATGTACATATTAATAATTACTCCAAATCCTTTACCACATGAACATTTGCACCAAGAAGAATGGGGGACCAAGGTAAATGATTTAAGCATATTTCCATGCCAGCAATTACATAATAAGAAGATATCTTGCTACTAACAAAGGGCAATTGTGAAGAAAAGACAGAGTGTTCACATTAGAGTAAAAATATCACACAATTTATAGTAAAACAAAACATGAGCACAATATGGCATTAATTGTTCTTCTTTACAACCAAAACAAAACATTTGAAAGTAAATTCAATGCCAACTAGGCAACCACAAAACACTATTTTGAGTTCAATGTTTGCATCATCTGTCAACATGCTCTCAGTAATACATCCCTGGCTATTACTTAGGGTATTTCAAAACTAAAAATACACTTCTAAAGTATCCCTTCATCCACAGTAATTGATCACTGAGTACTATTTTCATTCATAACACCAATGCCCATTTTCAATAATCATCCTCTAAAAGATGACCTTGACCTAAAGAACAAACCAAGAGAATTAGCACATAGTAAGATGAAATGATTTCAGAAATATAAATCACAAAGAGAAAGCTGTTAACTTAGCTTCTTGGCAGATTTTTTTTTTGGGGGGTG
Organism: Quercus tomentella; assembly: GCA_028535165.1. Lineage (NCBI taxonomy): Eukaryota > Viridiplantae > Streptophyta > Magnoliopsida > Fagales > Fagaceae > Quercus > Quercus tomentella. The sequence continues at coordinate 42,330,745 of JAPQVY010000012.1, read as the reverse complement.
AGTTAGGATTTTGGATTGAGTACAACCTTTGCGGTTGGTGTGAAGGTTGTACTAAGTTTGGGAAAATTAAAAGAAACTAGAGGCAGAAGGAAACATCCTCTATAACAAGAAAAATTATACAGAAAGCACAAATTGAACCGCAATTTCTGGTTTTTCTTTTATTATAAGCAGCTGAACAATAATTTCTTGTCCAGCAACAATCATAAATTATCACAAAACTAATTGCTACAATATGAAAATTTAATATGAGTGTGAAAATATGAAATAAAAAGATTGAGGTCACCACAAAATTGCCAACAAAGAAAAATTTGAGCACATCTATCTATACATTGTAAATTATAAGTGGCAGCAAAACATGTACTTGATAAATAAGATGGCTCAAAGTTGACAGCCAACAGTATTGGCCACTTTTTTATTTAATTAAGTAATAAATAATTATATTAAAGAAAATTTGAAATAGATATAAACTATTTTATGTATACAAGTTACATACTCAACGTTGATAAGCTATTTGTCATAAAGATAAAGCCACTTAATTAAGGTAATCAATGAACCATGATAAGAATTTATAGAACAGTGTCATATCAAACAGTATATATTGATATCTAAGGTATGATATGATCTATGCGAAGCTTATATAAAAAACAAAATTAAAAACTAATTAAAAAAAAAAACAAAAAAAAACTATGAAATTCATCTTACCTATTTCTGTAATATGTAACTGCATTGTTGGCAGTTTTGTCAAGCAAAACTAGACTCTCAACATATGCATCAACAAAATTATATCCAATAATCCCAAAATCCTTAATCTCTTGGGTCTCTAAATCCCATGATATGAGTTGTCCACCATCCAATTCCAATACAATGTGACCATTCCTGCAAAATCCTACTGCCCTCATTATGTTCTTTCTTAAAGGTAAACTTAGAGCTTTCATCCACGAAGAAACATCACCGTAGTCCTTCATCACCCATATATCGAGACAGAGACTATTATGATCGTCATGAAACAAGGCAATGGAATTCCGATATGTGGAAATAGAAGCGCACAGCGTACTTCTTTGATGCGTATGAGCTGGAAGTTCTGGCAGCAGTATTTCCCGAAAAGCCTCGTTGTGCAAATCAAACACCAAACCAAAATGATCAAATTGGTTATCATTAGCTGTCCTAGAAACAAGCCAATGCATAGCAGATGACTGTGTTAAAATACCATAGACAACACATGTGGGAACCAAACTATCCCTAAGCATTCTCCATTGACCAGTGGAAAGTGAATAAACCTCGACCTTGTGTTGCAACGTTGGAAGGTTAGGTGTAATGGGAAAGCTCACAACCCTGACCACTTTATAGTCATTAGTTTCGGGATCAAATCCAAAACCAAGGGACCCTTTGAACACACCATGTGTAGCGTAGGTGACATTGGGTGAAGGAAGTCTCAGATACTTTCCAACACAAGGGTTCCACAGAAAGATTCTATCAGTTTCTAGTGAATAATCCGAAAGGCAGAGAAGGCCGTTACAAGTACCGACCACATGTAATATTTTGTTGAGGGGATCAAGTTCTGGACCATGCAAAGGGATATCAAAGCTGGCATGTTGAGTGAAGTCAGTATCATCCTCGTTATACAACACGTAGAGTTCTTTGTTGTCTTCAGTTTTTTGTGAGTCCAAACTGAAGAGGTGGAGGTTGTGGTTGTTGTTGTAGGAGTGGTGGAGATGGGTGGAGATGAAATTGAATTTGGGATCTAGGATTAGAGATTTCCATTTTTTTGAAACAGAGGTGCAGATAATTATGGATTTGATTGGTAGGCGAAGGAAAATATTGGTTACAATGTCATCAGGTAAAAGCGATCCCCATGGATTTAACGTCTTGTTGTTGTTGTCTGACATTGTTGCTTTCAAAGAGAGAGGAGAGAGAGAGAGAGAGAGGGGCTAATTGCAATGGCATTAACGGAGCGTGTGTGTAGAGAAGGCAAAAGGAAAGGAGGGGTTGTGGACTATTAGTGGTCTCTGGATTGTGGACTCTAGACTCTGCGAGTGAAGTAGAGAATTTGGGTCTGGACTCTCTACTTAGTTTTATTTGTTTTTAGTTTCTCAAAAAAAAAAAAAAGTTTTATTTGTTTTTAATTTCGATACTTAATTTAAATTCATTTGATTTGACTTTAGTATTTTGAAATTTGATTTTGGTAAAACTGGAATAGTATTTCTAATAGTATAAATAGTTTCATTTATATTGAATATTGATTTTAAATAATTTAATGTAACCCAAATTTTTTTGGTGAAACTACGTTATTAGTCCTTGCAATTTACTTTAAGTGTACAATTGGTCTCTTAAGTTTCAATTGAACGCAATTAGTCTTTTTAAGTTTTCAAAATGAGCAATATAAGTCATTTGATTAACTTCCGTTAGTGGTGTTGCTTATGTAGATATTGGAATAATGATCTAACATTTTTTTTAAATGATGTAACATTTTTTTTATTGAAAAATTACAAAATTAAATTTACACGTAAGAAAGAAACTAGATCATTCTAATTCAAATCTTTATCCTAACCCAATACAAAAAAAAATCTCCATTTGCAATTTGTTCAACGCCTTCTTGCACGTCATCCATGGTGGGTTGATGTTTGTTTTGAATTCGCACACAAGAAGTGGCAATGTCAAAGTGCTAAAAAAAACTTGATTCACACGATTCTTAACATCTTGAGCTGCATTAGATAATTACAAAAAATTAAGAAAAAGATTATTCATCAAACAAAGCTTAAAACAACAAAAATCTAAAAACTTATTTCCTAGCAGCCAAATACACAATACCAAATTCTTTATTCTTTATTTCCCCTCACTTTCTCAGCAACTAAACAGGGAAAAAAATAATAATAAAAGGATTCCTCAAGATTTCAAGAACCCCATAGATCTACTACCCAACCCCAAGCTTCCGGTGACTGGAGCTACAACAATGTAACGTCGGCAATATCCCCGAAGCAAATTATCTTGGGATGTTTGCGAATTCAAATCCACAGCTCCACATCGAAATTACATTAAAAAATAAAAGTAAAAATAAATCATGATCTACTGCTTCAATAGTAAAATAGGGCCTAGTGAATGGCTCCCCACATGTTTGCGAGAATGCCTCAGTGGAGTTGGTAAAGCACTCATGTATTGTGCAAATGGAGATTTTTTTTACCAGCTTAGGATAAAGATTTGAATTGGATTGTTCTAGTTTCTTTCTTACGTGTAAATTTAAATTTGTAACTGTTTAATAAAAAGAAATGCCACATCATTTAAAAATAATGTTAAGTCATTATTCCATTAGTTACGTAAGCAACATCACTAACAGAAGTTAACCGAAAGACTTATATTTCTCATTTTGAAAACTTGAGGGTCCAATTGTGCTTACTTAAAACTTGAGAGACCAATTGCGCACATAGGGTAAATTTTAGAGACTGATAATGTAATTTCGCCAATTTTTTTACTATGCCTAACAAATGGATTCCTATAACTTGACAACCCTTCAGAAGGTGACCTAATTAAAATGGATCTCTTGCTTTTGATGGTTGTGAGCTGTCAAGAGCTTTGTCCGAATTGTATTTATTGTTTTTGATAAATTATACTAACCTCTCTTGAGGGTTTTTTCATTTTTCTTTTTCCTTATCATATAACCAGTATGTTTAGTAATCATTCTTTCAAGGTTATTATGGATGAGAATTTAATTTGAAAATACGCATTCTGACTCAATTTTTAATGAAGACATATGGTCATAATTCATAAATGATTATAATTTGGCAAGATTGCACCTAGACCCAACCCTTATGTATTCCAATTCAATTTTTATGTTCTTCCTTTATACTTTGCATAAACACTATCTGTTATGAAATTTGTTTTCTGTTGTCGTAGGATTTTAGATCATCATGATGGAATTATATCCTGTAATCTCTTTATATCGTCTATTTGAGTTTGCACAAATACACTACACGTACAGATGGTATAAGGTGGTAGGATTCAAATGATAGCACAAACGGGATGAGAGAGGCCTTGATTATTATACTCGTTGAGTGGTTTGCAATTCTTATCATTGCATATTATGTGGATCAACTTAAACCTACAAGATGTGTAAAAGGTCCTCTATCTTTCTTGCAATATCCAAACCAAGAATCCAATGTTCAAATCCAAATGGAGGAACCCAAAGTTAGACATGAGGTAAGATTTTCTAGTTTCTGATTATATACTCGGTCTATTCATTTAGTGATTTGGTTATGATGGGTTAATATGCAAATTGAATAGTTAGTCCATAAATGCATATTCCTTTCTCTCATATGATACTTATCCAATGTTCGAATCTATACTTTTCTTTTTTTTTTCTTTTTTTTTTCTTTTTTTTTTAACTGAGATAAAATTCTACTTTAGCCTAATCTAAATGTGAAATTCTCTCCTGGAGACTTGAACCCCAATCCTTACCCTCCACACCCGCAAAACCTATACTTGTGGAGTGACCATCACGCCAAGGGTTTACGAATTCTTAATCCTTAACACTTACTAAGCATGTTCATTTATTAAAAAAAAAGAACTCAATTAGAAGTTAAATCATTGAATACTTTTTAGATATTAATACAATTATTACAACAAAAAATGTTCAACTTGTACTCCAAATAATTTAAAAATCTTTACAAGTAACATAACCTATAAAACCATCAACTTGCATTCAATTATTTGTTAATCTTTAGTGAATGTAATAAACTATTTTTTAAAACATAAACTTGTATATATATGAACGTTTTTGTATTATGTTATAAATATAAACTTGTGCTGATATGGAAAGCTCTAGCTCTTTAGTTTTCTTGACCAAAAAGTTTTACCATCCTTTTATCTTTGCTTCAAATTTTATTAGAACTTACATTCCATGTACTCTATTTTAGTTTTACTTAATCGAAAGTCTTTAGATTCTAGAGCATCTCACCAAATTTATAAATTGGCATTACCTCCACTTATATTTGTTAGGATTACTGCCCTAAAATCCTATTGTATAATGTTATGTATGACATTATGTTATAAGTAATAAAGTTGTTTTATTATCTAAAATAAAACACACACACACACACAAAGAAATAATATGTCTTTATTATACTAAGTAATAATATGCCCAATGAATTTATGCTTTATCTTTTATTTTCTTGCTAGTACATGGATAAATTTCTAATAAGAAAATCATGTGTGCCTCAAGATTAATATCTTACCTAAAATTTATCTTTTAAGAGAACTCATGTTGACTTAAAAAATCTTCCTTTGGATCATGGTTTGCGAGAAAAGATCTCATCTTATCATCATAATGATCAAGATGAAATTAAAAAGTATATATATTGTTAGGGACATATTTATGAAATTGGCTAATCCTTTGACAAAACGCACTTTATTTGTAATTGGGTAGATCTAGGATAGGTTTAGTACTTCAAGAAACAAGTGTTTAAGTTTAGTATTGAAGCCATACAAATTTGACCAAGAAACAACTGAAGAATGTGATGCTCATTAAAACTCGACAGAAGTCCTGACAGAATCCTTTCTATCGAGAATTATTGCTGAAGCTCGACACAAGCTATATCTGTCGAGAATTACGAAATTAGGTTTTCCAGATCTGATTACACGCATATCCATGAATATTTGTGTAGGGTTTCTTTTCTCACAATCCTAAACATATATAAGGATTATTTTAAGAGCCGTCACAAGGATGCGAGGTGTTGAAAAAGTATAATCCATGCATATTGTGACCGAAAGCAGAAGTTGCTCTAATTCATCATATTCTCTGTAGAAACTACTGCATCTTTACACCAAGGATTTTGTGACCAAGGAGATTCCTGATCTTCATTGTTAGATGAACTGAAGAACTTTGTAGCGAACATCTTCCTTAAGTTGGTGTGTTAGTCACATAATGGGATCCGTGCATCATTAGTTAGTCATGTACTGGGATTCATGCATTGAACGGAGAGATTGCCGCTACAATACAAGTCTAATTGTGTATTGGGGTAGGGATTCAAGTATAGATTGGTATTGGGAACTGGGATTCCTTTTACTTGTAATCGCTTGTGATTGATAATAGTGGATTCTTGGGAGTGGTAACCTTAAATTCACCCGGTAGGGTTTTGCCTCGGTGGTTTTCCCCATTCGTAAAAAAATCACCCGTGTCAAATTTATTTTCCGCTGTATTTAGATAATTTGGTGATTTGTTTGTGCTATCAAGCTAGTGCCTGTTAAATTGACTTAATTAATTAACTTGGATAATTAATTAATTAATTTGTCAAAAGGGTCAATATATTTTTGGCCTATCAAGTGGTATTACACTCTGATTAGGTTTAATCTTTGCTGCGTGATCCATTGACCCTCGTTTGTCATGGATAGAGGAAAATCTCTTATTATACCTCTTTTATTTGATGACACTAACTATGCATACTGGAAAGTACTCATGAGTGCTTTTTTGTAGTCTTTAGATGAAAAGGTGTGGCAAGCTGTGGAGATTGGCTGAACTAAGCCAAAGGAAGCATCAGCTAATTGGGATGATGCAAAGATCAAAGCAGCAAACTTCAACAGTAGAGCATTGAATAACATTTTCAGTGCGGTCACAAATGAGAAGTTCAAGAAAATATTCTCGACTGAAACTGCAAAGGAAGCATAGACCATCCTCTAGACAACCTATAAAGGGACTGAGGCTATCAAGGATTCAAAACTCCAAAGGTTCACTACAAGCTTTGAGAAGATAAAGATGGAGGAGGATAAGTCATTTGATGAGTTCTATGTCAAACTCAAGGACATAGTCAACTCAGCCTTTTATCTTGGAGAAACTATTCCCAAACCCAAGATTGTGAGAAAAGTGCTCAGATCTCTGCCTATAGATTCCATGCCAAGATCACTATCATTGAAGAATCAAAGGACATTGACAAAATTCCTTTAACAGAGCTGGTTGGCAACTTGCAAATCTATGAATTGGGTTTGACTAGAATTGGAAAAGGAACCAAAAGCAAGAGCATGACACTAAAGGCCAAAAGTAATGAGACTGATAAGTTTTCGGATGATGAAGATTCCAAGATGAAGTCCTACATCACTAGGCAATTCAAGAAGTTCATGAAGAATGCCAATGCAAAAGGATTTGATAAAGACAGTAAGCAATCCAGTTCTTCTCAATTCAAAAGCTAAGATAGAAGAAAGAAGGATGCTAAGGATGGCGGTCAGTACACTATTCCCTCCGAACTAAAGTGCTTTGGATGTCAAGGTTTTGGACACATGAAACAAGAATGTCCAACATATCTCAAGACAATTAGGAAAAGCAAGGCTCTTGTTGCTACCTTGAGTGACACCGAGCCTGAGATTGAGTCAGATGACAGTGATGACGAAGAAATCTTGAGTGCCTTCATTGCCATAATTGATCCTACTGAAGGGGTTACAGAAATAGTTGATGATGAGCTGCTACCTTGAGTGACACTGTGCTTGAGATTGAGTCAAATAACAATGATGACGAAGGTATCTTGAGTGCCTTCACTGCCACAGTTGATCCAACTAAAGGGGTTACAGAAACAGTAGATGATGAATAGGACTTGGTGGAATCAAAATTTGAGAAAATGGATGATCAAGATGACATCCATACAGCCTATGCTAAGTTGTACAAGGTTTCCGAGAAGTATGAGAAACTGTATAAGCTGGCCACCAAGAAATTGAGTGATGTGGAGCTAGATCGAGGGGAGCTTTCTACAAAGGTTGATGAAGCAAATCAAATCATTGGAGTTTTGTGGTTTGAGAGCAACTTCCTTGCTGAAAGGAAAAAAAACTTGAAGCAAAACTGTTCCAGGTTAGAGCTTAATTGGAGAGGACTTCCAGTGCAAAGCTCAATGAGATGCTAAGCTTTCAGAAAGCTGCTTCTGATAAAACCAATTTAGGGTATAATTTCTCTTCTCCTAATATTGCCTCATCTAGTACAACTGTATTTGTCTCACCTGCTAATAATGTTAATTCTAAGAATGATGAAGCTAAAACTAAAATAGCTTAAATAAAGGCAAATTTATTTTAGAAGCACCCCCTAAGGTTGAAAAGAAAGAGGCTAGAAATCCTAGGACTAAGAAAGTAAACAACAAAAAGTCTTAACCGAAGAAGCCACATTTCTATCATCACTGTGGAGCTTCAGGGCATACTCGTCCAAATTGTTACAAGTGGTTAGCCACTCAACAAAGCAATAGTATGCTTTCATCCAGAAACTAGAATCAGTTTCCATCCTTTTTTGCTCATCTTGGAATTCTTCTCAAGGCTCTCATGTTCCTTTCGAACTTGAACAGTTTCAATTCTTCTCCCTCACCTCCGGATCAAAGGTTCTTCCAAGGTGTGGAAGGAAAAAGGCTTAAAGTGATTTAGTCACTTCTCTCTCTCTCTCTCTCTCTCTCTCTCTCTCTCTCTCTCTCTCTCCTTATGTTTATGCTTTACTTGTTTGTTTTTGCATTCCTGTTTTGAGTCAGTTCAATTTTATGTTTTGTGTGTTTTTTTCATGTTTTTGTTTTGGATGTTTTCAGTTTTGCTTTATTTTGTTTTTCATAAAAATAAAAATATTGAAAAAATAGAAAAATACAAAAACAGTGTGTGTTTGTGTATATTGGTACCGTGTACCTTGGATGGCCATTGAAACAAAATTTTCTAAACTTTGTATCTCTTGTAGCTTAGATGAGCATCTCAATGCACAACTAAGCAAGTGAGTTTTGTGGCTCGTGTTTGTGATGAGTACGATTAAGTAATCTCTTATATCTTAACAATCATATCACTCTTTTTGACAAAATTGACTAGAAAATCCTAAGAAAAATGCATAAAAAACCATCTCACCACTAAAGTGCTCCAATCATGTATAACATCTGTGTGCTTCGGCATAGCAAAATTGTGATGTATATGCTTACATAATTGGGTACTTCTTCTCTCTCTCTCTCTTATATGTCCATGCATGTTATGCTCAAAAGAAAAATATGCAAAGAAAAATTAAAGCAAAAAGAATCAAAATACTTTTAAAAATGGTTGTAAGTGTGTTTATAGGAGATGTGGGAGTTATAGGATGTACCTCAAAGGTGATAGTCCCTATCAAATAGTTATGATTATATGTGAGTGTATTTGATTCTCTCTAGTCTCAAATCTTCATAATATGAAACACTTATGCACTCTTGCTATATTTCACACACAACACACAAACTCTTTGCTACTTTTGACACATGCGCAGGTATAATGTGATTTGGCCATTACAAGGAATACATGTGTTAATATATGCTCATTGAATTGCTTAACTTGTTTTTGAAATATAAAATTGGTTAAACTTGTTTAGTGTGTGTGTGTGTTTTGGATCTATGAATACTTCACATAGTTGTTGAAAGATGTTTTGAGAGCTTAATATGTTGATTGGATCTATGTTTGAGTAGCTTGCTTGTTACATCCATCTCTGTGTTTTTCCCTTCTTGAAAAACCTGTTTTCTTCGAGCTCAACAGCTTTTTGATAGATCCTCGACAGATTCCTTTCTATCGATCCCTTCTTTCTCCTTTTCTCAACAGATCTTGACGGATTCTCAATCCATCGAGATTTCTGAGTTTCTTCTTAATAGATTCTTGATCCATCGAGCCAAATTTCTGAGCTCTCTGTCTGGCCGATAGATTCTCGACAGATTCTCGATCCATCGAGATGATTTTGCCATTGACAGCACCTCGACAGATTCATTTCTGTTGAGATTTAGTGCTCGACAGATACTTCGATCCATCGAGATGCGATTTCCTTATATAGGCTGGGCGCGAATCAGATCTCACTTTTCTGATTCTCTCTCGACAGAAAATTTTTCTCTCTCTCCAAACACTTCTCTTTCACTCCTATCTCTCTACCCAAATGATTTTCGGCCTAGTTCAAGTCTTAATCCTTTGGTAAGTGTTCTTAGACCCTTATTTACATGCATTCATGCATTTTATACCTAGGTCTTAGGGTTTTTGAAAATTTTGGGGGTTTTTTTTTTTTTTTTTGAGATTTTTGTGAAATTTTTGGGTAGGGTGTTGTTGATTTGATGTTATATGCTCATGCATTGCATTCTCATTGCATTTTAACAATGTTTCATGCATTTTAGATGTGTGTTTGATTATTGAAATGTGTGATGGTAGGTTTGGATTGGGTCTTACCCATGATACTTTTTAAATATTGCACGTCACATGTTCATGCATACGTTTTTTTTTTTTTCCTTGTTATCTAGTTGTGATGTGTTTTCTCTGTCTGTCTGTCTCTCTCTCTCTCTCTCTCGGATAGATTGTGCCATGGCACCCAAAGCACGTAAATCCACTCCGGCTCGGAATCCTCTTGGTTCCGGGTCTTCTTCTTTTGATCCTATCCCTCCTCTCCACGTTCGGTTCCGTGATGAGAAGGCCCGAAAGGACTTCTTGGAGAAATTTTAAAAACGTGCTATTCATCCGAAGCGCCATGTTACCCTTCGGACTTTTTTGACACTCCTCTCCTCACCACCATTCAGACTTGGGGCTAGGAATCTCTACTTGAGAGTCCCTTGAGGTGTCTCATCGTGTTTATATAGGAGTTTTACTCCAATATACACGGTATCGATACCTTTGTACCTCGGTTTGCCACTACATTTCGCGGTACACGTATTGTAGTTACCTCGGATCTTATATCCGAGGTACTGCATGTTCCGCGAGTAGCGCATCCTAACTACCTTGGTTGTGAGCGTCTTTGGACTGTGTCTAAAGATGAGGTTTTTTCTCACTTTTGTGAGAATCCTTCCATATGGGGTAGAAAGCAAAACACCCCATGCTCAGGTTTTGCCAAAGGCCCGAGGTTCCTTAACATGGCGATGATATTTAGGGTATGTTTGGATACCGCTTGTTTTACTGAAAACTGAAAACACTGTAGCAAAATAATTTTTAAATGTGTGAATAATGCCGTGTGACCCACTTTTAATGAAAGTTTTAGTGAAAAAAGAGGTTTGTGGGTCCCGTGAACAGTGCACGGGACCTACAAACCTAATAGAAACTCACTTCTTTTTTTTTTTTTTAAAAGAAGGCAGACGTTGGACACGCATCAGAGCTATCCAAACGCTACTTTACTCTTACTCCAATGTCTCACTATAACTCTATCACAGAGCCTCGTGCTCGCTTTCTTTTGTCTCTTCTTAAGGACCTCCCTATAGATTTTCCCTCTCACTTCATTACATTTGTCTTCGATGTGTATCAAGATACGACAACCCATGATAAGCTTATCTTTCTTTCAGCTATCACGCGGATCCTTCGCCACTTCTCCATTCCCATTCTTGATTCTCCTTACTTCACCATCATGGGTGCCATCAACGCCGGTTCTGTTCGGTGGAGCAAGGCCCAGCTTCGACCGAAGCAGCCACTAGTGGAGACGGCTGATCTTGCAGCTTCTGCTGTTCCTTCTTCCTCAACTCCTTTTACCTCTGCAGCTAGTGGTGTGACTCTTGAGGCCATCATGACGTAGCTTCAGTGCATGAATGCTCGCCTTGACTCTCTCACTGATGAGATGTGTCAAGTGCACACCCGTGTAGGTCGTATAGCACGTCGACAGGCTCGCCTTGGTGGTTTCGCTCCCTCGCCATCTCCTTCTCCAAAGGCTTTAGCTAATGAGGATGACGATGCTGGTGATGATGAGAATGATGATGCTAGCTCTTCTAGTGATGAAGAAATGACAACCTCTTAGTGACTTACTCTTTGTCATTCGTGACAAAAAGGGGAAGTAGTTTTGGGTTTGGGAGTAGTCTTGTAATTGGCTAATCCTTTGACAAAACGCACTCTACTTGTAATTGGGTAGATTTAGGATGGGTTTAGTACTTCAAGAAACAAGTGTTCAAATTTAGTATTGAAGCCATGCAAATTTGACCAAGAAACAAGTGAAGAATGTGCTGCTTATTAAAGCTCGACAAAAGTCTCGACAGAATCCTTTCTATCGAGAATTATTGCTGAAACTTAACACAAGCTCGACATAAGCTGTATCTGTCGAGAATTACGAAATCAGGTTTTCCAGATCTGATTACACGCATATCCATTAGTATTTATGTAGGGTTTTTTTTTTTTTTTTCTTCATAATCCTAGACATATATAAGGATTATTTTAAGAGCCGTCACAAGGATTCAAGGTGTTGAAAAAGAATAATCCATGCATATTATGACCGGAAGCAGAAATTGCTCTAGTTCATCATATTCTCTGTAGAAGCTTACATCAAGGGTTTTGTGACCAAGGAGCTTCCTGATCTTTATTGTTGGATGAACTGAAGAACTTTGCAGCCAATATCTTCCTCAAGTTGGTGTGTTAGTCATGTATTGGGATTTGTGCATTGAACGGAGAGATTATCGCTACAATACAAGTCCAATTGGGTATTGGGGTAAGGGTTCAATTGTAGGTTGGTATTGGATATTGGGATTCTTTTTACTTGTAGCCGCTTGTGATTGATAATAGTGGATTCTCGGCAGTGGTGGGGTTTTGCCTCGGTGGTTTTCTCCATTCGTAAACAAATCACTTGTGTCAAATTTATTTTCTGCTGCATTTAGATAATTTAGTGATTTGTTTGTGCTACCACGCTATTGCATGTTAAATTGATTTAATTAATTAACTTGGATAATTAATTAATTTATTTGCCAAAAGGGTCAATACATTTTTGGCCTATCATATATTATTTACAAAAAACAAAAAAAAATCCTTATCAGCTAGAAAATATTCCTAGAGTCACCATTGTAAAAGTAATTGTATGAGTATATATCTAAGAAATAAAAAACCCATATCAACTAGGTCTTAGAAAATAAATTGACTAAAATATAGATTATTTACCTATAACTTGAGATGTTCAATGGTCCAATGGAGTAATAAGAAGCTTTGAATGAATTGAAGGTAAGAAATGAACACAAATTGAAAAGAATGAAGATGAATGTGAGAAGGAGTGAGAGTTGTAAAAATGGTCCAGAGAAGTCTTTAACTATCAAGGTCCTCTTTCTTAAATTGCTTAAGAAAAGTCTTTAACCATCTTCTAAAAGATAACTTTGACTAGAAGAACTAACTAAGAATATTAATTAGCACATTGTAAGATGAAATAAATTTCAGCATTGTAAATCACAAAGAAAAAGTTGTTACCTTAGCTACCTAGAATTTTTTTTGGGACCTATGTTAGGAATTTAGATTAAATTCCATCTTCACCGCGTTGGTGTAGGATGAGGGGATGGGATAGAAATGATTGGAATGAAAAGAAAAATTTTAGAATATTTCTTCCATTCCCTTGTCTGGAAATTTTAATGGAGTGAATGAAACGATCATTCCCTTGAAAAGAAATAGAATGAAATAAAATGTATTTAACTAGGGGAAGTGAATAGAAATGAAATGAAATGAATGGAATTAAGTCATCTTATTTAGATGTTTTAAAATAAAGGAATGGAAAGTAAGTAATATTGTTTGGAAGTAACATAGAGAAAAATGAATGAAATTATTTTATGACAATATTACTATTAGAATATATATGGATATTTTGGGAGTTTTAGTAAAAAAATTTCATTAAATCTAATTTCATTCTCTCAAATTCCTCCCGATTTTAGGGGATGAAATTTTGAGGTTTTGATGGAATAAAGAGAAATGAGTGTTCCGTCCGATCCATTTCATTCCCTCTCACTCAACCTATATCTTCTATGATTTAGTCACATAAGATATAAATCACAAGTTCTTTGTAAACTCAAAATCTTAGTTCGTAGTTGGTGATGAAATTGGGTATTTCATCTGTGAAGACTATAACGTGTCAACTAAAATAGTTTGTCTTGATCATGGAAGTAGAGACTTCTAGTTGATATGTAGATGTGTCTTAAGTGAATAAAACATATTGAACTAGACCGCTGTAAGATTAATTATTCTATTAACGACTGTCAATTGAATAATAAATCTCACAACTTTAATTTACATAAACTCTCAATTCTAAGAGGATAGTGAACACAATCATGAAATGTTGGTTGTTTTAATATATCAGGATTGAGATCTAATTCAACAGTCAAAACCTCAGTATGTTGGACAGCCATACGTAGTGCTAAAGGAACACATATCCTTAAGATGGAATTCATAACCTCTTTGTAGAGATATAAAATATTCTCTTGAGATAAGTTTAATGAGTTTGGTTATTTAGAGTGTTAGGTCTGACCACTTTAGTAAAAAGTTACTAAAATTTATATTTTATGAAATTTGATTTCATCAATATATATGAATAACTTAAAGGATTAAACTGAGTACTCAAAGATCAAGAGGTAGTAATTTTCAAAATGGCAGTTATATATTATAATTTTGTATTACTACGAATATTTTAATGAAGGGATTAATTATTTAGATAATAACGTATTGGGATTTAATTTTATTAATAAAACTTAGAGTGCAATTATATTTATATAGTGATATTAAATATAATTAATGGTAACTTTGGGCTTGTCAAAATTTGACAGATAAGCCTGAAGCCCATTGGAGCTAAAGCTTTATTTGTCCCTTTGGTCTCATTCCAAGCCACATACTAAAACTCAATTAGACTGGCCCAAAGACTAGCCCAATTAGATAATTAGTTATTTATTTTTTTAATAAGAGTTATTAAATAAAGTAATTGCCTTTGACAATTTAAAAACGTACGTACAATTAAAAGAGAAACAAGACAGTTTTCTCAAAACACATTCATATTCTCTCTTGAACAAGTGCATACATAACTAATTGAGAAACCACACATCTTGGGCATCTGTGGAATTGGGGTGAACATTGAAGGTCTTCCCAAGTTCGAACTTCTTTTGTTTTGAATTTCACTACATCAAAGTACGCTTTTTTATTCTTTGTTTTTAAAATTCTAGGTATTCCATGTTATCTCATATGAATGAACAGGATACTTGTGTTGCTTCCACTATACATTTTGTATGAGATGCAAAACCAATTTTTCCAACACCCATATCATATTTTATATTTTGTTTTGGTTAATTAGATATAATAATATATGAAGTTATAAATATATAAATTATGTACATGTCTGTATATATATCTGGTGCGTAATTCCGAAACGGTGCACCAAAACACATCAGTTCCGGAATATTTCGTCCAATCGTCAATCCGCAACGGTCTCTAAAACAGAATTCAAAACCCATTCTGCATCATTTGAGGAGAAGATTGGTCTTTGCCAACCACAAGATCAAGAAACATTGTGATTTGGAGCTCAACTATGAATCTGGTTTAGAGAAATGGTTTTTTGGTTTATTTTTTATTATTATTATTATTTTTTTAAAAAAAGACCTAAACTTGCAATTTTTCAAGTAAACATTATGCATAATTATTTGGAAACCTAGAATGTCTGGAGATCTACAAGTAGAAACATGGAATGCAATTGGACACATATTGCATGTGATGGATTGGTATGAGATCTTATGTGGCACGCTTAGTCTATTAGAGCATTCGCATCAGAGAATGCTACTCTATTCTATTTTACAATCCCAAAAAGTCACTTTATCAATTATACAATACCATTTTCCAATACACCCAACATCCCAATTTTTATTTTTCTATTCTACTCATTAAAATAATATATCTTCACAATAAAATATATTTTTTCCTTTTCTATTTTTTCCCAATTTTCTCCTCCACACGTGTGTACCTTCCAGAATCCTCCACTACTTTACTTTTCACCTTCTTCCAGACGACTCCTCCATCATCCATATCAACCCAACTCCTCCACACAACTCCTCCATCATCCATATCAACCCAAATTGGCGAAAAAAAAAAGAAAACCACCATAGCTCCACCGATCTCGCCACCCACTAATCTCTACCACGCAAATCTCGCCACCCACCGATTTCTGCCACGCCAATCTTGCAGATCTCCACCGTTGTCAAAACCCACTACCCACCGTTGTCAAAACTCACACCAACCCACGCCCATGTCAATCACAAATCCCACCACCACTAGAGAGAGAGATAGAGAAACCCACAACCACCAGATGAGAGAGAGAGAGAGAGAGGGTCATCGGAGAGAGCACGAGATCTTGGGTTTGAAGAGAGCAGAGAGCAGATGAGAAAGAAAGAAGGAAAAGAGAAAAGAAGAGAAATAATGAGAGTGGAGAAAGAAATTTCCGTGTTAAAAAAGGAGGAGAGAGAGTATTAAATATTATTATTTAAGTTTTGAATTGTGCTACAGTACAATTCTACCCTTAGAATTGTACAGTAGCACAATTCCAAATTTTTTTTACAATAGTTCCTTTTTACAATCCCAGATGCTAAGATCTTTTGGGCTTAAAATGCCAAACCCACCTTACATTTGGCATTTGCAATGCCCAGTGCAGATGCTCTTACCAAGTACTAGCTTGTAACATGCTTTTAAAACTAACACATTTTTATCATAAAAATATACTTAATTAGTCAAATTCCTACCTAAGTTTAATACTACTTATAATAATTTTTATTCTAATTTTTTATAAGATAGAACGTGTGGTGATTTTTATTGAGTAGATATATGCTTGATTTTTTTTTATTATAATTAATTAATATTGGACTCTTCGTATTTTGCATTTATTAACTCAGTGCAAAGAATGAAAAACTTAGGTGAACACATGGTGCAAAATTAGCTCACAATTGAAATCTAATTGACTTTTCTCTCAACTTTGGCTTTATATATATATATATATATATATATATATATATATATATATCTATATAGACTGTTACGTAACTTGGTGACTATCTAGGCTCCTCACAAGAGATAGACAAATATAATAAGGGTATATCACTTGTCTATGGGTTGTGATATCTCCAAGGTATTGTGTAGCCAGGTTTTCAATTTTATGTGTCAAACCCGCAGGTAATGTGTAGATGGAACTAGATTGGCTTAACATGTTAAGGAGTTTATTAAAAAAAGTAGCTAGAACAGAATGGCTTAAGCAACTGTAATATATCCTGTTTGGACAAAATAGAATAGAGGGCTGGAGAGCTTCATGAGAGCGTTTACAAGAATGGGGGAGCATAAAGCACGATTACGGTTCCTGAACTTTGAGCTCAAATGAAAGATAGCTCGTGTACTTTCAATTTGAAATTTTTAACCCTTTAAGAAGAAGCTTAAAGCAGTGAGGCAATTCTGCTTCCCAAAGTTGTAGTAGCAACACAAAGAAAGGAGGGGGGTAAAAAGAAAAAAAACTCCTCTATTTTCTATTCTCCCTCCAAACTCCGAAGTTGCTATTATCCAGTTCTGTTAATCATCAAAACAGAGACTGTTTAGATTCAGTTGACTAGCAAACACCAATGAAATTAATCCATAATAATATATTTTTTTTATAGTTAAAGAAAAATTTTATTAATAAAAAATAGCCAACCCAAGCACAATGAGGATGTACTGTGGGGGCAAAAATCAAGAACAAAGATTACAATTATCAAACAAAACAAGAAAGGAAAAACAAGAAAAATGCGACAAAGCCACATTCCAATTAATGAGAGTATGTAAGAAAAAGGAATTAATCTCTAGCAATGACCATTTGCATCCCTCAAAGCATCTAGCATTCTTTTCACTTCAAATACACCACATCAAACAATGCGGCACAAGACTCCAAAAATCTATATTGTAATGTCGCCTGCAATTTACCTTGCCAAGACTCAAACAACTCAATTACCTTAAAGAGGCATAACCCACTAAGTCCAAACAAACACAACACCAAGGACCACATCTCAAAAGCTATAGGGCAATGAAGCAGAAGATGATCTACCAACTCCTCACACATCTTACACATGTAACACCAATCAAGAACAATAATACCCTTTTTGCAAAGGTTATCCGTGGTAAGAATCTTTCTAAAGAAGTTGACCATGAAATGAAAGCCACCCTTGGAGGAACCTTCAATTGCCACACCAACCTCCCAGGGAAAGAGCAAGTAGGAGGGTAGAAAAAAAGATAAAAACCTCTAGCCTCAAAACCTCTACTTCTTGTTGGCTTCCCACAAACCTTATCATTAGGGCCAACCCCCCGCACTTTCGAAGAGTAAACAGTATCCATAATCCATAATAATATTCTTTTATTCACTCTCATTCCAGTCATCATAGAATGACTCACAAATCATCACTTTAGAGTAAATATTTTATGAAGTGCAGGTGGGTGATTCGATGCCAAAAGCATTACAATTTTTACCATTAAATAATCTCTTCATGATGAGGATCGTAATGTTTGAGAATCAACATGTGTCCAGAAAACATTAAAAGTCCAAGCCATTAATCAAAGACTCCTTTGCTTCTACTTTGTGCATTGTGTGATAGAAAATACTAACCCAATCACTAGTATTAAGAGGGAAAAAGAAAAACAATGGAATGAAATGAAGCCAACAAAACAATACATCTATTCTAAGCATAACTAATTGGGTCTAAAAAACATGCAAATCATGCCAAGGAAATATAGCACAATAGTTCCAGAAGAGGAGTATAAACAGGTCAATGTCATTTTCAATTCTTATTTCTTAACCCCCAGATAATCAAGCAATACTGGCTAGTGAGCTGCTTTCTCATCCAACATTTATGGGAATGTTATTTTGGTAGGAAGATAAGCATATAAGGCAATAGAATATTTAAAATGTACAAGAAAAGCCATTTTTGATAATTTAATAATTATAATGGGGGAGGGGAATTTAAACTATGAATGTTTTCATTGGAAATATTAAAAAATAACAGTTAAACTATAAGGCTCTTGGCCAAAATCTTTAGCATAAACAGAATAGATTACAGTTGACAAAATGAGAAAATTTTTGAATAAATAATACAATGAGAAACATTTAGTATGTGTGTAAAAACATGAAGGTAAAAGAGGTCACCATAAAATTGATAGCAAAGAAACAGTTGAGCACATCTATCTATATATAAGTGGCAGGAAACATGGACTTGGCCAGATAAATAAGATTGCTGAAAGTTGATAGCCAACACTGGCCACTTTTTTAATATCATTAATAAATGACTTATTAAAGAAAATTCGAAATGAAGATAAACAATTTCATGCATACATGCTACGTAGTCTACTATCACCTCAATATAACCAACAGCAGCGACCACAACCTGGATAAGCTCCTTATTCTAGAGATAAAGCCACTTAACTAAATTAATCAATCAACAATAATAAGAATTTATAGAATAGTGCCATATCAAACATTATAGGTTCAGATGTAATGTTTGATCAATACCAAGTCTATATAAAGAAAAAAAAAATCAGGAAATGATGTCTTTTTCTGACCCATATCTAAGTTAGACCCAAATACTTACCAAGTCCATCAACTTTTTTCACCTTAAAAAGAGCTAACACAGGGTTTATACCCTGCTCAAGAGTGTTAGGACTGAAAAACAACTCAAATTTGTCAAAATTACAATCTTTCCAGAAAGGTCACAATACCACTAACTTTTCAAAACATTATCTTGCATATCATTAGTGTCTCACAAAAACTATGCAATCATCTGCAAACATGAGATGAGAATTGGGTCCAGATTTCTTGCAATCCATACTTCTTTAATAATACCTCGAAATTGTCACTCCAATAAGGCCAGAGACAAAGGATAAAGGTGAAAGCGGACCCCTTACCTTAAGCCACATTGAGGGAAAATAATTTTAACCAGTGAACCATTCAATGGAATCTGATAAGAAACTATACAGATGCACTACTAAATCAAGTTGATTTAATGACAACTACAATTCAATTTTTCCAGCACAGCCAAAATGAAGTCCTAGCTAAGTCAATCATAAGATCTATTCATATCAACTTTAAAAGCTACAAACCAAGTTTCCAGTTTTCACCTTCTTAGTCTATCTAATTTTTTGAACCAAGTGTGCTTACAACAAATTATCAGAAACCAATCTCCCTTTAACAAAACCATGGCTGACACCAAAAACTAGGAAGCAGTCCCCACAGGTTATACAGGCATGAACTTGAGGGTCTTGACTGAATGCTAACTTTTTAACTGGAAGATAGAAGAATGTGTATGGAAATTCATGAAATGGTCTTTTGTATACCATCTTATAAGTTAATAGAAATTATTGAAAGAATAAAGTGTGAATAAGAGTAATGACACTGAACAGAAAATCTTAATCCTCAAAGCAAAGTTTGGCAGCCTCCACAAAGATAGTGAGTTCAAAAACAAAAATCAGAATTTTATATATATACATCAAGCATTCTATTTGATTTAAAGCACTAAGATGTAGATTGGAAGTGATAGCACAAACAAACATGCACAAAGACTCAAACATTCACAAATCCTACTTTGTCTTCAAAATTTGATACTAATGTAAACTAAAGATTTAAAGGGAAAGGAAAAGAAAGAAAACTCCAACATCAATATAAAAGACATAAAGTCCCTTTATATTGTTGATGAAATAATCATACATTTTCAACTAGACTGCTCAAATGATTTAGCAAGAGGCAAAATTCTGCTAATTCCTTTTTTCCACAACATAAGGAACTTTTTAAAGAAGAGCCCTTTGGACTTGCCTCTACGTAGTAAAACCTATAAGAAATTGACCCCATCCACCAAAACAAATTGTTGAGTAATCAAGGGGCATTCACCCCTAATGCGTTAAGCAATTTATACTCGTGCCTAGGAGCACGAGTATACAGATGCTTTAAAACTTAAAAGAATAATCTTTCAAATGGGAACCAATCAGGTGTTCAAACAAGTGAAGTAATCAGCAAGTAGGCAAATAGGTAGAAGTGTTATGTGTCCTCTTTGGTCCCCTAGCAACTAATTAGCATCAAGTGAAATTAAGTTATTTGCCACTAGCTACAAAACTTGTAAGTCTACCTCAAAGAAAAATTTAAGCAAAGTGCAAACAGAAATTGACACAACTTATCACATTCATGAGGAACTTCCAGGTTATAAGATTGATCATATAAATCAGTTGAATTGCCTGAACTGGTAACCATAACAGCATCACCCGAGCTTTATGAACCAAGTCTCATATGAGGATAGCAAAATCCCAGTTTCTTTCTTTAGTCAATGCACAAACAAAGAATATCTGAGATCTTGATATCGCCAATTACCCTCAGTTTTCCCCCAAATTCCATATGATGATGAAAACTTCATGAAAACGGCACTTGAGCCACCAGTATTAGTAACAAGAATCCAATTCACCTAAGGCCAAATGCTAGTCCCCAATAGCTAAGTTTGTGGTAAGTGATAACAAAACCAAACTAATTTTATGCTTAAGCAATAATTCACACCAAGACCCTTGATGAGAGCACTAGAAAAGGAAGTTCCATAAACTTACACAGTCAGTGTAGGAAGTGCCCTCGTTAGCAAGGATCAAAAAATCAGAAAATTTAAGCACTATATTATTCATAACAACTTACAAGATTTACCAAAAGAGCAAAATCCAAACAATATTTACAGTATTTTACTAATTTATCAGAGTTGCACACAAACAACTGCAATGTATTGGACACAAACTACACAATTCTAACATGCAAACAGGCGTATAATTATAAATTAGCATAAACATTAATTGCCATTTTGGAAAACCGTGACTTACATTTACTCTTAAAACATACAAATATTAAAAAGATACCCCATAAGTATTTCTAAAAACCAAAACAGAAGCCAGTGGAGACTAAACAAAGAGTTACACTTGTGCCACAACTTGCCCACGTGGCGAGTTGCGAGTGGTAGGGGTTGATAGTGGGTCCATGTGGGGACACCCCTCTACTACTCACAACTCGCTACGTGGACGAGTTGTGGCACAAATTGCGGCACTTTATGTGGCACTCATGGGCTATTTCTACTTACCCTCGAGGCCACTTTAGCTAAAAGTGAAGTTTTTTTTTTTTTTAAGAACCAAAGAGTGATGATATTCTTGCATCATGTAGAAATTTCCCTCAATCTTGAGCAATCCAGCTTTATCATCCTTAGTTCATAGAGTTACATAGAATTTCAAGGCACTTTCACCACGGATGACCTCATCCATTCCAAAACATTGCCCAGATTGTGGGCTTGATCCAATGTGGGTAGAAAAATGCAATATGGGAGATGGTAAGAAGTTTTCCACTGATCTATAATCAACAATTTATATCATATAAACAAAGAGGTTAAAACCATTCCTTGAAATTCGAACAAGAAGCAATGAATTTTTCCAAGTGCTTGGGTCATTATTCATTATCATGAAAACATAAAATTAAAAAAGGTCACTATAAAATTACCATAAATAAAAACTTTTAGCACATCTATCTATACATTGTAAATTAAAAATGACAGGAAATATGAAATTTGCTTGATAAATAAGATTACTCAAAGTTGACAATCAACATTGACCACTTTTCTAATATCAGTAAGAAATGATTATATTAAAGAAATTTTGAAATGAAGCTGAACAATTTTACGTATACATGCTACATAGTCAACTATCACTTCAATATAACCCTCAACCACAACCTAGATAGGCTACCTATCCTCATAAAGCCACATAACTAAAGTAAATTAGTAATAATAAGAATTTATAGAATAGTGCCATATCAAACATTACAGATTCATATCTAATGTATAATCAATTCCAAGTACATACAAGAACAAAATGAAAAAACAATTTATTTATTTTAAGGAAATGCATCTTACCTATTTTCCTTAGCATGTAATTGCACAGTTGGCAGGGCAAAACAAGACTCTCAACATAAGCATCAACAAAATTAAAAGAATAGAGCCTTCTGCAGCAGAAAAACAAACTTATATATGCGTACAAATGTTACAACCAAGGTAAAAAGAATAGGCTTAATCCCATTCCCACGTCCAATAAGGACTGAAAATGCATGTAATTTTGCAAATACCTTTTTTTTTTTTTTTTTTTTTTGATAAGTGTAATTTTGCAAATACCTAATTACTAATCAAAGACTTATAGGCTGAAGCACTCATTTATAGTCATATGCTTAGGTTAATGATTATACAAAGATCTATCATAATCATGAGTTTCTCACATAAAATAAAAATTAAGTCTCATTCATTAAATTCCAATATGTCATTTCAACTTTGCATAACATAAAATAATGAATAAAACCAAAAAAAAAATGGTCTGATTTTGAGATTTTCTTAATTGCTTATTGTTAACACAAACGATAAAATAAAGCCATGTGCACACACACACCAGAGCCTTGTCTCAATTCTCTTAGACTTGTGTTAAAAGACTAGGACCATCTAATGCAGTTTGTAGTTACCATTATTATTTTTAACAAAGAGTAGAATTCCCACATTCGAACTCATTGAGTTGGGGGCCTCTCCCTCCCCTATTTCTTAGGAATTGTATTGATGTATACCCAAAACAAAGAAAGCCCTATGAATCTCTAGTCTGCCTTTCATGTGCATAAAATATGATCTTCACTTCAATGTTTCCACAAAGGTCTGCATGATCGATCATCAACACCATTTGGTTTTCTCTTAAACTTGTCATCATTGTAGGATATCAAAGATTGAATTCAAATTTTATGTATGACACACAATTAGGAAAATAAAATTAAAGAACATACGCTACTATTTTAAATTTTTATCAATAGAGACCTTTAGATCCATTAGACAAGTATGACAAGTATCTAGTTGATTGAGCAAAAATATATTTAACAAAACTAGGCAGTATATCCTTGTTTACAAACACTACATTGGCAAGCATCTTCATCACAATGCAAGCATGGCAGACAAAATTAAATGCTTAATCATTTCTGTAAATACACTAAAACCAAATTGCAAATCTTCGAAAATATAACAATGGTGAAGCCACAAAAGGAGTTTAGCATAAAACAACTACAAGCCATTTTGTCAAAATAAGCTAATTTAGTACTAACAAACTATACACCATCAAAGAGCTTTGTTGAATCTTTTCTTTTGTTGAGTTAATGTCTGTTACTCATTTGGAGCTCATCACCAACCATGATTGCACGAGGTCCTACAAGAATTTAAGAACTATAAGTCCATTCTTTTTTAGTAATAAATGATTATATTAAAGAAATATTGAAATGGGGACAAACAATTTTAAGTATGCATGATATGCACTAAACTATCATCTCAATATAATTGAGAGTGACTACAACCTTGATAAGATACCTATCTTGAAGAAAAACCATAATAAGCATGAAATGAGTCTTACTGATTTTCAATTTTCAATCAATATGAAACTACACTGTTGGAGGCTTTATCAAGTAAAACTAGACTCTCAACATAAGCACCCACAAGAGTACAACAAAATCCATCAATTTCAATATCCTTAATCATTTGGGTATCTACATACCACAAGACAAGCCCTCCTCTATCATTTTGCATTACAACCTCACCATTCCTCCTAAAGCCAACTGGACATTGTTTGGCCAATCCCAATTTCAAATATTGATGTGTAAATTGTGTCCACGATGATGTAACACCATACTCTTTCATCACCCATATATTGAGCTTACCAACCCTTACCCTTTTTTGAAATCCAGCAATAGAATTTCCATATACGGAAACACGAATCCACACCATCTTCCCTGGAAGTTCCAGCAGCAGAATTTGGTGGAAGAGGCACAACTCCACCAATGCTTTTTTCTTTTTGATAACCTAGGGAACATTTCTAAAGAAGAGTCCTTTGGGCTTCCTTATAGCCAGTAAAACCTATAGGCAATTGACCCCACCCACCAAAACTAGTTGTTGGGTAAACCATAGTAGTTTTAAGTTGAAGTCTTCTATTTACACAGTTTTTTCTCTTTATCGTTTTCACTAGTGTTAGCCTTTGGCTTCTACTTCACACAATTGTGTAATTTTTCTTTTCCCGATAGGTAAGCAGAATTTCTTTATTGAAGTAAAACACTTTATGTTCACGATGATGAACACAAAGGATCAAAAAAAAATTACACAATCAAAATATTGTGTAATAGAAAATATTAACTCATCAACAAAAGATTAAGAGGGCGAAAAGAAAAACAATGGTATGAAATAGAGTCAACAAAACAATACACCTAAGCATAACTACTTCATTGAGAGTAAAAACAATGATGCAAATCATGCTAAGGAAGGAAAGATAACAAAATAGATTTGGGAGCTATGAACAGGTCATTTCCAGTTCTTATTTCTTAATCACCCAAAGCAAGCAATACCAGCTAGAGACCTGCTTTCTCATTGATTTTCAGTAAGAAGATAGGCATTTAAGGCAATAGAAGAATTAAAATGTACAAGCAAAATCTTTAGATTAAACAGATTACATTTGGCAAAATGAGAATCTTTTTGAATAAATAATACGAGAACATGAAGAACATTTAGCATAAGTGTGAAAACAAGGAATTAAAAGAGTTCGTCATAAAATTTTCAGCAAAGAAACAATTGAGCACATCTATCTATACTTTGTTGATTGTATGGCAGGAAACATGAACTTGGCTTGATCAATAAGCTTGCTCAAAGTTGATAAGCAACGCTGACCACTTTCTTTTTTAAGTAATAAAATATTACATTAAACAAAATTTGAATTGAGGACAAACAATTTTAAGTATATATGCTATGGACTCAACTATCACCTCAATTTAACCGACAATGACCACACAACCTTGATAAGCTATTTATTGTAAAGACAAAGTCACTTGATTAAGGTAATGAATCAACTATAATGAGGATTTATAAAACAGTGTCATATTCATATCTAATGTACGATATTATCAATGCCAAGTATATATAAAGAACAAAATGAAAAACCATTAAAAAAATAAACATGAAATGCATCTTACCTATTCTCGTTAGTATGTAACTGCAACGTTGGCGGCCTTGTCAAGCAAAACTAGACTCTCAATGTAAGAATCAATAAAAGGATCGTGATCTCCAATCATCCTAAGATCCTTAAAATCTTTGCTCTCAGGATTCCAACAGACAAGTTTTTCTTCACCTAATACGAATACAGCATCCCCATTCCTCCTAAAACCTATTGGCCTTAGCGTGGGCCCTACGAATTCAAAATCAGCAGTAAAAAATGGAGTCCATGACGATGCAACACCATACTCTTTCATTACCCATATATTGATCTGAACCTTCTGATCAATCCCTACTGTAATTCGAAACCCAGCAATGGAGTTTCCATATACAGAAAGACGAGTCCAGATCACCTGCCCTGGAAATTCCGGCAGCAGAATTTGGCGGAAGACCTCGTCCCCCAAATCGAACACCAAAACAAACTGTTTGTCATCATTAGTAAAAGCAATCCAATGCAGTGCCCCATTGGCAAATGTCGCTCGCCCATTTCTAATTTTGGCGCATATAGGAGGCAGACTAAGCATTCTCCATTCACTAGCGAAGAGTGAGTAAACCTCGACCACGGGTCGAGACTTTACAAAGTCCGAATAACCACCGCGTATGGAGAGAATCCTGACCACTTTATAATCGTTAGTTTTTGGATCAAATCCAAACCCAAAAGACGTGCGGGACGTACCATGTGTGTCGACGGTGGCATCGGGATAAGGAAGTTGGAGAAACTTTCTCACACAAGGGTTCCAGAGAAAGATTTCCTCAGCGCGATTGGGTAAACCATAGGAGAGGCAGATCAGGCCGTTGAAAGTACCGACAACATTGTGACGGTGTAGAGCAGGAGCAGGGGAATCAAAGCTGGTGTATTCAGTGAAATCAGGATCATCGTCTTCTTTATGCAATGTGTAGAGTTGTTTGTCATTCCGTGAGAGGCTTAAGAGGAGGAAGAGGTTTTGGTTTTGGTTGCGGGAGTGGTGGAGATGGGTGGAAATGAAAGTTGGGTTTTTGATTAGGGATTTCCAGGTTTTTGAGACAGAGGTACAGATGATAATGGATTTGATAGGTAGGAAAGTGAAAATATGGGTAAGAATCTCATCAGGTAAACATCCCCATCGAATTGACTTCTTGCTGTCTGACATTGCCCCCGATTTCAAAGAGAGATCCGAGAACCAACGAGGGAAGAAGGTAAAGGAGTGCGGAGAAAAGGCGACACTGAAGTCTGGACTTTAACGCAAAACTCCTTTCTTTTTTTTCTTTTTTTTTTTTAATATTGTTTTTATCCAAGAGGTGTTAGGTACATAATATTTTTACTATAAATCACAGGTGGTTAATTATTATTGGTTCAAATTTGAATCTAATACTAATATTACTTTTTTATTCCAATAATAATAACCAGTAATAACTAGCCACTTAGAATTTATTGTAAAAATGTTATGAAAATATTGTAAACATATCATTTCTCTAATATCTATTTGTATTCTTTGTTTTTTTTTAATATTTTTATTTAAAAATTTTATTTTTTTGTGCTTGAAGCCTTGGAAAATATTACAGTATCATGTTTGTCGGTTGTCACTTTGTCCTGAAAATTTTAAGATTTTTTTTTTTTTTTTTGAGAAACTATTGAAAAATGTTTTTTATCATCCCTAATTTTTAAAAATATATTTTATATTTTGAATTTGAATTTTGTTACTAGTTCACCGCATGTGTATCATTTTTTTTCTCTCTTTTTAAGTGTAATGGCTCGTGTCAAACCTATCAGATTCTTTAATATTGGAAAAATAGTGTCACCTTGCTAGACCCAAAATAAAAGTTAACAAGAATTGACGAAATGGCAAAAAGTATAATGTTTGAATAATTTAAGGCAACAATTAACTTTTTAAAGGTCAAGAGACCAAAAATAAAATAAAATAAACCAATATTCATGCAAACTTAATGAAATGGAACAACATTTTGGCCTCTTTTTTTTGTTTATAGGATTTGAAACTCCTAGCATTTCCTGTATAATGATTGTCATTTACAATTAGATCAAGTCACCAAATTTTTTTTTTTTTTTAGTATAAGTGAGACTCGAATTCAAGTTCCTTATTTGATGAGAAGACACTTTTTAGTTGAGCCAATTATGGTTTTGAATTGTTAGTTAGTAGTGATGTGAATCGTTCATCTAAGTACCATAGTTCAGCTACGAAATTCTCTTCGTCTAAGTTCATTCATTCTTTTTCATCCTGCAAACTCCAGCAATAACTTTCCAACCTTGTGGAGGACGACTATGGACTATGGAAGAATGATACCTCCAAATGGAAAGGAGTGATATTTTAAACCAAACGGCATGATCAAAACTACACAAACCCATCATCTTCCAATACGGGCATGAATCTCGAGATTCCTACCATGACTTCAATAATTATAAATGCAGAAAATCAAGAAGGAGGTGATTAGAAACTAACTTTATATAAAGACCATACAGCACCACTCCAAAGGTATGAGAGAAAACCCGTGGGAACTTATGTTTTCTATATTTTTTTGGTATTTGTGAGTTTTGCCGTAAGTTTCAGAGAAGTTTATGCTGGCACTATACCGATACCACTTTAATTGATTGAGTGTTATCTTCTTACAAGTCTTCCAAAGCTCACGTTTGGATGAGTTGCTCACTCTAGAGACTCTTCACCGCCAACTAGTATTGTTAATTTGTTAAGCATTTTTATTCTCTTGCATTGGTTAGTTGTATTGTTAATTGGATCTAAAGAGGAGTGTTCTAAGGGCACAGGTTAGAGCAGCTCATTTAATAATATGATGAAGTTTTAAAGAGATTAGATAGCTCACTTAATGGAATATTTTGGCCATTTTATGCATAGTAACTATGTTAAAATCATAATACTGTCATTTGTCTTTTTTTGCTAAACAAAAGGGGGACAAGGGTGACCATTGTGATTCACCACCCTAGGCATGACCATATGGGCACCCCCGCTAGAGAATGTTGGATTGAGTCATAGCTACTGACTGTGGTCGGGGGTGACTACAAACCTCACCCTACCCCCACGAGAGAGCTAGAAGTTTGGGCTAGTTGCAGGCAGAATCTCACAGTTCACCCATTGGGACTCGAACATGGGACCCAGTGCTCCCGCGTTCACACCAAGACCGCTAGGCCACCTCTCTTGACAGTATACTGTCATTTGTCATAATTTAAATGTGTTAAATAAATTTTATTTCATTCTTAAGCTCAAAAGTACAAGAAGAATGACATTAACCAAATTACAATATCATTCGAGTATCTCCACAATACAATTACTAGTGATTTTTGGATTGAATGGCATATAAAGCTTCATAGGAGGATGAACTTGGAGTATGGTCCTCCTTTTCTATAATAATTGATGAAGCTCAAAATCAACCTCGTCAGTATGCTCCTCGTCAGTGCCAATGGATGAGCTTTTATAATTGTTAACAAAACAAGAGATAAAAATAAAGGACACTAGGGTGGTACCAACCAAATACCCTCCGATGCTTAAGTCAGATAAACTCTAGTATAAGTTCTGTAATCGAATGTTTTTTTTTTTTTTTTGGTCCGCTTTACCTGAGCTTGTTGGCTTTATATAGCCTAGCCTTGAGTTAATGCGTTTGCCTGTTGCACATGAGTGATTTATGGGATTGATGGCAGTGAAGTCTCTCAGTGAATAGGGATTTGTAATGCCCAGACGGCTCATTAAGGCCATTGTAATGGCTCTCTTGCTGTTTCCCATCTTTAAGAGGTTTAATGGAGTTTATTTCTGTCTTTAACGTGTCTGTTTCCGTCTTTCCGACTGACGATCAGGATGTGTTTACGATCGTCCATACTGATGGACAACTCATTTACTCACATATTCATCAGTTGCCCCCTTATTCCATTCTCGTCTATGTAACGGATGAGAACTGGAATATGATCGAAGGTGACAATTCGTATCTCTTCGTTTCTCAAAGTTTTCCCTTTTGTAATAAATGCGATTCGACCTCCTTGCCAAATGAAGAACACGTGTCCTTGTTCTATTTGCAACGTGTGCGAATTTTTCTTAATTTTGGCACGCCTTAATTTCAGTTTCTCCTTTTTTAGAAAAAACCATTTCCTATCCCTCTGCCTTATTTCTCTACACTTGAAGCTTCAGAGGATTTTTGAATTTCGAACTTTTTCCTAGTAAGGTCCATCTTCATGCTTACTTGATGGTTGATTTTGATTTCTTTAGTTAGGAGTGCCCCTCGATTTCTTTTTTCTTTGCCAGACTAGGATTTTTTCTTGAATATTCTTCTAGTCGGCATCCCCTAGGTAGGTTTGTTTGTGTCCTGTTTTACCGCCCTCAAGCCTGTTCTACTTTCCCTTTATCCCTTGATTCGCCATTCCTTGATTAAACACCATTTAAGGATGACCACCGTAGAGTATAAGGAAGGTGATGTTAGGTCAAGTGAGTTAGAGACAGGGTTATCGTCAAACGTTGAATCCTTGGGTAAGGTGGTTGACACTGCTGCGTCGAAGTTGCCTTCGTCTTCTTCTGCACCCCCTTTACATTTCCCTTTCTGAAACTTGTTCCTTGAAAGAGAGTCATTTGAACGGGTTTAGGAAGAGATTTCAATTGCCTAAAGGCACCTACATTTGTTTGCCTTGCTCTGGCGAAAAAGCTTGTAGCTTTGCCCACGAGGAAGTGTGATTTTATGAAGCTGATTTCCTATGTGGTCTTCGCTTTCCCATCCACCCGTTCGTTATGCAACTTCTTCATACTTTCCAAATTACCCTTGGTCAACTCGTCCCTAACTCCTAGAGGTCGATTATAAGTTGTATGTCGATTTGGGTGTCTTCTTGTGAAGGAGATATGATAACGTTGAATGAGTTTTTGTATTTGTACCATTTGAAACCTTCCACCCATCATGAGTATTTTGAGCTCTTACCTGGGATAGAAAGTCTTGGGTTGTTTCTGGGTTTCCATCATCCTTTCGTGATTGGAAATCACGATATATATATATATATATATATATATATATATATATATATATATATATATATATATATATATTAAAATTTTTGGAACCAGTTGGGAAATCGTGTCTAACAACTTCTGGGGGGAAGTCCCAAGATTACTACGGAAATGGGAAGTCCCTACACTTGGTGTGTACTTTCATCATTTTTCTTAACTTTTCTTTATATCGTTATTGCTTGCATAACACTATTTATCTCTAGTTTTTGTAGTTTCTAATCGCCATGAGTTGGAAAACCAGTATCGTGATCGAGTTCGTGTAGCTCTTGCTTTTGCTCGCGAGATTAAAGATTTCGACGACTTATTTTATCCTTAAAAATATTAGCTTGAATTTAATTATTTATTAATCTTCAATGAATGTAATAAATTGTTTTAAAAAAACATAAATATATGTTTACACATTACAAAAAAACATTACCAACATATCACATTAAATATTAATGAAAAATACCAAATAAAATACGCCAAATTCTATTGTGTTTAGAACTGCAAAAAGGGTCTAATAAAATCCACGAAGCAAATTCTAAGAAAACATAAATTTGCTAATAACAAAATGTACTAATGTTGTAGCAACAATAATGCCACATAGCAGCAATTGAGACTCTCTAGGGTTTATATCAACAAAATTAGCTGGCATAGCTAGGGTTGTGATATACATATATGGATAGAGTATAGAAAATTCATCAACATTTTTTAAATAAGTTTCATTTTGAATTAAAATTCTGATTCCACATATTCTACACCTTATAATTTTGAATTAGATCCCTAAAACTATTAAATTGAATTTAATTGTTTATTAATCTTCTATGAATGTAATAAACTATTTTTTTTAAACATGAATATATGTTTAAACATTATTGAAAAACATTACCAACTTATGGGTTTTGTAAAGGCTATGATTGACTGTGTATGTTTGGAATGTATTTTTTTATGAAAAGTCATAAGTGTATTTTGTTTTAGAATTAAGGAGAAAGAGAAAAACATATTCTACATTAACTTTTATTTTACAATATTCCTCTAAAGTTATTATTTTATTTCTCATTACTTGAACTGTTTAATTATAATGGATACGTGTGTGCAATTTATAATTGTTACTTCTTATGATGAACTTATTACTAACAAAATTCTATAACAATTATGACATAGTATATGTACAACATTCTCCAAAATCATCTTTCATAAAACATTACAATATTATCCATATATCATACAGGCAACTTATTAGTTGATAAAATAACACTAATTAGTGTAGTAACAACACACACATTTATATCTATATATTATTACTAAAAGCTGAAGCGTAACATTTATTATTACTATGCTCCAGTTAAGCCACATCAGCACCACATCATCATTTATTTTCTTTTTTTATTTTTTATTTTTAGATTTACCGGTTGACATTTATTTAGCATCTCCTTAAATTTGGATGTTACTCTTATCTTCAATTTTATCATGTGTCCCTCCATTAACCAAGACTCTTCAAATGTCGCTATTATATGGAATTCTGACAGTCACCAATAGGTTACAACCTCCTCACATCCTTTATTTGTTGTAACTTCTTCCATTTATTGGGTATTATATGACAATTCTATACATATACGTACACACACACAAATTTCAGCCAAGTGGCTACATAAATTTAAGCCACGTTAACATTTAAAAACACCAAACATTGTAACTTTTCAGGATTTTACGTTTTTAACTAACCGTTTAATTCAATACCTTTTAAATACACCTCTTAAGAATTAACTATAAACAGGTGCCTTTTCAATTGGTTGTTGATGTGAAACGTTTTGATTTCTAAATTCTACAAATAATATCACACGACTAAAAAATAAAAAACGCAAACTAACGCAACATTTTGCCTAGCTCTGGATAATTTTAATTTTTATAGGTTTCATAGTAGTTCTTCTTTCCAAAAAAAAAAACCACAAACACTTCTCTCCTCCCTATCTTTGTATGTACTTCTCTTTCTCCGCCTCTCGCTGTACTTTATTTCCTACAATAATAATTTTGAGACTTTAACTTCATAAAAGTTTTGCTTATTTTGCAGAAATCCTCAGAATCAAGCAAATAGTCAAAGCAAGCCCAAAAACCAAAGGTCAGATCCCTTCTCTCATTCTATAATTTAGTAATCTAATTTTACCTATCTTAAACCCAAACCAATAGATACAATGAATGGATAGAATTGCTTTTAGCCTTCTTACCCTTCTAATTCTTTGAATGACGCAACAGGTTTTTCTAATTCATCTTACACGCATGTGAAGGATATGGGAGAGTAAGCTGTTGACGAGGAAAACAAAGAGTCAAAGTCAAAATTTCCGTTCTTTCTGAACTTCGAAGTCCTCAATCTCCACTCCACTCTCTTCCTCGACAACGATATTGCTCAAAACACAAACTCCTTCAAGATGGTCACTCTCTTCCTCTCTCTCCGACTAATTCCATTTTAGTACGAATGACATCAGATATCTGTGAACTGTTTTAACATATTATACTAATAACTTAATCTTTTGGGACAATCGATAATTTAACATGGTATCAGAGTGAGAGGTCTTGAGTATGATCTCTGTCTCCTCCATTCTATCTCTGGTTTAGATTCTCATGTGTTGGGCCTCACCTATTAAAAGGTAGTTTCGACACACACGTGAGAGGGAGTGTTAAAAGTATACGGTTAAATGATTAAATCTACTATATCCTAATAGATTAAACTTTTGGAATAATCAGTAATTTAACAATTACAAACAGATGAAAAAGATTAGTGTAATTTATCAAATGATTACGAACAAATGAAAAAAAAATATTTGAGAACATAAATATCCTAAACTCAATCCAACGTTTTGTATTTTAACCCTTCTGTGGTGTAAGAATAAGAAAGAGAAACGAAAAAAGAAAATATGGTACTTTATTCTTAGTCTTTTTACATTCATAAATGTGGTGTTTACAAATTATTTGATTCCAAAAAAATTTGTCACTAACAAACATTTAATAATTAGCAGTTAAGGTCAGTTTGGATTCACGTCCACGTTTGCGTTTGGGGCTTTTTTTTTTTTTTTTAAAAAAAACCAGCATGTTATGCACTATTCATTGGCCATGAACAGTGAATTTAGGCCAATGAACAGTGCCAAGCAATAATAACCAATAAATAAATTATTTTTTTATTGTTTTCAGTTTTTAGTTTTTAGCAAAATAAGTTGTATCCAATGCACACTTAATGACCGTTAGCTTATTTGGTTATTTGCTTATGTACAACTTTGAACAATTTTTAAGACTCTCACTTACAACTGTACTTCTATCAACTTTCAACAAATAAAATTTTCTTAATTAAATTCATTAAAACTGTTGTTCAAATTTTCTTTATATGTTGGTATGGAGTTTTCTATTAGAAGGCGGCTTGGGTTTTGAAAAAGGTTTTCAAATTGGTTTTTAGTGAGTGAATAGTTTTGTATTACTAAAATAATTTAATTTTCTATTTAATTATAGATTTTTTTTTGGAGGTTTGTTCAATGAATTGTATTTCTTCCTAATGTATCATATAATATTATATATTGTGGTACATGTTATATACTTAGTAGCTTCCTAGTGCATCGTATAGTCTAGTGACTAGTATATATAATAAATAAAAAACCTACACCAATATTTTGCGGTTTTGGGGGATTTATGTATTAAGTATTCCAAGCCACACAAACATATTCACCAAGGGGGGTTGGAGGCAAAGGTAAATGATCTAAAAGCATATTCCCATGCTAAGAATTATATAACAAGAAAATATATTGCTATTTAACAAAGGGCAATTACTAAGAGAAGACATTGTGTTCCAAAAGAAAATAAGAGAGTTGAAATGACGCACAATTAATGGTGAAACAAAGAACATAAATATAATATGAGTATATGACATCAATTGTTTTATGCAACCAAAACTAAACATTTGAAAGTAAAGCCAAAGCCAACTAGACAACCAAAAATCACCATAACAGTTAAGGTTGGCATCATTCGTTAACATGCTCTAAGTGATACATCCTTAACTAGTGGTTAAGATTAGTATCTCTCTCTCTCTCTCTATATATATATATAGCAAGACTTAGGTATATTACTTAGGTGATGTTCCTTAGGTTCTTTCTAAGATTC
Organism: Quercus tomentella; assembly: GCA_028535165.1. Lineage (NCBI taxonomy): Eukaryota > Viridiplantae > Streptophyta > Magnoliopsida > Fagales > Fagaceae > Quercus > Quercus tomentella. The sequence continues at coordinate 42,295,893 of JAPQVY010000012.1, read as the reverse complement.
TACCATGTGGATTTTTTCTCATGGGATGGAAATATATTTCTTTCGTTAAATAGCTACATGACTAAATCTTAAGAGGGGAACCTAAGAAACAGCACCTAAGGTACTGTACCTAAGTTTTGTCTATATATATATAGACACACACACACACCTGAGTGTTCAGTGTGCCTTACTTGTAGGGTGCTATCTCCTCCTCAACAATAATTGATTACTCAATGTATTATTTTCATTCATAACACTAATGCCTACTTTCTCAAATTGCTTAAAAGAAATCTTTAACCATCCTCTAAAAGATAACTTTGGCCTAAAGAACAAACTAAGAATATTAGCACATTTTATGATGAAATGATTTTCAGCATTATAAATTACAAAGATAAAGTCGTTAGCTTAGCTTCTTTTGGTAGATATATTTTTTTGGAAGTTGTGTTAGGATTTTTGATTGAGTGCCACCTTCTCCACATAGATGTGAGATGAGAAGGGTGTCTATAAGGAAAAGCTTCCTATGCCTACAGCCTATCGTTGCTTTTCCGAACCAAGAAAGTCATGTAGTAGAGAAACAACAATTTAAATGAAGGAAAAGTAAAAGAAACTCGAGGCAAAGGTTAGCATTATCTATAACAAGAAAAATACATGAAAAAACCACAAACTGAGCCACAATTTCTTGCTATGCAACAATCATAAATTATCACAATATTCATTGATAGAAATTGAAATCACTCTTACAAACTTATGATTCCTTATTTAGCATGTTATCAATTATGAGAAAACACAAAGCTAAAAAGATGCTAACTACCTTGAGGTACCAGTATTGCAAACTTATGGTCTTTAAGGGCTAAGTGAACCTGCAACACCTCAACATGCATAGCTTTCTACATCTATGTTTTAAATTCCATTCCGTTCCAGTCATTTTAGTGCTTAATCTAGTGCATTTACCCCTTTGTTCTGTTTTGGTCTAAATTCCGGGTTGTTCCAAACTATTCCAATGTTCAGGATGAATTATGATCTCTAAAATCTAAATTCCAACCTATTCCGAATTATTAAACTGCCTTTGACAGTTTAAAAACGTACGTACAATTAAAAGAGAAACAAGACAGTTTTCTCAAAACACATTCATATTCTCTCTTGAACAAGTGCATACATAATTTATTGAGAAACCACACATTTTGGGCATCTATGGAATTTGGGGTGAACATTAAAGGTCTTCCCAAGTTCAAACTTCTTTTGCTTTGAATTTCACTACATCAAGGTACACTTTTCTATTCTTTGTTTCTAAAATTCTAGGTATTCCAACAAGATAATTGTGTTGCTTCCACTGTGCATTTTGTATGAGATGCAAAACCAATATTTCCAACACACATATCATATTTTAAAATTTGTTTTGGTTAATTAGATATAATGATATATGAAGATATAAATATATAAATATTGTACATGTGTGTATATATATCCGCTGCGTAATTCCGAAACAGTGCACCAAAACACACTGGTTCCGGAATATTCCGTCCAATTGTCAATCCACAACAGTCTTCGAAACAGAATTCAAAACCTATTTTGCATCATTCGAGGAGAAGATTGGTCTTTCCCAACCACAAGATCAAGAAACATTGTGATTTGGAGCTCAACTATGAATCTAGTTTAGATAAATGGTTTTTTGGTTTTTCTTTTTTTTCTTTTTTTTTTAAAAAAGGCCTAAATATGCAATTTTTCAAGTAAACATTATGCATAATTATTTGGAAACCTAGAATGTTTGGAGGTCTACAAGTAGAAACATGGAATGCAATTGGACGCATATTGCATGTGATGGATTGGTATGAGATCTTATATGGCATGCTTAGTCCATTACCAAGTACCAGCTTGTAACATGCTTTTAAAACTAACACATTTTTATCATAAAAATATACTTTTAATTAATCAAATTCCTACCTAAGTTTAATACTACTTATAATCATTTTTATTCTAATTTTTTATGAGATAGAACATATGGTAAATTTTATTGAGTAGATATATGCTTGATTTTTATTATTATAATTAATTAATATTAGACTCTTTGTATTTTGCATTTATTAACTCACTTAGTACAAAGAATGAAAAACTTAAGTGAACACATGACACAAAATTAGCTCACAATTAAAATCTAATTGACTTTTCTCTCAAACTTTGGCTCTATATATATAGACTGTTATGTAACTTGGTGACTATCTAGGCTCCTCACTAGAGATAGACAAATATAACAAGGGTATATCACTTGTCTATGGGTTGTGATATCTCCTAGGTATTATGTAGCCAGGTTTTCAGTTTAAAGTGTCAAACCCGCAGGTAATATGTAGATGGAACTAGATTGGTTTAAAATGTTAAAGAGTTTATTAAAAAAAAAAGTAGCTAAAATAGAATGGCTTAAGCAACTGTAATATATCATGTTTGGACAGAATAGGATAGAGGGCTAGAGAGCTTCATGAGAGTGTTTACAAGAATTTGGGGGGGGGGGGGGGGGGGGGGGGGGGCATAAAGCATGATTGCGGTTCCTAAACTTTTAGCTAAAATAGAATGGCTTAAGCAACTGTAATATATCATGTTTGGACAGAATAGGATAGAGGGCTAGAGAGCTTCATGAGAGTGTTTACAAGAATTTGGGGGGGGGGGGGGCATAAAGCATGATTGCGGTTCCTGAACTTTTAGCTTAAATGAAAGACAGCTCGTGTACTTTCAATTTGAATTTTAAACCCTTTAAGAAGAAGCTTAAAGCAGTGAGGCAATTCTGCTTCCCAAAGTTGCAGTAGCAACACAAAGAAAGGAGGGGGTTAAAAGAAAAATACTCCTCTATTTTCTATTCTCCCTCCAAACTCCAAAGTTGCTATTATCCAGTTCTGTTAATCATCAAAGCAGAGACTGTTTAGATTCAGTTGATTGGCAAACACCAATGAAATTAATCCATAATAACATTTTTTTTATAGTTAAAGAAAATTTTTATTAATAAAAAATAGCCAACCCGAGCACAATGAGGATGTATTGTAGGGGCAAAAATCAAGAACCAAGATTACAATTATCAAACAAAACAAGAAAGGAAAAAAAGAAAAAGAAAAATGCAACAGAACCACACTCCAATTAAGGAGAGTATGTAAGAAAAAGGAATTAATCTCTAGTAATGATCGTTTGCATCCCTCAAAGCATCTAGCATTCCTTTCACTCTAAATACACCACATCAAACAATGCGGCACAAGTCTCCAAAAATCTACATTGCAATGTCGCCTGCAATTTACCTTGCCAAGACTCGAACAACTCAATTACCTTAAGAGACATAACTCACTAAAGTCCAAACAAACACAACACCAAGGACCACATCTCAAAAGCTATAGGGCAATGAAGCAGAAGATGATCCACCAACTTCTCACACCTCTTATACATGTAACACCAATCAAGAATAATAATACCCTTTTTGCAAAGGATATCAGTTGTAAGAATCTTTCTAAAGAAGCTGACCATGAAATGAAAGCCACCCTTGGAGGAACCTTTGATTGCCACACCAACCTCCAAGGGAAAGAGCAGGTAGGAGGGTAGAAAAAATGATAAAAACCTCTAGCCTCAAAACCTCTACTTCTTGCTGGCTTCCCACAAACCTTATCATCAGGGCCAACCCCCCGCACTTTCGAAGAGTAAACAGTATCCATAATCCATAATAATATTCTTTTATTCACTCTCATTCCAGTCATTGTAGAATGACTCACAAATCATCACTTTAGAGTAAATATTTTATGAAGTGCAGGTGGGTGATTCGATGCCAAAAGCATTACAATATTTACCATTAAATAATCTCTTCATGATGAGGGTCGTAACGTTTGAGAATCAACATGTGTCCAGAAATCATTAAAAGTCCAAGCCATTAATCAAAGACTCCTTTGCTTCTACTTTGTGCATTGTGTAATTGAAAATACTAACCCAATCACTAGTATTAAGAGAGAAAGAAAAACAATGGAATGAAATGAAGCCAACAAAACAATACATCTACTCTAAGCATAACTAATTGGGTCTAAAAAATATGCAAATCATGCTAAGGAAATATAGCAAAATAGTTCCAGAAGAGGAGTACAAACAGTTCAATGTCATTTTCAATTCTTATTTCTTAACCCCCAAATCAAGCAATACTGGCTGGTGAGCTGCTTTCTCATCGAACATTTATGGGAATTTTTTTTGGGTAGGAAGATAAGCATATAAGGCAATAGAATATTTAAAATGTACAAGAAAAGCCATTTTTGATCATTTAATAACTATAATGGGGGAGGGGGATTTAAACTATGAATGTTTCCATTGGAAATATTAAGAAATAACAGTTAAACTATAAGGCTCTTGGCCAAAATATTTAGCATAAACAAAATAGATTACAGTTGACAAAATGAGAAAAAATTTAAATAAATAATACAATAAGAAACATTTAGTATGTGTGTAAAAACATGAAGGTAAAAGAGGTCACCATAAAATTGCTAGCAAAGAAACAGTCGAGCACATCTTTCTATATATAAGTGGCAGGAAACATGGACTTAACCTGATAAATAAGATTGCTGAAAGTTGACAGCCAACACTGACCACTTTTTTAATATCATTAATAAATGACTATATTAAAGAAAATTCGAAATGAAGATAAATAATTTCATGTATACATGCTACGTAGTCGACTATCACCTCACTATAACCGACAGCAGCAACCACAACCTGGATAAGCTACTTATCCTAGAGATGAAGCCACTTAACTAAATTAATCAATCAACAATAATAAGAATTTATAGAATAGTGCCATATCAAACATTATAGGTTCAGATCTAATGTTTGATCAATACCAAGTCCATATAAAGAAAAAAAAATCAGGAAATGATGCCCTTTTCTGACCCATATCTAAGCTAGACCCAAATACTTACCAAGTCCATCAACTTTTTTCACCTTAAAAAGAGCTAACACAGGGTTTATACCCTGCTCAGGAGTGTTAGGACTGAAAAACACCTCAGATTTGTCAAAATTACAATCTTTCTAGAAAGGTCACAGTACCACTAACTTTTCAAAACATTATCTTGCATATAATTAGTGCCTCACAAAAACAATGGAATCATCTGCAAACATGAGATGAGAAATTGGGTCCAGATTTCTTGCAATCCATACTCCTTTAATAATACCTCAAAATTGTCACTCCAATAAGGCCAGAGACAAAGGATAAAGGTGAAAGCGGACCCCTTACCTTAAGCCACATTGAGGGAAAAGAATTTTAACCAGTGAACCATTCAATGGAATCCGATAAGAAACTGTACAGATGCACTGCTAAATCAAGTTGATTTAATGACAACTACAATTCAATTTTTCCAGCACAGCCAAAATGAAGTCCTAGCTAAGTCAATCATAAGCTCTATTCATATCAACTTTAAAAGCTACAAACCAAGTTTCCAGTTTTCACCTTCTTAGTCTATCTAATTTTTTGAACCAAGTCATGCTTACAACAAATTATCACAAACCAATCTCCCTTTAACAAAACCATGGCTGACACCAAAAACTAGGAAGCAGTCCCCACAGGTTATACAGGCATGAACTTGGAGGGAATGTGCAAACTAGCACAGTGAGGAGGAAGTATATCGTAAGTTAAGATGTGTTTGAAAGAATGCAGCAAACTAGCATCTCGAGTTTGAGAGAGTCGATTTCAATCTAAAACTCGAGGGTTAAAGACTCGATTTCCACTTGGTGAACTGGAAGTATGATGCCACATAGATCTCGAGTCTTAAAGACTCGATTTCGTACTTGAAGAACATCAGATTTGAAGAAGAACAGAGGAAGAACGATTTGAGGAGGCACAATCTGATCTGAAGAGGAAGAACGAAGAGACGATTTGAAGAGGCACGATCTGATCTGAAGAACGAAGAAACGATTTGAAGAGGCACGATCTGGTCTTCAGATCTGCCGTCAAAGAATGAAGAAGAAGAAGGAAAAACGATCTGACGAAGATGAAGAAACCCAGTAGATGAAGAAACCCAGAACAAAGGAGCTGAGGAAGAAGAACAATGGTGAAACTCGAGTCCTTAAAACTCGAGTTCCACGTGGATTTTTATCCACATCAGCCAGCACCCCTTACAAATCGAGACTTAAAAACTCAATTTTTATCTTAGAACTCGAGTTTTAGATACCCGAGATGCTAGTTTCCAACATTATTTTCCAACGTGACAACTAACTAAATTTTTTGATATTTAATGTTATTTGGAAAAAAAATTCCATGAACTTGAAGGTCTTGACTGAATGCTAACTTTTTAACTAGAAGATAGAAGAATGTGTATGGGAATTCATGAAATGGTCTTTTGTATACCATCTTATAAGTTCATAGAAATCATTGAAAGAATAAATAGTGAATAAGAGTAATGACACTGAACAGAAAATCTTAATCCTCACAGCAAAGTTTGGCAGCCTCCACAAAGAAAGTGAGTTCAAAAACAAAAATCAGAATTTTATATATATACATCAAGCATTCTATTTGATATAAAGCACTAAGATGTAGATTGGAAGTGATAGCACAAACAAACATGCACAAAGACTCAAACATTCACAAATCCTACCTTGTCTTCAAAATTTGACACTAATGTAAACTAAAGATTTAAAGGGAAAGGAAAAGAAAGAAAACACCGACATCAAAATAAAAGACATAAAGTCCCTTTATATTGTTGATGAAATAATCATACATTTTCAACTAGACTGCTCAAATGATTTAGGAAGAGGCAAAATTCTGCTAATTCCTTTTTTTCACAACATAAGGAACTTTTTAAAGAAGAGCCCTTTGCTCTTGCTCTAAGTAGTAAAACCTATAAGCAATTGACCCCACCCAACAGAACAAATTGTTGAGTAATCAAGGGGCATTCACCCCTAATGCGTTAAGCAATTTATACTCATGCCCAAGAGCAAGAGTATACAGATGCTTCAAAACTTAAAAGCATAATCTTCCAAATGGGAACCAATTAGGTGTTCAAACAAGTGAAGTAATCAGCAAGTAGGCAAATAGGTAGAAGTGTTATGTGTCCTCTTTGGTCCCCTAGCAACTAATTAGCATCAAGTGAAACTAAGTTATTTGCCACTAGCTACAAAACTTGTAAGTCTACCACAAAGAAAAATTTAAGCAAAGTGCAAACAGAAATTGACACAACTTATCACATTCATGAGGAACTTCCAAGTTATAAGATTGATCATATAAATCAGTTGAATTGCCTGAACTGGTAACCATAACAGCATCACCCGAGCTTTATGAACCAAGTCTCATGTGAGGATAGCGAAATCCCAATTTCTTTCTTTAGTCAATGCACAAACAAAGAATATCTGAGAGCTTGATATCACCAATTACCCTCAGTTTTCCCCCAAATTCCATATGATGATGAAAACTTCATCAAAATGGCACTTGAGCCACAAGTACTAGTAACAAGAATCCAGTTCACCTAAGGCCAAATGCTAGTCCCCAATAGCTAAGTTTGTGGTAAGTGATAACAAAACCAAACTAATTTTATGCTTAAGCAATAATTCACACCAAGACCCTTGATGAGAGCACTAGAAAAGGAAGTTCCATAAACTTACACGGTCAGAGTTGGAAGTGCCCTCATTAGAAAGGATCAAAAAATCAGAAAATTTAAGCACTATATTATTCATAACAACTTACAAGATTTACCAAAAGTGCAAAAGCCAAACAATATTTACAATATTTTACTAATTTATCAGAGAGTGACCACAACCTTGAGCACATCTATCTATACTTTCTAGATTATAAGTGGCAGGAAACATGAACTTGGCTTGATCAATAAGCTTGCTCAAAGTTGATAAGCAACGCTGACCACTTTCTTTTTTAAGTAATAAAATATTACATTAAACAAAATTTGAATTGAGGACAAACAATTTTAAGTTTATATGCTATGGACTCAACTATCACCTCAGCATAACCGACAATGACCACAACCTTGATAAGCTATTTATTGTAAAGATAAAGTCACTTGATTAAGGTAATGAATCAACAATAACGAGAATTTATAAAACAGTGTCATATTCATATCTAATGTATGATATTATCAATGCCCAGTATATATAAAGAACAAAATGAAAAACCATTAAAAAAGTAAACATGAAATGCATCTTACCTATTCTCCTTAGTATGTAACTGCAACGTTGGCGGCCTTGTCAAGGAAAACTAGACTCTCAATGTAAGAATCAATAAAAGTACCGCGACCTCCAATCATCCTAAGATACTTAAACTCTTTGCTCTCGGGATTCCAAGAGACAAGTTTTCCTTCACCAAATACGAATACAGCATCCCCATTCCTCCTAAAACCTATTGGCCTTACAATGGCCTCTCCGAAATCAAAATGAGCAGTAAAAAATGGTGTCCATGACGATGCAACACCATACTCTTTCATCACCCATATATTGATCTGAGGCATCTGATCAATCCCTACCGTTATTTGAAACCCAGCAATGGAATTTCCATATACAGAAAGACGAGTCCAGATCATCTGCCCTGGAAGTTCCGGCAGCAGAATTTGGCGGAAGACCTCGTCCCCCAAATCGAACACCAAAGCAAACGGTTTGTTATCATTAGTGAAAGCAATCCAATGCAGTGCCCCATTGGCAAATGCCGGTGGCACAGAACTAATTATAGCGCACATAGGAGGCAGAGAAGCAGAAGCACTAAGCATTCTCCATTCACCAGTGGAGAGTGAGTAAACCTCGACCACGGGTCGAGACTTTACAAAGTCCGAAGGACTACCCAATATGGAGAGAATCCTGACCACTTTATAATCGTTAGTTTTTGGATCAAATCCAAACCCAAAAGACGTGCGGGACGCACCATGTGTGTCGACGGTGACATTGGGATAAGGAAGTTGGAGAAACTTTCTCACACAAGGGTTCCAGAGAAAGATTCCCTTAGCGTGATTGGGAAAACTATAGGAGAGGCATATCAGGCCGTTACAAGTACCGCGGGCATTGTATGTTCCGTGATGGAAAGGGGATTCAAAGCTGGTGTATACAATGAAATCAGGATCGTCTTCTTTATGCAATGTGTAGACTTGTTTGTCATTCCGTGAGAGGCTTAAGAGGAGGAAGAGGTTTTGGTTATTGTTGTGGGAGTGGTGGAGATGGGTGGAAATGAAAGTAGGGTTTTGGATTAGGGATTTCCAGGTTTTTGAGACAGAGGTACAGATGATAATGAATTTGATGGGTAGGAAAACGAAAATATGGGTAAGAATCTCATCAGGTAAATATCCCCATCCAATTGACTTCTTGCTGTCTGACATTGCCCCCGATTTCAAAGAGAGAGAGAACCAAGGTTAAGGAGTGTGGAGAGAAGGCGAGACTGAACTCTGGACTGAAACGCAAAAAACCTTTCTTTCTTTCTTTATTTTAATATTGTTTTTGTCCATAATATTTATTTGTATTCTTTGTTTTTTTTTTTTTTTTTTTTTTGATCGGATTTTAAATTATTTTTTTGTGCTTGAAGCCTTGGAAAATATTATCATGTTTGTCGGTTGTCACTTTGTCCTTAAAATTTTAAGATTATTTTTTTGAGAAACTATTGAAAAATGTTTTTTGTCATCCCTAATTTTTAAAAATATATTTTATATTGTGAATTTGAATTTTGTTACTCGTTCACCTCATGTGTATCATTTTTTTTCCCTCTTTTTAAGTGTAATGGCTCATGTCAAACCTATCAGATTCTTTAATATTGAAAAAATAGTGTCACCATGCTAGACCCAAAATAAAAGTTAACGAGAATTGAAAAAATGGCAAAAAGTATAATGTTTGAATAATTTAAGACAACAATTAACTTTTTAAAGGTCAAGAGACCCAAAAAATAATAATAATAAAATAAAAAGACCAATATTCATGCAAACTTAATGAAATGGAACAACATTTTGGCCTCTTTTTTTTTTTGTTTTTTTTTTTTTTGTTTATAGGATTTTAAACTCCTAGCATTCACTGTATAATGATTGTTATTTACGATTAGATCAAGATACCAATTAATTTTTTTAAGTATAAGTGAGATTCGAATTCAAGTTCCTTATATGATGACAAGACACTTATGATAAATTTATTACTAACAAACTTCTATAACAATTATGTCATAATATATGTACAACATTCTCCAAAATCATCTTTCATAAAACATTACAATATTATTTATTTACCACACGGGCAACTTACTAGTTGATAAAATAACACTAATTAGTGTAGTAACCATATATATATATATATATATATATATATATATATATATATATATATATAATTTTTTAAAATATTTAAAAAAACCTACACTAATATTTTGTGGTTTTGGGGGATTTATGTATTAAGTATTCCAAGCCACACAAACATGTGCACCAAGAGGGTTGAGGACAAAGGTAAATGATCTAAAAGCATATTCTCATGCTAAGAATTATATAATAAGAAAATATATTGCTATTTAACAAAGGGCAATTACTAAGAGGAGACATAGTGTTCCTAAAACAAAGAAGAGAGTTGAAATGACGCACAATTCATGGTGAAACAAAGAACATAAATACAATATGAATATATAACATCAATTGTTCTTTACAACCAAAACAAAACATTTGAAAGTAAAGCCAAAGTCAACTAAACAACAGAAAAACACCATAAAAGTTAAGGTTGGTATCATTCATTAACATGCTCTAAGTGATACATCCCTAACTAGTGGTTAAAGTTGGTATCTCTCTCTCTCTCTCTCTCTCTCTCTCTCTCTCTCTCTATATATATATATATATATATATATATAGACACACACACCTGAGTGTTCAATGTGCCTTACTTGTAGGGTGCTATCCCTTCCTCAACAATAATTGATCACTCAATGTATTATTTTCATTCATAACACTAATGCCTACTTTCTCAAATTGCTTAGGAGAAATCTTTAACCATCCTCTTAAAGATAACTTTGACCTAAATAACAGACTAAGAACATTTGCACATTATAAGATGGAATGATTTTCAGTATTATAAATTACAAAGATAAAGTTGTTAGCTTAGCTTCTTGGTAGATATTTTTTTTGGAAGTTGTGTTAGGATTTTTGATTGTGTGCCACCTTCTCCACATAGGTGTGAGATGAGAGGGGTTTCTATAAGGAAAGGCTTGCCATGCCTACAGCCTATCATTGCTTCCGAACCAGGAAAAGTCATATAGAAGAGAAAAAACTATTTAAATGAAGGAAAAGTAAAAGAAACTCGAGGCAAAAGTTAGCATTATCTATAACAAGAAAAATAGATGCAAAAAGCACAAACTGAGCCACAATTTCTTGCTATGCAACAATCATAAATTATCACAATATTAATTGCTAGAAACTAAATCACTCTTATGAACTTATGATTCCTTGTTCAGCATGTTATCAATTATGAGAAAACACAAAGCTAAAAAGATGCTAACTACCTTGAGGTACCAATATTGCAAACTTATGGTCTTTAAGGGGTGAGTGAACCTGCAACACCTCAACATGCATAGGTTTCTACATCTATGTTTTAAATTCCGTTCCATTCCAGCCATTCCGGTGCTTAATCTAGTGCACTCACCCCTTTGTTCCGTTTTGGCCTAAATTCCGAGTTGTTCCAAACTATGTCGGTGTTCCAGATGAATTCCGATCTCTAAAATCTAAATTCCAATCTATTCCAAATTGCGCTAGATTTTTTTAAACATTAAAGCCCAAAATTTATCATTTGACTCATTTTATTCCCTTATCATATTTTAAATTTTGTTTTGGTTAATTAGATATAATGATACATGAAGTTATAAATATATAAATTATGTACATGTGTGTATATAAATATCCGATGCGTAATTCCGAAACAGTGCACTGAAACACACTGATTCGGAATATTCCGTTCCAATTATCAATCCGCAATAGTCTTCGAAACGGAATTCAAAACCTACTCTTCATCATTCGACGAGAAAATTGGTCTTTGCCCACCACAAGAGCAAGAAACATTGTGATTTAGAGCTCAACTATGAATCTGGTTTAGATGAATGGTTTTTTGGGTTTTTTTTTTTTAAAAAAAAAAAAAAAATTTAAAGAAGGCCTAAACATGCAATTTTTTTTTTTCAAGTAAACTTTATGCATAATTATTTGGAAACCTAGAAAGTCAGGAGGTCTACAAGTAGAAACGTGGAATGCAATTGGACACATATTGCATTTGATGGATTGGTATGAGATCTTATATGGCATGCTTAGTCTATTACCAAGTACTAGCTCGTAACATGCATTTAAAACTAACACATTTTATCATAAAAATATATTTAATTAATCAAATTCCTACCTAAGTTTAATACTACTTATAATCAATTTTATTCTAATTTTTAATAAGATAGAATGTGTGGTGATTTTTGTTGAGTAGATGTATACTTTATTTTTTTTTTTATAATTAATTAATATTGGACTCTTAGTATTTTGCATTTATTAACTCACTTGGTGCAAATAATGAAAAACTGAAGTGAACACATGGCACAAAATTAGCTCACAATTGAAATCTAAATGACTTTTCTCTCAACTTTGGCTTTATATATAGACTGTTATGAAACTTGGTGACTGTCTAGGCTCCTCACTAGAGATAGACAAATATAATAAGGGTATATCACTTGTCTATGGGTTGTGATATCTCCAAGGTATTATGTAGCCACCAGGTTTTCAGTTTTAAGTGTCAAACCTGCAGGTAATATGTAGATGGAACTAGATTGGTTTAAAATGTTAAAGAGTTTATTAAAAAAAGTAGCTAGAATAGAAGGCTTAAGCAACTGTAATATCATGTTAGGACAGAATAGAATAGAGGGCTAGAGAGCTTCATGAGAGTGTTTACAAGAATGGGAGGGCATAAAGCATGAGTGGTTCCTGAACTTTGAGCTAAAATGAAGACAGCTCGTGTACTTTCAATTTGAAATTTTAAACCCTTGAAGAAGAAGCTTAAAGCAGTCAGGCAATTCTACTTCCCAAAGTTGCAGTAGCAACACAAAGAAAGGAGGGCGTAAAAAGAAAAAAACTCCTCTATTTCTATTCTCCCTCCAAACTCTGAAGTTGCTATTATCCAGTTTTGTTAATCATCAAAACAGAGACTGTTTAGATTCAGTTAACTGGCAAACACCAATGAAATTAATCCATAATAAATTTTTTTTTTTTTTTATAGTTAAAGAAAAATTTTATTAATAAAAAATAGTCAACCCGAGCACAATGAGGATGTACTGTGGGGGCAAAAATCAAGAACCAAGATTACAATTATCAAACAAAACAAGAAAGGAAAAACAAGAAAAAATGCGACAAAACCACACTCCAATTAAGGAGAGTATGTAAGAAAAAGGAATTAATCTCTAGCAATGACCATTTGCATCCCTCAAAGCATCTAGCATTCCTTTCACATCAAATACACCACATCAAACAATGCGGCACAAGTCTCCAAAAATCTATATTGCAATGTTGCCCACAATTTACCTTGCCAAAACTCAAACAACTCAATTACCTTAAGAGGCATAACCCACTAAAGTCCAAACAAACACAACACCGAGGACCACATCTCAAAAGCTATAGGGCAATGAAGTAGAAGATGATCTACCAACTCCTAACACCTCTTACACATGTAACGCCAATCTAGAACAATAATACCCTTTTTGCAAAGGTTATCAATTGTAAGAATCTTTCTAAAGAAGCTGACCATGAAATGAAAGCCACCCTAGGAGGAACCTTCGATTGCCACACCAACCTCCAAGGGAAAGAGCAAGTAGGAGGGTAGAAAAAAAGATAAAAACATCTAGCCTCAAAACCTCTACTTCTTGCTGGCTTCCCACAAACCTTATCATCAGGGCCAACCCCCGCACTTTCGAAGAGTAAACAGTATTCATAATCCATAATAATATTCTTTTATCCACTCTCATTCCAGTCATCCTAGAATGACTCACAATTCATCACTTTAGAGTAAATATTTTATGAAGTGCAGGTGGGTGATTCGATGCCAAAAGCATTACAATTTTTACCATTAAATAATCTCTTCATGATGAGGATCGTAATGTTTGAGAATCAACATGTGTACAGAAATCATTAAAAGTCCAAGCCATTAATCAAAGACTCCTTTGCTTCTACTTTGTGCATTGTGTAATAGAAAATACTAACCCAATTACTAGTATTAAGAGGGAAAAAGAAAACAATGGAATGAAATGAAGCCAACAAAACAATACATCTATTCTAAGCATAACTAATTGGATCTAATGTATGATCAATACCAAGTCTATATAAAGAAAGAAAAAAAAAAAAAAAAAAAAGGAAATGATGTCTTTTTCTAACCCATATCTAAGTTAAACCCAAATACTTACCAAGCCCATCAATTTTTTTCACCTCAAAAAGAGCTAATATAGGGTTTATACCCTGCTCAGGAGTGTTAGGACTGAAAAACACCTCAGATTTGTCAAAATTACAATCTTTCCAGAAAGGTCACAATACCACTAACTTTTCAAAACACTATCTTGCATATCATTAGTGCCTCACAAAAACAATGCAATCATCTGCAAACATGAGATGAGAAACAGGGTCCAGATTTCTTGCAATCCATACTCCTTTAATAATAACTCGAAATTGTCACTCCAATAAGGCCAGAGACAAGGGATAAAGGTGAAAGCAGACCCCTTACCTTAAGCCACATTGAGGGAAAAGAATTTTAACCAGTGAACCATTCAATGGAATCTGATAAGAAACTGTACAGATGCACTGCTAAATCAAGTTGATTTAATGACAACTACAATTCAATTTTTCCAGCACAGCCAAAATGAAGTCCTAGCTATGTCAATCATAAGCTCTATTCATATCAGCTTTAAAAGCTACAAACCAAGTTTCCAGTTTTCACCTTCTTAGTCTATCTAATTTTTTGAACCAAGTCGTGCTTACAACAAATTATCACAAACCAATCTCCCTTTAAGAAAACCATGGCTGACACCAAAAACTAGGAAGCAGTCCCCACAGGTTATACAGGCTTGAACTTGAAGTTGAAGGTCTTGACTGAATGCTAACTTTTTAACTGGAAGATAGAAGACTGTGTATGGGAATTCATGAAATGGTCTTTTGTATACCATCTTATAAGTTAATAGAAATCATTGAAAGAATAAAGTGTGAATAAGAGTAATGACACTGAACAAAAAATCTTAATCCTCATAGCAAAGTTTGGCAGCCTCCACAAAGATAGTGAGTTCAAAAACAATAATCAGAATTATATATATATACATCAAACATTCACAAATCCTACTTTGTCTTCAAAATTTGATACTAATGTAAACTAAAGATTTAAAGGGAAAAGGAAAAGAAAGAAAACTCTGACATCAAAATGAAAGACATAAAGTTCCTTTATATTGTAAGTCTTACCACAAAGAAAAATCTTAGCAAAGTGCAAACAGAAATTGATACAACTTATCACATTCATGAGGAACTTCCAGGTTATAAGATTGATCATAAAAATTCAGTTCAATTGCCTGAACTGGTAACCATAACAGCATCGCCCGAGCTTTATGAATCGAGTCTCATATGAGGATAGCAAAATCCCAATTTCTTTCTTTAGTCGATGCCCAAACAAAGATTATCTGAGAGGCTTAAGAGGAGGAGGTTGTTTTTGATTTTTGTTGTGGGAGTGGTGGAGATGGGTGGAAATGAAAGTAGGGTTTTGGATTAGGGATTTCCAGGTTTTAGAGACAGAGGTACAGATGATAATGGATTTGATAGGTAGGAAAGTGAAAATACGGGTAAGAATCTCATCAGGTAAATATTCCCACCGAATTGACTCATTGCTGTCTGACATTGCCCCTGATTTCAAAGAGAGAAATCTGAGAACGAACAAGGGACGAAGGTTAAGGAGTGTGGAGAGAACCGAGACGGCGAGACTGAAGTCTGGACTTAAACCCGAAAAACCTTTCTATCTTCTTTTTTTTTTTAAATATTGTTTTTGTCCATAATATTTATTTGTATTCTTTGTTTTTTTAAAAAAAATATTTTTATTAAACAAATTTATTTTTTTGTGCTTGAAGCCTTGGAAAATATTATCATGTTTGTCGGTTGTCACTTTGTCCTTAAAATTTTAAGATTATTTTTTTGAGAAACTATTGAAAAATGCTTTTTTATCATCCCTAATTTTTAAAAATATATTTTATATTGTGAATATGAATTTTGTACTAGTTCACCTTATGTGTATCATTTTTTTTTTTTTCTCTTTTTAAGTGTAATGGCTCATGTCAAACCTATCAGATTCTTTAATATTGGAAAAATAATATCACCTTGCTAGACCCAAAATAAAAGTTAACGAGAATTGACAAAATGACAAAAAGTATAATGTTTGAATAATTTAAGACAACAATTAACTTTTTAAAGGTCAAGAGACCAAAAAAAAAAAAAAAAAAAAAAAACCAATATTCATGCAAACTTAATGAAATGGAACAACATATTGGCCTTTTTTTTTTTTTTTTTTTTATAGGATTTTAAACTCCAGCATTTGCTGTATAATGATTGTTATTTACGATTAGATCAGGACATCAATTTTTTCTTTTTTTAGTATAAGTGAGATTCGAATTCATGTTCCTTATTTGATGACAAGACACTTTTTAGTTGAGCCAATTATGGTTTTGAATTGTTAGTTAGTAGTGATGTGAATCGTTCATCTAAGTACCTTAGTTCAGCTACGAAATTCTCTTTGTCTAGGTTCATTTGTTCATCAACGAGGGTCTTTTTCATCCTGCAAACTCCAGCAATAACCTTCCAACCTTGGGGAGGACGACTCTGGACTATGGAAGAACGATACCTCCAAATGGAAAGGAGTGACTACACAACCATCATCTTCATATATGGGCATGAATCTCGAGATTCCTGCTTTCCATCATTGTCCTCACGTCCATTATACGATAACTTCAATAAATGCAGAAAATCGAGATGGAGGTGATTAGAAACTAACTTTATATAAAGACCATATAACACCACTCCAAAGGTATGAGAGAAAACCCCATGGGAACTCGTGTTTTCTATATTTTTTTTGTATTTGTGAGTTTTGTCGTAAATTTCGGAGAAGTTTATGCTGGCACTATATATACCGATACCACTTTGATTGAGTGTTACCTTCTTACAAGTCTTCCAAAGCTCACGTTTGAATGAGTTGCACACTGAGACTCTTCACCACCAACTAGTATTGTTAATTTGTTAAGCATTTTTATTCTCGTGCATTGGTTAGTTGTATTGTTAATTGGATCTTGATAAGGAGTGTTCTTTTTTTGAAAAGAAAAGAAAAGATAAGGAGTTTTCTAAGGGCATAGGTTAAAGTAGCTCATTTAATAATATGATGAAGTTTTAAAGAGATTAGATAGCTCACTTAATGGAATATTTTGGCCATTTTATGTGTAGTAACTATGTTAAAATCCTAATACTGTCATTTGTCTTAATTTAAATGTGTTAAATAAACTCAAAAGTACAAGAAGGATGACATTAACAAATTACAAGATTATTCGAGTATCTTCACGATACAATTACTAGTGATTTTTGGATTGAATGGCACATAAAGCTTCATAGGTGGATGAACTTGGAGTATGGTCCTCCTTTTCTATAATAATAATAATAATAATAATAATAATAATAATAATAGTAATAATACAAATCACTTTTTTTTTTTTTGTTAGTTAGGGTGTTGCGGGTTTGTGATTTATCATATGATTAGAGGGATAAGAATATTGAATTAAAGAATTGATTATTAAATACGTTCAGTGGCATAATCCACGTGGCTTTTAATAATAAAGGTGATTAGAACATGACTCATATTAATAAAGGTGATTGGATTATCATGAGATTAGGGTGAGATACCTATAATCGTTAAGGTTGAATTCGAATGCTTCCTTGGGATTAAGGTCAACATCTTGAATTCGAATCCTCAGATGTACACAATTGTCACGATGGCTATCAATTGACGCTAATAGAACTTCGATGGGGTTGAGGCTATCAATGACTAAACTTACTCAAGGGACTATTTAGTATTTATGCTTCTCCCAATTAGATCGCTTAAGTATTAATTCTTCACTATCCACTAGGATTAATCAAAGTTGCTACTAGGATTGTGCATGGTTTAGGTTACCTTGTTTGAGGACTAAAGTTTCAACTAAATTGCCACTAACCTACCAACCTCAATTAGGAGGTCGGTTGAAAAATTGGATGGTTTCAACTTAACAAGTTGAGCGGGAGAGCTTTTGTTTAGTGTTATATACTAAATTCAGAAATTATTTTAACATTTGTGGATAAATCTCATAGGTTGTATTTCCTCAAAATCCTATAAGTCACTAAATGAAAACGCAATTATTGGGGAAATAAGCACATTTGATTAATGGACACTACAAGTTGCATTTCAAGATCGTACTTATGTCCCATTGCAACTTTTAATATTGTCGTTGGGTTTTCTTCAGTTGTTATTTTTAAATTACCCTCACATTTTGTTGAACCCTCCTTTTTACCCTTTTCACTAACGAGAAATGCACACAGATAGAATTCTTGTTCTCTATTCTCCCCCTCGACTCTCTCTCTTAGAGAATTGTAGTGAGAGACTCCATTTTACTATATAACACCTACATAGATATGCCCCTAAATTGAGTTTAATATTATCGTGGGGTACTAATTGGTATGGAGGAGTTTAGGGCAAATGAGATTGATCACCGGGTTCGCATGTGGATGCATGAGTGGATAAGAAAGAAGAAAAAAAAAGGAGTTATTGCATGTTCATTAATGCGGACAAAGAGTTAAAAGTCATTAAATGTAGTTATTAATTAGATCATTATTGCGGGAGAAAATTAAATGAGCTATTATTATTGACAATAAATCAATAATAATAATAAATAACAATTATTATTACTTTTCTTAAGGAAAAAGATAACAAGTTAGAACCCGTTACAAGATACTTTATCCTTTTTGGTAATTTGCTTCTCAAAGAGTGGTTTTGGTAGGTGTTGACCGAACTCAAACTATTGAAACCACACTTTTTACTTAATGTTACCAAACGCTCTCATAATTTTTAAGATGCCCATTTTTATTCAACAATTATTAAAACAACCACTTTTTTTCCTCTAAAAACCCAATTTCAAGAAGTTTTACTAAACTTACCCAAGTGACCATTTCTCTGTACATCAAAGTAAACAAGTCTTAAGCCAGGAGTACCATATTCATGTCATTATTTCTGTTTACAAATATGTTTGGGAAAGTATAAATTTTTTTTTTTTTTTAACTGTGTAAATTATGGAGATAATGAAGAAAAAAACTTAAATATAATATGGGATAAAGACAATAGAGGGAAATGCATATATATATATATATATATATATATATATATATATATATATGTGTGTGTGTGTGTGTTTATATAAAAGGCCAACTAGAACAAAATATTTATACATTTTTCATTAATATATATGAGTCAATTAGGTCTTGACGGTTTTTAAAGACTCAACTAGCCACCCAACTTAACCTGCTACTTAATGGTTAAACCCTCCCAACCCACAAGAAAATCAATATTATATCCATGCGGGTCACTATGTGGTGAAACAAGTTGGGCAATACCAAAGTTACATACCTAATTGCCACTATGATCATGTTCTACAAAGATTTTCCACAAATTGGTTGCCTCCATGTCTTTTTTATTTAGAGAAAAGAAAAAAAGAAAAAAGAAAAAGAAAGAGATGCCTTTGTACAATTCTTTTAATATAGCATTACATGTGATTACCAAGCATTATTTTTTAATGTGAAAATTCATTATACAGAGTACCTTGTTCATCATGGATTATGACATTTCATTTCCTAATCTAAATGGACAAGAAAATTAATGGTGTCTTAATTTTGAAAAATGTTCTCATAGGATGCATTATTAAGGTAACCACAGTGTAGAATTGATTTCACAGATTTAAATTTTGTTAGTATTAAGCCCCTTTCGTGTAGATGTTTGCTTGCATTTAAGTATAGTAATGGGTTTAGTTTAGTGTGTGGGCTATGGTTTCCCTTCCAAGTAACAATTTATATTGTGAAAATTGAAGTGCTTAGGACCATGTTACTATCTTACGGGAAAAAACAAAAATGAAGAAAGAAGTTATTGATCTAATCTTAAACTAGCTAGTGACAATTGTAGGTAGCTATTTGCACCTATGAAAGCATTTAATTTTATATGAATATTATGGACAGTCATTTTCATTTTGTATCTTACGTAACAATATAAAAGAAAGAATTTGCATATGACACAATCTTAAATTGGTAATACACAAGCTGTCAACTAAAATGGCCTTAAAGCACTGGCTAACCATTTTTAACATGTTATTTTATTTTTTTGTTGAAAAGGTTAACATTTTCGGGAATACACTTTAAAGTAAATAAACTAAATATAACAAAGCTCATAGTAATTTCATTGAACTTTACTCCCCACTTGATGAAACGTGTAATCAAAAAAAAAAAAAAATATATATATATATATAGAGAGAGAGAGAGAGAGAGAGAGAAAATAGTATAGTTATTAGTACAAAACTTTAATTACTTTTTTTACTTGAAAAATGTTGAAGTGATTATGAGTTTTATTGAGAATTGCTTACAAACTCATATGACAATGGTTACAATTTGTGTTACATCAAGCATATATTAATTAAATTTCTTAATTGTAGAGTAAAACCAAGGCATGTATATTCAATTCTTTAATTAAACTCAAACACATAGTTATACTTTTTAATGAAGCATAAACAATCTTTTCTTTTCTAAGAAAACTTGAAATTGATGGAATTATGTGTTTGAATTTAATCTTTGTAATGTCAACCGCATTATTTTTTAAACTAATGTAATAAAAGTGCTCTAACTCATCTTCTTTTTCCTCCTTTCTTTTTTCGATAAATCTTAAACTCACACGTCATAACCAAAAGTGCATACGGCAATTTACTTACTTTTAGTACCTTCTTTTTCCTACCTAATCTTGATTCTGAAAAGGCGTAGAAAGTTCAACTAGATGAAACCATCGAGAGTTGTTTCGTCATGTACATAAAAGATCCAATAGAATCCGTGATAAATTACTTTTTAAACCTTACATTTAAAAGATATAACAAATTACAAATTGCAAATTAAACCCTTTTTATTATTATTTTTAAAAAAAAAAAAAACCGTTTCCATGAGGTTTAAAATTGAATATGAGTTAAAATATAGGGGTTCAATTTATTATACACATAAATCCTAAGGTTTAAAATATAAATTATCCAAGAATTTATTAATCTCTTAATGGTAAGGGCCCACCAAAACTTCTCCACTATACTTAAAACATAAAACAGACATAACAAATTCCAGACCAATTAACCCGCCACTACAAAAAATAATTTGACCATATTGCCCTCAACAAGCCAATTAATTTCCTATATATACCCACCCAGCTCTCACTCTCACTCTCACTCGGTCACTCTCACTCACTCAGTTACAGCTATTCTCTCTCTAAAATCAAAAAACTCATAACACTTTCTCTCTCTAAAATCGAGATTCCGAAACCCTAGAAACTCATCTGGAGTTTCTGTCACAGAAAACTCTAACCTGAGGTATATATATATATATTAATATATATAGTCATATAATTTTGTGTGTGTGTGTTTGGTTTTCGAGAAAAAAGGAAAAGAAAAAGAAAGGAAAAGTACATTTTGTAGTCTGTGGACTTTGTTTGGTTCCCGAGAAAAAAAGAAGAAGCTACTTTTCTATCAAAGGATTCATTTTGAACGTTGAACACCAAAAAAAAAAAAAATGTTAATTTGTGAACTTTCATCTCTTTGAATGCTTCAAATTAATTGAAAAATTTATGGTCTTGGAGTTGGAGTGCTTCTTCGTTGATCATAATACTTGTAAGTCACTTCAGCTATAGAAAAATGATAGAATTAACTAATTAAGTAATTATTTACTGTTATTGTTGGAGGTTTTGATCAAATTTTTGCTATCAGTTTGTATTATGGCTTAGTATTATGTTATTATTGTGAGTAATCTTTGCTTATTTTTCAGTACAACTTGATTTGGATTATTGCTTTTATTACCACTTTGTTCAAGAAATTAGCTTTTTTATGTGATTCCCACTTGTTGAATTACCCTGAAACTAATTTATTTGGGTAATTGCTTTAGTATTTGATCTTGATCAATATTTGCTTTACACATTGCCTAAGTTTTTCTTACTCCTTTGTTGAGGAAGAGATACTTTGCTTGCTTGTTAATTTTCTAATTGTATAGGATGCTAGATTAATTTAAATTTTTGCTCAAAAGACCATTTCGCCGAGTTCTTCTTATGAATTTTATTTTTCAGGGCTTTAGTCTTCTCATCAAGTAAATAGCTTTTGCCTAAATCCCACTAATTGTATTACCCTGGACTCTAATTAATCTGATTTTTTGGTAGAGTATTTGCCGTTTGTCTTTTATCAATATTTGCTTAATACACAGTTCAAGTATTCGTCTTCAGGTGTTAAAATAGTGTGCTAATATACGTGGTTGAAATAAATTTTGTTTATTAAGCTATTGAGTTTCTTGACCTGATTGTGGAAATTTTTGTAATCCTGGGTTGAACAGATTTGGTCAATTTTCGTATGAAATATTGTTTCCCATACTATTAAGAAGCTAGTGTATCCTTAGACCAATTTCGGTAAATAACCATGGAGGTCCTATAATTCATTATGAAACCTCCATACTTCACTCAAATATTTGAAATTCTCTTGTATTAATGGGTGAATCACAATGTTATCATTATTTGCATTTCAGGATAAGGTTCTTGAAAATCATGGTTTTCGACCTATGGGGCTCGTCATATCAACCAGGTTTACAAAACCTCTGCAGTCAAGTTTAGTTTTTGATTTTGTATAACTATTGTTTCAGATTGAACTCTTGAAGTAATACATCATATTGAATATGTAAATTTTTGTTGTAATATATGTTGAATTTGGATAATTACTTTTCAGTTGATCAAGAAAGCAGTTATAGTATGCAATCTGGATGGCAGTGCGACTTTTACTTTGGTTATGGATATGGTATATTTATGTTCCTTCTCATCTCTGCATTCTTATTGGTGTTTTTTCTTGTTAAATCCATGTTTCGTCTACAACTACGCTAATCATTTCCTGTGGTTGTAGATGTGATAGAAGAAGATGCTTTGAATGAGAAATCTTGTGTACAAGTGTTGGGGATTTTGATCACTAAGGCAGATGGTGAGATTCATGAACTTGAAAAAGATCTTGTATCCCTTCAAAGTGAATTAGCCTGGGGAGAAGATGAAGAATGGTCTGAATTATGCTGTAATGCTTTGACAGAAAAGATTAATTACCTAGACATTTCAATAAGGAGTTTGAAAAATACCAATGAGAATGATGTTGAGGTTCAGTTGCTAATGCATAGAGGACCTGCTGAGGGAGTACATGAAATAGTGAAGGCTCTACTCAGAAATTGTTTCCAAAAGAAAGATGAGCAGGTTTGAGTAGAAAATTTCTCATTATGTTTTCCTTAATATTCTGCCTGCTCTGTTATTTTGCTTCAAGAAAATATGCTTATGAAAATATACTGCTCATAGAAATTGGGGACCATATTGTCCCTCATTAGTTGGCTGCAGTGCATTGAGATAA
Source organism: Quercus tomentella (assembly GCA_028535165.1). Lineage (NCBI taxonomy): Eukaryota > Viridiplantae > Streptophyta > Magnoliopsida > Fagales > Fagaceae > Quercus > Quercus tomentella. Next base: position 42,272,255 of record JAPQVY010000012.1, on the reverse strand, counting down.
TGTGGAGTATATGTTCATACCAGTTGGGTTTGAGTTGTTGAATTGCTGTTTAGCCTGTGTATCATATTAAGGGATGGGTAGCAAAGAAAGTATAGTAAGGAGTTCATATTTTTGTTAATATTATTCAAAATATCTTTGAATATTAGAGAAGTGATCAGATCTTAAATATCCTAATTGTCTGTAATATAGAATTCAAACTAGAACAGAAGTATTGTTATTGGTTGTCAGCAGCAACATAATGTTTTGATCTCATTTGTTTATCTTTTTAACTTGCTCTGAAACCAAATTTGACGATACTAATTTGCAGATTCTCCCATCCCCCAAAATTTTATGTAGATTATTTTCACAAACCAGTCTTCTATTTGGATTGTGGCATCAGTGCTTGTTGTGAGTTCTTTTTGTTGTCAATGGTCAGCCTGCAGAAATTGCAGTAAAAAATTCAGGTAAAAATGTTTTGCCAATTGCACCCAAAAAGAGGGAAATGTTGAGCGACTCCAATTTGAAAATCCCCAGTGAGAAGATTGAAGAACACAATTCCACTACTACAGCAGATGAGAAAATTTTAGGCTCATCATCCATGCCTGACAAAAACAGAACAGATAATGATGAAAAGGTCAAGGCACTTCCCCCTCCCACTTCTGCTCTTAGTTTACCTGTGCCTATATGCTCTCTCTCTCTCTCTCTCTGACACCCCTTCCCTCTCTCTCTTTATGTTGTCAATGGTCAGCCTGTAGAGATTGAAATAGAAAATTCAAGTAAAAGTGTTTTGCTGCATGAAATTGGCCACTCTGACATGGAAATGTTGAGTGATTCCATTCTGGAAATCATAAGTGAGAAGGTTGAAGAACACAATTCCAGTCCTACAGCAGATGATAATATTTTAGGCTCATCATCCAAGCCTGACAAAAAGAGAACAGATCATGGTGTGAAGGCTAAGAATGTACTGCCTCCTCTCTCTATTATCTGTACATGTACCTATGTGCTCTCTCTCCTCTTTGACACCCCTTCCTTCTCTCTCTTTTTTTTGTCAATTGTCAGCCTGCAGAAATAGCAATAAAAAATTCAAGTAATGATGTTTTGCCACATGCAACTGGCCACTCCAACAAGAAGAAAATGTTGAGCGAATACAATTTGAAAATCAAGAGTGAGGAAGTTGAAGAACACAATTTTACTCCTATGGTAGATGATATTATTTTAGGCTCATCATCCAAGCCTGAAAAACAGAGAACAGATCATGGTGAAAAGGTCACGAAGGTACCGCCTCCTCTCTCTACTCTCTGTACATGTGCCTATGTGCTCTCTCTCTTTGACACCCCTTCCTTCTCTCTCATTGTTGTCAATGGTCAGCCTGCAGAAATTGCAATAAAAAAATCAATTAACAATGTTTTGCCACATGCAATTGGCCAGTCGAACAAGAAGAAAACATTGAGTGATTCCAATTTGAAAATCAAGAGTGAGGGAGTTGAAGAACACAATTCCACTCCTACAGTATATGCTATTATTTTAGGTTCATCATCCAAGCCTGACGAAAAGAGAACAGATCATGGTGAAATGGTAAAGGTACTGCCCCCATGTTGCTCTGCTCTTAGTTTACCTGTGCCCATGTCCTCTCTCTCTCTCTCTCTCTCTAACACCCCTTCCCTCTCTCTCTTTTTGTTGTCAATGGTCAGCCTGTGGAAATTGCAATGAAAAATTCAAGTAAAAATGTTTCACCACATGCAATTGGTCACTCCAACAAGAAGAGCGATTACAATTCAGGTCCAACAGCAGATGATATTATTTTAGGTTCATCATCCAAGCCTACCAAAAAGAGAACAGATCATGGTGAAAAGGTCAAGGGTAACAATGTTTTGCCACATGCAATTGGCCACTCCAACAAGAAGAAAATGTTGAGTGATTCCAATTTGAAAAACAAGAGTGAGGAAGTTGTAGAACACAATTCCACTCCAACGGTATATGATATCATTTTAGATTCATCATCGAAGCCTGACGAAAAGAGAACAGATCATGGTGAAAATGTAAAGGTACTGTCCTTGTGTTGTTCTGCTCTTAGTTTACCTGTGCCCATGTCCTCTCTCTATCTCACCCCTTCCCTCTCTCTCTCTTTGTTGTCAATGGTCAGCCTGCGGAAATTGCAGTGAAAAATTCAAGGAAAAATGTTTCACCTCATGCAATTGGTCACTCCAACAAGAAGAAAATGTTGAGTGATTCCAATTTGAAAATCAAGAATGGGGAAGTTGAAGAACACAATTTCACTCCCATGGCAGATGATATTATTTTAGGCTCATCATTCAAGCCTGACAAAAAGAGTACACATCATGGTGAAAGGGTCAAGGTACTGCCCCCTTGTTCTAATCTCCGTTTACCTGTGTCCATGTCTTCTCTCTCTCTCTCTCTCTAACACCCTTTCCCTCTCTCCTTTTTTGTTGTCAATGGTCAGCCTGCAAAAATTGTAATGAAAAATTCAAGTAAAAATGTTTCACCGTATGCAATTGGCCACTCCAACAAGAAGAAAATGTTGAGCGATTACAATTCCAGTCCAACAGCAGATGATATTATTTTACGCTCATCATCCAAGCCTGAAGAAAAGAGAACAGATCATGGTGAAAAGGTCAAGGTATTGCCCCATCTCTCTTGTGCTCTTTTTTTACCTGTGCCTATGTTCTCTCTCTCTCTCTCTCTGTGACACCCCTTCCCTCTCTCTCCCATCTTTTTATAGCAAGTCTGGACCTAAGACTTTCCTTGACACAACCCCACCCATTTACTAGTTGAAGACTTGGTGGAACCTTTAGCTTGAATCATTGGGTTACTACAATGAGACTGAGATTAGGTGGTCCTAGTGACTTATCACCACTGAAGTGTCCTTAGTCGATCCTAATTCTTTTTTTCCCGTCTTTCCCTCTTACACGAATAGCCTGCAACAACTATTGGGAAGGATTCTAGCTCTGATGCTGTTAAAGATGCAGCTGGCTTCTCCTTTGGTAGAAGTGACTTGAATGTTTGTGGAAATGAAGTCAGACAATATGATTCTACTGCTGCTGACAAAAATAAAACCTTAAATTCATCTTCGAGTCCTGAAGGCAAGGAAAATATTCCAAAAACAGATGAGGTACTAGAAGCTCTTTTCTTCACTTAATTTGAATCAATTGATTAGTATATAGTTAATAAAAACTGAGATATTATACACCCTTGGGCCTTGTTTCAAGTAGAGAAGGGGTTGAATGATGTTCGTACAAGTTTAAGGATCAAATCTTACGAATTAAAAGGGATAGAAAGAAAAAGGAAAAGAGAGAGAGATAGAGAGGAAACTTGTGAGATCACAAGTTAAAATTCAACTTAACTCTTTTCACTTGCTTTTACAGCTATTTATTTTTATTGTTAATATCTTTTTAAACCATTGCGCAGCCTGCAAATGCTATTGTTAAAGGGAGTAGTGCACAGGCATCTAGACATGCAACTGGGTTCAACAGAAGGGAAAATGATTCTGATTCTGATTCTGAAATAGGCGCTTTCAGACAAGCAGGAGGTGGAAATCCTGATTTAGAAGTAAAGCTAAGTGACTTGACAGTGAAATTTGCCCATAAAGGATGTGGCAAAGGATCAAAGATTGCTCCAACTGACAAAGTTGATGCTTCAGAATCATCTGCAAAGGCAGAATGCAAGAGGAAAATCCCTCCACTAAGAGTGAAAGTAAAAGAAACTGGACTCTTTTCCTTAACTTCACTTTCAGAGATGCCAGATCAAAGGATGCAAGAAGCAACCGAGCTGCAACAGTTAGAGGGGAGGAAATCACAAGCAGAAGACGATCAGAAGGTTGAAGTTGCTTCTAATGGAAAGAGACCAATTTTAAATTTGCCTCTGAAACCACCGAAGCTGAAGAAAAAGAGGAAAATTGAGTCAGATGGACCATGGATCGAAGGACCAGCTTTCTCATCCATTGAACTTAAATCAATTTTTTCTACTGCAAAATCCAAGACCCAAAGAAAATCTGGAGTCAGCACCGACATTGTCATTTTAAATCAGTCTCATAATGAGGTCATTGAGGGATTAGTTCAGCCTGGCCAGTGTGAAGCCAAAAAGTCTAGTGTTGCTCCTGATGACAGCAAAATTTCAATTTCAGTATCACAGAAGAAAAGAAAGAAAACTTCAAATTTGCCAATGACTCTGAAGATTGAAGATTCGGTTGTTCATAAGGACCTCTCAAACTTGCCTGGGAATGCAGCTGATGATGGAAGTAAGGAAAATCTTCAGAACATCAAGTCCTACTCCTCGAATGACTCCCATACAGAGGCCTGGGTGCCAAAATTAGTGAACTTGATGGACTTGTCACTAAACGAACTGAAGCGCATTGCAAAGGAACAGAATATGACAAAGTATCATAAGCTTAAAAAACAAGTACTGGTTGAACTGTTAGCAGAAAGACTGGGTTGTTGCTGATTATATGAGCGGGTGTACATATTGGTCATCTGCTTCATTTCCTTGTTTCTATAGGTGCCTTCTTTGTGATTGTCTGATGTTCCATGGAGTTTGAACGGTTCCATTTTTCTACTTAAAGACTCTTGAGGTATATCTTCATCATCCACAGTAGGAACTCAAAGAAAGGGGAAAAGAAGAAAAGAAAATATAGTATAGTTGGGTTTTTTTTTTTAAGTTTAGTTTTTAGATTTCATGAAATTATGTTTCATGTCTTACAAAGATATACCTTTGATGACGAAGATAATATCCCAACTGTAACAGGATGTCAAATTTGCCATCGATCTTATGGCTTATGAACTTGTGGCAGATCTTGAAATTAAGTACATGATGAGCTGGTGAAAACATGTTCTATTTGTAATCACATTTCAATTGAAGGTTATGCCATTTTGTTTACAAAAAATCCTGGCCATGTTTGAGAAATCTCATTAGCTGGTTGGACAAAATAAGGCCTTTTTCAGCTGTTTGTGACAACTTTTTTCACAATAAATTTCACAATTGTTGAACCGAGCTACCGAGTGACAGAGAAAAAGTGGTGAATCCTAGCCCAGTAATTGTAAAATTTGTTGAGAAAAAGGTTGTTTCTATAGCATTAACGATGTGTTTTCTAGCCGGAGGGGTAAAGAAAACAATAAATTCATAAATAAATATGGTTTCATGTTGCCCAACCAACGCTTGGAGTTGAGTTGAAATATAATTATGCCAAACAATTTTTTTTATTCTTTTTTAAAGGCGCTTAGAACATAAGTCTGAAATTTCATTATCGTTTAATCTGTTATTTTCCAAGTTGTCTTTGAAATTGCTATGCATGTTGCAGTCGCATTAATAATGTTTTAGTTATGTTTCTCACTCGCCCACACATACAGAACCATGCAAATTATATATATATATATATATATATAAAATTCTTATAAGGTTTTTGTTTATCACAATCAATTGAGTTCCTGAGTTTTTTTTTTTTTTTTTTGGTAATACGAAGTTCCAGTTAAGGTTTCTGATGTTTTGGGGACTTAAAAATTTAATTCTTTTAGAGAACCAAAAGTTTTTCAAACGAGTTGTCCTGTAACTTGGAAGTATTCCATGATCTTAACCCACTTAAGCACAGCCCCAAATCCCCATACACTATTAACAAAGGGTCTGAAACTCTTAATTGATTTGGAGTTTTCTAGTTAGATATTAGTAAAACACAATAATTTCTTGCATTTATTTTATACATATAAGGTAATAGAATAGAGCCATAAAAAAAAGTTCACTATTTTTGCATACACTTTTCAGTCTGGACAAAGAGCAAGTTCCTTGAGATGGGGGACAATGAGCAAGTACAAGAAATTGACCCTGTGTTCAGCTTTACCGAACCCCAGAGAAAAGGGCACCATAATCCAAAATTAGAGAACATTCCTCTAAGGCATTTGCAAGTACATTGACAAATCTATGTATGTTGTGTAAGATCACAACCACCATATTTTATAGATGGCAACCCGCAGAGATGCATATTAGACCACTTCTATATCGAGAAAATCATTAAATGATAAAGGGGGCATCATATTAACATTCTAAAATATAATGTACCACAAGTTGTCCTTTCAGCTCACAATCTACTCATAGAAGTGCCATAAATTTGTCTCTCTCAGCTCACAATCTTAGAATCCTCCAACTTCGAGGCATCCAGCTTCCCTGTCAATACCTAAACAAAAGAAATTACACACACCAAATCAATTATTTCACATATCATTCATTAAAACAAGCCACCTAACTGAATAAAGGGTTTCAAATAGGCTAAAGTTTGAGATACAATCCATTCCCCATTGCAATTGCCTATGGGATTAATCATATAATAATAAAGTTGAAAACAAACCCCCCAAAAATATCAACACAATTTCTTGCCCTTGAAAGTTGAATATAAATTCCAAAAGCCTTTACCCCTTCGACATTCAACCTTCAAGGAGAATGGGCACCCGTATATCACCTTTATGAGAACTTTAAATCTTACAAACGAAAACCTAGCTTTGTTTCTAAATATTAAAAAAAATAATAAAACACCTTGCAAGCGGGGTAAGTTTTCTTTGGAAATTGATTTTTATTATACTTTGGTTCTATTAACACAGCAACATCAATTTTTTGTGTGTAATGTCACTCATCTTCTGTTAAACCACTCTTCTCTATGCTCTGAAAGCTACTTCAGAGAGAAGGGAAAAAGAAGTAGAAATGTCTTCTTTGTAACCAAAAAGGGTATTAGGTTTTGAAACCTATCTGTCTACTCCATGTAAAGAACACAGACAAGAACATTACATCCAAAAATGCAAAGAGAAAAACAGTCCCAAGCAATCCATTTTTCAGAAACTACCAGCCAAAAACACGTTGTAAGTTTCCAATAACTTTAATACACCTATAGACAATGTATATCTTTTAGTAATTATCCATTAATAGTGTGAAAGGAGGTTGAGAAATTACTAAAACTCACTTGCTCCATTTGCTCCAACTTGAGATCAGCCTCCTTTGCTGCCTTAACAAGATGGGTTATACGATATTGGAGTTTTGCATTTTCCACAGCAAGCTTTTGTGCCTGCAAGTCACAAGTAAAAATATTTTAGCTCTCTTCGATACTGTCCAAATTTGAAGAGAACACAATAGAAATTGGTAGAACCTTTGCTCGTTCTAAAACCAGCTCTGCATTAGCCTCTTCAAGCTTTGACTGAAGTTCACTTATCAATTTCAAATGGTCGTCATTTTTAGCACCTGAACAAGTATGGACACATAGATAAAAAAGTTAGGACCAAATTTTGTAGCTTGGAAATTTCATCGGTTCAGTAAAGTGCCTTGGGACCTACCCTTATTATTTGTAAGGGCAGCTTCTAGTCTGGACAAGCGTTCCTATTATATAAAAACCAGCTAGTTAGCAAAATTCCAGCGTAAATTGGAAAGGGGAAAAACAAACCTATATTATTTACATTAGAAACATAAATACTTTTTTACTAAATGAATTGCATCTAAAAGATATAAAGTGCAAAAAAAAGAAAAAAAGCCACATGAAATCATTTTTATATACAATTAATTTTAAAGTTGGGTTGAATGGGAACACATTTGGGACACCTGCAGCAGGTTCCTGACAAGCAAGTTTTTTTAAGGGAAAAACTTCCATCCAGTGATCTCCCGCACTGGACGGAATATTGGGCCGACACGTGACCATTTTAGGATACATATCGTGCTAGCTAGTGTCACCTCCAGTGAGAACTAGAGCCAAGCCAAACCCTTTTTTTTTCAAATGGGTAAGTTATAAACACGTTCACTGATTCTTGCTCTTATGAAAATCAAATTGTTCTTGTGGGCATAAAAATTTATGCCCAAACAATGTGATTTTCAACTTGCAAGCAATTCTAAATGAAAAGAAGATATACTTTTTTTTAGTCTTGTAATGAGGCTTCCAGTAGCCATCAAAAATCCAAGCAATTCATCTCCCACCACATACAATCTCTATGAGAAACAATGTGATAAAAACAAACCCCTTTTTTTTTTTTTTTTTTTTAATTTCAAAAACAAAAACATAAGAAGAGAGAGCATATATAAAAAATGCCCAAGTTTGAGTCCAACCACTCGCAAGTTTAATTCCAAACTACTCAAACATGCTTTAATCTACATTCATATAAGCCTACACAAAGACATAAAGGTTGTAAAATTAAAAAAATTAAAAATTAAAAAAAAAAAAAAAACCCATACCATAAAAAAGTAAATAAAGCCCAGAATCATGAAACATATAATCAGAAATAGTGACTTATCAAAAACATCTTCAGATATAGAGAAAGAAAAAACCATTGGAATTCATCAAGAAAAGTATTATAATAGAAAAAGAAGAAATGAAAATAGAAGAAACCAACCTCAGATTCAGAAGCTCTTTGGTAAAAGGGCTCCAAGGTCTTTTCCAGGTGGCTTCGATTCTCAGATTCCCCCATTTTTCTTATTCTGTTGGGTTTTTTTTTTTTTTTTGGGTGGGGGGTCTTAGTTTTTTCAGAACGGCTTCTTCAACCGTCAACTGCGTTGGCGTGGTGCTCGGGTTTTAGAGAACAGAAAAGGTGCATTGCGATAACCTTTTTCTAGCTAGGGCTTCCTGGGCTTGGCAATGGCCCATATGGGTTTTGGCCCTTTGGGTTGTTTTTATGTGGCTAAAAATAAATAAATAAAACTCTTGCAAAGTGAAACAATTAGAGAAAATATTAACACCAAAAACCAGTTGGTTTCTTAATTTGACGATAAAGAATTATTATTAGGAATAAACCTCATAAGTTGAAACTATCTAAAAAGAGAAAATATTAAACACTTATCAACAAAAAAAAAAAAAAAAAAGACAAAAATAATAATATAAGACCCAATCACACCAAAGCTATAACTTACCAAATCAAGAAAACGTTCCTAAGAACCACGTTGAATCAAAATGTGAGATCATAGAACAATATTGGATTAGTTTTCAAGAAAAAAAACTTTATAAAGTTGTAGGAATGGAAGTAAATGTAAGTACTACCATAAAACTGCATAAAACATTCTTACATGTAATCGCATGGTCCATCCCATCTTTTCAATTGCAGCATTCAGAGTTGAAGGGAAAGACGGACTATTTTATTAAAGGAAGCAAACTGCAAACTTGGAAGTGTATACCATGGAGTAATAAAGATAACTAGTTTTACTTTGAAAATTGGAAAAACAAATGATAATTATTCAAACATTTTACTTTGAAAAGTGAAAAAAAAATAAAAAAATAAAAAAATAATAAAAATAAAGAAAGAAGAAAGACAGTTACCCAAAAAGTAGTGATAAAGATAGAAAAATAAGGATAAATTTTGTATATATCCAATACCCTAAAACGTGGGGTTAAAAAAAAAAGAAAACAAAAACAAAAACAAAAACGGTGAATGACAACTTCAGCTAAGGAGTTAATGGGTCTACTACAAAATTTGTAAAAAAAAATTATAAAAAAAAGTATTTATACCAAGTTATCCTTAAATTTTGAAAACCAACAGAAAAGTGGTTCTATTTTGTAGACAATATTGTACGTGGAAGTTACAGATGTATTTTTGCCACATTATCCTTCAGTTTATAAAACCAACGTGAGTGTACTAGGAGTGTGGTCCTGTTTTGTAGATAGTGTTTTACGTGGGAGTTAAAAAAGCTTTTTTACCAAATTTTGCCTCTACTTAAACGTAGGTTGTAAGGGTATTTGGAACTAAAAAAATGTCCAGTACTTAAACAGTAGTATAAATAAATGTGGTTTCAATTAAATCATATATTTCACAAATAAAAAATTAAACCCGAAAGTATATGAGTGTTATAATTAAACCCATGTTGTTTCACTTGCCTTATCACACGCGCTTCGCGCTTGCAATGAGATTTTTTTTATAAAAAAATTTATCTTGATCTTAGTATTATAATGTTTAAAAATGAGATAGAGATTATGTCCCAATTCTTTATTTCAGCTCTTGATTTTTTTATCTAACTCTCATGTAGAGGTATATGTAGAGGTATTGGAATTCAAATAAGAGAAGTCATCCGTGTTAAAAAGGTAAGATAAAACATTTAACCCCAAAAAATAAAAAAAGAAGAAGTCTCATATCACATTTCAATAACTCTAAGGTCAAATGACTTTTTTTTTTCCCTTAAAAGAAAAGGGTCAAATGGCAATTTTTGTTGTTTCCCACGTCGAATTGACTTCCTCATTCTCATCAACCCTCAACTTTCCAATGACCCTTAGATTTGTGGACATTATCAGCATTTAGGAGTAAAGACCACTGTATTGGATGTATCCTTCATTCCTTCTGTATGTGCTTGTGAGAGTTCATATATCTATCTTTGATTCTCATCAAGTGTTTTTTGTATAGGTGTAGCTTGTTCTAGTTTTGTTTGCTGTTAAGAGGGTTTTGTTTCTATGATTTTCAGCTTAAGCAATTTGCTGTATATGGATTGTTCTCAATAAATTTTTCTTAAAAAAAATAAAATAAGAAACACTACAAAAAAATGCGGGCTATAGCCGCATTTGTTTTAGCCATGTTTACAAAAAACGCAGCTATAGCTGACCTATAGCCGCGTTTTAAAAACATGTTTATATGTTAAGTCTATAGCTACGTTTGTAAGTGTTTTTAGCCGCATTTTTTTGGATAGGGCCTATAGCTACGTTTAAAAAATGCGGCTATAGGTCCAGCCATTTTTTTTTAAGGATAACCTATAGCCACGTTTACAAAACATGGTCGATGAGGATAAGCACTAAGTGTTGTTCGTCCTTGCATAGTCGTCCAAAACAAAGAAGAAGTTATATTAGCTTGTCCAAGAACGAGAACACATAAAAGAACACATCCATAGACAACCAAGTCATGCCACGAATAGAACTCTCCATAGACGAGTATATCTACAGTTGACATGTACATGGACGAGTGAATTATACTTGGTGAGTTATGTAGAAAATCCTCCATTAGATTCACATGAGTAGAATACGACACATTGCATGATACGTGGAAGAAATTCCATATACAACGCCCCATGCAACCCATTTTCTTTGTCAACCGCCAGCATTACCCATAATGGTAATGGATCCAAACAAGTAGACCCACGTCTAACTTTCTATAAATGGAGTAAAATCCATTCACCCAAGGTAAGTTCTAACCATTCACTATTTTCTTTCCTTGTGTCTTAGAGAGAAAATTGACTTAACCGTCGGAGGATCCTTGGCCGGGTCATACCGGTCACCTTTGACAGTGCTTTCTTTCTTTTCAGGATACACAGCCATTACCATAGCCCGAAATATTTCAGTCTACTGATTTTCATGCTTCATTAGTTGGCACTGTTTGTGGGAAAGTAAGAGAGTTTCTATCAACTTTTTTTGTTTTCAATAGTTGGCGCCGTCTATGGGAAAGTAAGAGAGTTTCTATCAACTTTTCTGTTTTCCAAGATAAAAAGGCTGCATGGTTCGAACTAGGTCAATGGCTACTAGTCCAGGACACCATGAGAGTGGAAACGCCTCCAATCACCCAAATTGCGCACCACCACCCAAATTGTGTCTTAGAGAGAAAATTGACTTAACCGTCGGAGGATCCTTGGCCGGGTCACACCAGTCACCTTTAACAGTGCTTTCTTTCTTTTCAGGATACACAGCCATTACTATAGCCCGAAGTATTTCAGTCTACTGATTTTCATGCTTCATTAGTTGGCGCTGTTTGTGGGAAAGTAAGAGAGTTTCTATCAACTTTTTTTGTTTTCATTAGTTGGCGCCGTCTATGGGAAAGTAAGAGTTTCTATCAACTTTTTTGTTTTCCAAGATAAAAAGGCTGCATGGTTCGGACTAGGTCAATGGCTACTAGTCCACGACACCATGAGAGTGGAAACGCCTCCAATCACCCAAATTGCGCACCACCACCCCCTATGACCGTCTAGCAATAGTTACAATTCATGGCAGTAGCAATGGCAGAACTTACACAACAAAACCAAGAGTTAACTAGGGAAGTTACAGTCAACGTCAACAACATGGTGGAGAACGAGGTCAGAACTCAGGATGTGAAGGTGTTGAGAACAATGCTAAAGGGGACCATTCCAGGGGTACTGTCACTTGAAGGGTACCGCATTTGGAGAGAGAGATGGACCAAATGAAAAGAGCTATGGAAGAAATGAAGGATTCCATGAGAAGGGCAAACCACGTGGATGACCTCGTCCACAGAACATATTCCCCCTTCACTGCGTCCATCACCAGCCATCCCTTGCCTTCCAAGTTCAAAATGCCCTCCCTAGATTCATACGACAGGACATGCGACCCTTATGATCACATTGCCTCGTTCAAAACAACCATGCATCTACAAGGTGTTCCAGATGAAATTATATGTAGAGCATTTTCTATGACCTTGAAAGGACCGACTAGAGTGTGGTTCAGAAAATTACCGCCAAACACTATAATTTCTTTCTAGGAGTTAAGTAAGTTGTTTGTTAACAACTTAGTAGGTGGACAAAGGCAGAAACATTCCTCGTCCAATTTGTTGAGCATAGAGTAAGGAGAGAACGAAAGTCTACACTCATTTATCAGCCATTTCAACAGAGAAGCCTTATTAGTGGATGAGATGGACGACAAGATCCTCTTGGCAGCTTTCTACAATGGAGTTAGCTTGGACCTGTTCATTCATAAGCTATATGATAGGGAGCCACAGACGATGGCTGAGTTGATACATTTAGCCCAAAGTTTCATTAATTCAGAGGATGCCATTATTGCTAAGAAGAAAAAGAAAGGTGAACGACTAGAGAATAGTTATGTGCACCGCCCAGAACAAGGTCCTTGTCCAAAGAAAGCCAAAGTGGGGGAGAAAAGAGACCGGGACGGCAAGAAGGCAAGGTCGTCCTTAGGACGATATTCCAACTACACTCCTCTGAATACTTCGCTCGATCAGGTGTTGATGTAGATAAAGGATGATCCATCTTTGAAGTGGCGAGAAAGAATGAAGGGATATCTTAGCAAAAGGAATAAAAGCAAGCATTGTCGCTTTCATCGTGACCATGGGCATGATATAGATGAATGTTATGACTTGAAGCAACAGATTGAAGTTTTTATCAAACAAGGAAAATTGCTTTGACGAGATCATAAGGACGAGAGACAACCAATGAAAGGTAAAGTGGAGGAACTAGTACGTCCATCGTTCGGAGAAATAAAGATGATTGTAGGGGGCATGTCTATAGGAAGCTCTTCCAAGGCTAAGAAGACCTATTTACGGGTCGTCCAAAATGTTCAACTGTCTAGACGACCACCAAGGATGATCAGAGAAGACGAGCCAAACAATTGCACTATTCTCATGACGATGTGATTGTCATCACTTTGACGATTGCAAATTATACGACCAGAAGGGCGTTAGTGGACAATGGGAGTTCAGCAGACATCCTTTATTATCCAGCCTTTCAACAAATGAGGATTAACAAGGAGTTACTTCATCAAGTGAATGTGCCATTGATCAGGTTTGGAGGAATGAAGGTTCTACCATTAGGTACAATCTCCCTAGTAGTCATGGTTGGCTTTTATCCACGACAAATCAATAAGGAAGTAAATTTCCTTGTTGTGGATTGTTCGTCTTCATATAATGCCATCATTAGACGACCAACTCTGAATAGTTGGAGAGCTGCAACGTACACTTACCACCTGTCTGTCAAGTTCCCAACAGAGTATGGCATTTAAGAAGTACAAGGAGATCGGTTAGCTGCTAGAGAATGTTACTTAGCAATGCTTGTCATGGACGAGCAAATGCAGACGATGAACATTGGAGAAAGGAGAGTGCTAGTTGAACTGATTGAAGTGTTAGAAGATGTGCCACTAGACGAGTCCAACCTGAAGAAGTTTACCAGGATTGGGATAAGTATGAAGGAAGAGACGAAGCAGGATCTTGTGAAATTCCTTAGACGAAGCACAAACATTTTCGCTTGGAGCCATGGAGACATGCCTGGGATTGATCCAAGTGTGATCACCCATCGTCTAAATGTATCTTCATCTTACAAACCTGTTCGTCAGAAAAAGATAGTGTTTACCCCAGAACGAGACAATGCCATCAAAGAAGAAGTTCATAAGTTAATCACCACGGAATTCATTCGTGAAGTCTACTACCCTAACTAGTTAGCTAATGTAGTGAAGGTCAAGAAGGCTAATGGCAAAAGGAGAATGTGTGTAGATTTCACAGATTTAAACAAGGCATGCCCCAAAGATAGTTATCCTCTTCCACGTATTAATCAGTTGGTAGATTTAATAGCTGAACATCAACTATTGAGTTTTATGGATGCGTTCTCGGAGTATAACTAGATCAAGATGGATGAGGCAGATCAGGAGAAAACATCTTTCATTAAAAGTCAAGGTTTGTTTTGTTATAAAGTTATGCCGTTCGAGTTGAAAAATGCAGGAGCCACCTATCAGAGGTTAGTCAACCACATGTTTCGTCCACAGATTGGACGAAACATTGAGGTTTACGTGGATGATATGCTAGTGAAGAGTGCAGAGGAAATGCAGCATCTGGACAACCTTCAAGAGACCTTTGATACACTTAGGCGATACAAGATGAAGCTGAATCCAAGCAAATGTGCTTTCGAAGTTGCATTAGGGAAATTCCTTGGTTTTATGGTTTCGCAAAGAGGCATTGAGGCAAATCCTGATAAGATCCGAGCAATCTTGAACATGGAGTCTCCAAAGAACATTAAAGACGTCCAGAGCCTCACTGGATGAGTGGCGGCCCTTAACAGGTTTGTTTCAAAAGTCATTGACAAATGTTTACCATTTTTCAGAATATTAAGGAAGGCATTCGAGTGGACAAATGAGTGTCAACGAGCCTTTGAAGACTTGAAGACTTATCTCACTTCAACCTCGCTGCTGAGCCCGTCCAAACCAAGAGAAGAGCTGTATCTCTACTTAGCAGTATCTCCCTATGCAATAAGTTCAGGTTTGATTAGGGAAGAGGGAAAGATACAGAAACCCATCTACTACACTAGCAAAGCATTAAGAGGAGCTGAAGGACGATATCCACCAATGGAAAAGTTAGCATTTTCACTAGTGACAGCAGCAAGACAGCTCAGACCTTATTTTCAAGCCCATGTAATCAACGTTCTGACAAATCACCCGTTAAAGAAAGCTATGAATAAGTTAGAAGCCGTCAGACAATTAATCCAGTGGGCAGTAGAACTTAGTGAGTTCGATGTGCAGTATAAGCCAAGAGAAGCAATAAAAGCACAATTCCTTGTAGACTTCATTGCTGAATTTACTCCTGCCAACAATCAGCAAGATGGAGACCAGGGGGAAAGCAGTGTGTCGTCCATGTTAATGGGTCGTCCACACAGCATGCAAAAGGAATTGGGATCATTTTACAATCACCAAAAGGAGATCATTTGGAGTACGCTGTCCATCTACAATTCCAGACAACCAATAATGAAGTTGAGTATGAAGCCTTACTTCAAGGTTTGGAATTGGTCAAATCACTCGGGGCGGAATCAGTCCTCTTCCAGGGAGATTCGCAATTGGTGATGGGTCAAGTGAATGGGACATACGAAGCCACAGAAGAATGAATGAAGATGTACTTATAAAAAGTTAAGCAATGTATCAAAGGCTTTACAACAGCCCAATTTCAATAGGTACTAAGGGAAAAGGATACAGAAACTGATGTCTTAGCCAAGACGACATCCTCAGACGAGATGGTCGATGACCAAGTTAAAGTCCAGTATGTTCCAAGCATAGACGTTATGGAAGTGAATCAGATAGATGGAGTTGTCAACTGGACCACCCCAATTATGTCTTACCTCAAAGACGAAGTACTCCCTGACGACACAAAAGAAGCAAGGAAGCTAAGGATAAAGGCTGCGAAGTTTGTCCTCATGGACAAGGTGTTGTATAAAAGGGGTTTTTCTCAGCCATACTTGAGGTGTTTGACTCCAGACGAGTCCCTTTACGTCTTGAGGGACGTCCATGAAGGAGCCTGTGGAAACCATTTGAGAGCCAGATCATTAGTCCATAAGATGGTCTGTGCAGGGTATTACTAGCCGACTATGCAAGCAGATGCCAAAGCTTATGTCAAAGTGTGTGAGAAGTGTCAACGCTACAGCAAAGTCCCTAGATTACCATCAAAATATCTTACCCCAATGGTGGCTGCTTTGCCTTTTGCCCAGTGGGGACTTGACATCCTTGGTCCCTTTCCAATGGGGACAAGATAGATGAAGTTCTTAGTAGTGGGGATTGATTATTTCACCAAATGAGTGGAAGTGGAGCCCTTGGCAAAAATCACTCAGTAGAATGTCAAAAGCTTTGTTTGGAAGAATATCATTTGCCATTTCGGAATCCCAAATATACTCGTCTCAGACAATGGACGACAGTTTGACAACACACCTTTTAGGTAATTCTGTAAGCAGTTAGGAATCAGGAATCATTACTCCTCACCCGCCCACCGACAGGCCAACGAACAAGCTGAAGTTGCAAACCGATACTTGTTGAAAATCATCAAAACTCGTCTTGAGGCAGCAAAAGGGATATGGCCAAATAAATTACCTAGTGTCCTTTAGGCATATAGGACGACAGTATGGACTCCGACTGGAGAAACTCCCTTTAAGCAAGCATATGGAAGTGATGCAGTGATATCAGCGAAAGTTGGATTAACTAGCTACAGGGTGGCCCATTATAAAGAGGAGGAGAATGAAAAACAACTCCATCTAATCCTTCATCTCATCGACGAGGTAAGGATGGACGCAAAGCAAATGGTGGCACGATACAAGAATCTAATGACTAAGTACCATGATGTGTTGGTGAAGCCAAGACACTTCAATATTGGAGACCTCGTCCTAAGAAAGGTATCATTGGCCACTAAGGACCTTGCTCATGGAAAGCTGGAAACTAACTGGGAATGATGGTACAGATTTATCAATTCCAAAAGGTGAGGATCATACTACTTGGAGGCCCTAGATTGATAGAAGCTGGAACACCCTTGGAATGTGGAGCATTTGAGGAAGTAATACCAATGAAGGAAAGGCAACTCGTCAGGAAGGTCAACACGGACGAGATTCAGAAGTTTGTTTATATTATGTTTCAACATTTATGTTTTAAAACAATATGTTGTGTTTTTAAGTATTTTAATTCCCTAAAAAGCACTAGCTACTGGCATGTGCTATGGACGATGTCATGAACTAAGTCCTTTTGTACATAAAGTAATTTAAATTCCCTAAAAAAAACCTAAGTATTAGCATGGACGAGATATTTGGACGATGCTATATACTACATCCTTATTATCCATGAACAATGCTATGTACAGATGTTGTACGTCCACGGACGATGTTGTGTATAAAGCAGCTTGAATTTCCTAATCTAAGTGTTTATGATTTTGTAAAATCAGCATCCAAATGAAATGACAGACGATTAAAATATCTGGACGCAGAGAATGTCTTGTCATAAGCTAATAACACTTTATTTTTAATTTTCTAATCTCTCTCTCTCTCTCTCTCTCTCTCTCTCTCTCTCTCTCTCTCTCTCTCTCTCTCTCTCTCTCTCTTTGTATATATATATATAATATAAATTTACACTCGCATATCTCATTCTCATCTCACAACTAGTCACAACACAAATTGAGCAAAAAATCAAAAAACAACATCCTGAGACAAAGATTCACAATCACAAAATCACAACCGTAAACCCAAAAAAGAAAAAAACACAATCAGTCAATCACAGCACATTAGTACACTATTCTAGCATACTAGCACAACCTTATCAGTTAATAAGCATTGTGAGAGAAAAAAATCATAGCAGTTAAACACTTCAAGTTTTTAAAGAGAAAGAAAAGTACTTGGCAGGTAGAGGGCAGCGTGGTGACCAGCGACGGTGATTTTGGCAGTTGGGTCTAGCTAACTGGCCCTCTGTGTGTCCTGTATAGACGTTGCGTGGGTACTGAGGGGTTTGGGTATTGTCTATGTAAGGTTGAATTTAATCAACCATCTTGTTGGCTTTATTCCGTGCCAATTTACTTGTAATTCAACACTTAGAAACCCTGTATTTAGGTGGGAATCATGCAAGGGTAGTGTGTGAGAGCGTGCGAAGAAATGCTCAAGAATGTGCACTGAAGCAGGGACTCGTGACTGAATCTCGCGGGTGGCTCGCGACTGGCAAGCCGCCAGATGATGCACATGAGTGAACCATGCAGAGAAGCTGAACCGTCATGCTAGCTGTAACACTACAGGGCAAAAAGTCCAGACTGGCCATTCAGTTAGCTCGCGGCTTGGATTCGCAACTCAGTCAAGTTGCGAGGCCAAGTCGCCAGTCCACTCTGTTATGGAAAAATTGACTCTTCGCATTCCTTTTTCACTCCAGTATAAATATCCCTTATACCCACGAAATATTGAGAGCTTCCAGAGAGAATTTTGAGAGAAAAACCCTAGAGAAAAATAAGATTAATACATCCACAATCTTTACATAGTGACTCTTCAAATTCCTCAACTCTCACCCTCTCCATTGTTAAATCCTTGAGAGGTACATTAGCCAAAACTTTTTCTCACCATACCCATATCTGTGAAAATGCTATTTGGTGCTTAAGAAGCAGTTAGGAAGGGACCAATTGATATTGGTTGATGCTATGGGTTATAGCGGAATTCGGTAAACTAAAGAAGACAAAGGTTCGGCGTAATCTCGTTGGAGCAAGAAGCTTGGAGGGCTTAGGTACACTGGGTAGATTAGGCTTGGAGGGTCTTCTGCTGTTCATGTATCCCAACTTCATTCTTTAGTGGATTATTTACCGCTTGGAGGGCGGCGAAGAGGTTTTACGCGGAGAGTTTCGGTTTCCTCTTCGATAACACATCGTTGTGTTGTCCTTGTATTTGCATCTCTCTTCCCTTTATCTTTGCCATTTAATTTTTGTTGTGGATGTGATTTTATTTGGTTTAGATTGTCTATCAATTCTGTTATAAGCTTATGTTCATTTTCCACACATATATTGTTTGATAATAAGATTGAATTGGTAATTTGTAAATTGAGGGTTTAAACGTTCAAGATATTTTATACACTATTTGAACTTTCAGTCTATATGCATTTCTCTCTAATTTTCCTTTTTTATTATTAAAATTAATGGGTGAATTCTTACTTTATTGGACTGGGTTTTTATTTGTAAAAAGATTATTGTTTGAATAAGTCTGGTGTCACAACTTGTGCCACAACTCGCCCATGTGGCGAGTTGTGGTTGGTGGAGGGGTGTCCAGGTCTATGTAGGGACACCCCTCCACCAACCACAACTCGCCACATGGGCGAGTTGTGGCACTAGAACTACTCTTATTGTTTGGGCTGAGTTAAGATTTTTGCTTTGGAGGAGCGGCACTTTTTTCGAAGCAAAGGGGGCCCAACTCTATTTTGTCTTAGGTCTTAATTGTATTATATTAAAATATATATATATATATATATATATATATTTAAGGAATATCAAAGGGGCTCGGGCCCCAATGGGCCCCTTGTAGGTTCGTGTGTGTGTGTGTATATATATATATATGAATGGTGTGAGGTACGGGAATTCCAATAAGGTAATTTGCCACGTGTCATACCCGTGGCCGAGAATGGCCATTATCATGCTGAGGAGGCCACACCCACGCACAATAGGGCCACATCAATGGCACGTCACCAGGGGAGGCCATACTAAAGAGAAAGAGTTTTGGGGAGGGGGTTAGCACTAATATGACTAAAGGGATGGTGGTTGCCACCACATTTAATGTATCCCACCAAACCTCCTAACTGCATTTATGTGGAGAAGACTTCTGAACAGTGTTACTTTGGCTACCACAACTCACAAAGGGTTTGTGAAGGTGTCTGATGGGACAAGCACTCAAGTAGCGGACTTAATGATCAACAAATATAGGGCCGTGATCATCTAAGAGGAGCTATATAATGTAAGAGACCCTCCAGAGATAAGGGATCGGAAAATTTGTGGAGAAAACACTGTAGTAACAAGAACTGTAATATCCAAGTCTAAAAGGAACATATATTCTAAGATCAGTCTCCTCAGATTTTGCTGAGGAAGGTTTTCTTTGCTTATAACTTGTTCTTCTTGACTTTCTTGCTATCTTTGATTCACTGCACATGCTCTTGGACCCATTGAAGCCTAGCTTTCAAGCCCACTCTCTACAAATTCATTGTACTGGGCTCTTTGGGCCTTAATCCATTCATCTTTTGGGCTAGAGGACCAAAGCCCGCCCCTACAAATGGCATTATCCAAAAAACATTAAAAATTTGATAGTTTTTTTTTTTTCTTTAATAATAATAATAATAATCACATGGCATTAGCATTATATTTATCAATTGAGTTTGAGTTGTGTACTGTAAAGCTCAAAACAAACAAATAAACCAACTGTTTTTTTTTTTTTTTTAAACGGCCCAGATCATGAGTCAAATCGTTTTTATTTCAAATAAAAATTTTCATGTTTAGGATGGGTTATCCGTTATTGGGTCCCAACCCCTTTTTACATGTCTAGTTGTTGGGATTAATTAAATGTTGAGTTTTAATAATAGCAATTGTGGGGATTAGAAAATAAAAATAAGGGAAAATAAAAGAGAAACAGCATAAGTCCTAGGCTAGATCACCTAGAAATTGCCAATCCTAGGCTTCACCAGGCTTCACCCCCTGAGGGTGCTTAGAATAACCACCAGCTTAGCGAAATATCTCTAGTAAAAAAAATTATTCAAATTACTCCACTCAAACTATTTTATCTTTCTAACAAGTTTCAAGGATTATATTAAGGCGGTGGATTCCAGTTAGCTTAACTGATAAAGTCTCTGATGGTTGTATAAAAAATCTGGGGTTCAATCCCCGCCTACACCAAAAACTGATTGGTGTCTTGGTCTGATGATAAAGAGCTATCATCAGGAGTGAACGCCATAAGTTAAAACTCTCTCTAAAAAAAAAAAAGGATTATATTAACGCTCCATTTGTTTCGATGTAAAAAATTTTACTGTAAAATATTTTCATTGAAAACATTTTCAAGTGTTTGGCAAGATTAGAAATTTGAAAATGTAAGCAACCACCAGCCACCAAATACAAGCACCACCGCCACTACTAACCACCCAAAATAAAAAAAAAAAAAATAAATAGCCACCACCGCCCCACTGCCACCAAAATCTAGTGACTAAACACCACCACTCACACGGCCACACCACCACAACAACAACCACCAACAGGAAGCAACAATACCAAATGAAAACAAAAATTCGAAAATCAAAGATCAATGAAACCAACCCTTATTCAGCCACCATCAAAACCCACAAACCACCACAATTATAGCAGTTCCGGCCACCAAAAACCAATCCCCAAAATCAAAACCAGACCTGAAAACACCAAAACCAACCCACCAAAACCAAACAACCATGACCCAGCCCACCAAAACCCATCACCGACGACCCACCCCACCACTGAGAGAGTGACACCGGCACTCAAATCTGACGACGACCCACCCCACTACTGACCTTATCACCGATCTGCACCATAAAAGGGGTAGTGGTCGTCAATTTGCACCGGCTTTGCTCTCGTCGGGAACATTGATGCCGATAGTCAAAAGTCCCAAGGGACTGCCGGAGAAGGTAGAGCCGGTGATGGGAGGGAGATGAGTGAAGGTGGGCTGGGTGGTGGAGAGAAACTGAAAGAGCGTGAGAGAGGGGCTGATCGGGATTGTTGAGAGTGACAGCGGCAAATGTAAAATATTTTACCAATTTTTTAAGCGTAAAATATTTTACACTTATTTGCCTTAGTTGTATTGTTTGACTGAAAGTATTTTACCATTGAATAAATGTTTTACTACAAAACAAACACCATAAAATATGAAAATATTTTCCTGCAAATATTTTACATCAAAACAAACGGAGCGTAAGGCGCAATTACATACCAAAGCATCATCAATCATAATAAAAGCTAAATTCAAAATTCAAAAATAAAATCTGTTATCTTAAAACACACACAACAAATTCTGAAATAATTTTGGTTGTGTTTCCGCTTCCGCTGCATGCAGCGAGTGTTCCACTGCAGGCGACGGAAACAGAAGATCAATTTTCTTCCTCTAAAACAACTTCCTTGACATCTGCGCGTACTCCAACATCATTAATGTAACGATGGACACAGTATGTGCCATAACTTGCCGCTAGACCGGCAACACCGGTAGCAACAACTCCAAGTGGTGAAGAACGGGCTAACGCAAGTGATACAGAAAGGGCAACACCAGCACAAGCACAAGCAGCAGCTTGAAAGGATGCTGCCTGCCCACTCTGGCCCACGCTAACAGGAGGAATCACTTGCAAGCCTGTTTTGCAGCATAATGCAAAGTCTTCACTGTTGTTCTTGATAACATCATAGTCACCAAAGCCCTTTTGGAGGAAATAAACGGCACGATGAATAACTTGTTCGGGCGAGTTTGCTAACTTAGATGAAAATGAAACAAGAGTGCAGGTACCTCCATCAGCTTTTGCAAGAAAGACAGTTCGTTCGACACCATACTCATAGCGGTAGAGATGATCCCCACCTGAAAGAAAACAATCTATACAAGAAGAGATGACTCCATCACTCTTTGATTGATCACTACATATTGGGCATGGATTGTCCAAAGGATGTTGAGGCAATGAGCTCCCAATGACGTGGTCTAACCCAGTTCCTGTACCAATTTCTTGGCCTTCTCCCCGAGTAAAGTGGATAACATTTCCCTCGTCCACATATATCCCTGTTGTTACAAAGTAGAATCCAGCTGTTTTTACTTAAAATAACTAAAATTATAATATACATACATCAAGCAAACTAGAAATCAACTCTTGCCGTAAAAACAATTTTCCAAGAAAAGAAGATTGCGTTCATTCAATTAAACACAAAGTATAACCCTTTTGTTTTTCAAATTTTCTGCTGGTATAACTAGATAAAGGTGACTAGGCATTGAATAGGATTTCAACATTGTAATCAACCCCACCTGGTTTAACTTTACACCTTTTTTGAACCGTTGATTTTATTTAGATTTAACGGTTAATGACACACAAGCTGCCATGTTAAAATCAGTAATGTAAATGCATTGAAGTCATTAAATTCTCTCATTCAAGAATAATTAAAGGGTCATTTGGTAACATTGTTCTAGTAATGTTGTTTAGATTTTTTAGAAATATGTATGGGTGAAAAAGTATATGAAAATATGTGTAATGTTGTTTAAAAACTGAAAACATGTGTTTAAATACATGTACCAAACAAGCCCTAATTGTGCGTTTGGATTGTGCTTGCGTCTAGGCGTTTAGGCCTTCTCTTTCTTTTTTCTTTTTTTCTTTTTTTTTGACAAGCACGTTTCAGCTTTTCAGTAGATCCCGTGCACTGTTCACGGGACCTACTAACCTCTTTTTTCAACAAAATTTTAATTAAAAATGGGTTCCATGGCACTATTCACGTATTTAAAAATTATTTTGCTACAGTGTTTTCAGTTTTCAGCAAAATAAGTGATATCCAAACGGACCCTAAGTCATTAAATTTTCTTCACCCAACCTGTATTCTTCTTCTACTACATTCTCTCTCTCTCTCTCTCTCTCTCTCTCTCTCTCTCTCTCTCTCTCTCTCTCTCTCTCTCTCTCTCTCCTGCATTGACCCACACAACTTATTGGAGCTACATGTTAAATTTAGCTTGTTAAATTAATTCAGAATTATAATAAAGTTTTAGTAATTAGTCCAAAACCAATTAAGGCCAAAAATCTTAACTTTTTTAATGATTAGAATCTTCTGTCACTTGGCAATGGAGTGAGGGAGATCTGGTCTGAATACCAATTTAGAAAACTAAAAAAAAAAAAGACGTTATTTGTTTTTCTTGAGTACCTTGTCAGTAGACTCAGTACTGAAGAGTCCCTTATAAACTAAACTGAACTTGAGGTTTATTTAGGGTCCGTTTGGATACAGCTGAAAACTGAAAACTGAAACTGAAAACTGAAAAACACTGTAGCGAAATAATTTTTAAATGTGTGAATAGTATCGTGGGACCCATTTTTAATGAAAAAGTTGCTGAAAAGTGAAATTTATGGGTCCGTGAACAGTACACGATGTGCTGTGATTGGTCCAAAAAAATTTGAAAAGTCAAAGTTTGCGGCTACTGTTCATTGAACAGTGCATGAACAGTAGCCGCAACACCCAAAACGCTCCAAAACGCGTGAAAAAAAAAAAAAAAAAAAAAAAAAAAAGGCAAAACGCAAACG
The DNA here is from genome assembly GCA_028535165.1 of Quercus tomentella. Classification (NCBI taxonomy): domain Eukaryota; kingdom Viridiplantae; phylum Streptophyta; class Magnoliopsida; order Fagales; family Fagaceae; genus Quercus; species Quercus tomentella. The sequence continues at coordinate 42,248,089 of JAPQVY010000012.1, read as the reverse complement.
CAGTTTTTTTCAGCCGAATCCAAACGCTCTCTTAGTTTCTCTTAATGTAAGTTTACTTTGACTTTCTTGTAGATAGAAACTTATAATCATTTCAACCCATGAACATTAAAGTATATTTATTAGCTTAAAATAATGAACGGACTTTGATTTCTGAGGGAGTGTTTTTCCAAAATTTAAAGGGTCATGAGCTCATACAAAATTAATTGGGAAATGCTAACGGATGCCCTTAAAGCAATGGTTAACAATTCATTTAAAGAAAGTTTTTATGGGAATAAAAAAAAAGCAATTAATGTTTTGATAGCTTTTTTCATTTTTCATAAAAGTAGTATCAAAACTTTCTAAAATTGATTGTTAACCAATGTCCTAAAGGCACTAGTTAGCATGACCCAATTTAATTTTTGAGGGAATGGTTAACAATTCATTTAAAGAAATTTTTATGGGAAAAGAAAAAAATAATTAATATTTTGACAGTTTTTTTAATTTCTCATAATAAAAGTAGTATCAAAACTTTCCTAAAATAGATTGTTAATCATTACCCAAAGGCACTAGTTAGCATGACCCAATTTAATTTTTGAGGGAATGTTGTTCAACAAGTTAGAACTTAGAAAGTTCATGAGCTCATCTATTTAGATACGTAAAAAATAAAATAAATAAATAAAGCAAGAACTAGGATTAGAATGTGTTAGAAGGAGACCAGAGGAAAAAGATGACTTTAATGCTCTATCACTTATTTTTAGAAAGTGGATGACATGATAGATTGTGTGTTATTAACCATTAGATCTAAATGAAATCAATGGTTCAAAAAATGTATAACTCTTTTGAAGTAACACCAGGTGTAACTTGAACCCGTATCTCTCTCTCTCTCTCTATATATATATATATATACACAAAATCATTTCCGAGTGAAAAAAGACATAGGTGATAGGACATATTGAAAGTTTGACAACAAACTTAGTTGTAACTCAAGTCTACAACTCCACTCAATATCTGTTTATTAGATGAAAGTTTTGACAAATCCGCCATTAGTTTACTTTTTTTTATTATATCCTTCATACTTGCAAAATTTTCAAAAAAACAAAGATCAATGATTCAATAGTTATATCATCAATTAAATGTTTAAATTTCAAGTTTTTTTAGTCTAAAATTATGCATAAAATATAAGTTTATGGATCAAATAGTAAATAATATCTGATTGGTATGAAATTTGACATATGTGAGTATATTACACAAATAGTATAGAATCTATAAATATTGCACCTAATTGGGTTTTTGTTGAAAAATAATACTAATTTATTCAAAATAGTATTGTGGTACAATTATTTGGGAGAATTGTCTTTCTTTAAATTTTGAATTGAAATCATGTTTCCAAAACAAGATTTGAGCTACCGACCCATAAGTCTCAGCAATGTGCTATCTAGGATCATTTCTAAGGTACTGGCTAATTGGCTTAAGAAGATTCTGCCCCACATCATTAGCATGTCACAAAGTGCCTTCCTACCGGACAGGTTAATCACCGACAACGTCCTTGTCGCCTTTGAGACAATGCATTGCATCAATCAACGAAGTAAAGGGAAAGAGGGTCTCATGGTAATCAAGCTTGATATGAGCAAGGCGTTTGATCAGATTGAATGGTCTTGCCTTGAAAGGATTATGGAGAAGCTGGGCTTCCACGATCAGTGGATATCCCTAATGATGATGTGCATAAAAAGCGTCTCATACTCTATGCTCCTGAATGGGGAACCTAAAGGCCTAATCCATCCGACTAGAGGCATCCGACGAGGGGACCCCATATCATCGAACCTTTTCCTATTATGCAGTGAGGGCCTCTAGGCCATGCTAAAGCGAGAGGAGAGCCTAGGACGCATCAATGGTATCTCAGTGTGCCGAAGAGCGCCACAGATCTCCCACTTACCACTTGCTGACGATAGCCTTATATTCTGCAGAGCCAAAATGACCAAATGTTCTAACATTTGGACAATATTCCGTGAATGCGAAATTGCGTCTGGGCAGAAGATGAACAGGGAAAAAACATCCCTGTTTTTCAACAAGAACATAACTATGGAAGTCAGATTCCATCAAAAGGTTATTCGAAGCGCAAGTCATTAAGCAACATGAACAATACCTGGGACTACCTTCCCTAGTCAGCAAAGGGAAAAAGAAAGCTTTCAACAAAATTAAAGACCAAGTGGGGAAAAAGATTGCGGGTTGGAAAGGGAAGTTGATTTCCTGTGCTGGTAGAGAAACACTTATTAAAGCTATAGCTCAGGCCACACCGACATACTCTATGAGTTGTTTTAAGCTCTTGGACTCGTTGTGCAAAGAGCTTGGAGCCATGATTAGCCGGTTTTGGTGGAGGCAAAAAAAGGATGAGAGAAAGCTTTCGTGGATTGCTTGGGATAAACTTTGCAGGCCAAAGGCAGATGGGGGGATGGGATTCAAAGACTTAAAGGCCTTCAATTTAGCTCTTCTTGCAAAACAAGGGTGGCGGCTTCTGTGGAATCAAAGCACACTCTTTCACCAGGTCTTTAAAGCCAAGTATTTTGAGCACTCCACATTCCTCGGGGTTGAGTTAGGTAATCAACCCTCCTTTGCATGGAGAAGCATTATGGCTGCTAAAGAGATAGTGGTAGAGGGTGCACGATGGAACATTGAAAATGGCAGCAAGATCAAAATATGGGAGGACAAATGGATGCCAACACCCACACACTTCAAGCCCATTAGCCCAAGGAAGAATCTCCACGAAGGAAACCAGGTATCATGCCTAATTGATCAAACCTTGCACACTTGGAAAGAAGAGATAATACGAAATATGTTCCTCCCACATGAAGCTGAAACTATCCTCGTAATCCCTCTCAGCTCCTTCCCCACTGAAGACAAACTCGTATGGTTAGCCACTACAAATGGCATATTCTCTGTTCGTAGTGCATATCATGTTGTCCAAAGAATTCTGGACAACGAAAACAGGGGACAATTCGAACAGCACAACAATGACAGGCTTATGGAAGTCTATTTGGAGCCTAAAATGCCCATGCAAACTCCAAAATTTTGCCTAGCGGGCTAGCAAAAACATCCTCCCTACCAAGACTCGCCTCAGAGAGCGCCATGTTCCAATTGACGTGGATTGTGATATGTGCGATGCAGTGGAAACACCGGGACACACTTTCTAGGGATGCGACCTAGCCAAGAAAGTGTGGACTATCCTTGGCATAAAGCCGCCTAATAGCACCTGGGAACCAAAGGACTTTTGTGACTTACTCTGGATGATTAGGGAGCAACACCAAAATGCTGATTTGGAAATCCTTGTTGCTGCGGCCTGGGGCATTTGGAACAACAAAGATGATGTCAGACATGGTGGCTCCTCCAAAACAGCAACGGTGATTGTCAATAATGAACGAAGGTACATGGAAGAATTCAAGCAAGCAGCATCCATCACAGTCACAAGGCACGAATTCCCCCAGGAACCTTGGATGCCCCCGCCTCAAGGTTGGTATAAGGTAAATGTAAATGGAGCAACATTCAAGGACTCAAGACAATGTGGATTGGGCGTGGTGGTTCGAAATGATAAAGGCAAGATTATGGGAGCATTGTCAAAAAAGATTAGCTCTCCACTGTTAGAGGCCGATGCTAAGGCGGCGAAGTGTGGGCTAATTTTTGCATGGGAGCTAGGGCTTAGAGAAGTCATTATTGAAGGGGATTCACAGGTGGTAATTCAAGCTCTCTCTACAGAGCAACCTGCCCCACTATCAATCTAGCAAATCATCTCGGGGACTAAATCATGGCTGCCTACTTTCAGATCCTGGAAAGCAAGATTTGCACAAAGGGACTATAACAAAGCAGCACTTTTGATGGTTAGACATGCCAAGGATATCAAAGATTGTATTACCTAGGTGGAGGACACTCCCCCTTTTATTGTATCCCAAGTTCACTATGATGTAATTTCTCTGGGTTCTACCCACGTTAAATGAAATTGCAGGCTTTTCTATCAAAAAAAAAAAAAAAACAAGATTTGAGTTATATCATAGCTTGCTTTGAAATCATATTATGAAAAAACAACAAAATTTAAAACTTCTATACTTAAAAATTCATCATTATAAATAAAATAAATATTATTTTTTTCAAAAAAACCACACCTAATTTAATGGAGCCATATAAACCTTCTTTTTATTTTTTTTCTTTTTTTGTATTTGTATTGTATTCTTCCTGAAACAGGTCCACAAATGTAACTCCAGTATCAGAAATAGTAGTAAAATTTCCATCAAAATTTGTGACAAGGACTGTAACCTAACTTGTAATCCATCCGAATATCATTGTCCACACGCACACAAAATAAACGAGAAATATGAGAAAAAACAGATCCTATTATGAAGGAGTAAAGCAAATGCAGGAGTAATTACTAATTACTGTATACTAATAAGCCCCAAAAACAAAAATAAAGAAAAATAAAAAGGAAGAATATAGAGAAAGGAAAAGAGGAAGAAATGGAAAGGGCGCCGTGGTGGGAGTAGGCATAGGCGACACTCCAGTAGTAGATATGATCTCCAAGTTTTAGATTCTCCCTATCGATCTTGTTCGACACCACTCCCATTGCTTTGATCTTTCTCTCTGCTCTGTTCTGTAATTCTCTATATCAAATTAGTTAGTATGATCAATGAAAATAATAAAGACCACTGGCCACTCCCCACTGAAAATGAAAAAGGCAGAGGAAAGGGGACAACGCTACTTGCTTGTCCAATGCAATCACTTCCTTCTCCTCTAAGAATCTCCTTTCTTTTATTCCGCCCCCACCCATTACGTTTTCCTCTTCCTCAATCCTCTTTCCTTTTTTTCCTTTTTTTTTTTAATTATTTTTTTCAAATACACTTTTTGTTTTTAAAATTTAGTTTTCATCCCTTAAATTTAAAGTAAAATTAAAATTTAATGCATTCAAGTTTTTAAAAGTTACTAGTTTTGCTTTACTACTTAATGATGTCCAGGACAAAAGTATAAAACACACACACAAAATAAAAATAAAAATAAAAATAAAAAGTTCGAATTTGTCAATATTAATAACAACTACTATTCCCATTCACTATTCTTACTTTTCTTTTTCTCTATGGAGGATAGGTCCTTTTGAAGTGGCCTACAACAACTACTATTCCCATTCACCATTCTTACTTTTCCACAATTCATATTCATATTCTATCAAGTTCTTATCAGATTCAACAAACAAGATTTACCAAACGTCTTTTGTCATATGGTTTGCTTTTGGATCTACTTTATTCCTGTTTTATAATGCCATCCTCCCTTTCTCGCCCAATGGTTGTGCAAAGAATGGGTCGCAAGAGGCAGAGGATAGATTTCATTTCCCTCTCTCTTTCTTATTTCAGTTTTAGATTTGGCATCAAAATATGGGGATTTGATTTTAGAAGACCTTGTTTCAAAACAGGTCTAACACGTTAGACTTGATTTTTATTTTTAAAATTTTAATATCAAAATTGATGACATGTCACTTAAAAATTGTCAAGTCATTGTTCAATTAGTCACAATAGGCATTGAGACTAACACTGTTAACAAAAGGACCACTTGTGCTCATTTTTTAAACTTCAAAAACCAATTGTACTTGCTTGAAACTTTAGGAACCAATAGTGCTCTAGAAGCAAACTTTAGAGACTAATAGTGTATTTCCGTCTTTATTTTATTTTTCCATACCTTTCTAGTATATGGAGATTTTTATTCATTTCAGCAATCCATCATGATTAGGGTTAGGAAAAATGTACATAGGATTTTTCCATGCTTGCCAAATTTTAAGATAATTAAAAATCAATATCTACCTCATTTATAAGAACATTTGCATCAGCTCTTGCAAAAAATTCTGTCTATTTTAGCATAATAATTTACTTCTTCTATTTTACATATCACTTTTCAAAATACCACATATCGGATTATCAATTGTACACTACATTTCATTAAAATATCAAATTTTCGTGATTTTTTTTAATTGTTTCTCTTTCTTCACACGCAACAACCATCATTCACTCTCTTCCTTCATCCTTGGAATACGTAAAGAAAGAATAAAAAACTAAATGCAAAATGAATAGTGTCAATATAAATTTACATGGTTACTATAGCAAACTTGTAAATTTACATAATTATGCACTAACTAATGTGAGTCATTTTTAGATAAAACTGGGTAAATTTTACACATTTTTCCATTATACACCCATTGGTGTAAGTGCTCTAAAATATTTAAATTTCGAGTTTTTTATACTTTAGAATTATGCATAAAAGATGTGTTTATGGATCAAATAGTAAATAACACCTAATTGATAAAAAATTTGGCATAAATGTTAAGAACGTTGAGAAAATATAATCCAACAATAAGATTTTCAAAATATTAACCCAATAAAAAGTTATTAGGTGGTGTAATATTAGTTAATGTTAAACTAGATGTAACTTGATCCTACCCCAAATAGAAAATTAATTCTTTAAATTATTCTTGAAAAGATAATGAATTAAACAATTCTAATACTCATTCAAAATCTAATATAAATGTAAACTATAATTTTTTTTTTTACACTTAGTTTAGTTAACTACAAATATGTATTTCATATCATTTTTTTTAGGGAATCAATAGTAGATTTTATTGATTAAATATCACAGTGTACAATTGAAAAGAGAAAAGAGGGGCATTCTTCAAACCAAGAATAGGTTTCCCCTTTCTCTTTGGCAACACTAGAAAGAACTATAGCAGCTCTATTACATTTCAGAGGCACACTAACAAAAGAAAAGGAATTAAAACTTTCACAAATTAAATTAATGTCTTCAAGTGTCCATGCAACCTCAAGAGGGCAGATACTATCAGAACTGAGAACATCCACAAGTTCACCAAATGTACTTTCTAAAATAAAGAAACACAAATAACCAATTCACAATTACTAACAATGAAAGTTAGAAATTATCTAAATACTTAAATTTTAGACATCTTAGTTGTTGGTCAAAATAAATTGAGAAAACAAATCAATCTAAAAATATGCAAAGTTGTATAGTTTTACTATATTGATTGCTTTTAAAATATATATAGAATTCAAAATTTGTTTCTTTCTATTTTTCTAAGTTCTTAAATGACAAAAGGGGGGGCGGGGGGTAACAAAACTTACACTTTAAAATTGTGATAAAGTCAAGAGATGGATGAAAAAATAGAAAAAATAATGGAGGCTTTAGGGTTATAGTACATTACAACGACATTAAGTATTTTTTATTATTACCTATATCTTTATATAAAAAGCGGCTATGCCGCTACAGTGCTTCGGCACTATGCACTCAATGTGTTTACACTGTAGCGGCAATAGTGCTTTGGTTTCGTGTGTCTTTTTTTTTTTTTTTTGTCTTTTCTTTCTTCTTTATATACAATGCTTTTGGTTTAGTTAACTGGCACTGGAGCTACAGTCCCTAAAGTTTTTTTTTTTTTTTTTTTAAATATTTATGTAAACTGGTATATATATTGTTATACTGACGCAACAAATTTCACAATATTTTCATAATTATTGACCGGCACTATAGCTACAGTGCCTAAATTTTTTTTTTTCAATAATCGGTTTGTGTTTTTTTTTTTCTTTTAAATATTTATGTAAGCTGGTATATATATTGTTATACTGACACAACAAATTTCACAATATTTTCACAACAATTGACATGTCAATTTCTTATAAGTCGAAATAAAATAATAAAATATGAGACTGTGACCAACCACAATTAAAAATAAATGTTTTGAGAAAATGCTACAACACTTATTGTGTAGTGCTTTTGCTTTATCGCGAATGCACGTACGCACGATAGCTACAGTGCTTTTGGTTTAGTTAACTGTAACTACAGTGCCTAAAGTTTTTTTTTTTTTTCCCAGTAATCGGTTTTTTTTTTTTTTTTTTTTAATTTATGTAAGCTGGTATATATATTGTTATACTGACACAACAAATTTCACAATATTTTTACAATTATTGACGTGTTAATTTCTTACAAGTCGAAATAAAATAATAAAATATGAGACTGTGACCAACCACAACTAAAAATAAATGTTTTGAGAAAATGTTACAACACTTATTGTGCAATGCTTTTGCTTTATTCAACTGGCAGTTCCAGTGCCTAAAGTTGTTGTTGTTGTTTTTATTTTTTATTTTTTTTATTTTTTCAGTAATTGGTTTTTTTTTTTTTTGTTATATTAACAAAACAAATTTCACAGTATTTTCACAATTATTGAAGTGTCAATTTCTTACAAGTCAAAATAAAATAATAAAATATAAGACTGTGACCAACCACAACTAAAAATAAATGTTTTGAGAATATGTTACAACACTTATTGTGCAGTCCTTTTGGTTTATTCAACTGACACGGTAGATACAGTGCCTAAAGTTTTTTTTTTTTCTTTTAAATATTTATGTAAGCTGGTATATATATTGTTATATTGACACAACAAATTTCACAATATTTTCACAATTATTAACGTATCAATTTCTTACAAGTCAAAATAAAATAATAAAATATGAGACTGTGACCAACCACAACTAAAAATAAATATTTCGAGAAAATGTTACAACACTTATTATTATCACAATATTTTCACAATTGTTAAGATCTCATTTTTTTATAGATCAAATAAAAAAATGCAAAATCTACAACATTTTAACATTAATTTCTACAATGCCTAAAGTTTTTTTTTTCCCCCAGTTATCGGTTTGTGTTTTTTTTTTTTTTTTTTTTTTAATATTTATGTAAGCTGGCATATCTATTAACTATATAAAAGGAGCCAAAGGCTCATGAATGGTGTTTTATTGGTTTATTCAATTAGTGAGGTGCACTTTTTGTTTTCTTTTTTTTTTCTTCAAGTATGCCAGTTGGTTTGAGTTTTGTTTTTTGTTTTTTTAAGATCTTTATATGTTTATTTTGTACTTGCAATGCAAGTTTACATTGTAAATACACAAAAGCGGTTAATATTATACACATTTGCACAAAAAATGGTAAATATTGTACAAATTTTGTAAATGTGTACAAAATTTGACAATTTTTTTGTGTTTACAATATAAATTTACATTGTAATTAAGTACAATGTATATATAGAGATATTGTGAAAATGTTGTGACGCATGTGTCAATTCTTTATGGGTCAAAATAAATTAAAATAAAATATTAAAATATCATACTGAGATCTAGCACAACTAAAAATGTCGTAACATATTGTTGTTATTATAATATATTTACAACTAATGAGGTGTAAGTTATAGGTCAAAATAAAATAATAAAATATTGAACTGGGATCCGTCACGGTCTTATACGAATGAGATTAACTTTTTATGACATAATTATCAAAATTCTTAAAATTAATGTCTCTTTTGATTAATGTAAATCTCTATATATTTTAAAAATCAAATAATTTATATCTTTATTTTGTGATACAAATAAAATTTAGAATGGATCCCAATCACTTTTTTTTTTTTTTTTTCCCATGGCTAGCACGTGCTGCCCCAACTAGTATATATATAAAGAGCCAATGGCTCTATCTACAGTCATTTTTGGTTTGGTTAAATTTTTGGACACTAGCTACTAAAAAACGCTCCGTTTAGTACTTTCTATAGAAGCTTTAGTTTGGTCAATGGAAAAACACACCACTTCAATGAGCTGGCATATTTCTTTCTATTTTTTTATTAGTACACCAGCTTGGTTTGAGCTACACATTTATGTTTTTGTTTCTCTTTCTCTTTTTTAGTATATATATTATACATGTATTTTGGTTTAGGAGTTGTTATTATGATACAAAAAATTGTCATAATATTTTTACAATTGTTGAAGTATTAGTTCATTATATCTATATATAAAAAGAGTGAATGCAAAAAGTTATAGTAGTTTCGTGACAGTATTTTTACTTTAATTGTTCAATTTGCATTATTTCACTTGTGGTTTTTTTTTTTTTTTTTTTTTTTGTGTGAATGTGGTAAAGCTACAGTAGGTTTGCTACATTATTTTTAGTTTGTCCAATTTGCACCGTTTTGTAGTATAATAAAATATTAACACAATAAATTAGCACCATATTTTCACAATTGTTGAGATGATAATTCCTTATAGGTAAAAATAAAATAATAAAATATCAAACTGGAACCAACCACAACTAAAAATAAAGGTATTGTGAAAATGTTAAAACATCTTATTGTCGTCACAATATTTTCAAAACTGTTGAGGTATCAATTCTTTACAAGTAAAAAAATATATATAATAAAATTGTAAAGGTATTATGAAAATTGTAGGGGTAAAGGCCCAAGATCATATATTGGGTTTTGGGCTTCACCTGGGACAATTAACAAGTCTGAGAAGAGGCAAATGGTTGTTAAGGGATCCCCAGTTAAAATCTCACAAGCAGGGAATACATAGAAGATGATCTGAGGAGGAATGCCTCCTCGGATGCAATGAATGTAGCTCAAATGCGTACTCTAGCAATTAGAGGGCCCCTCCAAAATGCCCTAGCGATAGGAATGTGCCTCATAAACATACGGGGAAGAAGGAAAAGCTGCTTCAACCGCATTAAATGCATTGCAACTACTTTTCTGACCGCATTTATGTGGAGAAGACCTCTGAACAGTGCTGTCTTAGCTACCACAACTCACAGAAGGCTGAAAGGGGGTGTCTAATGGGACGGGCACTCAAGTAGGGACTCAGATGATCAACAAGTGTAGGATTAAGATGGCCCAAAGGGGGCTATATAATGTGAGAGACCCTCCATGAGAAGGGGATCGGAAGAAGGGAGAAAAAATAGTATAGCAATCTATATCATTCTGAGATTCTAGAGTGATCATTATATACAAATTTAACCTCCTCGGACTGAAAGTTTATTAATACTAGCATCCTTTATTTGTGTTTGATCGTCATGCAATTCAATACTAACCGTTGTCTAACTCATTAGGACCTAGTTCTTTGACCCATTCTCTATAAATTCATTGTATTGGGCTTATTGGACTAAAACTCCATACGTTTTGGGCTTGGGCCTCAAATTGTGACCCTACAAAAATGTTGTGCCATTTTGTTATGTTTTTTAAAATTTTTGGTTGGTTTAGTCAATTTTGTTGAGCCAAAATTTACTGTTTCACATACAGTTTTCTTGAGTTGACTTTTTGAATTTTTTTATGCACAATTTTAAGTAAAAACACATAATTTTACACAAAAAAACAAAAACTTAGGATAAAAACATTTTTCATCCTTTATGTTTGGGGTAGTTTACAATTTCTCCTTAAACTTTAAAACCAAACAATTTTTCTCCTAATATTTTGAAAAATAGCAAATATGTCATATTATTATTCTCTTAGTTAAACCCTAGTAAAAGTTTATGATTCTTAAAATATTTTATTGTGTAATGTCTAAAACACTCCCACTAAATTTTAACATCCCAAAAATTTTATTCACGTATTTTAAGTTTTAGATGTTTATAATTCTTGGAAAGTTGAAAAGATGATATAAGATATTTTATTTGTTATCTAAAGAACATTGATTTTCTAGATTTAAATTTTCGAAACTTATTATTTACCTAATAAAAAAATCGATAACACATGTCTTTTGTTATCTTTTTATTTTTTCCCCTTAACAAAACTCAATTGCTTATTGTTGGAAGATGATAATATTCGTTATCATTCTTAAAAGTTTTTAGTAAGTGGATATATTACCTTTAGCAAATAGATACTAAAAATTATTATAGTAAAATAAATATTTCTATTTAAAATAGTTATCCTAACTTTGTGTGTGATTAAAATTCTTATACGAATGAGATTAACTTTTTTTGGCATAATTATCAAAATTCTTAAAATTAATATCTCTTTTAATTAATGTAATCTTTATGTACTTTTAAAATCAAATGATTTATACTTTTGTTTTGTGATATAAATAAAATCTAGAAATTGACCTTAATCACTACTTTTTTTCTATAAAATGATTTATACTTTTTTTTCTAACTAGTTTTCTATAAAATGTGGGATAGATTTCGGTGAGAAAAAGGAAACGGGAGAAGAACTCAAAATAGTAACGTTAATGCGGAATAGTGGTGGAAAGTGAAAATTGAGATAGAGTTAGGTTTTAATTTTTTTTTTTTTTTTTTTTGAGAGATTGGTATTTCTCATAATCTTTTCCTTGTTATTTCAGTAGTAAACTAGTTTGTTACTTTTTAGAGAGAAAATTTAAAGACACAATAAAATATCATAATATTTTCATAAAATTATTATCTTTAGTTTGTGAGAGGACCTATTCTAATATTTTATTAGTTTATTTAATTTTATATTGATCAATAGGAGATTGAAGTCTCTATTGTTACAAAAATGTTGTGATAATTTGTCATGTACATAAAACATCTCTCAACTCAAATAAATATACTTTTTCATTTTCTATACATTGTTGTCAGTGATTGGTCGGTTTAAAATGGCAAGTGGGACTGGTCTTTTTGTTTCTTTTCCATGTGCAAAGCATATTATAGTACGGGTTCATGGTACATAATAAACATAATAAATATGCTTTTGTTTTTTTAGAGAAGTCAGGGCAACTGCCCCTCTCGCCCCCGGCTCCGCCAATGATATTACATTCTTTGCTTTATAATTAAGTGCTGTGAATCCTAATGATAATATTTCGAGAACAATGGATGAAAGTAATGATTAAAACAATTCTGAATCAAATAATTCCTATTAGAATAATATTAAAACACAAGAAGCGTGATTAGAAAATAGTAAAAGTTGGAAGAATGTACGTATATATATATTTTTAATTTATTATAACCTTTTAAATATTATACAAAGAAGATTTTTTAAGAATAATTATAAATATATCTTAAACATTTTAACAAAGCAATTCAATAGGATTAGGATTAAAATATGCTTTATGTTGAGAATAGTTATGTTATAATTTTGTGATATTTATTCTTTTTAAACGTAAAATAATTTATTCATAATAGACATGTACATATTAATAAAATTAATGTTAACCACACTTCTCTAAAAGAAAATTTTCTAGCTCCACCAGTGTGCAAGGGCTCGCAAGGGTGCTATCGTAGCTTAAGCAGTCAATTATTTAAGGTTGGTCAATGCCTCAATAGTATCGAGCCTAGCTTGTCGCTAGTTAGGCCCCTGTTGATTGAGTTTAGGATGTGGAGTTCTATGTCAAATGGCAACTACAATGTGAGTTGCTATTTTTGGGGGTGGGTTAATTGGGAAAAGATGAGGTGGTTTGTGGTTGCTTGCGGTGGTAGCTGGGGCTGTTGGTTAGGGGATTGTCATGAGTCTGGCCATATGGGTCAAGTTTGATATGGGTTTCAGAGCATGGGGTTTATAGGGCCTAATGGGTTTCAGGTTTGGTATGGGCTTGGTTAATTCGAGTAAATTGGGTTAGATAGGATGATTGTGGGTTATGAGTTTGTAATAAGGAGGCAGAGAGGTTGCTTTGGTGAGTTGTTGGTAGACGTGGCAAAACAGTGGGTTGGGTTTGGGTTAGGTCGATATGTATTTTTTCAAAAAATAAAAAAATAAATGTTTGCCATTTGGTAAGTCATGCAACAAATTATTTGACAAAGAAAAAAAACATACAAGAAATTACAAATGCCTTGTTAGATAGCTAATTTGACAAAGAAAAAAAAACATATAAGAAATTTACAACCTTGAAAACAAAGTGAGAAATTTATAATCTGCTTCACTCTTCACACTTAGTGATGATTTTCATACAAGTTTATAATTTCAAATATATGTTTTTGACTTTACTGCAACTATATTATTTTGGCATGTATTTTATTATTTAATATTTAAAATTTTTTACTTATTGCCTTGTTCAAGTGAGAATAATGCCCCAATCATTCTTCTTTCAATTTGTTTGTCAATTGAGATTGAGTTGTGCACTGTAAAACTCAAAACAAACAAGTAAACCGACCATGTATTAATTTTTTTTTTAAAACGAGTTGGATCATGAGTCAACTCGTTTTTATTTCAAATTAAAAAGAGATCACGTTTAAATTGGGTTATCTGTTGTTGGGTCCCAACCCGTTTTTCCATGTCTAGTTGTTGGGATTAATTGAATGTTGAGTTCGAGTAATAGCAATTTTAGAAAATAAAAATAAGAGAAAATAAAAGAGAAACAACATAAGTCCTAGGCTTGACCGCCTAAAACTGGCCAATCTTAGACTTCACCTCCTGAGGGTGCTTTGAAGTTTGAATCACTACCAAGCTTATTAGCAAAACGTCTCTAGTAAAAAAAAAAAAAATTCAAATTGCTCCACTTAAACCATTTCATCCTTCTAGCAAAAGCTAAATTCAAAATTCAAAAATAAAATCCGATATCTTAAATTGGGGGCGTTTTTCTTTTATTCGGATGAAAAATGAATAAAAAATGCTAAATTTTAGAAAAAAAAAAAGGATGAATATGAAGGAAAAAAATCCTAAATTTTAGGAGCTCTCTTTTTAAATTCAAAATGAAATTTTTTATTTGACATTTATGACCTTATTTCTAAGAGAAGTTATCATTTATTAATAAGGGTGTTTTTAAACCACATAAAAGTTTAGTTCAAAGAAGGGAATCCTTTTATATATATTATAGTATACATATATGGGTTCGGTTAATGGGTATTGTGGGAGGACTTTCGTCTCGGCCCCCAATCAAGTATTGTTCGCTTTGAAATGGGCAAGGATCGACCTACGTCCCACCCACACAAATTTGCTCAATCCCACATCGGGGAGAGACGCCTCTCACTCATGTTTTATAAGCCTTTGGCCTAAGGGTGAGTGTACCACTACTACACGCGCCTTTTTGTGAGAGGACTTTCATCTCGGCTCCCAATCAGGTATTGTTTGCTTTGGGATGGGCAAGAATCGACCTACGTCCCACACGCACGAATTTGCTCAATCCCACATCGGGGAGAGACGCATCTCACTCATATCTTATAAGCCTTTGGCCTAAGGATGAGTATACCACTACTACACGCGCCTTTTTGTGGGAGGACTTTTGTCTCGGCCCCCAATCAGGTATTGTTCGTTTTGGGATGGGCAAGGATCAACCTACATCCCACCCGCATAAATTTGCTCAATCCCACATCGGGGAGAGACGCCTCCCACTCATGTGTAGTAGTAGTACACTCATCTTTAAACCAAAGGCTTATAAGACATGAGTGGGAGGCGTCTCTCCCCGATGTGGGATTGAGCAAATTCGTGCAGGTGGGACGTAGGTCGATCCTTGCCCATCCTAAAGCGAACAATACCTGATTGGGAGCCGAGACGAAAGTCCTCCCACAAGTACTCTTAGGACATTTGCTAATGAATCCTTTTAAGAAAGTTTGATACTACTTTTATGAGAAAAAAATAAATATACTATCAAAAACTTTTTTCTTTTTCCAAAAAAAAAAAATCTAAAATTATTTCCTAAATCAATGCCACATGTGTTAACTTTTTTCATATATATAAGGAAGTAATGACCAACCCTTTGACCAAGCTATTCCACTTTTTGCGATGAGATATCTCAGAAACTCAATGGGTCGATAATGTGGTGAATTGAATCTGATAACTTCAAGTTTAAGTCACGCCCAAGACCATAAGCCTACCACCACGATTGACGATATCTTTGTAATGGTTACATAGTAAAATTTTGCTATATTGTATTTGTTAGGTATAAATGCACTTTTAGGCTCCGTTTAGGAGTTCATAAGAGAATAAAATGGAATGATCATAAGGGAATGGAATGGAATAGAATGTATTTAAGTAAGGGAAAGGAATGGAAAAGAATGGAATGGAATGAAATTAAGTAACCTTGATTGAATGTTTTAAAATAAAGGAATGAAAATGAATGGAATGTAAGTAATCTTGTTTGGAAGCAACATGGAGGGAATGAAATGGAATCTGTGCGTGCCGGAGGTGAAATTATTGGGCCTAACTTCACTTGGACTCACAACTTACTTATAAGGTGGGTTAAGGATTTCCTACTTTGGGTCGTTCACGGCACAAAGACTCAAAATGAAATTGCTACTCTCTCTCCCTCTACTGTTTTTTCTCTTTTTCTCTGAACCCCTTTTTCTTCCCCAACTTCTCCTATTTATAGCCATATGTTAATGGGGCGATCATGATTACTGCCATTGTTAGTGCAATCGGAGGTCCAATATTATCTGTTGTAAGTGGGCGTTTAGGTGGGAGTGGGATGCAGCGATTATGGCTTTGGAACTTGGCTCCCATTCAGGTTTACATGTTCGGTAGTGATGTTTCCCGGACTGCCGAGCATGCAATGGTACGTTCGGACAAGACATCCTTATTTGTTCGGGAAATTCGTGCCGAGCATAGGTCGGGAGTCGAGGCTCATAACTTATAGTTTGAGAAGGCAAGCTTAAACAGAATTTAGAGTAGTGGGGCCGCATCATTGGGCCTGAATCCTGGGCCCAATTAGGCCTTAGGATCTCGGTGCCGTACATTAGCCCCCCCTTGATTCATACCCGGCACCCGGCTGCCGGGAAGAATCAAGGAACTGACCAGCCTTTGGATCTCGAGAGCCCTACGGCCAGGAATTCGCGCGGCAATGGCCTCTCATCAACGCTCTTCTCAAAAAAGACGTGCTATCTTGCTGTGCCAGGTTTAGACGTCATTATTGCTTGACGGTTCGTGAACCGAAGCGGCGCGCGTGTCGGTTACCTTTTGGCATTCGCAGGGTCTTTTTGCGAATCGTGCCCATTTATTGCTGATTAAACGCTCCTATGCCCTCTTCTGCTTCTATAAATAGCCCCCTTTAGAACATTCTTTCACTTTTTCACCTCTGATTTCTTGAGCATACTCTCTACCGACCATTCTTTTGAGCGCATATTCACCAACCCACAGTACCTTTCTCCCCTAGAACCCAAAGTAAGTTCTCTTCCCTTTCCTATTCCTTCAACTTCTCACAGTATTATATTTCAAAAATGGGTTACTCTTATCTCCTGGAGGCCCCGGGGGCTTTAGCCACCTTTAGGCAGAAATTTGACGTTCCCAGTGACGTGGAAGTGGCTTACTGCCACGAGAGCGAAATCGCTCTACACCGAGGGTGTGGCACAACTTTTTTTCCCTTAATGGCAATTCTAAAGGGTGGGGAAAGGTTCCCCGTGGATCCCCTTTTGACTAACACACTTAGGTACTACGGGCTGTGTCCCGACCAGTTTCGCCCCAACTTTTACCGGGTAGTTAGCTGCGTTACCAAGTTGAATCACACCTTTGATTTACAGTTAGACCACCATGACATTAACCACATGTATAGTCTTTGTGGGAATAAATCTTCCAACTATTACTTAAAAACTAGGGATAATCGGGTACAGCTGATATCATGCCTACCTGATTCAAATAGGAACTCGGCCGGGGAGTTTGTCCGGGTGCGCGGCAACTGGTTTGCCGGGGGGGTCCCCTGCCCTCTTTCAAAGCACGAAGTGGGTTTGTACCTATCTCTGACCTAACCGTCTTCCCTCCCCCTCTTTTATTATTTTTTTATTAATGTAGCTGTTGATATAACATCTCGTTTTTTTTTTTTTGCAGACGACAAGGTCTTCGTTCCGGACATTAGGACAGTCCACGTCAGGGACCTCAATTTTATCCTTCGTTCCGAGATATTTGTTCACAGGGACGGACAGCTCCGAGCCTCGCACCTGATTCTCGGAGTAGAACCCGTTTATTCCACCTGGCAATCCTTTAAACAGGCACTGTTAGTTGACAGTCCACTGTCATATATAGACATTCGGTACGCAAATTTCCTGCCGCCGAAGCTTACGACTGGTGAGGCTAGGGAGTTCGGGAAGCGCTACACCGGCGCGGACGAGCTAGCGCCCTTGCAGGACGAATTTGCGGAGCTTGTATCTCGGCGTCTTCGAGAGTTAGCCCACGAGGCTATCCAAGAAGAAGCTCCTGTTCAAGTACCCGCTCAACTTGAGGACCCCGTTGAACCCGAGGCCCCTGTTATGGAAGCCGAGCATCTTGCGTCTAAAGCAGCAAACTTGTCGGCCTCCGATCCCATTCTCAGCGAAAACATGGTTACCAGGAAGACAATGACCATTGACCATTTTGTGCCCGGCGCACGGCAGGCCACTCAGCCCCCAACCTCTCAGATTCAAATCCAAGCACCTCCACCTCCACCCCCTCCTCAAGCTGGACGAGCCCGGAAAAGGCAGAAGGCAACCGACCAACCATCCACGGGTCTGGGAGATGTAGCCACTCAGACCCCTTCCCGGCCAATCGGGGGTATAGTTATTCAAGAGCCGCCAACCCAGGTCGGGCTGGGTGTTGCGTCCTCCTCTCAAGCCGCACCTGCGTGGAAGCCCAAGTTTTTGCTAGACGGCAAACCCTTGCCTTCAATTGCCTGTGTGCAGATGTGGGAGAAAGGCGAGGGGGGTCGCATTGCTCAGACCCTGGCCACGGGTCTTCTTCTTCCCGATGACGTACATGCCTTTGAAGATGGTTCGGAGGAGTCCGTGGGGCGCCGGTTACAGTGGCATACTATCGCGGTAACTCCCTCTTTGTCAATTACTTATCACTTTCTTCATTTCAATGCCGTACTGATTTCCATTTTTGTCAGGCTGCCCAATTGGCCCATATTTTGTCTGGCCGTGCAAAGGATCTTGCCGAGGAGGTTGATCGTGAGAGGAAGGCACGGGAGGCAGCTGCTAAAACAGCGAAGGAAAAAGTAAAGGCAGTTGATTCTGCCGAGAAGAAGGCCACTACTGCGGAGAAGAACAGAGCTTTGGCGGAGAAGAGGTGCGCGGATCTCCTGGCTAAGCAGAATGAGACGGACGTCAAACTGGCCGAAGCGATTAGCCTAAACACATCCCAAGCCAAGGAGCTCACCGACCTGAGGCCAGCCTTGGAGGCCTGTAAGGACAAGTGGTCTAATGAAGGGTTTGCCGATGCCGAGAATTCTGCGGAACCGGTGGTGAACCAAGCCCGAAGGCTGGGTTTTGAGGCTGGGTGGTTTGCCGCCTTGCAAGCTTTGGATGTTCCCGAGGACTCCCCTTTAAGAGACCCCGACCAGATTCCCTTTCCGAGCCTTGTTGCTGCCGCGCAGGATCACCCGGTGCCCGTCGAGGAGGAAGAAACGGCAAGCATGCGGGAGCTGGTGGAGCAGATCGATGCTCACATAGAGATAGATGAAATAGAAGCCACCAGCATGCCGAGTGCACGAGACATGCTCAACGAGGACCTGCATTTTCCCGTGACCGACCAGCAGCAGCCTGCAGCCGCAGATCAAACCGAACCCCCCACTTGACTTAAATTAGTTATCGTTCCGCTCTTACCCCTTTTTACTGCATTTTTTCTTCTCTTTAATTTGTTCAGTTTGCCTATGTCACCGGGTTGTGGTGACTGAACAATTTCTTTATTTCGCGGGGATGACCCTTAAACAGTTGCCGAGTTTTGGCGATGGAATATTAACTCTGCTTTTATCTCAATTTGAATGACTATCTGTTTACTGTGTGTTTGTTTGGATCAT
Source organism: Quercus tomentella (assembly GCA_028535165.1). NCBI lineage: Eukaryota > Viridiplantae > Streptophyta > Magnoliopsida > Fagales > Fagaceae > Quercus > Quercus tomentella. Next base: position 42,228,632 of record JAPQVY010000012.1, on the reverse strand, counting down.
GCCTGTGAGTGATTCATTGTGATCCCTGGTGCTGCCTTTCTTTATCTATTTTTGTTGTCACTATTTTTTTTTTTATTCGCACGTTTGGCCGGGAGCGGCCTGCACGGTGGCCCCAATACCCTGCGTTTATACAACGTTTGTTCATTCTTCTGAGAACGTGAACGGCAATGCCTCAAAAAATGGCGCACAGTCTTTACGTGCTCGGTTAATCCGATCGTATCGAGATTGGTAATCCGAGAAGGCGGTTTCTGTCCGTCTCTTTTCTATTATAAAACGATAATGTTTCCCCCTGCTTGGTGATTTTGTTCGAACCGAGAAAGAGGTTTCTGTACTTAGTCTTTTGTATGTATGATAAGGTTTCCACCTGCCTGGTGATTTTGAACGAACCGAGAACGAGGTTTCTGTCCTTAAATTTTTTTGTAAGTACGATAAGGTTTCCACCTGCCCGGTGATTTTGATCAAACCGAGAACGAGGTTTCTGTCCTTAGAGATTTTTTTTTGTAAGTACGATAAGGTTTCCACCTGCCCGGTGATTTTGATCGAACCGAGAACGAGGTTTCTGTCCTTAGAAATTTTTTTTGTATGCACGATAAGGTTTCCACCTGTCCGGTGATTTTGATCGAACCGAGAACGAGGTTTCTGTCCTTAGAGATTTTTTTTGTATGCACGATAAGGTTTTCACCTGTCCGGTGATTTTGATCGAACCGAGAACGAGGTTTCTGTCCTTGACACAATCAATTTGTGCTAGACATGCAATTTGCTTAACGTAATCAAATACAACGGACATAAACAAGTTCACCATTATATTGACTAGAGCAAAGTACAAAATATGGACTTACGTTTTCGTGCACGAATGGTCACTGATAGAACCTCTTTAGGTTGTGGACATTCCATGGTCGGGGGAGTGGCCTCTCGTCAAGGTCTTCTAGGTGGTAAGCCCCCGCGCCTGCAATGGCCGTGATCCTGTACGGTCCCTCCCACGTTTGAGCTAGCTTCCCTGCACTTACATCCCGCATGTTTCCCACAACCTTTCTCAGTACCAAATCTCCAGCACTGAACTCCCGAACTTTCACGCCCCAGTTGAATCTTTGGGCAAGCCTTTGCTGGTATTCCGCGAGCCGTATTGTGGCCGCTTCCCGGCGCTCTTCTAACCAATCCAGGTGCTCCAGCATTGAACCGTCGTTCCGGATGGGGTCAAACCCTGAGACTCGTGCGCTGCATAAACTAACCTCGGCCGGTATCACGGCTTCAGCCCCATACGCCAAAAAGAACGGGGTCTCCCCCGTGGACCTTCTGGGGGTTGTTCGGTAAGCCCACAAAACGTTAGGTAACTCTTCAGCCCATCTTCCTTTTGCCCCGTCCAACCTTTTCTTCAACCCATTCAAAATGGTCTTGTTCACTGCCTCAGCTTGGCCGTTGCTTTGAGGATACGCCGGAGTGGAATATCTGTTCTTAATGCCGAGATCGCCGCAAAAGGTCCGGAAAGCTTTGCTGTCGAACTGTAGGCCATTGTCTGATATAAGCGAGTCTGGTACCCCAAATCTGGTGACTATGTTCTTCCATACAAACTTCTTCACGTCCACATACCGGATATTGGCCAGGGCCTCGACTTCTGCCTACTTTGTGAAGTAATCGACCGCCACCACCACAAATCGGCGATTACCGGTTGCTCGGGGAAACGGTCCGAGGATGTTTAGCCCTCATTGTGCAAATGGCCATGGACTGTTGACGGGGTTTAAATGACCTGCCGGTTGGTGGATCAAAGTGGCGTGTTTTTGGCACTGTTCACATTTCCGAACATAATCCGCCGCATCCTTCTGCATTTGCGGCCACTAGAACCCTTGAGTCATCGCCCTGTGCGCCAATGAACGCCCCCCAACATGGCCAAGACATACCCCGTCATGCAGCTCGGACAGGAGTTCATCTACTTTTTCGGGATGTAAACATAAAAGGTACGGGCCTCCAAAAGACCTCCGGTACAACTTGCGATCTGCCAACAGCCAATATTGAAGAGCCAGCTGTCGAATCTTTTTGGCCTCCCTTTCATCGTCTGAAACTTTATTGGGTTCATCCAGCACGGCTTTATCGTTGAAACTACGGACACATCAACCCCGGCTATGTGACTGCCATCTTCCATACTGATGCTTGGCTCCCTTATAAGCTCTATTTTGATAAGCCAAGGAACATCCTCGGCAATTGATGAGGCCAACGTGGCTAGTGAGTCGGCGTGCCTGTTTTTAGCCCGTCCTACCTGGGCTACCTTCACTGTCTCGAACTTGCTAATGATGCACTTAGCTGTGCTCAGATAGGCTTTCATCCGAGAGTCCTGAGCTTCAAAGCTTCCAAGGATTTGATAAACAACTAGCCGAGAGTCTGAATAAATCTCCACATCCCTTGCGCCCAGGCACAACACGATCCTTAACCCAGCAAGAAAAGCCTCGTATTCGGCCTCATTATTAGAGGCTTTGAATCCCAGTCTGAAGGAATGCTCTAGTCGTATGCCCTCCGGAGTGATTACGACTATTCCGGCTCCGGCCCCCAAAGCACTAGAAGCACCGTCCACAAACACCTTCCATGGGCGATTTTCTACATTACAGATTATCTTCCCGTCGTTCTTGGGGGTGAATTCCGCGATGAAATCAGCGAGGACCTGCCCCTTGACTGAGCTTCGCGGCCTGTATCTTATGTCGAAAGAACCTAACCGGGTTCCCCACTTAGCTATTCGGCCCGTGAAGTCTGATCTTTTCAACAGCGACTGCAGGGGATACTCGGTAAGGATAAACACGGTATGAGCTTGAAAATAATGTGGCAGCTTTCTCGTCGCGTGCACCAAAGCTAACACTAACTTCTCCAAGGGTAGATATCTCGTCTCGGCATCTACCAGGGTTTTGCTTATGTAATACACTGGTTGCTGCACTCCTCGGTCCGTCAACAACATGGCGCTCATGGCGTGATCGGATACCGAGAGGCACATGAACAAATCTTCTCTGGAAGCCGGTGCCGTTAACATGGGCGCTTACGCAAGATATTCCTTCAGATCTTGAAAGGCCTTGTCACAGTCCTCGTCCCACTGAAACCCTTTCCACTTCTTCAGAAGCTGATAAAATGGTCTGCAGCGATCAGCAAATCTGGAGATAAAGCGATTCAATGCAGCTAACATCCCGGTTAATACTTGCACCTCCTTGGGCTTACTCGGCGGTCTAAGGCGTTCTACGGCTTCTATCTTATTGGGATTGGCCTCTATTCCTCGAGTAGAAATCAGATACCTCAGGAACTTACCAGCCCCCACGCCAAATGTGCACTTCTCGGCATTCAGGCGCAACTTATGCCGCCGTAGTACCTCAAATACCTCTTGGAGGTCTCCAATATGCCGTGGTTCCTCTTTACTTTTCACCACCATATCGTCAATGTACACCTCTACCGTGCACCCAATTTTTTCTCGGAACATTCTTGTCATCATCCGCTGGTAAGTGGCCCCGGCATTCTTTAATCCGAACGGCATCACTTCGTAGTGATAGTTGGCATCTGGGGCGATGAATGCCATTTTTTCTTGGTCCTCGGGTGCTAGGGTGATCTGGTGATACCCCTGAAAGGCGTCCAAGAAGCTCATCCTCGGGTGCCCATACGTAGCATCTACTAGTTGATCTGCTAACTATTCCGAGAAGAATACCTCTCTTATTACCCCTGCTTCCTTCAGCCTCAGAACTTCTAACTTGACCGCGTCAACATGCTCCTTCGATGCTCTTCTCGGCTTTTGCTTTTTTGGTGGGAATGATAGGTCGACGTTGAGCTTGTGGACAATGAACTCGGGATCAACTCCGGGCACTTCGTACGGACTCCAGGCAAACACGTCCACATTTTGCAAGAGGAACAATAACATTTGTACCTTATCCCGGTCTGCCATGCTCATGCCTATCTGGAAGTACCGATCAGCGTCTGGCAAAATTTTAACCTTCAAAACATCCTCGACATAACTCGCCCCTGCTTCTTCTCGGGGCATCTGTAATTGCTATGAAGCTGCTTCTTCGGTGACTTCCTTTTGTTCAACCTGCTCATCTTTCCACCTGACTGCGGCGACCAGACACTGCCTAGCCACTCACTGGTTCCCCCGTACCACAGCAACTCCATATTCGATGGGAAATTTAACTTTCACGTGCAGGGTGGATGGGACAGCTTTCATTGCGTGAATCCACGGCCTTCCCAGAATTGCCGTGTATGGCGAGAAAGACTTGACCACTATGAAGGTCACCGTCACCTCCTTGCCCTCCATACTCACCGAGAGAGAAATCTGACCTTCGGGGATTACCGTTCTCCCGTCAAAAGAGACCAGCGGCGTGTCATATTTCACCAAGTCCTGATTTTTTAGCCCGAGCCCCTCAAACAGATCGGGGTACATTACATCGGCTCCGCTCCCCTGGTCTATCATCACCCTCTTCACCAAGAAGCCGCTTATCCGCACTGTTACCACCAACGCGTCATCATGAGGTTGGATTGTCCCCTCCAGATCTTCCTTGTTAAAAGAGATCGTCAGCCGGCCAATTTTCATCCTTTTTTCGGGTGATCTTCCTGCCGAGCATGCTACCGTTAATACTCCTCTCGTCGTGGCCGCATTCCTTGGGGTGGCATGGATGACTTCGATCACTCCTAAAGGCAGCGGGAGAGGATTCCCCTTCTACCGAACACCCTGACCAGCATCTCGGTTACCAAAATCCACTACGAATTCTTTCAAATGCCCAACCTTCACCAGTTGACCCAGATGATCTTTTAATACCCGGCACTGTTCGGTGGTGTGCCCTTTATCTCGGTGATATGTGCAGTACAAGTTCTGATTCCTCCGAGATGGATCCCCTCCCATCTTGTTCGGCCATCTAAAGAACGATTCATTCTTAATCCGGTCTAAAATTTTGTGTACCGGTTCTTTGAACGCTACATTTACCCCTTCAATTTGTGTCTCTGGTTCCTGCATCCTGAAATCCTTCCTCGGTCTCGTGGGAAAAACGCCCTGTCGGGAGCGGCTCAGCAACGGGGCCTTTCCCTTATTCTGCAGCCGATCATCTTCGAGATGTTTGTGCTCCTCAATGCGTCTCATAAGTTGCCTCATATCCTCCGGGGGTCTTTTCGTCAACGATTCTCGTAGTTCAGAATCCTCGGGTAAACCCATCCTGAAAGTGCTTGGCGCAATCTTTTCATTATGCCCACCAATCTCATTGTACAGCTCCCAATACCGACTTGCGTAACTCCGAAGGGTTTTGCCGACCCCCATTTTTATGGAAAGTAATGCATCCACCGATTGCGGCACCCGGCTGCATGTCACAAATCGAGCGCCAAACTCCTGGATCAGCTCGGCAAAACTGTGGATGGAGCCTTTCCGTAACCCATTAAACCATCTCAAGGCCGTGGAGCCAAGACTCGAGGGGAATACCTTACACATCAATGCATCATTGTGTGCGTGTAAAGACATCATGTGGATATAATGACTGACATGTTCCACCGGATCCGTCTTCCCGTCGTAGGAGTTGAATGGTGGTCGCGTGAATTTGCTCGGCATAGGGGCCCGCACAATTTCGCTTGAGAACGGTGACCGAGCAGCTCTTAGTCAAGCTCGGCTCATTGCGTCCATGGCAGCATTGTAGGGTCGCCGCTCCTCCGGCGAATCCGAACCACAGTCGCCAAACCCGTGCGAAGAAGAACGGCTCTGGTGCCAGTGCCTTTCTTGGGAATGTGAGCGGGTCCTATGTCGGCGTGACTCTCGGGATATTGAACAGTCCCGAAATCGTCGGGAATCGGAATGGCTAGACCTCTCCTCGCCTTGATCTCCCATACCTCTGCCTCTCCTTTCTCGGTGGTCCTGGTCCCTTCTCTGACGCCAACCCCTTGCCTCTAACTCTAAATCCCCCACCAGTCTGCACAACCGCTCCAACTCTTGGTCCCTCTCGTCACGCTGCCCATGTCCCGAGGCACCGAACATCGTTCGGCGAGTCTGGTCTGATCCTTCTCCCAGGCCAGATTCTTCTTCTCCTCGCATACGCTCCCTATCCTCGCACCTTTTCTGCCTTCTTTCCCGCCATGAAGAGCCCCGAGAAGATCCTGTCGACCCGCTCTAGGCCTGGCCTCCCGTACGCCTTTCGGACATTTCCCTCGTTTGAGTCACTGTCGAACCACAGCTTCATAGGATGGCCCCAAGGTGGGCGCCAATTGTGCGTGCCAGAGGTGAAATTTTTGGGCCTAACTTCACTTGGACTCACAACTTACTTATAAGGTGGGTTAAGGATTTCCTACTTTGGGTCGTTCACGGCACAGAGATTCAAAATGAAATTGCTACTCTCTCTCCCTCTGCTGTTTTTTCTCTTTTTCTCTGAACCCCTTTTTCTTCCCCAACTTCTCCTATTTATAGCCATATGTTAATGGGGCGATCATGATTACTGCCATTGTTAGTGCAATCGGAGGTCCAATATTATCTGTTGTAAGTGGGCGTTTAGATGGGAGTGGGATGCAGCGATTATGGCTTTGGAACTTGGCTCCCACTCAGGTTTACATGTTCGGTAGTGATGTTTCCCGGACTGCTGAGCATGCAATGGTACGTCCGGACAAGACATCCTTATTTGTTCGGGAAATTCGTGCCGAGCATAGGCCGGGAGTTGAGGCTCATAACTTATAGTTTGAGAAGGCAAGCTTAAACAGAATTTAGAGTAGTGGGGCCGCGTCATTGGGCCTGAATCCTGGGCCCGATTAGGCCTTGGGATCTCGGTGCCGTACAGAATCATTTTATGACAATATTACTATTAGACCCCTATTTTAAAATAAAGAGTTGAATATATAGGGGTATTTTGGGAGTTTTAGAAAAAAAATCATTAAATCTAATTTCATTCCCCCCCCCCCCTCTCTCATTCCTCCCAATTTCGGGGAAAATGAAAATTTAAGATTTTAAGAGAATAGAGAGGAATGAGTGTTCCCTTTTACCCATTCTATTCCCTCCCACTTAAACTCCCAAACAAAGGAATGAGTTTTCCATTTCCTCCATTAAAACTCCCAAACAAGGGAATGAAAGAATATTCTAAAATAATTCTTTTCATTCATTTTCATTCCATTCTATACTCTCCTCCTAAACGAGGCCTTAGTCCTTACATTTTGACTTTATTTCTATTTTGGGCCATTCTTTTTTAATTTTAACGCATACAATCCCTAAAATAAATAAACAAAAATGTTATCATTTTGGTCCCTAACATCATTTTACTAACAGAAAATAGCCTATGTGACAAACAAAGTGCACAGTTGATGCACAGAACGCATACGTGGCCATTAAAATAATAATAAAATTTGTTATTTGGCATTTAAACAATGCCATATCAGCATTTTAAGTATTAAAAAAAGCCACGTCATAATTTTTTCTTCTCGTTAATTATTTAAAATAAAATAAAATTTTAGTTATTATTTAATTTTTAAAAATTTTATTTTAAAAAATTAAAATAAAATTTTCTTTTCTTTTCTTTTCATTATTTTGTTGGAAGAACATATTTGTTTATGTTCTTCGTGTTTTTCCCATGACTGTTCATGTTCATGTTATTCATGTTTTTAGTAAATTAATCCTTATTTTCTTTTCTTTTCTTTGTCTTTCTAGAACTTTCGTTATAACCGAACATGTCAAAATTCAAAACTCAGATCAAACAATAATCAACATACACCAACCCAAACCCATAAATTAACATAAACCAACCAAAATTCAAAACCCAGAATCAACATACACCAACCAAAATCGAACCTAGAAACAGATCTGCATACCCATAAATTTAAACCCAACATACAACAACTAAAATCAAAAGATCTGCATTCTCTTTGTTCACAAAATCAACACCAATCTCTGAGTTGGAAACTCACCGATCCATCGAAACACAAAATCATATCCAACTTGGAAACTCACCGATCTCCACTATTCTCCAAATCCCACCATTCTCGAACTAGACCTTCGGAATCACAACCCATAAACCTACAAATTTGCCACAAAATCACAACACCAATCCGCCACAAACCTAGATTAACAAAAATCACAACCCACAAACCCACCATTGGAATACACCACCATCTATCTCCACCACCGAGTTGAGAGATAGAGAGATGAAAGCAAGAGAGCCACTCATTTGAGAGAGAGAGAGAGAGAGGCTTCCAAGTTTAGAAAGGATGAGCTTGAGCCATTTTGGTCTTTGTTTGAGCGAAATTGAGAGATAGAGAGAGTGGGTCGGTCAGAGAGAAAAGAAAGAACCACTACTGGTTGTGGTGGTAGTGGAGGGAATAAGCAAACGAGACCGACCATGGAATTAGAGAGAGATCTAAGAGTTTTGGAAGAGAGAGAGAGAGAGAGAGAGAGAGAGAGAGAGAGAGGAAGGTTTGAGGAAAGGTAGGGGAACCGGTCTGATAAGGAAGTGTTAGAGTTGAAGTTTTTCTTCTGAGTGTGTGAGTGGGAGAATTTTTTGTGCTTGTGAATGAGAATTTGTTGGATTTGGTTGCCAAGAAATACTTAATAAATTTTTTTTAAACTACTATTGATCTAAGTTTCAATGTGTTTGGTTATATAAAAATTACAAGAAAGACAAAGAAAAAACAAGAATATAAGGATTATTTAGCTAGGAATATAAGTCATGTTTTAGGAAAGAACACAAAGAACATGACCATGTTCTTCCAAAAAAATTTAATGAAAGGAATAAAAAAATAATTTAATTATCTTATTTTATTTTAAAAAAAATAGAAATTCATAATTTTAAAATTTTTTTCTAATGTGTTTTTTTTATTTTTATTATTGATTTAAATGCTGACATGGACTTTTTAAATATTAATTAAAATTTTTATTATTATTTTAATGGCAACGTCAATATTTAGTGTGTTAACAGTGCACTTCATTTGCTATGTAGGTAATCTCAGTTAATGAGATGACAATAAGAACCAAAATGAGACAAGATTTTTAATTTTGGAGACTGAAATCATTTTTTATACAATTAATTTTAAAATTGGGTTGAATGGGAACACATTTGGGACACCTGCAGCAGGTTCCTGACAAGCAAGTTTTTTAAAGGGAAAAACTTCCATCCAGTGATCTCCCGCACTGGACGGGATATTGGGCCGACACGTGACCATTTTAGGATACATGTCGTGTTAGCTAGTGTCACCTCCAGTGAGAACTAGAGCCAAGCCAAAACCCTTTTTTTTTTTCAAACGGGTAAGTTATAAACACGTTCACTGATTCTTGCTCTTATGGAAATCAAATTGTTCTTGTGGGCACAAAATTTTATGCCCAAACAATGTGATTTTCAACTTGCAAGCAATTCTAAATGAAAAGAAGATATACTTTTTTTTTTTTTTTTTGGTTTCCCACAGTGTTTTCTCAAAACTTTCAACCAGAGACTAATCAGTAATCACTGTTTGCGACAGGTGGGTCCATAACGGGGTAAATTGCTAACCCAGAGAGTTTTTTCAAAGTATTGGTGCCCGGACTTGAATTAGAGAGCTCCTAGTCAAACCTAAGACAGCCACTTTGAGAGCAAGTACTTTTTTGTAGTCTTATAATGAGGCTTCCAGTAGCCATCAAAAATCCAAGCAATTCGTCTCACCGCATACAACCTCTATGAGAAACAATGTGATAAAAACAAACCCTTCTTTTTTTTAATTTCAAAAACAAAAACATAAGAAGAGAGAGCATATATAAAATGCCCAAGTTTGAGTCCAACCAATCGCAAGTTCAATTCCAAACTACTCAAACATGCTTTAATCTACATTCATATAAGCCTACACAAAGACATAAAGGTTGTAAAATTTTTAAAAAAAAAAAACCCATACCATAAAAAAGTAAATAAAGCCCAGAATCATGAAACATATAATCAGAAATAGTGACTTATCACAAACATCTTCAGATATAGAGAAAGAAAAAACCATTGGAATTCATCAAGAAAAGTTTTATAAAAAAAAAAAGAAAAAAAAAAGAAATGAAAATAGAAGAAACCAACCTCAGATTCAGAAGCTCTTTGGTAAAAGGGCTCCAAGGTCTTTTCCTGGTGGCTTCGATTCTCAGATTCCCCCATTTTTCTTATTCTGTTGGGTTTTTTTTTTTTTTTTTTTTTTGGTGGGGGGTCTTAGATTTTTCAGAACGGCTTCTTCAACCGTCAACTGCGTTGGCGTGGTGCTCGGGTTTTAGAGGACAGAAAAGGGGTATTGTGATTACCTTCATCTAGCTAGGGCTTCCTGGGCTTGGCAATGGCCCATATGGGTTTTGGCCCTTTGGGTTGTTTTTATGTAAAAAAAAAAAAAAAAATCTCTTGCAAAGTGAAACCATTAGAGAAAATATTAACACCAAAAAACAATTGGTTTCTTGGTCTGACGATAAAAAGAGTAAATGTTATAGGTCGAAACTATCCAAAAAGAAAAAATATTAAACAACCAAATAAAAAAAAGAGAAAGACAAAAAATAATAATATAAGACCCAATCACACCCAAGCTATAACTTGCCAAATCAAGCAAACATTCCTAAGAACCACATTGAATCAAAACGTGAGATCATAGAACAATATTGGATAGTTTTCAAGAATAAAACTTTATAAAGTTGTAGGAATGGAAGTAAATGTAAGTACTACCATAAAACAGCATAAAACATTCTTACATGTAATTGCATGGTCCATCCCATCTTTTCAATTGCAGCATTCAGAGACGAAGGGAAAGATGGACTATCTTATTAAAGGACGCAAACTGCAAACTTGGAAGTGTATACCATGGAGTAATAAAGATAACCAGTTTTACTTTGAAAATTGGAAAAACAAATGATAATTATTCAAACATTTTACTTTGAAAAGTGGAAAAATAAAAATTTAAAATTTAAAAATTTTAAAAATTAGAAAAAAATTAGAAAAAGAAAGAAAGAAAGAAGAAGAAGAAAAGAAGAAAGACAGTTACCCAAAAGGTGGTGATAAAGATAGAAAAATAAAAATAATTTTTGTATATATCCAATACCCTAAAACGTGGGGTTAAAAAAAAAAACAAAAACAAAAACAAAAACGGTGAATGACAACTTCAGTTAAGGAGTTAATGGGTCCACTACAAAATTTGTAAAAAAAATTAAAAATTTAAAAAAAATGTATTTTTACCAGATTATCCTTAAATTTTGAAAACCAACAGAAAAGTGGTTCTATTTTGTAGACAATATTGTACGTGGAAGTTACAGATGTATTTTTGCCACATTATCCTTCAGTTTTGAAAACCAACATAAGTGTACTAGAAGTGTGGTTCTGTTTTGTAGATAGTGTTTTACGTGAGAAATAAAGAAGCATTTTTACCAAGTTTTTGCCCCTACTTAAACATAGACAATAGGGGTATTTTGGAACTAAAAAAATGTCCAATACAACCAAAGGAAGCCTCTTCAATAGTAGTATAGATAAATGTGATTTCAATTAAATCATATAGTTTCAAAAATAATAAATTAAACCCGAAAGTATATGAGTGTTATAATTAAACCCCTTATTGTTTCACTAGCCTTATTACACATGCTTCGCGCTTGCAATGAGACTTTTTTTTTTTTTTTTAATTTTTATCTTGAGCTTAGTATCATAATGTTTAAAAGTGAGATAGAGATTGTGTCCTAATTCTTTATTTCAGCTCTTGATTTTTTTTATCTAACTCTCATGTAGAGGTATTGGAATTCAAATTAAGAGAAGTCATCTGTCTTAAAAAGGTAAGATAAAACATGTAAACCCAAAAAATAAAAAATAAAAAGTCTCATCACACTTTGCGCGTGTGATAAGGCTAGTAGATATAGATAGATGAGTTTCATATGACATTACAATGACTCTAAGGTCAAATGACATTTTTCCCTCCTAAAAAAAGGGTCAAATGACAATTTTTGTTGTTTCCAACGTCGAATTGACTTCCTCATTCTCATCAACCCTCAACTTTCCAATGACCCTTAGATTTGTGGACATTATCAGCATTTAGGAGTTAAAACCTCTATATTGGATGTATCCTTCTGTATGTGCTTGTGAGAGTTCATATGTCTATTGATTCTCATCAAGTGTTTTTTGTATAGGTGTAGCTTGTTCTAGTTTTGTTTGCTATTAAGAGGGTTTTGTTTCTATGATTTTCAGCTTAAGCTACTTGTTGTATATGGGTTGTTCTTAATAAATTTTTCTTTTAAAAAAAAAAAAAATTAAGAAATGATCTTCCTTTCTTTTGTTTTTTGTGCATTCTCTGATGATGATTAGACAGGAGATCCTACTTATCGAAGGTCAACCACTAGGTATTGTTTTCTTTTTAGTTCTTCTTTGATCTTTTGGCAAAGCAAGAAAAAATTGTTGTGGCCCGCTCTAGCACTGAAGCATAATATCGTGCCCTTGTTAATACCACATATGAACTCCTCTAGCTTCAATGACTTCTCAAGGATTTAGGTGTGTCCACATCCACTGCCACTCTACTTTAGATTGTTCATAATGATGTTTTCCATGAATAAACTAACCACATCGAGATTGATTGTCATTTTATTCGTCATCATTTTGTCTATAGTGCTCTCAAGTTGCTCTCAATTTCCTTTCAAGATTAACTTGCAAATATCTTCACTAAGTCACTACCTAAGGGTCTACTATGTGTTTTGGTTAACAAACTCAAGTTGGTCTCACATCCACCTTGAGTTCGCGGGGGCCTATTAACGTGTAGGCCCACTTTACTTATCTGGCACAGTATACGTACTTGTATTGCACACTACTACTTCTTATATAAAAGCACTCTTGTATATTTTATTGCTATTGAAATACAATACAATTATTCAGTATTTCTAACCGTTAGAAAAAGTGTTTGCTATGCAATAATTAGTACTCAATTTTTTGGAGCAAGTGCATGTGTATCACTATAGGACATTGTTATGCATCCTACACGATAAAGTGCAACACTATGCAGAATTGTATTGTATTGTGAAATACAATACAATTATTCAGTATTTCTAACCGTTAGAAAAAGTGTTTGCTATGCAATAATTAGTACTCAATTTTTTGGGGCAAGTGCATGTGTATCACTACAGGACATTGTTACTGCACCCTGCACGATAAAGTGCAACACTAGCAGAATTGTAAGACTATATATCCTTTGAAATGGTTAGAATCTGTGAAGCCATTCCATTCTCTTTAGTGTTTCCATCGCTCAACTATATCCTTCTGGAAGCTGAAGATAACCGATTAGTTATATATAATTTATTGAATCAATACACAATCTATTACAATAACCAATATGTTTTCTTCATCATGCATTAATACAGCAAGTGCTTCTTTAAATTATGTTATAACTTTCTTTCGCTATGGGAAAAGTAATCAAGGCTGTCCAAGAAGTGAAGGCTTGTAGAAAGCATGAGTTTGTGCAATCTCAATGCGTTCACGAGGATCATTCAGGGTTTCATCCCTCAGTGCCTTCAGAATTGCTTGTGATGATTGTTCCCTGAAGATCCAACATAAAAGACAAAGGATTTAAATTCCAGATTGACCAAATCCATGCTTATACATGTGAGTCAGAATAACACAAGGGTCATGTGGCTTTATTCATGGTAAAATTTTATTGAAGTGTTTGGTTCACAATAAAAGTAAACAAAACAAACAAGACCCCTGGTTGTTAATTTGTCATTGCTCATGCATGGTTTATTTTTAAGTGCCATTTGTCACAAAGGCTCCACAATAAGTAAATAACAAGTACACTATAGGTTGAGATCACAAATGAGATTAATGAGTCGCAGAAACTTTACCTTCTAATCAGTATCTTATAGAGTGTCTTTAAGATGGGGCATAGCTCTACAGGAGCTACTGGCTTGTTCTCTTCAGGATGCGGTACATTTAGGCTAGACTGACTCAAAAGTTCATAGAAAGCCCCTACTGCAGAAACACCCTGGAAAATGATAGGGTAGATTTAGCACTACCATGATGTAAGATACAAGTCAGACAAAAAAAGGAATGTGACTAATCTAGAAAGGAAAAAGTTGTTCTTTTCCCAGTCAAAGTCCAGACTCTTAGTCCAACTGATGTGGCCAGGGGCCTCAGGAACTCTGGTGATGTCTTACAGAAAACTCATATTCATCTAGCATAGTGCATTTAGTTCACTAGTGTGAAAGCAACTCAATTATAATAAGATACTAGTTGTAAACCCGCGCGATGCATAGGAAAATATGATATATTATTTTTTATTAGATAATTATTGAATTAATATATTAGATTGTATATTATTAAAAATTCAATATGTGTTATTTGAAATTATGTTTTAAATTAGAAATTTTTTGTAGTGTAACAAAATATATTTTGTAGTTTTTTTTTTTTTTGAGAGTCAAAATGAATTTTGTAGTTAGGTATTATACAGTGAGATATGTATGAAAACACAATGTAATAATTTTATTTTTAAAAAAAATTGATAGTGTGAGAACTATTAGTCCAAGTTGTAACTATGTATACTTTGTTTATTATTATATAGATTTATGCGATTTAACTCTTATAGATATATTTTTTTCAAAAACATAGATTCACGTCTCTTTCTTCCTCACAATTGAAACTAAGTGAACAAGTAAATAAAGATAACTATGCAATAGATCATTATCAATAAATCATATATTATAAAGTGGAAATATAAAATAAAATAAAATGTAAAAAGAAAAATTTCCTGAAGTATCTATACATAAAAACATTAATAGCATAATGATGCTATAAAGTAAATTATATTTTTATCTTATTCTCTTTTTGGTATTTTTAGTAAAGATGATCAACTAAGCAAAGTAAAATCTTACCAAGAAAATTCAGATTAACTAAAAATTTGATGGTGGAGATGCTAATTGTTTGTATTAAAATGACCAAAATGAAAATAACAAATAGATTTGAGAAAAACATATAAGATTTCTAAAAGAAATTTTACCAAACACATGAGATGCAACAATACAAAATTACTATCCTGAATATTTTTTTACTTTTTTGATACTCTACAAATATAAAAACTTTATTCATTTTTTGTCACAGTATAGACTATAGAGCGATTACAAAATAACAAAAAGTCAAGGAACTTATAACAAAAGACTTTCTATACAAAATTTCAATAGAAGAGGGACTAATAGGCCCTCCACTTTCTTCAAGACCTAGGAGATTATGAAAGACCATACATCCTTTGCCTGCCCTTTTCTCTTTCTCAAATTTACATTACCAAAGAAGTATATAAAGCTAAAAACATTGTGAATACATCTCTGTTCAATGGAAGTCTATTGGTAGGCACATTCAAATTCGTAGCCATGTATATTTTGTTTTGATATAAACTCAAATTTCTATTTTTAAAAAAAAAAAAAAACTACATATTAACGCAAACCAAAATTCAACCAAAGCTATAAGAGTGATTTGTGATAGGAAATTTTAAAAAATACAACACAAAAAAAATTAAATAAAAAAACATCAACCTAAATTAGAGTTATAAGAAAGAACAAAAATCAAGCAATAAAGAGAGGGAGAGAGAGAGAGAGAGTACTCACAGTTTTTGTGTAGAAAAAAATATGGATTGAATCGAATAAATGATATCAAATTTATACGAAATAAGATGGAGAGAAGAAGAGTTAAAATACAAGAAAGAGGAAATGATGAAAAAAGTTTAACGGTAAAGTAAAGAGTAGTAGGGAGATAAAGAGGCAAAGAGAGAGGGGAAAGGTTGGAGGAAGAGAAGAAGAGTTTTTTTCTTTTCTTTTTTTCTTTAGAACAGGAAGATGAAAAGTTTAAATATTCAATTACTTGAAATTAGAAAGAAGAAAACGAAAAGTTGAAATCAATTTGGATAGCTGAATATAGTTAAACATCTGCATCTAATGAAGAGTAACGTTTGTAATGAATAGTAAACATGTGCATATATCCACTAAATGATAATGAATTGTTCAATTTTAACAATTACTTGAAATTAAAAAGAAGAAAATGAAATTTTGAAATCAATTTGGGTAGCTGAATAGTCAAATATTTGCATTTAAAACAAATGAATAATAACATGTTCAATAGTAATGGGGTGCATTAACAGGTTTGTACATTAACTATATTTAATTATTTTATATAAAATAAAATAGAAAAATCATAAAGGAAATTATAAAAAAAAAAAGGTATGACATGATTGATGAGGTGGCTCAACGGGAGTACAGCAACATTAAATTCTACATCTCAGCTTTTAGAAATATATAGATATAGATGTTTGTAATTTTCCATTTGCATCTAATTCCAAGATTTATGTTTTTTACGGAGCCTATGGTCTCCAATCATAGCATGTTTTCTTTCAACTTGCCTAAAATGAATGATGATATAGATAAATGCTACAAAAGACTAGTTGATTTCATTTGTGGATGCATTGAGTGGGACAATATCAGCATTGCAGCTATTAGCAACAGAACACAAAATGAAATTTAAATGTGTCACATTTGTGAGAGAGAAGCAAGATCCCTCAAATCAAGCTGAGAATGTTATTCAAGAATAAAGCAATATTTGGCAGAACCATACAAAATTGAACAGAACCTTGTTCTGCAAATAACGTTATGAGAAATGTTATATTAATGGTGCCTTCAAAAGAAACTTAAGGGCATGTCAATCCCATGGCCAGCCAAATCTGCCATGCAATATACTTGATGATTATGTCAAGTGCACTGCACATTCAAAAAGTTTTAAAAGGCCTAGACCTGTTCAAGTGTTGAAAGAGAAGTATGTAGTGGTTGGATGTGGAGGATCTACACTGACATTTTTTTTTGTTCTAATAAGATGAAACTTACATAAAATTTTCAAAGCAATTGCTTCTCCTTTGGGTTGCTCCAAACTCACTGTAAAGTACTGACACATACTACCATAGTCTATAATTGCAGAATTTGATGAGAATGCATCTTACATAGATTCCAAAGGAAATATTAAATCAAACTCAGTACCTGAATCATTCCTTTGCCACTGATGCTATCACCCATATCTAGGCTTAGTTCACCCTTGGCTAACATTTGGCCATACCATGCATTACGACCTTTTAACAAGGTTACATAAGTGTCAGCCAGCAAAGGCCCTGCAAGCTTCTCTGGTTCCTCAGCCAACAAATGGGTAATAAATATCATCTCTGATGTACAATGTGCAAAATATACTGATTTGCTGGTAGCACTTTCATTGGTAAGGGCTGCTACCATTCCTGAGAAAACCACAATGGGAAAGGGACCATGTAAACTCAGGTCATAGACGATGTATATTAATAAATAAAACATGCATTTGCGATCAACATATATTATTCCAGATGTTGCAACATTTTACTCTGAACTGAAATAATTAGGGGATTGGACTCGGCAAGAGTTACCTAGCAGAGTTTGAGGGTTGTTAATTCATATACATGCATGCATATATACATACATATCTCTATTCCATTACATATATCATATGTCAAAAATCTGTACAACAGTCACCAATTTGACAATGGATCAATAGAACTAAGAAAACTATTAAGATATAACTTGAATGTGCCATGAGTAAACACTGTATCAAAAGACCATGCTTTTAATGTAATTTTATTAAAAGTTAGCTTGTAATAGCAAGAAAGAAACACATTGGGAGAGGTTTATCAATGAAACTGTCTACATCAGCACTCATCTCCAGCTAAAGTGTTATAAGGGTGATTTTCATTTCATAATAACTGTGACCATCATTGTCATACCAAAAAGGTTGTTAATACATAATACTGCATCCTTGTACAATGTCTCAATTGACAATATCAGACTTTTTTTCTCGCCGTGTTTTTTCTATTTATTTTTCACTGAATTTCATTTCCAGGAACATGAGGAAAGCTTATGCTGCAGTCTTCTTTCCTTTTCTAATGCTTGTTCAGCAAAGTGATCTTTCAATAATAGGATGTCACTTCTATAAATGCCAAACAAGAAACTAGGAAAAGGAATAATACAATTACCCAAGGGGTCATTAAAAAAAAAGCAGTATCAAAATTGGCATAGAAGATCAAGTTTACCCACACAATGACTCTGAAACTTACCAGCGCCAATGGCATAGACATTTTTCAGACCACCCATGACTTCATGTGTGACAAGGTCACTGTTGTCCCAGACAATAAAATGGGGTTGCCTTAAAAATTTTGCAAGGGGTTTCCTCCACTTCTCAGCTCCACAAATTCGAGCATTAGCATATTCCTTGTTGTAAATTTCTGATGCAATATTTGGTCCACCTAGATAAAGTATGTTCTCCATAGACATTCCAGCTACCAGGCATATATACTGAAGGTTAGAGAATAGGGAAATATTTTCTGCATAACTAAGTTAAATTAAAAATAAATAAATAAATAACCATTCAAGTTAGGGAAAAAAATCAAAAACAAAAACAATATTCAAATTGCATATATTGTGCTCCTGAAACACAAGCAATGAAATTATTTAATCATATTGATGTAGATGAGGGAAGTACATTTCCCATAACTTTCAAGCAGATCCTCATAATCCTAGAGATAAGGCTGGTCAATAGTATAATGCATCAACATACATAAGCAACATAAATTAAGTTCCTACCCAAAGTAAGACATCCTGATTCCCCTCCCAAAGCTCCAATCACTACTACACAATGATTCTACCAAGTAAGAAAGCTCTTAACAAATTCAAGCATAAATGGCAGTATTGCTTGGTTTCATGAGAATAATTGTTTGTTTTTGTCATACAAATTCATAAGGTCTTGCACTTTAAAATTTTATTTTCAACATTCACCACTGCATGTAAAATATAACCAATTTTTTGCTTTCATGAGAATAATTTGTTTATATCAGCCATACAAATTCCTAAGGTTTTGTGGAGCAGCGTTGCTGCCTTTACCTCTTGGGACTGGCCATGAGACATACATTATATTTTAACATTTTGTCCTATCAAAAAAAACAAATTCCTAAAGTTATACACTTCCAAAAATTCTTTTTAAAGCTCACCACTGCATATAAAATATAAGCAAAAGAAAGAAAATTTTATCTTTCTTACTTAAAAAATCTGTTCACCTTTACCTATAATATGCAAAAAAAGGTGATAAGTGCTACCACAAGCTGACTTGCAAAGCAAAAGATGATAATTCTTACTTGCTCGGTTAATCATTTGTGTGGGAGTTATTATGTGGGGAACAGGATCTAGTGCAGCCTCTATACCCTTTGACAAGGATATGATGATTGGGACTGTGATTCTCTCCTTCCAATAATGACTGATCTCTTCAAAAACCTCCCGAGTTTCAGTGGAAGGCAAGCCATTCACCACAATATCGGCATCCCAAATAGCCTCCTGCAAATTAGTCACAACCTTCAAAGGACAAAGTGGGGTATCAATCATGTTCAAGCAAAACCCATCTTTCAAAATCTCATCGGCATAGAGAGTCCGATCACCTAGTCTTGCCTCGACATACTTCAAATACGCGCAGCGTCTGATCAACCTCCTCAATACATCCTCCCTCGAATTGATCACTTCAAAGAGATGTTCAGCTGTAGCTCTATCAACAGCTCTTCCTGGCCTTCTCCATATTCTGATTTGGACCTTCTCTCTATATTGGCCATAGCTGTCTTGTAGTAAAGCTGCAAAAACACTGCCCCAAGCACCTGCTCCAACACCAACAATCCTTAATGGATCACCAGCAGCCTTGCCAAGAAGGCGGCGAAGCTCATCAAGCTTCTCTTCCAAACCATTAAAGTTCTGAATAGACCCATTGGAGTATAAATTATGGCCCATTCTCTCAATG
Source organism: Quercus tomentella (assembly GCA_028535165.1). Taxonomy (NCBI): domain Eukaryota; kingdom Viridiplantae; phylum Streptophyta; class Magnoliopsida; order Fagales; family Fagaceae; genus Quercus; species Quercus tomentella. The sequence continues at coordinate 42,208,896 of JAPQVY010000012.1, read as the reverse complement.
CTTCCCACCATGTTCTTCCCAGTAATGTCAACACCAAGAAGATCAATAAATCAATACAAACAAAGCAAAATCTTTAATTGTATCAATTAGGTGTCCTTTTTTCTGGGTTCTCTTCTATTTCCACCTCTGAGTTTCACATTCAAATTTATAACTTCCTCAACTACACAAGACTTGTAAGAGCAAACAAGCTCAAATTTTTATATGGGTCTTGCACTCCAAATCCCACACTATTCAATTCGCCGCTTAAAAAGACAAAACCCACTTTACAAGTTGCATGCATTCAAAAGAATCAAATCTTATTGGTAGACCCTTTTACCAAAACTGAAACTAATCTTCCGCGTTTCCACTAAGATTTTCGGTCCTACCTATCAAGAAAATGGATCTCATCATGCCACATATATATATGTACCAGCTTATTTATTTTCTGAGAGCTCTTAAGTAATCCATTCTAGAAGAATAGTCCAAAAAATATTCTAATACGGCTTTGTTTTCTCCGTCTGATTGAGTTTGTTCATCTACCAAAGCTACAAACTAATAAAAACAAAAAAAAAAACTTCAAAGTCAAAGAAAGCCAACCTCTTGTCGGTAACCACAAAGGCTTTGGCTTCAATTTTGAGAGCGGCGGTTCAGCTTGAATTTCCTAGCCATCAGTAGCCAAGACCCACCACAGACTTTGAACACTTATTCAATTCTCAGAGCCGGAAATGTTGGAGGGAAACCATAGAAAAAAAAAAAAAAGAAGCTGAAAATAACAAAAAGGCTCTTAAAGTTTAAAGAGAGATAGTGATTAGCATGAAAAGTAAGTGCATTTGTTGTGGGGTTGTGGAGATGAAGAAGCAACAAGGAAATGATGATGAGCCAAAATCAGCAGCTAGCTTAGCTGTACTTCCTGTTCACATTTTTGCATTGAATGGAAGGGTATGGTTGGAGTTTGAGTTTGGTGCCTTTGCATTAAATAGGTTTTGGATGTTTCCAACCTCCCCAACGGTCATTAATTATATTTTGAGCTTTGTCATGACTAATTCCCATTACAGTTGTCAACCTGCAATATTCTCTCAGCTAGTTAAGCCTATAACAATTAACCAGAACGGTTTAAGGAGCGAACGTCATAATTTAAAACTCTTGATATAAACAAAGTACTATTTAAGGGAAGATTCAGTCATATTTGAAATGAGAAATCCTATAAAGTATAGACACTATAAAATGTCACAATATTCTTAAATTAGTATGCCACCATAATTTCCAATTTATCCCGATTTCTTATTTGGCAATAAGAAACTCTCTTTTTTTGTGCATGGATAGTTTAATAGTTATAATGGAGATGAAAGGTTTTTATTAAAAAATAACTATTAAACCCAATCTATATTATTAGTTAGGCAACGTTTCAAATATATTTGGTTTCTAACAATTCGAGTTTTCTGCACTCGATTTTGTCCAGTGAATTTGCACTTGAAAATCGAGTGTCTTACAGTTGATTTCCATACTCACTTGGAAATCGAGTGTCTCACACTCGATTTTCTCAGAGCAAAATCGAGCCCTCTGGACTCGATTTGTTAGAAATGAAATTTGTTTCAAACCTTGCCTAACTAATAATATAGTTTGGGTTTTATAGTTATTTTTTAATAAAATCCTGGAGATGAATAAAGAGATGTTAATGAGTTGAATTTGATGGCATTAAAAGTCAATTAAGCTAGCTATAAGCTACTATTTAAGATATATATTGTTTGAGGACCAGTTAACAAATCTATTAATTAAATTATTGAATGATCTATAATTCATATTAGAAAAAATGCATAATCTTAGGAGTTTTGAATAATTCTTGGTGTTTCATTATTGTGTGAGTACTGTTATTAACATAATCCCATGCATCTGGTCATCCCCAATGCCAGAATTTACTTTTGGAGTAATATCTCTTTATTTGCCAAATTGTATCTCATATAATGTAAGGTCTATTTCATAAATATATGTAAACCCCGCATATATGTTACGTACAACTGTTTATAACGTTAAATTAAGAATAAAATCTTTCATCAAAGAAAAAAAGAATAAAATCTTTTTTTTTCTCAAAAAAAGAAAAAGAAAATCTTTTTTCATTTTTTACATTAAAAAAAAATCATTTCTTTTATAATTGTAGCGAGGTCGTCATAGGCCATAGCCATGTGTGATCGTAATAAAAAGACATTCAATATTTCCTTCTTCTTTTTTATCTATTATTTATGAAGCATCCATAACTATGGTCAAATGGCCACGATTATCCACTATTTTGCAGATGATCTTACTGAATAGATACTATTTAATTAAACAATATAAAATACTGTACTTAAAATTGTTGTAGTTTGTTTCAAAAAAAAAAATGTTGTAGTTTGATTGAGTAAACTTTTGATATGCAACAAATGAAACCCATCATTTATATTTTTGAGAATGACAATGTTTAGAGTTTTTTTGACTATTTCACTATTTCATCAAGTGTTTTTTTTTTTTTTTTGGGGATAGAAATCAAGTATTTTATGTATGTATAATCCTCCGTTCCACTCACACTCACACTGAAAATTATAGAGTAAACTCATCATTTTTATTAAATATTTGTGATTAGAAAAAAGAAATGAAAACCCATTATGAGCATAGTTTTTTTTTTTTGTGGGGGGGGGGGGGGGGGGGGGGTGGGGTTAGAAAGAGAGGATTTTTTTTTTTTTTTTTAGAAACCATTATGAACACAATTAAATAGTGACACTGAGTCACACAACTATTGTTTAACCAAAAAAAAATACGTGCTATGATAGCAAAGCATCACGTGGCAATTTAGCCAAAAAAAAAAAGCTTCACGTGGCATGTCTCGCTTTCTTCTTTCTTTATTTAATTTTTCTTTTCGTACACGACTCTACACATTAAATGCATTCAAAACAATTTTTTTACTAGCAAAAATAAAAATAAAAATAAAACAAAAAGGAACTATTCTTTTCCACTGGCCATAGGTGTGATGGCCTCACTAGTTAAATTATAGGGTATATTTTATCTTTAGTATTTTTTTAAAATAATTTTTTTTATTTTAATGAAAGGCTGCTATATCACTTATTAACTAAATAAAATGTGAGATTGAAACTCACTATCAATTGTTATTATATATTTAAAACAAAATGACATATTTAGTTAAAAATATACCAAAATTAAGCCAAACCTTAAATTATAAAATAACCCAAAGCGTTGCTGTTCCCTAAGTTATTCGCCTTGAATGATGTAAATGTTTACTTTTACAGTTTCAATATGGAAAAATTCCTTATCCAGAAATCTAAAGATAGTTTTCGTGTTTCATACTATAACATTAAACTCATCAATACAGTTTCTCATAAAAATTAAAAAAATGAAATAAAATAAAATAAAAAACTAATCAATACACAGATGTGACACTACAGGGGTGTGCATGCATTGATAACATTGTGTCACTTCTGTGTCCTCAAAGTGACACATCTGTTTAATTTCCTTCTATAAGGTATATAGTTTGCATATATACTACACTTAAAATAAAAAAATAATAAAAATAGTGGATATGGACCATGGCATTTTAAGAGTTAATTTGGATATATATTACACTTAAATAAAATAAAATAAAAAACTAATCAATACACAGATGTGACACTACAGGGGTGTGCATGCATTGATAACGTTGTGTCACTTCTGTGTCCTTAAAGTGACACATCTGTTTGATTTCCTTCTATAAGATATATAGTTTGGATATATACTACACTTAAAATAAAAAAATAATAAAAATAGTGGATATGGACCATGGCATTTTAAGAGTTAATTTGGATATATATTACACTTAAAAAAAAAAAAAAAAAAATTTTTTTTTTTTTTTGTTGAGAATGAAGAGAGAGAGAGAGAGAGAGAGAGAGAGTTAAGAGTGTGGTTCATGAGCTAAACAAATAATTTCATGAGCTAAAAAGGATATTCAACTCTAGCCTACTCAACATTACAAAAATTGTTTTAGCCATCACCTACTAAAATCCAAAACAATAAGAAGATACACAATCTCCTTGTGGCAGTCTCCGTTCTGGGTGCAGATACACAATCTCCTGTTAAAGAGTAGAACTAGAGAAACGGGGCAGGTGATAGGGACAAGTTTGGGTGAGGTGATGGATGTGGACGTTTCAGAATCGGGAGTTAACTGGGGTAAGTATCTACGGGTAAGGGTGTTGATGGACGTTACGAAAAAACTGGTGAGAGGGAAGAGGATTGTCATTGAGGGAGGGGAGCAACGGTGGATAAAGTTCAAATACGAGAGGTTACCAAATTTTTGTTACTAGTGTGGTCTGCTTAGCCACAGGATCAAGGATTGCAAGGAAGAGAATGGCTCAGGTGCTAATATGGAGCATAACAATCTCCAGTACGGGGCGTGGATGCGGGGTGAGGTTCCAAGGAAAGGTGGAGGAGACTTCACAAGGTTTGGGCTTGAGGATGAGCGGTTCAGTAAGGGCGGTCCGGTGTGCAACTCGGTGGGGGGTCAAATGCCTCCAAAAGAAACGCCGGACGAACGGCGGGAGGTGGGAAACGTGCCCGAGTCAACAACGCCAGTAACAGAGCTTTGGGTAAAAAAGAATGAGACAAAAACAGGGGATCAGGAGTGTCAGGAGCAAAAGGGTAATCATGAGAAGGGAATGGGCAGAAGTCTCGAAGGGCTGCATGAAGGTATCTTTCGTTTCTCAAGTAAGGAAAAATTGGAAGCTGGAGGAGGTCAAAAAAAGTTAGAAGAAGGGCTACAGGAGGTGACAGGGACGTGTCACGAGCTTGAAAACAAATTTGATTTCAGGATGGCGCCAAATGGGGAAGGAAAAACAGGTGTAGGTTGTGTGGGAGATGGGCCCGGCCCAATGGCATTATGTTTTGATGAGCAAATGGGCTGGGTTGCAGAACCTTTGGGCCCAAAAAGTGGCCACTGGAAGAGGCTGGCTAGGGAAGTCCGTGTAGACAATCCGGAGAAGGAGAAGGGCCCAATGTCAAAGAAAAGAGAGAATCCCACATCCATTCAAGACCTGGAACCAAACAACAAAACTCAGAAAAGAACAAAAGTTTCTGCCCAAAACAAAACACACAGCACAAAACTTGATACAGATGGCGATGAGGCGGTAGCTGCAGAGCAGCACCGCCATGCCCAATAAGGGTGTTATCATGGAACTGTCGGGGTTTAGGGTCATCCCCGGCAGTCTGGCTTCTCTCCGACAAAGTGAAGTCAAAAAACCCAACTTTGGTGTTCCTCATGGAAACCAAATCCAGAGTGAATCGGATGAAAGGTTTACGGCAGAAGTTGGAATTAACACAGGGTATCACGGTACCAAGTGATGGGCGAAGCGGGGGTCTGGCGATGATGTGGCGTGAGGGTGAGGCGGTGTGCTTGAAGAGCTGCTCAAATACCCACATCGATGTGGTGGTGCAAGGTGAAGGTGGGGCAAATCCGTGGAGGGCAACAGGCTTTTACGGCCACCTCGACGCTAGTAAAAGGTACATTTCTTGGGATCTTTTGGTGGCTCTGAAAAATCAGTGTGACATGCCTTGGGTGGTATTTGGTGATTTCAACGAAATCACTCATCCTGATGAAAAGCTGGGTTGGTTGGACCGGGATGCACTCCAAATGCAAAATTTTAGGAATTGTTTGAGTTATTGTGGACTGCTTGATCTAGGCTTTGTGGGGCAACGATTCACGTGGTGCAATGAGAGGTTTGGGGAGCAGAGAACGTTGGTGAGATTAGATAGGATGCTGGCCAATGAGAAATGGCTTGGGAAATTTCCAACGGCACAAGTTCGGCATGTCTCTATGGCAGCATCAGACCACTGTTTGCTTGACTTGTCGCTTAGGAAGAGCAGTCCCTCAAAGCCAAAGAAAAGGAGATTTGTGTTTGAGGCGATGTGGGTTAGGGATGAAAGGTGTAGAGAAGTGATCGATTCGGCGTGGGAGTCTTACCAGGACGTTACAAAAGATAGCATTGTCGACAAAATCATAAGATGTCAAGCTCAACTTAAATGGTGGAACCAGCGAGAGTTCGGGAATGTGAATACAAGGTTGAAACATTTAAAGGAAAGATTGCAATTCCTAGAAGCACAGAATCTGCTCAATGAGACAGCAAGCGAAATCCGAGGATTGAGGAAAGAAATAAATGAGACATTGCATAGAGAGGAAGTGATGTGGAATCAAAGGTCAAGGGCACTTTGGCTGAAGTGTGGGGATAGAAATACGAAGTTTTTTCATGCAGCTGCTTCTCAACGACGAAAGAAAAATAGGATTGATGGGATTACTGAAGAAGGGGTTCGGTATGAGAGGCAGAAGGATATTGAGAGGGTGATTCTTGGGTACTTCTCAAACATTTTCAGCTCGGACCAACCAAGCTCTTTTGATGCATGTCTGAGTGCAGTGACGCCTCGGGTCACCCAAGAAATGAACTGTGAATTGTTGAGACCTTTTAGGGAGGAAGAGATTAGAGTGGCATTGAACCAAATGCACCCACCAAGGGTCCCGGCCCCGACGGTATGTCTCCAATTTTTTTCCAAAAGTATTGGGATGTGGTGGGTCAGTTTGTAGTAAATTGTGTTCTCAAAATTCTAAATACGGGTGTTATGCCGAAGGGCTTAAACGAAACATACATCTGTCTTATCCCAAAAGTTGATTGTCCTCAAAATGTTACTGAATTTAGACCAATAAGCTTATGTAATATTGTGTACAAAATTGTTTCCAAAGTTCTTGCGAACAGGCTGAAGAAGATCCTACCGACTGTGATAGATGAGCCTCAAAGCGCATTTGTCCCGGGAAGGCAGATCACAGATAATGTGTAAGTGGCATTTGAGACGATGCATTGTATCAACCAAAGGAGGAAAGGCAAAAAAGGTCTGATGGCTATTAAGCTCGACATGAGCAAAGCCTATGATAGGGTCGAGTGGGCATTTTTGGAGGCAATAATGAGGAGATTGGGTTTTCAGGAAGGGTGGATTAGGCTGATCATGTTGTGTGTATCCACAGTTTCCTACTCGGTGCTAATCAATGGGGAACCAAAAGGCAATATCATTCCAACAAGGGGGCTGCGACAAGGGGATCCGATATCCCCCTACCTTTTTCTACTGTGTGCTGTAGGTTTAACTGCTATGTTGAGAAGTGAGGAGAGGGAAGGGCTGATAAGCGGAATTTCAGTGTGTCGAGGGGCACTTAGGATCTCTCACCTCTTGTTTGCCGATGATTGTATAATTTTTGGGGAGGCATGTGTAAAGGAAGGAAATAGGGTGCTAAAGGTTCTAGCAGACTATGAAAAGGAGTCGGGGCAAAAATTGAACAAAGAGAAGACGTCGCTCTTCTTTAGCAAGAATACATGTGGAGCTGTCCAAGAGGAAATAAAAACTAGCTTTGGGGCACAAATTATTCATAAGCATGAAAGGTATTTGGGATTGCCTACCCTAGTGGGGAGGGGAAAAAAGAAGGCTTTTAACCGTATAAAGGATCAAGTTGGGAGGCGGATAGCGGGGTGGAAAGGTAAGTTGCTATCTGCAGCAGGAAGAGAGATTCTTATTAAAGCGGTGGCTCAAGCAACGACGACGTATACTATGAGTTGCTTTAAACTTCCGGATTCCTTGTGCAAAGAGTTAAACTCCATGGTTAGCCAATTTTGGTTGGGGCAAAGAGACAAAGAAAGGAAGATGGCGTGGATGTCTTGGGAGAGGCTTTGCACACCGAAATCGGAAGGTGGAATGGGGTTTAAAGATCTAACGGCCTTTAATATGGCGCTTCTTGCAAAGCAAGGGTGGCGGCTTAAGCAAAATCCAAATTCTCTTTCCCGTAGAGTGTTTAAAGCCAAGTACTTTGCGGGGTGTTCATTCATGGAGGCACAGGTAGGAAAGAAGCCATCCTACGTATGGAGGAGTATCATGGCAGCAAGGGAAACCATCGAGGTTGGCTCGAGGTGGATTGTGGGGAATGGGAAAAGCGTGAAGATTTGGCGTGATAGGTGGCTGCCTTCACCGGAGTCATTCAAAGTGACGAGTCCCCAAGGACTAGGCACGGAGCTGGAGAGGGTGGATCAACTCATTGACAGTGAGTATGGAGGGTGGAAAACAGATTTGATAAAAAAGACGTTTTTTCCTCTAGATGCGGAAAAAATCCTTAGTATCCCATTGAGTCCACGGCTGCTAGAGGACTTTGAGATGTGGGCTTGGTAAAAAAATGGCCTCTTTACGGTTAGGAGTGCTTATGGGGTGGCCTTAAAGCTGTTGCAGAAGTCAGGTTCCTCCTTAGAAAGAGGAGAAGGGTCGGACAAAGATAAAATGTCTCAGTTTTGGCAAGGAATTTGGAAGCTGGAATGTCCAAATAAAGTAAAACATTTCTTTTGGAGGGCTTGTAGAGATATCTTGCCAACTAAATTCCTTTTGGCTGCAAGGAAAGTATGTACTGATGACAGGTGCGACATGTATGGTGGCTATGAGTCTTCTAGTCACATTTTATGGGACTGCAAGTTTGCAAAGGAGGTTTGGAAGGAAGCTGAGCTCGGGCTGCCTGTGCTAAATCATCCAATTAGGGATTTTGTGGATGTGGTTTGGGCTTTGAGAGAAAGAAAGGTGGATTTGGATTGGGTTTCTTTTGCTATTACGGCATGGCTCATTTGGAACAACAAAAATAGTTTCAAACATGAGGGGAAGTGCAAAGAGGCGAAGAGAATTGCTAAGGAAGCTCGTGAGTTGGTGAAGGAAGTGCAAGAAAGTCAGAATCCAAGTTCGCAGAGAATGGCATTGGGTTGCAACCAATGGAGACCTCCGATGAAGAGGAGGTATAAGGTAAATGTGGATGGGGCGGTATTCGCGAAGATTGGGTGTTGTGGTGTTGGGATGGTCATTAGAAATGAGGAAGGACTGTTAATGGGGGCAATGAGTAAGAAAGTACATTTCCCCCTTGGGGCCATGGAGGTTGAAGCGATGGCGATGGAGGAGGGAATTCAGCTGGCTAGGGACTTAGGACTGAAGGATATTGATATGGAAAGTGATGCTCAAATGGTAGTGTTGGCTGTTGGAGGGACTGACCCAGGCCCGTGCTCAATTCAGAAAATTGTGGAAAGGGCGAAACAGGGGCTGTCTGCTTTCAGCTCGTGGAGTTGTTCTCATGTGTGCAGACCGAGCAATATGGCTGCTCATCTTATGGCTAAGGAAGCTAGTAATGTACAAGAATGTCTAATTTGGGTGGAAGATACCCCCAGTGTTATTGTATCTCAAATTCATATGGATGTTATTGCATTGGACAGTTGTCCTAAGGAATGAAAGTTAAGTACTGGTTTACTATCAAAAAAAAAAAAAAAAAAAAAACAATAAGAAGAAAACTTTTAATTTACGATTTCATATTTAAACTTATTTTTTCATCAGCTTTCTTCAACCATCAGTCAGTGCCACCCAATATACAATATTTTATATTACATATAGGCACAGTCCAACATTATACCCAACTAACAACAATAAATTTAAAATAAAAACAGAATAAAAGGTAATAATAATATATAAGAGAATCAACATAAATCTTCTTTAAATTTAATTCTTAAAATTTCAAAAAAAAAAATTATAGACCATCATTGGGAGTAGCTCATTAATGGTAACCAGATCTTAATCACTAACTACAATCCTCCAACTTAATCATACTGGAATTACACTTACACAAGTAATATCAATTCACAATTACTATTAGTAAAATTTTACCAAAAACAACACAAAATAGAAGAGCAAAATGGTTCAATATTATCTCCCAAACTTAATGGGGAGTTGGGATCGAATAGCTTAATTACAAATTTTTGTTATGTCCAAGATCTTTGTATCTAAAATATTTGAATAGAAACAACATATAGAAAATATTCATTAGTTCAAAGAAAAAATAACTGCAAAGCAATCTTTTCTCTTTCGAAAAACTAACTAAAGCAACAACAAAATAAATAAATAAATAAATGCTGAAAGTTAATTGTCTAACTTGTCTGGAAAACTAACTTAAAATAGAAAAACATTATTTGACATTAAGAACAATCCATAAAATTAATAATAAAAGAAAATTCCTAAATCTACATTTATTTATCCTTTCCAAAGTTTTCCAACAATTTAGGAGAACAAAACACCAATGAAAAAAAAATATAGACCTTTTTTTTTAGAAGGTTTAGTCTAGCATTAAAAGAGATATGATACCTACAAAGAGCAAGGTAATTAAAGTATTTATTTGTTGCTCCTATAACTTTCTTGTACTAATAAGTAATGATATATATATGTGTGTGTGTGTGTGTGTGTGTGGGGGGGGGGGGGGGGGGGGGCTAATTAATCAGGAGGTACTATTAAGGCCATGCTAACTGGGCCTATGGCCCGATCCAAGGACATTAGACCATCCGAGGAGGATCAGATAAGATTATAAGGAGAACGGAGTAAAGAGAAGGGTAGAGATAATATGAGGTAAATCCAACAAGTGTCCAAGGATAAAATACATCTCGGCAACGAGTGGCCGAGGTCAGTAAGAGTGTCATATCATCATGGACCCTCTTCGAAGTCACATCAACGGTGAGAGTTAGACGTTGGACAAGGGATAAGAAAGGAGAAGGGCAACAAATATCTTCAAAAGCTGTTACCTCCGCATTAAATGGCTCCCAACCAACTCCCTGGCCGCATTAATGTGGAAGTGATGCCTGAACAGTGATCAAACAGCCTTACAGCTATTAGTTGACGAGAGGCCGAGGTCAGTAAGAGTGTCATATCATCATGGACCCTCTTCGAAGTCACATCAACGCTGAGAGTTAGACGTTGGACAAGGGATAAGAAAGGAGAAGGGTAACAAATATCTTCAAAAGCTGCTACCTCTGCATTAAATGGCTCCCAACCAACTCCCTGGCCGCATTAATGTGGAAGTGATGTCTGAACAGTGATCAAACAGCCTTACAGCTATTAGTTGATGGTTCTGGGAGGTGTTGGATAGGACATGAGGGAGTGCCTCGAATCTAATTTACACGTGTGTGGTAGGGATGATGTCAAGATTATAGTATATAACATGGGAAGATGCACCAAAAAAGGAGACAGTTGATATAAGACTATGAACTCTTGTAACTTAAAAAAGGGAGAAGAATATATGATATAAGCTCATGAAGCCACTCCGAGGACAGATTTTATCATCTTACCTGTGTTTAATAGTCTTAAATTAGCAAATTTTATCGTCTTTCTTTTGGAGCAGATCTAGTTCTTTCATCCACACTCTATAAATTTATTGTTTGGGCTTTTTGGGCCAAAACCCGACTCTATATTGGGTCCAATCCAATTTCAGTCCTTACAATTGATGCCGTCTGTGGGGAGAGCTTGATCTTTCTGAAGGAGATTCGGTTACAACGTTCACAATGGAGGAAGCAGGTCCGCACCATGCAGCAGCCGAGCCACATCAGGTAGACGCAAATCTACACCAAGCAAAGTCAAGGGGATCTCAACATGACAATCCGCTCGTGAATCTCGAACGGAAGAGGGATCATGAGGGAAGTATGCACACAACCCATACCAGTAAGAGCCAGTCTCAGGGGAAAAATCATGTTCCCCATGCACAGAATGATAGGGACATGCAACGTGAAATTGATGAGTTGAAGAGAGAGTTACGTCATGCTCGGCGAAGACGTTCACCGCCCAGTTCCGAACCGTCTTCTGAAGAGACAGATGGTGCTAGTTATAGACGGAGATCTAGAACTCCGCCTAACGAGACTTTTTCCTATGAAGAAGAGCACCATCATAGACAAAGGTACAAAAGTCCACCTTGCAAGGGCTTGGGGAATGACGCCATGAACAAGGCACTGAGTCAAGTTTCTAAATCACCCTTCATGCGAAACATTGAGGACGCGAGTCTTCCTCAGCGATTCCATCAACCCACATTCACCATTTATAATGGTCGGACAGACCCGGTTGAACACGTTAGCCATTTCAGTCAAAGGATGGCTGTTCACTCCAAAGATGAGGCCTTGATGTGTAAGGTCTTTCCATCTAGCTTGGGCCCGGTGGCGATGAGGTGGTTCAATAGTTTGAGGGCGAACTCTATCGACTCCTTTAAGAAACTCACCCGGGCTTTTGGTGCTCACTTTATCACTTGCAGCAGGGTTCCTCGGCCTCTGGGATCTTTATTGTCTATGTCCATGCGGGAGGGCAAGACTCTGAAGGCTTATTCGGATAGATACTGGGAGATGTTTAATGAAATAGAAGGAGAATACGATGATGTGGCCATTAGCACATTCAAGGGTAGTCTTCCAGCCGAGCATGATTTGAGGAAATCTCTAACTGGTAAGCCTGTTACTAGTGTACGCCAATTGATGGATCGGATTGACAAGTACAAAAGAGTAGAAGAAGACCAACTGCAGGGGAAAGGAAAGGCTAAGGTGATCCTTCAGGAGAGGAAGGATTTCAGGTCGGACCGGTACAATAATAACCGACCTCGGAAAGACCATGTTGGGCAGTCAGGATCTACCAACACCCAGGCGGTTAACGCTGTGTTTCAAGAGCCAGTGCAGCAAGTACTAGAGAAGATTAAGAATGAGCCGTTCTTCAAATGGCCAAACAAGATGGCAAGAGATCCCATGAGACGCAATCAGAACCTTTATTGCCACTATCATCAGGATCATGGACATACGATTGAGGATTGCAGAAATTTATGGGACCATTTGGACCAGTTAGTCCGAGAAGGGAAGTTGAAGCAACTCTTGCATCATTCCAGTGGTCGAGTGAGCCAAGCGGGCTCAGAGCTCTGGGGAGATGCTTCTTCAAGACTCCCCTTTGGCACAATAAACGTTATTTTTGCTGCCCTAGGAAGGACTGGATCTTGTCCATCCAGGGTAATGTCGGTATCCCGTTCTCAGGCCAAGGAGTCTAGCTCAATACCTAAGAGAGCCAGGCTGGGCGTCCCGTTAGTGTTGGGTTTTTCGGATGAGGAAAAGGTTGGAACCATACAGCCCCATAATGATGCTCTTGTGGTTACTCTAAGAATTGGTGGGTACGATGTGAAAAGGGTGATGATTAACCAGGGCAGTGCTGCTGACATAATGTACCCTGACTTGTATAGGGGGTTAAAGTTGAAACCTGAGAACTTGACGGCCTACAACTCTCCTCTGATGAGCTTTGAGGGAAGGATGGTCGTCCCAAAAGGTCAGATCAGATTACCTGTGCAGGCCGGTACGGATGTGGTGGAAGTAGACTTCATCGTTGTAGATGTTTTCTCTCTCTACACGGCTATTATGGGCAGACCTTGGCTTCATACCCTAGGGGCCGTTTCCTCTACTCTTCATCAGAAGGTGAAGTACTCATCCGGTGACCAGGTTTTGGAAATAGTAGGAAATCAGACTGCGGCCAGACAATGCCTGGTAGCGGCTATCCAGCATTGGCCTGAGGCGGAGACCTTGGCCACGGCCGATAATGGTTTATAGCAATCAAAAACCCCGGTGTTGCCCTCAAATGGACCAGCCGATGAGGCAAGATGCGAAGATCTGGAGAGGGTAATCGTTGGCGATGATCCGGAGAAATTCTTTCAGGTTGGGGCTAAACTGCCTTCGCAGGAGAGGGAGCAATTGGTTGAATTCCTCAGAGAAAATGTTGATGTGTTCGCATGGAGCACGTATGAAGCCCCAGGTATAGATCCAAGTTTCATCTGTCACCATCTTAATGTTAATCCTTCCATCACTCCGAAGAGACAACCACCTCGACGTTCGTCGAAAGAGCACGCCGAGGCAGTTAGAAATGAGGTGGCGAAACTCAAGCAGGTAGGGGCTATCAAGGAAGTTTTTTATCCTCAATGGTTAACCAATACGGTGGTGGTGAAGAAAAAGACTGGGAAATGGCGAGTGTGCGTAGACTTCACGGACCTCAATAGGGCTTGTCCCAAGGACCCCTTTCCTATGCCTAGGATAGACCAGTTGGTGGATGCAACAGTAGGTCATCCTCGGATGAGCTTTTTGGATGCCTTCCAAAGATATCACCAAATACCGTTAGCGTTGGATGATCAAGAAAAGACAGCTTTTGTTACTCCCATTGGAAACTATCATTACAAAGTGATACCCTTTGGTTTGAAAAACGTAGGGTCTACTTATCAACGGATGATGACTAAGATGTTTGAACCACGATTGGGCAGGAACATTGAAATCTATATCGATGATATGGTTGTTAAGAGCAAAGTGGTGTCCGGACACGTGGGAGATCTTACGGGTATCTTTGAAATTTTGAGAAAGCACAAGCTACGTTTGAATGCTTCAAAGTGTTCATTCGGTGTAAGCTCCGGAAAGTTCTTGGGATACATGGTGACTCACCGGGGGATTGAGGTGAACCGAGACCAGATTAAGGCCATTAATGGCTTACAGGCACCTCGGAATCCCAAGGAGGTGCAGAGACTGACAGGGATGACTGCTGCTTTGAACCGGTTCATATCTAGGTCAGCCGATAGGTGCAGACCCTTTTTCCTTTTACTGCATAAGTGGAAAGGGTTTGAGTGGACTGAAGAATGTGCTGTGGCCTTTCAGCAGTTGAAAGAATACTTATTTCGGCCACCTATCATGTCCAGTCCTGGGGTAGATGAGGTCCTTTTTGCCAACTTGGCGGTGGCCTCTCATGCCGTAAGTTTTGTTTTGATACGAAAAGACAATGGCGTCCAAAGATCCGTCTATTACGTAAGTAAGTCACTTCATGAAGCCGAGGTGCGGTATTTATCACTGGAAAAGGCCATCTTGGCAGTAGTACATGCAACACGAAAACTCCCTCATTATTTCCAGGCACACACCGTGGTTGTTTTAACTCAATTACCACTCAAGTCGATACTTCGGAGCGCGGATTATACCGGGAGGATTGCTAAATGGGGCACGATTCTAGGTGCTTTTAACATTAAATATATGCCTCGTACCTCTGTGAAAGGCCAAGTCCTCACCAATCTAGTAGCCGAGTTTGCTGAGCTTCCAGAAGAAGCAGAGGTGAAGCAACATGACATGGATGAAAAATCGGTTGGCCTGATCTCCACGCAAAACACCTCATCCTGGAAGGTATATATGGACGGAGCAGCAAACCAACGGGGAGCAGGAGTAGGGCTAGTTCTGATATCCCCTGAGAAGATCGTCATTGAAAAGTCCTTAAGGTTGGGATTCTCAGCCACAAACAACGAAGCGGAATATGAAGCTTTGCTGATGGGAATGACTATGGTCCAAAAAATGGGTGGAAAGGCAGTGGAAATGTTCTCAGACTCAAGGCTGATCGTTGGCCAGGTAAAAGGGGAATTGGAAGCCCGAGATACGAGAATGCAAGAGTATTTGGGTCAAGTTAAGCAGGCGCAAACGAAATTTGAATCCTTTGACTTATCACATATCCCCAAAGGTGAAAATACCCATGAAGATTCCTTGGCTACCCTTGCCACCTCCTCGGCACAGAATTTGCCCCGAGTGATAATTGTCGAGGATTTATGCACCCCTACCCCAACAAGGAAGGACTTGCTCCAGATCCATCAAGTCAACTTGAGGCCGAGTTGGATGGGCCCCCTACTCCTATTTCTCGAAAGCGATATATTACCTGAGGAGAAAACAGAAGCTGAGAAAATACGAAGGAAAGCTCCTCGGTTTTAGTTGTCCGAGGACAAGAAGTTGTATAAGCGTTCTTTTTCTAGGCCATATCTGCTTTGTGTCCATCCCGAGATATCAGATTCACTCCTAGAAGAATTGCATGAAGGAATTTGCGAAAGTCACACGGAGGGAAGATCCCTATCTCACCGGGCCATTACTCAAGGATATTGGTGGCCAAATATGCAAAAGGAAGCACAAGAGTATGTCAGAAAATGTGATCAGTGTCAGAGATTCGCTCCAAACATCCACCAGCCTGGAGGAATTCTTAATCCTCTTTCCAGCCCTTGGCCTTTTGCTCAGTGGGGTTTAGATATTGTAGGTCCTTTTCCTAAAGCACTAGGAAACAAAAAGTATCTGCTGGTCGGCACGGATTATTTCACTAAATGGGTCGAAGAAGAACCTTTGGCTAACATCAGAGACGTAGACGTTAAAAGGTTTATCTGGAAGAATATTGTTACCCGATTCGGGACTCCCTATACCCTTATCTCGGATAATGGCCTTCAGTTCGATAGTAAAACCTTCAGGCAATACTGTTCTGACTTAGGGATAAAGAATAGATATTCCACTCCGGCCTATCCTCAACGGAATGGGCAAGCTGAAGCTGTCAACAAGGTTATAGTGAATGGACTTAAAAAGAGGTTGGACGACGCAAAGGGGAAATGGGTGGAGGAATTACCACATGTCCTTTGGACATATCGAACAACGCCTCGACGGTCAACAGGGGAGACCCCTTTCTCAATGACATATGGAGCCGAGGCTGTAATCCCTCTGGAAACTGGTTTCCAGACGATGAGAACTAGTGCATTTACCCTAAGTAGCAATGATGGGCTGTTGGAAAAGAGTCTGGACTTGATCGAAGAGGGAAGGGAGAATGCAATGGTCCAACTGGCTTACTACCAACATAAACTCAAGCAGGGTTACGATACCAATGTAAAGTTGAGGCCGTTGGCTGTAGGAGATCTGGTGCTGAGGAAAGTTCTGGGAACCACCAAGAATCCAGCCTGGGGAAAGTTGGGGCCTAATTGGGAAGGACCATATCGGATCACTTCAGTGGCAAGAATAGGTGCCTACTATTTGGAAGATCTAGATGAAAAAGCTGTACTCCATCCTTGGAATGTAAACAATCTAAGGAGGTATTATTATTAATAAAAAGTAGCCCTGTTTAGTTTCCCTTTAATCTGCCCCGATCATGCATTACGTGTCTCTTCATCTATTGAAGTATTAAACAGAAACTAAGTTATGTCAAGTTCCTCGGACCACAAACTTAGTGGAAATTAATACCCTATAACATCTATTGAAGTATTAAACAGAAACTAAGTTATGTCAAGTTTCTCGGACCACAAACTTAGTGGAAATTAATACCCTATGCCATCTATTGAAATATTAAACAGAAACTAAGTTATGTCAGGTTCCTCGAACCACAAACTTAGTGGAAATTAATACCCTATGGCATCTATTGAAGTATTAAACAGAAACTAAGTTATGTCAGGTTCCTCGGACCACAAACTTAGTGGAAATTAATACCCTATGACATCTACTGAAGTATTAAACAGAAACTAAGTTTTGTCAGGTTCCTCGGATCACAAACTTAGTGGAAATTAATATCCTAGGACGTCTATTGAAGCATTAAACAGGTTTAATAGAATTAATATAGCCTCTTGTTATTAAAATGCTAGTGCAACACAAATTTGAGCATTTAAAGGGAGTAAAACTTTAACTCCCATTCTCGGACCACAAGATTTGTGATTACCAAGTAAAGACATAAACCCCAATAAGCCTATAAATATCATTAAAAGCATACTGAAGTGCTAAGGGCTTAACTTTGTTTAATCAAACTTTTGGATGTTTTCTTAAGGTTAAACTTATTAGAATGAATATATATGTATCCAAAATATATCTATGTGATGTCACAGACTCAATGGTTTTCATCCTTTTTAACTGTCCATTAAAAGTATGTGTGAACAATGTTTTCTCCATTTTCTCTTGTATAAACAAAAGGCAGTCAAAAATGAAAATTCCTCAAAACCATAGTAATAAAACAGATAAGACAAAGATGAGATAAACAATAACTTAAACGAATTCAAGAAGGTAAAAGTACGCACTTCATTAAAATATGTCTAAAAGAAAAAAAAAAGGGGGAACAAAATCCCTTACAAAAGTCTTAGTTGTATTACAAAAGAAAGTTTATTTTTTCAGCTTAATTTGAAGCTTGGAAGCTTTGTTGGCCGGGTTATCTGCTTCCGAGGCAGTCGTTCCCTCCTTGTCTTTAGAGGCTCCCTCAACGGGCATGACCGTTGAAGCCAAGTCTTGCTGAAAGCCCTGAGAAGCTGCTCCTACCTCTGGAACAGCAGCAGCCTTATTCGAGGACACTTCTTGAGAAGCACCGATTTCTTTTGTTGGCCCTTATTGGCTGGGAGGAGGAAGGTCTTGAGGCAATACTTCTGGATTTGGATTAACAGTTGTAGAAGCCACATCATCTTGAGTGGAAGGAGGATCCGAGGTTCGAATTGCAGAAGGGTAAAACACATTCTCTGCTTTCCTCAACTTAGATGAAGCCTCAACCCCAGCTCGATTAAGGGCTTCATCCTAGGTTTGGGCACAATAAACGCGGCACACCGCTGGGACCTCTGCCCTAAGGGTTTCCTCGGTCTCAGCTACTCCGAGGTTATAACCCTTCTGCTCGGCCTCATCCCTTTCCTTCTCGGCCTCAATCCTTGCCTTTTCAGCCTCAGCCTTGGACTTCTCAACCTGGTCCTTTAGGCTTTGGGTTTCCTCCAGTTGTTTTTTAAGAGCTGCCATTTGCTCCCTGGCAGCAGTTAATTCATCAGTTGTCTCGCGCAGGCGCCTCCTCTGGTCCTCGGCTTGCCTTTCTGCGCCTTCCAAGGCCGAGTCGGCACTACGGCGAGCTTGCTCCTCCTCGGTCAGCTTTTTCTTCAGCTCTGTATTTTTATACTCGAAGATGGTCAGTGTTTGCACTGCTGCTGTTCGTCTTTTTCTTTCATCTTCCAGTTGTTGATAGCTGGAATTAGTTATCTGTTCGAGCCTGAAAGTGTTTTGGATGGCCTAAAAAGAGAAGGGTCAACATCACAGCAAGTAAAAAAAAAAAACAAATATACATATTGGGACTATAAGTTAACAGTAATTTCATACCATGGCCAAATATCTTTTGCAGTTGAGGAATATCTCATTCTTCCTCATACCCCGCAGCTCGATCATGTCTTTGGGGAGCAACAAGGCCTCCTCCAGGGCCGAAGCAACGTGGCCCCCAATGCCCCCGTTGTAATCCCTAATTGACGCATCGTCTCTCATGGGCTCACCGCCGAGCATGGGTGCTGGGAGCCAGGCTTGTGGTTCTGGAGGCTGAGTGTCAACTCTCTCCATGCCCCGTTGTGGTAAGTGGCTAACTTTTTGCTGCTTTCCAGCTCGTTGGGCCTCTTCTTCCCGGGTTGGACGGGATTTTTCAGCATCAACCACGTCTTTCCCTTTCTGCTCCCTTTTCCTTTTTGGATCAGCAGGTTCAGGTCTGACTGGTTGAGGTTGGTGAGGAGTAGGAGGAGGAGATTTGGAAGGAGGAGGGGGAATTTGAGACTGTGCAGATTTCCCCGGTGCACTTTTTCCAGGCTGATTTTCTATCAGCTCCTGTAGGCTCCTCTGGGGCTTCCTTTGGATACCCATTTCGTCAAAAGCGTCCTTGAAGTGTACAGTCTGATTAAAAACCTCGAATTCTTCCGAGGAATCTGACAAATCTACAACTTCCTCTAGATTTCTTTCTTCTTCTTCTTCTTCTTCTTCTTCTTTTCTTTCTTCCCTTTCCTCAAGAGTGGGTTGGGATGAGGACGCTCCTACTGAATGAGCTGCCACAAAAAGTGGTTGAGCACGGGGAGTGCCTTCAGGAATTGGGACACCTTCTGGAACAACGAACCCCTGGTAGGCAACACTGATACGGTGGAGCCGAGGGTCGCGAGCTTTGATTACGTACTTAGGGGCTTGGAAGGCGAGCGAGAGGGGTGTGTATCCAAGGATCAAATGAGCTGCTCGGAGTTGACCGTCAGCTTCGTTCACATACACCTCGGCTTGCAGGATCCTGTCTAAGCTCGCTCGGTTAACTAAGCTGAGCTTGGGTTTGGTGGCACGCTTATCTGCAAAACCATTGACTTAGAATAAGATTTCGTAGGCAAGGATGTTGGAAAATAAAAGAGAAATGCCAACCAAAATTAAAAAAAAAAAAAAACTATGGCTGTACCCCCACCTGGTGCCCCTTCCTTAGTCGGACAGGGTAGGCCATCGTGCCATTCCCCAGAAAAGATTAGGAAATCCTCCTTTAAATTTTTATTTAAAGTGGGGAGGCATTGGATCAGCTTTGCTGCAGGATGCCTCGACTTGAGGTAGTATCCCTGCCCCTTCAAATTGTGAAGGTTGTATACCCAATTCACATCGTGATGGGTCAGGTTCAGGTTCATTCTATCTTTTAAAGCTTCTATACTCCCCAAGACCCTGAACATATTTGGGGCGCATTGTGTGGGGGATAACCTAAAAAACCTAAGATAACTCCTAGTGATGGAACCCATGAGAATGGTCATCCCTCCCTCTATGAAGGCAATCATGGGAATGACCACCTCTCCAATTTTCCTATCATCAAACCACTCCCCTTGGGCAGCGTACCTCATGCCTACTATGGACGGGATCCTATACTTAGCCCTGAAACTTCTCATACCCTCCTCAGACTCAACTAGACATTTGAACTTACCCATTTTCCTATGAGGTTTCGAAGGAAAATTAACAAGTTTAAAATGAAAGCCAAAGGGGTCTAAAGAGACTTACAGGTTTAAAAAGTGTCCTCGGACAAATTTTTACTATTTGTAGACGCATCGAGAAACGAAAGAGAGAGAGAGAGAGAGGCAGGTTCAATGTATGAGCTCTAGGAATGTGTGATTACTGAAAGTAAGAAAAATGATTGATTTGAAAGCTATTTATAGTGGCGCAGAAGTTACAAGCGGGAAAGTTCCCGCTCGTAAAACAAGAAAAATCCTCCACCGTTGGATTTGCATCTTACCGTTGAATGTGGGGGACAGGGGCGTCGCCAAAATTTAATGCTGGCGTGCTCTAGACGCTGAAGCGTTAGGAACGTGCCTTGAGCAGGTGAAAAGACATATGGGAGGCCAGGAATACAGAGTAGGATCACAAGCAAGATGAGCTGGGGACATCAAAATCATCCTTTCCTCCCGAAGAGTCAAAAAGCAAGATTTTGAGGGGCTATTGTGGGGGCCAATTAATCATGAGGTACTATTAAGGCCATGCTAACTGGGCCTATGGCTCGATCCAAGGACATTAGATCATCCGAGGAGGATCAGATAAAATTATAAGGAGAATGGAGTAAAGAGAAGGGTAGAGATAATATGAGGTAAATCCAACAAGTGTCCGAGGATAAAATACATCTCGGCAACGAGTAGCCGAGGTCAGTAAGAGTGCCATATCATCATAGACCCTCTTCGAAGTCACATCAACGCTGAGAGTTAGACGTTGGACAAGGGATAAGAAAGGAGAAGGGCAACAAATATCTTCAAAAACTGCTACCTCCGCATTAAATAACTCCTAACCAACTCCCTAGCCGCATTAATGTGGAAGTGATGCTTGAATAGTGATCAAACAGCCTTACAGTTATTAGTTGATGGTTCTGAGAGGTGCTGGATGAGACAGGAAGGAGTGCCCCGAATCTAATCTACACGTGTGTGATAGGGATGATACCAAGATTGTAGTATATAACATGGGAAGATGCGCCAAAAAAGGAGGCAGTTGATATAAGATTATGAACTCTTGTAACTTAAAAAAGGGAGAAGAATATATGATATAAGCTCATGAAGCCACTCCGAGGACAGATTTTATCATCTTACCTGTGTTTAATAGTCTTAAATTAGCAAATTTTATCGTCTTTCTTTTGGAGCAGATCTAGTTCTTTCATCCACGCTCTATAAATTTATTGTTTGGGCTTTTTGGGCCAAAACCCGACTCTATATTGGGTCCAATCCAATTTCAGTACTTACAATATATATATATATATATATATATATATATATATATATATATATATATTGAGAAACAAACACACATACACAAGAGAGAGGGAAAGAGATTTTAACACAAAGGCATACCATAAACTACAATCAAAAGCCATGATAAATAATATGTGAATCTTATAAAAAAAATTTAAAACGTGAATATAACATGATAAATAAGATGTAGATGTGGGCTTAAACTAAATGAATAGCTTTAAACACCACGTCAAACATTACAATTTTAAACAATTTCATGTCCATCTTGGAATTCTGCTGATAGAAGCTTTCTTTCTCTTGCATAATTTCTTTGTCTCTCATTTCATTCTAATTAATCTTTAGGGGAAAAAAAACAATTTTAGAAAATTATGACAAAAAAGATGAAGAAAAAACCTTCAATAATCCCTACATTACTTAAAACTCTTCACTAATATAAAGGAAAATTTTACATCTTACTACAACACAGAAAAAAAAAAAAAAAAAAAAAATCAAGAACCATTTATCTTTAAAAAATTCTTTAGATAGTTATAGATTTTTTTAAAAAAAATTGCAGGAAATGGAGATTAAGGTAGAATCTGTCAATCTGATTCCAAGCATCAAGATGAATTAAAACATGCACTCCTGCAACACATAACTAAAACAGAAGAGAACGCTAACACAGGAAGCCATTAGCCAGACTTCTCAGAGCACAGCTCATTTGGGCATTTGGCCAGTTTTTTACCCACTGGATCAGTCCTAGCTTGCCAACTTCTATCACCCATTTCCACCAAGCAAGGTAACTGTGACATGGTCAGCCAGATCATGACTGCTGCACTTGTGACTCCCTGTGGGGTGTCATGTTTCCTACTAAGCTTCACTGACAGCTTCAGCGACAAAAAGGGAAACTATGGGTTTGCCACCACCCAGTGTTGAGCCACCCTTTCACCTGAAGTTGCTGAGTACTAGCTACAATTCATAGATTTCATGCATGCTTTCATTTCAATATTGGTATTTGTAGCAGTTGCGCCCTTTGATAAGAATGTCATAAGTTGCTTCTTCCCAACACTATCAGATGAGACCCAAGAGATTAATACAAGATTGCCAGTTGGAACTGGAGTCATTTGCAGTATGCTGTTTATTATATTTCTTGCCAACCGCAATGGAATTGGCTTCCCACTCTCTGCAAATGAACAAAAAATCTCTTTTTGGTATCAACCTGTCCTTTTAAAAGTCTACAGACTCTGGATTCATTGGGTCACAACATTATTATATTCTGCTCCATTTGAATTGACAAGATGATTCTCTGCAATTGAACCACTATATTAGTTGGAAATAGCCTGTTTTTGCCTGTCAATATTACAAGAACTTAAAATATTGACAATGCAAGGAGATGACAATAGTGTTAGGGAAGGATTTTACCATAGAATCACTATTATAGTGCAAATAATGGCTAAAATCAATAATTTTGAGTATGTATATGCAAACACACTCATGCACACCAGCCACAGTCCTTTTATCAAAATCTTGAGTAAATCACTGAACCATGTACTAAAGAATGTACTATTTTAATTTGAACTATAATGACTGAACTTCAAAGGGTAAATTCAAATTCAAATGCACATGCATATGCAAACACACTCATGCACACCAGCCACAGTGCTTTTGTGAAATTTGCTAAATCATGTTATTTCAAGAAAAATCAGATAATATTTGAGATTTGCCCCTTGGTTCAGCCAAAAATGAAGATTGACACCACGGAATTAAATCATAAGTTCATAACCATTTCAATAAGAACCACCACACTGCAATTATCAAAAAGAAAGGAAAAAAAGAAGTGTTAAAAAATGATCGTTTGAGCCACTTCAATGCTCAATACATACTTGGAATCACCATAAGCCATATGATGCACTTTGGAGAATGTGACAATTAATCGTTAACTCATTCACCCAAATCACTCTATAAAAGCAACATAAAGCATAATTTGGTGATTTGAAAATACCAAAGTGATAATCTACATTTTGAAAGAGAAAATGTTCCTGTAAAAAGCATAGGTAGGAAGGTAAGATTTGCAAAATGCCAGACCAATTCCATTAAAGTAGATTACATATTTAGAAAAAAAGGAGAAAGAAGCTTGCTTGGCTAAGAGTTTAAGGGCAGAGTTGATTTCTGAATTCTTTTGTGTGTGTGTGTGTTTATAGTCTAAGGATAGCATTCTCATTAATCAACATCATTTTTATGGCACTACTATTCAAGAAATGAAAGGGAAGTGAATAATTAATTAATCTGCAAATCAAGGTACACATGCAAGAAATTTTTGAATGGTAGGCTATACAAGCCACCCTTCTCAGGACACCGCTTAAGTTGGGCAAGCACTGGGTTAAAGAACTTTTTAAAACCTTCACACTATAGTTCTGCTTTGAGGCACATGCCCTAAATTCTAGCTAGGTAGGCGTGATAATTCAGAAATCAACTTCATCACTCACCAATAATTTTATTTTCATAATTAACATGATAAACTCTTAAAAGAATATGAAGATTTCATAAACATAATAAACACATGGAGTGTTTATAAGTCCTATTCCCAACATCTATGACGCTTTTACAAAAACAACTCTTGATCAAATCTCCTGACTAGATAGTTATAGAGGATGGTCCAGATAATGTTTTAAGGACTGCTAAAAATTTTCCAATGAATACCAAACAGCATGATACATTCTTATGAACAATATCAGTTACTTGGACATGTTAATGTTAAGAGACACTTCATCAAATTACAACTCTTATACATTAAAATTGTATAATTCATTAGATAAATGAATAAGGTTCTGAAGCAAAAGAGATGGCATATGTCAATATATATTATATAGATACATAAATATCTAATGTTAATGGAGACAATACACATTCTCCTGCCTAGTTTTCCTCTTTTTTGGTAAAGGAAATATAAATTACAAGAAGATATCCACATACAACTTGAAAAAAGCAGTCCCCATGTCCTCAATAGTTATCCTGCCAATTATCCAAGGACATGGAAATCCCAAGTCCAACAATTATCAACTTGTCACGTTGAGCACCAGAAACTCTTTTTTTTTTTTTTTTTTGAGAAACTCAGAAATTCTATTTGATTATCTATATAGCTGGCCAAATGTAGTGAATCAAAATGGCAAAGCCATAAAATGAATGTTCTTCATCAAGTTGCCAACATAACATTCCAAGATGATAAATTACCCAAAAGCTTAAGTTGTTAGGAAATGACATTTAGCCATTATTCTAACACTGCCCCTCATGTGGGCCAAATATGTGAAATTTTAACTTTTTAAATGGGAGGTAAAGTGGAGATTGGATTTAAATTCAAGACCTTCTACTCTTATACCATGATAAATTACCACTTGTCCTAACAACTTAAGCTATTAGGAAATGATGAATTTAATTATTTTACAATTTTTCAGACACAAGGGAAGCTATATTTTCTTTATCTGCTTTGGAATTTTTTTTCTCCCCATTTCATTCTCACGCATATAAGAATAAGGGTTTTACCTCTTAAAAAACTCTTATATCCATTAAATTTTTTTTTAAAAAAAAAAAAAGGAAAAAAAAGAAGAAAAAAAACGAGTGCAACGTACTTCAAGTTTATTGACATGAAACTTTTTAAATGCTTATTTGTAAAAATTCCTTATCACTTCATATGTGGGTGTGACTGAGTTAGGAATACAAAAGACACCTCCAAGTTGTGCATGTCTTACAAGAAGCAAATCATAATATCCTAAGCCGACTAATGCATGCTTTCAGAAAAGAAGAAATGCATTTCAAAGCATCTAATGAATAGAAAGAACAGATTCCATACAACAAAATGACTTACTAACTCATAAATTTCAGATCTATCATTCTGGCTCAACAAATTTACTCATCAGCTCGACCTGCAACAACTCAGTAGCTTCCCGCACCTTCCTTCGATCCCAAAATCCACCAACCACTGCATTCCATGTCCCTTCAGCTGGAACACATCCATCAATCACCATTTCATCAACAATGCGAGCAGCCTTGTGTAGGTCTCCTCTCTTACAGAAACACTCCACCAGAGAATCAAACGTTCCAGTATTGATTGAGATACCCCTACTCCGCATACTAAGGTACAACTGAAAAGCCCGGTTCGGATCACCATTGGTACAAAGGCCTTGTACCACCATATTATATATCCTAACATGAAGGCTCCATGTCAATCGGTTTGGTGAGATTCCACCAAGGACCATCTCATCAAGGAAGTTTGCAGCTTCCTGGAACTTAAAAACATCACAGAAGCCATTAATAATCTTCATGTACAATCCTGCATCTGGTTTCAATCCTTGAAGCTTCATCCTGTCAAGAATCTCCAAAGCTTCTCTAAGCTTTCCTTCTTTACAGAGTCCATGAATTAAAGTACTATAAGTTATCATGTTGGGCCTCTGGCGTTTGCTTATCATCATCTCCAATAGCTCCATGGCCTGTGAAGAACGCCCACCCTTGCAAAAACCATCCATTAAAGCACTATAGGTAAACACATTTGGGTCAATACCTTTACCCGTCATCTCTTCGAGTAATCCGATAGCTTCATCCAAATCATTGGACTGACACAAACCATGTATCAAAGAAGTGTAGGTCACAACACTAGGCAAACAACCTTTTGTCTCCATTTCTTTGAATAGCTCCTTTGCTTCGCCAATCTTCCCAAATCTACATAACCCATTAATCAGAGTACCAAATGTATACGAATCTGGAGTACACCCACGATTAGGCATCTCACGAAATATCCGAAGAGCAGAATCCATTGTCCCACTATTCTTGCAAAGGGCTTTAATCAAAACATTAAGAGAAGCAACACTAGGTGGAATGCCTATTTCTCTCATATGTCTATAAAACCTTAGAGCTATCTTTAACTGGTTTTCTTCAACAAGAATGGCAAATACCGTAATGTAAGATTTTCCAGTTGGTTTGCACTGAAAGTCATCCATCTTGTGGAAGACCCTAACAGCATCCAGTGGCCTGTGAACGCGACCATAGGCTCTGCAGATTGACAAGAATATGTCTTCCGTAATATTACACTTTTCCTCCTTCATTCTATTTAGGAGCTCCTCTGCTGACCTAAACTGGTTTGAGGAGACTAATTTGGAAATCATTAGACCAAAGGTATTATGATCATGCTGAAACCCATTATTATACTCAGCTGTCGCTGAATCAAATATCAGAACAGCTTTCTGTACATCCCTTTCAGCTCGTATCAACTGCTCAACTAGGGAAGGTGTGATTTGTTTCGACCATTTAAACATAGCCTTACTACCCATTACTGGAAATTCTCTTTCTTGAATCACCACATTCTAACTGAAATCAAATCTATTTATTCACGGCACATATCCAAACACTCTACCAACAAAAATCTGCAATTTTGACGACTTGCAGCATCCAAGGAGCATACGCTAATAAGTAAGGAAATAGATCGCTTCTGAATTGAAAAATCTTCTCTAAGTTACAATACATAGTCTCCCAATGTTAAGGTCATGGTACCTGTAAGAGTAATAAACAATGACAAGAAGTTCTTAATACTCATCAAAACCCAATAGTGT
Organism: Quercus tomentella; assembly: GCA_028535165.1. NCBI lineage: Eukaryota > Viridiplantae > Streptophyta > Magnoliopsida > Fagales > Fagaceae > Quercus > Quercus tomentella. Next base: position 42,181,674 of record JAPQVY010000012.1, on the reverse strand, counting down.
CATAACTAAATCAGATGCTTGGAAATTCTGCAAATGCTCAATACCTTTAACATGTAAACTAACATTAATAAATAAAAAAAGACTTAAATACACTCTTGGTTACTAAATTTTAGCCAATGAGCAATTTTAGTCCTTGAAGCTTAAAGTGATCGCTTTCGATCCTTTAGATGACAATGCCAAACCAAAAACTGACGCTTCATCACTCCGTATGGACTAAAAGAAAGCAAGCACTTCAACTTTGTTAGGGAGTAAAATCGACTACTTTAAGTTTTTTAGGTACTAAAAGAGATCACTTTTAAGTCTGTTAGGGACTAAAAGCAATCACTTTAAACTTCAAGGATTAAGATCGCTCATGGGCTAAAGTTTAGGGGGACCAACATTGTATTTTGGCCTAAAACAAACTAAAATTCTCTTCAAACAACAAACATACTCAGACCCCACCCCCCCCCCCCCCCCCAAAAAAAAAATGCTCAGGCAATTTTCCCATGAAAGATAGTATTTTTCTATTCTAATAGCTTTTTAAACCATCCAAAAAGTCTACGTACGAACAAAGCCACTGGTTATGTTTGTAATTGTCAAGACAATGACAAATACAACTCTCTTACACATTTCATCAAACAGGTGGCGAACGCAACAAATATAGGCTGATATAATAAGAGAAAGCAATTGGGGGATTCAAGTTTAAGAGGAAGAGTAGATAGCTAAAGCCAGAATTAGCTCACCGTATTTTGGCCAGGCTTTTTACAACATCAGGGACGTGGGAACGTGAACGGGGTCAATGAGAACACTGGCTAAAACAGAGACATAAAAGAAAGTGAAAATCACCGTTGGCGTGTGACACTACTGTTTTTCTACCAAGGGCGTTTGGATACAGCAATGTGGCATGTTAAAAGTTTGTCTAATTCATACTTAAATTTATTCCTCTTTTTACTGTTCCTCTCATATTTCGACAACTGAATTGTCACAAATGCAAATTTTTTTTCTCGCTTAATTTTCGGCAATAGTATTGCCACAATTCAATTTTTCTTCTTTCTACCACATCATGCCTCTCTCCTCTCTCTTATTTTTTCTCAAAATTTCGACAATGACATTACCGAAATTCACATATCTCCTCATTTTTCAAAATAAGTTTGAACAGTGTCCATATCACAAATAAACATCATTTTATACAATATTCAGCCAAAAGAATTTGTGCACATGGCTATAACATTATTATTTACCCTCATAATATGGGTAAAGTTTGTTGGACCGGTTATAAAATCATAATGTATGTGTCATCATTTTGACAGATCCACTACACTAAAATATTGAACCCAAATTAAGTCCCAATGATATAAATTGTGGTAGAAACAGAATTAGTAAATATAAATATTTTGAAAAAAAAGAAAAGAAGAAAAAGGACGAACTTTTCATAAAAAAAACCCTCCAAATATATGTCTAAATAACAATTATCCATCAAGGACGAGTGGTCTAGTAGCAAATGTTTACTACCATGTGGTTTGGATTTTGGAACACCTTGGATTTGAATATTTTGGGAGATGAAGTTGGTTCTCAAATGCCTATTGACTGATGCTACTGAAACTTTAGTGGGGCTGGGATTAAACTGCGAGAGTTCTCTGGGAATATTATAGTGTCTACAAAAGGAATAAAATGAGTCTAAATGCAAATGAGTGTACTGATATTTATTTACAAATTTGTAGCCCTTTTTTTGTGTGGTTCATTAAGCTAAGTAGAAACAGCAGTTATAGGCCTAAAATAAAAGCATGTCATAATACAAACCAATGTTATCATAAAATAAAAGTATACATAGGTCCATAGATGGACTATCAAAAAACAAAAGATCTTGACTTGATCCAAATCTCTTCCTAGCCATCGCATCCATGAATTTGTTTGCTTCATGGAAGCAGTGATTCATCCTCACTTGAGGAGTTTTGTAGCCCTTGAAACAATATATTATACATCAACCCAAGAGTTACAACTTTACCCAAATGTCATATATATATATATATATATATATATATATATATATTATACAAAATAGAAATTCTACTCTAGCCTAATTTAAGTGTATACATGGGTAAAACTCCCTTCTAAAAATTAATACATTTGTGAGAGAGTGTACCATATTTTGGTGTGATCACCCATTACAACCACATATTAACATCTTTTACTTGATTGCACCATAATTAACCGTGATTGCATGCATTATGATACCCACAAAACAGGAAGAAAAAAAAAATGGCATGCATTATTGCATGTTTCGTAACATACACATTATTCACACAACCCTTGAAAAATGTGTATTCAAAACATAATTTTAATTATAAATTTAAAATCGTAAAATCATATCTTGAAAATACAATTTAACTTAAATTATGGTTCGCTTTCAATTGAAATGTCGAACACACTGATTTTTTTTTTTTTTTTTAATAACCTCTTTTTTAATATTATTATTATTGTTATGTCAAAATTAATCATAGACGCCAGCTCTCTATAAATAGCTCTGTAGAGCATATTTCCTCAGAATTCTGATCCCCAGAGAGAAACACCACTCACCACCACTGCAAAGCAAAGCAAAGAAAAGAAAATGGAGACTAAACCAACAGAGATCAGTAGCTCAAAGATGTTTGGAGGGTACAATAAGAGGTACAAGCATTTCAGCCCCACTCTGGGCTGTTCCATGACCTTCTACATCTACTTCCCTCCTTCTCCTTCCTCTTCTTCCAAATTCCCTGTAAGTCCTCAACCTCCTTCTTCTCTTGTTTTTTCTCCATTTTCTCACATACCCATTTCCAATTTTTCCCTTTTAAGATAAATTATACCCAAAATTAATTTCTGGGTTTTGATTTCCATGCCAATGTTGTACTACATTATGTGATGAATTTTACATCTAAGAATATTTACTTGCTATATGGTGTAAATTATTATGTGGGTGTTTGAAATTTGTGGGTGATCAAACTTGCATGCTTACCTTAACAATCAATATTGTAATTCAGGGTTTGGCGTGTCCGACACGGTGGACACTCCTGCATGCGTATCCTAAGTGTGTTGGGGGGAAATTATATTTTTATTTAAATAATCCTTTACTTTAGACATGTTTTTAATGATTTTGATAGTTCTTATTTATTTTGATAGCTTAAAATAAACATAAAATATGCTTATAAATAAATAGAATTTACCTTAAAAACACTTAATTAATTGTTGTACCCCTACCATGTCGTGTCCAAAATTTTTAAGAATTGCCGTGTCTGCTGTTATGTTCGTGTCAGTATCCGTCTCAATGCTTCTTAGCTTGTGGAATCTTGTTAGTGTTTTGGGTTCTATTGTTAGTGCAAATGTTGCATGTTTTTTTGTTAATGGAATACTTCTTCACTATAATTTAACTGGTAATTGGTGATTGATGGAGTTTGGATAACTGGTTTTTGATTGAAAATTAGGTGGTGATTTTGATTTTGTTCCCATACTGAAGCCATACCTGATTTAAGATACTGAAGTTATTGCCAATTTTTTAGAACATTGCTTTATTAGAAAAAGGAAATTAGAGATTTTGTCAAGTTTTGGGTGAAGTTTCTAATTATTTATTTGGATTTCTGGTTGAAACAAATAGATAAATCAAAACTGTTGACTTATCCGTTTTTTTTAATCATTGATCTGAGTCTGTGGCTATATTTACTTTAGTTTAATCAAGATTCATTGTGAATCTTGATAACACTAAGTAGTCGTCAAATCCGGAAAACGATTATTAAACCTCTAATGAGCCCTTGTTAACTTGCAACTTCAATCAGCTCCCAAAATACCATTATTTACTGGAGGCTAAAAAATGTGATACATTAGGTAAAATTGATTTTTTTTTTTTTTAATAAAGAAAACTCACCGAATTGTGTCAGCAAAGAGCAATACTTGAGGTGTGTTATTGCACCCTCACATATTATAATTTTTATATAAAGTTACATGTGTACCCGTCGGTCTTGAACCCACAAACTCACCCTCCACATAGCACTTGCAAGGGAAGGAGGTGCCAGTTGAGCTAGAGCTCATTGTTCACTACATATTATAATTAGAAAGCACTTCTGAACCCCACACTCTACCTTTTAAAAAATGTGCTTAAACATATTTGCAATAAATTTATCAACTTTCTTACTCTTATATGCCAATGTAGTATTTGAGGGCTCTAGAATGTATGATAATTACAGTTTAAAGGTCTTTCTTTCATCAATGAGCAGGTACTTTACTGGCTCTCTGGCCTTACCTGCACAGATGAGAACTTTATAGCCAAGTCAGGAGCTCAACGTGCTGCTTCAAGTGAGGGTGTTGCTTTGATTGCCCCTGATACATCCCCAAGTAAGTCAGCAACCCATATAGAATCAATCTTTGGGTTATTATTTTTAGACACTAGTTTTAATCACACATTTAGAACTTAAAACCCATGACGTATTTGTTTTGCTTGATGCTATAAGAGTCACATGCAACCCATGAAGCAGTGATATGGATATGGGACATAGATACAATATAATATGGACAAAGCAATATGTCAATTCTTGAAAGTTTAGGATATATGGATGGCAGGGATACAAAATATTTTAAAATATACATTATCTTAGTTTTTTTTGTTTAAAAGATAAATAAATTAAAAAAAATCAAAATGCACAAAATATGTGTAAATGATTAAACTAATATAGAAATATAAATAATAAAATAGGGGGAAAAAACTTGATCTATGATCCATATTTGATATAGGAATATAGAATTCTGAAGGTCTCTAGCTTTCTAAAACACTAGATCTTGTATTTTACATTTAAACCCATTTTTTATTAATAAATTCAACTTGTACCCCCAAAACCTATCCATGCCTTTTTTTTTTTTGGGTGCTAGCATAGGCGTTCATAGCTCTTCAAGCACCTGATTATCATGTCATCTTTATCCCTTCCAATATCCTAGCATATCTATTTAAGATGTGTGCAAGGTGGTTAATTTGAGAAATGTGTCCATCCTCAGTTATGGTGGCTATTTTGAAGTATCCATGCCTTTTAGTGTGCAACTAAGACAGTTATCAAAAGGACTAGAATAGGCTAAGTGTCTGTTTGGCTAGAGCTTATAAGCTTAGCTTTTAGCTTTTATGTACAACTTTATAAAACCTCACTTTTTCTTACTTTTTCATAGTACAAGTATACTTTAACACACTTTCAGCAAAGAGCTAAATAAGTTGTTCTCAAAAAGATACTAAGTGAAACCTGAGTGGAACTGTTTTAACATCTGCTGTATTCAAGTATTTGACAAGCCTGTGATATACATCATAAATTCTTTCTTATATTATGTAACTTGAATAAGCTTGTCACATTATTGTTAATACATGTCTATCTTATAACTGTAGAGTGAAATGCTTGAATTTATGAAGAATGGTGTATTTACAATTTGGAATATAGCTTTCCATCCCAATATTTTACGATTTTTATCCAAAATAGCTGAAGTTTGTCGCCTTGTTGGCTTATCATGCCAACTAGCCATAGGTTTTATATTCCCTTCTTTTTTTTTTTTTTTTCTCTAGGGACTCTTTCAATTTGCAAAGAATTGGGAAAGCTTGTTGGCTGGTTAGCATGCCATGGCTAATGATATACCTTATATACTTTAATTTCTAAGTTTATCTTTTCAAAATAATCTAATCAAATCATGAATCCAAGGATGTGTTTGTTTTTTTTTTGGAAAATTTTGGGTTGACTTATTGCCTTTGATGTTTCCTAACCAGAAGGTAAAATCTCATTGAATTTTTTTTTATTGATTAATTAGCACACAATGGATCTTGAACTCATGACCTCACCCTCCACCTAGAACTTATAAGGGGAGGAGGTGCTAGTTGAGCTAGAGCTCATCAGCAAAATCTATTTGACATTGTTTGAAACTAGAATGCATTCAATGCAAGTTTGGGCTTAGGAAACTCACCATCTGTGTTATCTTCTCTGTGAGGGGTTTTTCCCTTTATAATTACAAAGAATTAGAATCAGACTTTATGCCCATGTTCATCTTGTTTCTGTTCAAATTTCTTGTTTCTGAATACAAAAGAATCCTTTAAAAACAGGTGACTAGTTTGTCAAATGGAAAATACACACACACACACACTGAGAGACTGGTAAAGCAAATGTACAGTATGATAAACAACCAAAATAGTCATTTTATTTAAGGTGTAATGTTTCTGTCCAAAAGTTAGCTCTTACACTAAGCTTGGGCTTACAATGGCAATCAACCCTGCATTGTGGCTCAATCTCTTGAACAATTTATCTGTCATAATTTGAGATATTAATTCTCTCATTTGCTGAGACGAGGAAAGAGGTAGAGGATAGCATTATATAGCATACGAGTGAAAGATATAGTAATTGTGTTAGGAAACATAATGCTCAAGTAATCCAAGACTTGGTGAGTATGACAACATTACCAATTGAAAAAAAAAAAAAAAAACTCAATGAGCATGAACACATTTATTTGCTGTTGTAACCAAGCCTAGGCAGTACTTATTTCTTAAAATTGCTTTTTTCCTCCTGATCTTATTGATAAGATGTCAAATTTTGATTTTAAACTGCCTTATGACTAGTAGTTACATTCCAGGATGTTCAATGCTAACTGTTTCTTACATGATATTCCTTATTACAGGAGGCCTGAATGTAGAAGGAGAGGCAGACAGCTGGGATTTTGGTGTAGGTATGCAACATCAGGCCATCAAATTTTGTTTTCTGAATTCTCAAATCTTTTTGAAAAATTTAACCTTCTGAATTGTCAGATAAATGCTATGGGTTTGACCCATTTGAATATTCAATAAGATAAATGCTATGGGTTTGACCCATTTGGTGTAGGTGGCTTGTATCATTAGTTACTATTCTTTAACTATTCATATGTTGTTCTGCATATATAATAAGTAAAACAAGCATATCATCGTCTAACTACTTGTAATTTTACCGTTCACAATACAGCACTACAGTGGTTCATATGGATGTGAGAAATTAGTTTTATTTGTACAATTATTGTGAACTTTGGTGCATGCCTTAGTGTAAATTTGGATGAGTCTCTCTTGAGGATTGTTGCTTTTGTTGTTACTATTATCATTATTGTTCATTCTTGTTGATAAGGACAATTTGGTAGCGTTTTACTAACACATTACATGATGGAGTTTAACTGATGCTGGTTGGTGCTTCATTTTCATTGACACATTTTGCCTTAAGTACATTGCTAAGTCAAATAATGTAACAAAGGTTACTGCATATGAATACCCTCTAAATAGTAGGGAGTGCAAGTTCTGTTAGAGAGTAAGTTAGCCTCTATTCTTAACCCACCCCTCCCCCCCTCCCCCTCCCCCTTTTCCCCCTGTAATAACATTACTAAATTTTACGCTGGCCATCAGCCTACTGCTATCCTCCTTTTTCCTGGGCGTAGGATCAGAAAAACATATCACACTTAAGTACAGACACTGGTGGAGTTGAATTGGTCTTTAATTGCAGTATTTAATTTAGTTTTTCTTGAACAGGTGCTGGATTTTATCTGAATGCTACACAAGAGAAGTGGAAGAACTGGCGTATGTATGACTATGTTGTCAAAGAATTGCCAAAACTTTTAAGTGAAAATTTCCCACAGCTTGATACTTCACGGGCATCTATATTTGGTCATTCTATGGGTGGGCATGGTGCTTTAACAATCTACCTTAAAAACCTGGACAAGTATAAGGTAATAGATGATAATATTTACTTCTATGCACTTGAAGGTCTTAAGATTTCTACAAATTAACAGAGTTCTGAAATTGACCATTTTCTTTCAACATGGAAACCTCTTGTAATCACTTTGGCTTTTGATTTCTTTCCTTTCCTTCACTCATTTTTCAGTCGGTGTCTGCTTATTCTCCGGTTGTGAATCCTATAAACTGTCCCTGGGGCCAGAAGGCTTTCACAAATTATCTAGGCAGCAACAAAGCTGATTGGGAGGTAATTTCTAAGAAATTTTCAGAAATCACAGCAAAGTTATAGCATCACGGTGCCTTAGTTATAACAAATGAATTTTAAAAAATGCAGGAATATGATGCCACTTTCCTGATTTCGAAGTTCCATGATGTATCTGCTACCATTCTGATCGATCAGGTAAGAGGTCATATTCTTAAGTTAATTTCACATGCATATATAAATCTGTCTTTTAAACTTTCCCACTTTAAGTTGACAATCAATTGAGTAGGTGATTATAGCATGCTGATATCAATTACCAAGGCCAATGATAAGCTAAAGTAGCATTTTTTGAGTAGTAATAATTTGATGTGGTGTTGGTTAATTTTGTGTTGTTAGTCACTTTGATTCCATGAATAGAGGATGGTTTCAGCAATTTCCTTATATGTAAATGTAATTTTCAGTTTTCTCATTTAAGATTTCACTAAAGCCCAGCTGATTTAAAGAAAAGTTTAATACCATATGACCAGCCATGAAAAACAGTCTTAAAGCAATTTATGCTTTTAGGTGACTGATACTTGGCAATCTATGCTAAATAAAGCACCCTATAGTTACTTTTTCTACTTATTGATTACACTCTTTTAACATCTAAAATTAAAAAGTAAAGAATGCAATGAGTCTTTTAACAGATATGGTTGATAAGATTTGTTTATGCATTTTTGTAATTTGTATAAAGGATTGCTACCTTGCATGATAAGAAAGTAAAATTTTTGGAAGAAATTAAGACAATAAACCATTCCTAGTTGGATCTCACTAAAGTTCTTTAGTAACTCTTTTACCTTGTGTTTGGATGGAGAGAGATGGAGGGAGAGGAGAGGGCATTGGAGGGGAAGGTGATAGGAGTATACTCTCTCCTCATCTTCCTTAGCTCCAAATGTACCCTTAGGCCTCGTTTGGGAGGAGGGAATGGAATGGAAATGAATGAAAAGAATAATTTTAGAATATTCTTCCCTTCCCTTGTTTGAGAGTTTTAATAGAAGGAATGGAAAGCCCATTCCCTTGTTTGGGAGTTTAAGTGGGAGAGAATGAAATGGATAAAAGAGAACACTCATTCTTCTCTATTCCCTTAAAACCTCAAATTTTCATTCCCCCCGAAATTGGGAGGAATGAGAGGGAATTGAATTAGATTTAATGATTTTTTTACTAAAACTCCCAAAATACTCCTATATATTCAATCCTTTATTTTAAAATAGGGGTCTAATAGTAATATTGTCATAAACTGATTCCATTTCATTCCCTCCATGTTGCTCCCAAACAAGATTCCTTATATTCCATTTATTTTCATTTCTTTCCATTCCTTTATTTTAAAACATCCAATCAAGATTACTTAATTCCATTCCTTTCCATTTCTTTCCCTTACTTAAATACATTCTATTCCATTTCATTCCATTCCCTTATGATCATTCCATTCCATTCCATTCTATTCCCTTATGAATTTCCAAACGGAGCCTTAGAGAGTGGACGAGATGAATAATGTGTACATGACACGTAAATTGAAATATTTCTATGGATGGATTTAGATTTACCATTTGCAAATATATTATCATACTCTCTTGTTGCTGCTTTCTTTGCTACACATTTGTCCTCTATGTAGGCTAAATGTAGTGACTTCTCTGCCTTCTAGAAAAAAGGAGCATTTGGGTTTAAACCATCTGGGAAAAGAAAAAAAAGGAAAAAATAAAAGGAAAACAGCTCCTGTGTTTTCAAATCTAATATACATGATGGATATTGTGGCCATTCATTTTACTGTTTATCGCCAAATTTGTGCAGGGGGATGATGACAAATTCCTGCATGATCAACTCCTGCCCCACAAGTTTGAAGAGGCTTGCAAGAATGCTAATGTTCCACTCCTTCTGAGATTGCAACCTGGTTACGATCACTCTTACTATTTTATTGCCACCTTCATTGATGATCACATCCGCCACCATGCTCAAGCTCTGTCCCTTAAATGAAGCTTACAGTTTTCGAGAATCTAGAACCATAAAAACTGTTGTCCTGGACTATGGGCACTAGATTCTCATAAAAACTGTCGGCCTTGACGATTGTCGCACTTCTGCTTTTATTTAAGTGGTTTTGATTTTCCCATGGAAATATTTAGTATACATGCACTGGTAAACATGCTGGTACTTGAGATATATAATTATGTGATAAACGTGGTGTGACTTATGCCTCTCTGATAATATGATATATAATTATGTGATAAACATGGTGTGACTTATGCCTCACTGATAATACTATAGCTAAATGTTCCATATCCAGTGACTCCTAACTCCTTAGCGAAATTTCTACCCCATCCATTCACTGAAGTAGGTAAAATATAGGCAAAAATAACTTTACACCTGTAACTTTGCTTAATTGTCATTTTAGTCCATTAACTTTGGTTATGCGCTCACTTTAGTCCTTCCATCTATTGCTGTTAAAAAGTTGGCGCTAACTACCTCAAAATAATGGTGTTTTGCATTTTCAACATTATAAAATAATTTTAGAGATTATGTTATTAATTTATTTAAACCAAGAAAAATATAAATTTCAAACTTTGAGTTGTTCAAAGTCAATGGACTAAAATGAAAAATTTTAAAATGACAATTTATCAAAGTTAATGGGCTAAAATGAAAATTTGTTAAACATAATGGACTAAATTGAAAATTGATTACAGTTATAAAATGTACCGAATGTTGCGTAAGAGCATTTGCATTAATCAATGCAAAATAGTAAAAGGTATCAATTTTACACATTTAACCTCTAAAATTACTCACATTAGTCAAGCTAAAAATGTGTTATTTATTGAAAATCACTCACATTAGTTAAGTTAAAAATGTGTAAATTATCACTATGCACCCTTGGCACGATGATTAGTCTACAAGTATAAGTACTTGTGGAGTGTGGGAGGTAAAGGCTTGGATTTAAGTCTTCAGGAAAAAACTTTACATACATATACACTTAAATTAGATTAAAGTAGAATTTCTATCTTATAACAAAAACAAAAAAAAATGTGTAAATTTGCAATGTTACTACAATAACTATGTAAATTTATATTGATACTATTCATTTTGCATATAATTTTTTATATTTTTCTTTATGTATCTCGAGATTAAAATAAGAGAATGAATGGTGATTATTATATGTAAAGAAAGAGAAACAATTTTAAAAATCAAGAAAATTTGATATTTTAATGTAATGCAATGTAAAATAGATAATCTGATATAGGGTATTTTGAAAAGTGAGTATATAAAATAGAAAAAGTAGAATCTTATGCTAAAATAGACGAAACTGCTCTAAAATATACTTCGTGTTCAGATGTTATGTTAAATTTTCATGAAAACAAGGGTGCTGAAAAAAATTAGTTTGTTGCTCCTGTAATTAAAGAGGGAACGACACAAATTTTAGATTTGAACTGCTGATCTATTTTTATTGAGGCGTGCTGGGTTTTTAAAACATGTTTAAGATAATGCAAGCATGGTTGTGAGGTGTTAAGTGCTTGACAAATTTCCGTTGAACAGTGTTAGAAGATCATACTCTGATTTTTTTTTTTTTTATGGGAAAGATCATACTCTGATATGATGGTAACAAAACCTGTGAACTGCACTTATTTGGCAAATTGTTCTAGAGGTAGAGACTCACCTATGATTGAAAATCCAATTAGGCCTGGCTAAGCCAATCCAAGGGCTTCCTAACGTTAATTATTAATAATAATAAGTTTTAATCCCAAATTTTTAGAGTTGGCTATAAATCCTCAACAATTAATTAGAGTCGGCTATGTAGCCTACATGTATTCTTTTCTCTCAATTTATTATACATGAAGTTGTTCTCTCTATTACTTCCTCAATTGAAAAATCTTCTTCTTTTTATTTTAAATTACTAATACTTAACGTTATTTTGGGTCTTCCTTGCTTTAAGTGAACAGCCAACTCAGCAAAGCTACGATTAAAAAATAAAACTCTAAAAAGCCTATTATTTTTAGATAGTTATAAACTATAATACACAGATAAACATTTTCCCCTTAAACCCCCAAGTCCATTGAAAGATGTCAATTCAACTACAAGACCCATGACGACTCAATAAAGCTATTGTTAATGTCTTGTGTTAGTTATATGAAACTTTAGATCTCATCTTTATAATATGTTCTTACTTAAAGGGACCAGGAAAACTTCTTTACACTATATAATGGCATATTGAAAGCTTATGCTCTGGTTTCCGTTAGAATATAATTTCTTGATTTGCCAAGTTTAAGTCACATACCAAGTCTTCAGAAGGGTTTATAGATGATCCAACTCGGGCGCACGCGCCCACACACACGCACACACGAGAGAGAGAGAGAAGGCTATGAGATTTCTGTCACTAAACCAACATTTCAAAATGGGGCTGACTACAACATCAAGACTATATAGCTTGTGCAGCCAAAATAATTAGAGAGAGAGAGAACCCATCTATACATGCCCCAACCCTCTTATGTATATAGCCAGAAATCTACAACCTAATCCGTACAAATAGTATATACAATCCTCTGGCTCCACCTGCCTTTGCCGGTTGCTTCTTTCATCTCGCAGCAGCCATAGGCCAGGAAAAAAAACCCTCATTGCTGGTTAAAAAAAGCTACATTGTAATCACCCGTTGGATGTACCCACAGCTTGATTGATGAATGCAAGTCTTCTATATTTCATTGGAACTATCAAGTGAACGAGTTGGTATGCTGTGAGATATCTTGCCCTGCTCTGAAACCACCAGATCCTAACTCATTCACAGGTAGATAATGGGTCTGTTCTGAAACTACCGTGGGTGTGCCGGTAAATGCTGGTTGAAGATTTTCATTTACACTCTTCGTTGGTCTCTTCGGCCTTTTGGGCTTCTGTGCTTGTGGATCAGAATTTTGAAGGGGGTCATCTAACTCGTAGTCCATTGGTGAAGTCACATTTTGAGGATTCCTTTGCTTTGATGGAGCTTGTTTGTCAGAAGCAGCCTTTCTCTGCTCAAAGACATTAACGTAAACAACACTGAATGCACCAAGTTTAGAAAAGCTTGCCACATATATTTGTGGACAAATGTCCTACGGTGTCAATTTTACCAAAAACATTATTTATAAGAACCAAGGTTCATAATGCTACTCATGAGATTAATTTTAATAAACTGGGTGCATAATTTGCCACCTGAGGAGTTGAGCAGATCTACAGATCTGCATATCATCATTCAGGGGACAGAGTAGTTACTAGATAAACCAGGCCTATTTATTATTTTTATTATTATTCCATTGATAAAGTTATATGGAATGTTGTTCACTACAGTGTTATGAAATGTATTAATGGTTGAGAATTGAACCCATGAACTTTTTCTAATTGTCAAACCCATGTCATAGAACACAATGCAGGTATTGGTAAACCACCACAGTACACAAAGATCTAATAATTTTGTTTCGCTAATATTCTAACAAGTAGTAATTAATAAGGAATGATTTGATTGGATAAATAGAACTACAGCTAAACATAAAATACATAGACAAGTGACAAAGAATTTCAGTACCTTTTTGTTAATGGATTTTGCTTTCTCTGGATCTGGAGAGGGCTCAGGTCCTGTACCCTGAGATCCAGCATTTGTTAGGTCTTCCAAAGATGCATCACCTTCTGCATCTACCCGAATACCCTTTGTTGATTGTTTTTTCTTTTGTCTATCCTTAACCTGGCCAGAGAAAAGGTAATTAAAATTTCTGAAAATAGTTCCAGTAGCTGTTTGACTATGGTCTCCAAAATCTTTTGTTTTTTTTCCAAGTAAAGAAAGAGTAGGTGTAAAACCATGTCTACTAACATATTTTAAGAACTGTTTTTTCCAGGAAAAAAAATCTGCATAGCCTATTTTCAGGGAACATAAAAAATGATGTGCTTTTATTCTCAACATACAGTCTCTCGAAAAGGAAGTCAAACAGGAACCTTTGGTGTGTGTGTGTGTGTGTGTGTTTACAAGAAAAGCATAAGAGACACTAATCTCCTGCAAAGTGGATTTTAAGTTGGAATAGAACAATAGACAGACAGATAACCAGATTTTAAACCCACATGTAATGGAATTTCTCTCAATTTCTGCTCCAGCTGGGCATCATCCAGAAGTAAGGATACAACATCCTCAGGGGCCAATAGATCACCCTGAACATGACCACCCGTCATAACAAGTTGCTGCACAGTATTCTTCTGACTTGCTCTTTGAAGAATCTTCTCTTCAACTGTCTCTTTACAAATAAGTCGGTAAACAGTAACCTACACCATGAAATCATTAGTATTTCAAATTAAATTAGAGAATCTAAAACAATTTAAAATTTTGAGAAACCAACGTTTGTCTCCAAGTGGATGTGTGTGTTTGTGGGCGAGAGAGAGAGATGGACAAACAACAACAAACACATAAGGAAGCAAGGAATCCCTAAAGCCAAGAAATAAATGGCTTTGCTTGGAGGCTCTCAAGCCATCCATATGCCTGTAGCATTCTGAAAAGGAAAAACTACACTAAAGCAATAAAAAATGGAACTAACATCTTTTGTTTGACCCAACCGATGAGCTCTATCCATTGCCTGTAAATCCAAAGTTGGATTCCAATCACTTTCATAAAATATGACAGTGTCAGCCGCTGTCAAGTTAATGCCCAGTCCACCAGCTCTTGTGCTCAACAAAAATACAAAAATATCATTCCTGCAACAACATAAATAAAAATCTTAGTAACAAACTCTTACACCTCACATATATATAATATATGATAAGAACAAGCAACCAAAGAGAGAGAAAGAGCAACTTTAAAATTCCATTCAAAAAATCAGTATGTTTATGAAATCATACCGATGCTGGAAATCTCTGACCATATCTCGACGATCAGTTATGGTGGAGGATCCATCGAGTCTAAGATATCTATATTTCCTATAGTTCATGTAGTCCTGCACGTAAATGAAAGATTCAAGAACAACAAAACAGAATGTCCAGAAAAGATTGCTAAGCCATTAAAAAAGACAAGTGAAGTAGTGAACTACAGTGCTATCGTGGTAAGATTTCCAATCTGCCAAGCTGGCTTGCAAAATCAATTTATAGACCTGATAATGATTTGAAATTTGTTTCTCATCTCAGATCCTCTTTAAAGTTTATTTTGCTAACCGCTATCAAACCAAGGCAAGTCAAACCCAGGTTACCACAAACTTATCTCTAACTCATAAGTGAATTATTAAGTAAACTTTTTGTATCATAACTAAACATATGCATTGCAACACAAATGCAAAGGCTCATCCATAACACTGACGCCAATTTGTATTAGGACTGAACAAAGTTTTCCTCCAAACTGGGTTGGAGGATCCTCCAACCCATTACATGGCAGCTAATATGACCCCCCACATATTAAATCACATGATTTATAAAATCATTTAAAAACGTCACATGACTATTTAAGTAGGTCATGTGACTAAAGTACGCATGGATAGTTTTTTAAGTCTCACGTAGTGGGTTGAAGGAAATTTCCTCCAAAGGACAACTCTGTCTATCAGGACCTGCCAATATCATGATTTTGACAAAATCTTAAACATGTTAGGACTGATCAGAAATAGTACTGATTTGGCTAAACTTGGGACAGCTTCATGTTAGCTGCTGAAGAAGGTTCAAAGATTAAAGAACTAAAACTACCTCAAGAATATTCAACATCTTCGTCATTTGGGCAAACAAGAGAACACGGTGATTTTCTGCCCGCAATCGTTTCAACAATATATCAAGTGTTTGAAGCTTCCCAGAATCCTATTCAGATGTAACATAACCAAACACTTCAGCAATTAAGTTCAACACAAAAGAATACAATATTCACTAATTAACAAAAAGGACACCGGGAAAGAAAAAGCTTACAGTGAGCAACTTTGCCGGGTCAAAGCTTCTCGTTGGTGGAGAAGATCCCAAAATCTTGTATGTCAACTGAAGAGCAGGTTGTGAAACTGGTAGTTCAGAATCAATCTCTTGAATCAAATGATGAGGAGGACCAACTGGTTTTCTGGGTCCATTACAGTCAGATGTGCGTGCAAACCCAATAAACATCCTCTTTATCCAGGGGTCATGTAGTTCTTCAGACATTTTGTAGGCAAAGTTTCTATCAGAGCAGTGAGCACCAACCTATATAGGGAAAATAAAAATTGGAGATGAATTTTTTTTTTTTAATATGATAAATGAATTTTTTTTTTTTTTTGAATAGTAAATAAAGAGTACACAACGAATACTTGAAAAACATACTGGTGGAGCTCTAACTCTCGGGATATATGTGTATGCTGAATGAAGAGGCCTACTATTGGATAGAAACCTGTCCTCATGAGGGACAACTAAAGCCTCAAATGGAGCATCTCCAGGCCCCGTTGCATATTTACTTCGTAGTAAGTTTGTATTAGATCTTGATGGCATCAGTAACATCCGCGCAACTGCTCTCACTTTCCCCCTCTCAAGGTAACTGCATTCGGGGTCATCATCCATGGTTTCCATAAGTGATTCTATGAGTCCATCCAAGAAGTGCTGGTCCCATCTCATTACAGAAAACAGTAGTCGCTCCATAAAAGAGCTAGTAGCCAAAAATGTAACCTCAGACGGGGACAGATCCATCAAACGTGTAAAACCAAAAGTTCTACTTTCAAAAGATAATCCATCTGAATTATCCTCTTGCAGGAATATAGATCGATAGACATTTTCGGGGGAGTATATATTGAAGAGTCTGTGAAAAGATTCTCTGCAGACACCACGCCCAACTGCTGTGCAAAGAGTTTCCGAACTATGGGTAATTTCTTCATGAACTAGTTTCGGTATCTGGGAAAATACAAAAGGAAAGTTAGATCCATAACAGAATGAGCTCAAGTCCCTATTTATCAAAAAAAAAAAAAAAAAAAAAAAAAAAAAAAAAAAGAGCTCAAGTTCCTCATTCTCATAAACTCAAGCAGAGAATGAAGCTGGAGCGTGCATTCTTATCACATTGGAAGAGTCAAAATATCCCTTGGGTGGCTATGGTGCCCACCAAAATTTGAATTCCCATTTACAACACACACACACACGCACATATATAGAGGCCTGCCAAAGGCTGGGATTCGAAAAAATTGAATTGCCCACCCCTCTCCCCCCCACCCCCCCCCCCCCCCCCACAAAAAAATATTTGAGCTCACCAAATGGCCTCTCCTAGAAAAGAATATTAGCCTGCTGGCCTAACTCAAAAAAAATACAAAACAATCTGCCCTTATCAACAAAAAAGAATCATTAATTTTAATTTTTTTAATTTTTTTTGTACATGTGTCATGTCTATAGCCAAACACATAAAGCAAGTGCAAACGCATGAAGTATTCACTTATTTTATTATTAAAAAAAAAAAAAAAAAAAGAGAAGCAAAGCAACTTTCCTCACTTTTAAAGCTATAAGAGAAACCTAAGAATTGAGTATTTAGTAAGGTTGGCATTTTCATGACAGTGAACCTTAATGTTTTGGTAGTATATATAACAAACAAAAACATTAATGTAAGGCAGAAAAAGCTTTAAGAACGTACCTTGTATGTTATAGGATTGTGACCTCCTGCATAGTGCACGTCCTCCAACTCCCCAAAGGGAGCGGGCAGAAGAGAATTTGGGATCTCCCCAAAGTGGAGGTATGTTCTTCCCTCATTCCTTTCAAACAACTCTGGATGATTACACACCTACCATTGCACCATTGGAACACATGTCATGGACAACTAGTAAAAAGAAATATTCCACATGACAGACAAAATGCACGAAACTCCACAACTTCTTGCCCCCACAGAGTTGATAAATTATACTTTTTAAATGAAGAAGGGGAACCAAACAGAATGCCAATAGAATTGAGAATATACCTTTCTCAGCTGAATAACAATATTCATTAAATTTAGTATTTTCTTCTCATTAAGATGCCCACGATTGCCCTCAAACAACTCGGCAAGAGATATCTTGTTCTTAATAGCCTGATAAAAAGCTTGCTGGCGAGAACTCAACTTGCAATGCACTGTAACCTCAGTTTTTCTGGTCAGCTCAGAAATTACATCTGTTTTAACTCTTCGCAGCATAAAAGGCTTTAGAATTGAATGCTGTAAGAAAAAAGGCAACCAAAATACAAGTTAGAAAGATATAGTTATATTAATATCAAAGGTCAAAAGTGAATGCAGAAGAGATCATGATCTAAAAAGAAACTGAGAATTATTGTAGTTATTTTAAATAGCATACATATATGTTAAGGATGGTACGTGGCAGCAAGTAGACAAAAAAACTTTATTGCTCACTCTCACAATGACAATACTGAAAAAGGCAAACTCACCAATCTGTTAAGCTGGTGCTCATTCAAAGTACCCCCGTGCTCTGCATGGTTCTCGATTCTGATAGTATGCAGTAAAAGATCATTGATAGGAAAATATTATAATTCTGTAGACTGCAGGCTACACTCACCGAAAAGATGAACAAACCAAAGAAAAAATGCTTACCCTTTTGAAAACCACTCATTAAATTGTTCGTGGCTGTCAAATAAGGTTGGCATAATAAAATGCAAAAGGGCCCACAACTCTGCCATATTATTCTGGATAGGTGTACCAGTCAGCAGCAATCGGTTCCGACAATTGAAGCTAAGCAGTGTCTTCCATCTTATACTGCCGAGTCAAATATCCAATGAATTAAAGATGAGAATATAAAGGATTAGAAACATAAACTATTCACCAGAAAGATGATTCATGAAACTTTAGGAGGGCTGTAATGGCTAAAACTGAATTCTTATGTGATACTGTAGACATGTCAATACTGCAATACTAAAAAGATACAATTTATCTGGATGACGTCTTATATTGAATCTTAATTTCTCTTAACAAAATAATTCTAATAATAATATCAACATCAACAAGAATGATGATGATAAAAAAAGCACATTGAAATAAAAAGAACAGAATGGATATGAAATGAAAACTAAAGTAACAACAGGTATCAATTTATTAAAAGAAATAAAAGCGGAGTTCAAAAAAGGAAAGGAAAGATCAGATGGATGAGAGAACTTGTACTTTATGTGACTACATATTTACTAAACGAATGCTGAATAAATAAATGATTTCAGTAGATTCTTGGGTTTGTTTCAATTTTTTTATGGTACTACTCTAGATGTCAGGCTTTGATGCGATGGCAAGTGCCTTCAACCAAAATCGACAAGTTGCAAGATCGAATCTAGAAGTTAGTCTCCAAAAAGAAAAATTTGGAGGTAAGATTTCCTGCCAATCACCTCTCCCAAACCCGCAAAAGTGGGAGTCTTGTGCATTAGGTATGACGTGCATTAGGTATGACGCCTTTTTTTTTATAGGTACTAGGTATGACCCTTTTTTTTAATGGTATTACTCTCTTCCCACTATATGTCCATTTTATTACATACACACAACATAAGATAACTCCCCACGGTTGACTCTTTAGTGGGATGCAAGAAACAAAATGATAACAACAAAGACCAAAGAATAAAAACATCTCAAAGACTAAAGCCACTACAACAACAAAGAAATTAGTTAGAACCTGTTCGAACTTTTGATTGCCTGGGCTTCATCTAACACCATGTATTGCCATTTCACACGCCGAAAGTACTTCTCATCAGACACTAGCAGCTGGTAGCTGGTAATGAGAATGTGAAATCCAGCTTCCCTGGCAAGAGAAAGAAGCTCATATAAAATAAAAATTAAAAAAACGATATAATGCACTTCATTTATGAAAAAAATCAGGTTAATGGATTTAAAAAAAATTAAATTAAATTAAATAATGGCAAATGTTTTGACTACTCAGCTATCCAGATAAGAAGCATTAAGAGCTGACAAGGCAAAACGAAAAGTTCAAATACTCTAGAAGACATGGACTATACGGAGGAAGCAGTTTATCATCTGTTTACTATTAATATTTCTTTATCGATGTTAAAAAAAAATTAAAAAGGAGAAAGCATGAGGTATATTCAAGATATGCATATTTGATAGTTTAACGATGTCCTCAAACAAAGTGTTTTTCTTCCTCAATTCTCCACACTCCAAACTGAAGCAATCGAAAAGGAGGATATCTCAGAAGGAAAACTTATTTTCTCAATCTTTGCCTTCAAATATACCAGATATACCAACTCATAAGCATGTCAGACACCATTTCAGGCATCAACATCAAGTTGTTCCAGATTTCCTTATAAGCTTACTCATTTCAGTGGTAAAGAATCTCATGTCTATGCCTCAAATACATGCTTTAACAAGCAAATTATCAAATATATACATACATATATATACTTTAACAAGTTTCTTTACAAAAATATAGAATTTAACGAAACATGGCACCATCTAAAGCGCTTAAACACATCCAAAAGCCAGCGTATCATCATCATTTGTTCTTGAGAAAGTAAAAAAATAACAACTGTGAAATAGAAAATAACCTGCGGTACAGGTCCTTGGGTTTGATCTTTTTCCTAAGTACAGTTCGATCTTGAAGCCCACCCCAATATGGAAGAGTTTTCAAGTCAGGGCAGAAACGATTAATTTCATCATTCCAGTTATTCAATACAGAAGCTGGAGCAACAACCAAAAAAGGGCCCCATATATTTTTTTCCTGAATGGGACAAGCAACAACTGTTACTATAAAGAAAATCTATATGTACAAAACACTAGGCTCAATACTTACCTCTGCCAAATGAGCCAAAAATGCCATGGCCTGGATGGTCTTTCCAAGGCCCATCTCATCAGCAAGTATGCCATTTAAACCCTGAAAGAAAAGAAGCCAAAAGAAATGAACTCAAGCTTGCAGCCACTCTTAATTACCATTTTTTTGAGGGACAAGGGATCTCCTAGATTAACAATCAAGAGAAAGATATTAAATTATTAATGTAGAAATTGCCTAACAACCTGCTCATAACAATTAACTAGCCACTGAAGGCCTTTTAGCTGATATTCTTTAAGGGAACCTTTAAACATCTGCGGTGTCTGAACTGTTGATGTTACAGGCATTGTAGTGCTGTAAATATAAAATATAAATTTTGTTAATTGACAAGAAACGCTTTTCCCCAAGTGCTTAATAAGGATGAGAGAAGGTGGGGGGAAGGAAAGAAAAGAATAACTTACGGGTTATGTAAATCTATGTTACTAGCTCCTGCAACCTCAGGAGGATAAGTCTCAGATTCAGAAGCCTGTCGCAGTCTCAAACATTCATTATCAAATGCACTTGTTAACTTTTTCTGCTTAGAAACTGCATCTTGAGCAGCTCTCAAGGCTTCCTTCTTCAATTCAGCCTCCTCAGGATCTACTTCCTCATCAGGTACAGCATCCGAAGAGCTCAGAAGTACTTCTTCGTCATTTAGATTTTCATCTCCCACAGGCAAAACTTCAGAGGGCTGTGCATTTGACTTGTTTTGCATAAAATGACTGTAGAGTTCCGTTTGTTGTATAAGAAAATTGAGCCTTTGCTGCTGTCTCTTTGCTTCTCGTAGCTCTTGTTCACGCCTCAGAGCTTCAGCAGCTTCTCTCTCCTCTCTTTTCCTTACTTCTGCCTGCAAGCAAAGAGATTGAATATTACTGACTCTTTGAATTAAATTATTCACTTGAAGTATTTATTTGAAATCAAAATAACCATACATGATGATCTTTTTTTTTTTTGACTCATAGATGATCTTCCAACATATTCATAAGATAGGTATTCATTTTTTTTCCCTTTGATTATACATAAATAGAACTCAATGACTCATAGGCAATTACACCTCTGACCTCACCCTCAACCCCTTATTTATGGGAGGAGAAGATGCCACTTGGTCCAAAGACAGCAGAGAATGAAAGAGTTTCAGTCATAAGTTTTTACTAGTATGCAGTGCCACAACACCAAAACACTCTTGTTAAGTATCAAACAGCAACCTAAAAGACAGCTACAGATTTCTATTCACAACTGACAGCCTTAATCTCTTTTTATTCAAGGACTCTGAAGATTCCCCTCCAGGTTAATAGTTAATTAAGATAAGATAACATATTAATCATTTTGAGATATGGGAAAATTTAGTCAACAAAGTGAGGATTGGCAGGATATTTACAGAACCTACGATGTAATTTGTATACATAAGAGATTCAGGTGATACACCAATCACTAAAGATGAAGAACTTAACCCAAGATGAAGAACTTAGCCCATCAGATGAACGTGAATGTATATGTGGATTTATGTATATGTTTTTTTCTTTCCTTTTGATTGATATAAATAATCAGGTAAACTACATTCATGCATATGCATAGAACTCTAAAAACATAAATACGCATGAAATAGACAGAAGAGAGAGCATGTGTGCACCTGCATGTTGATGCACACAAATACTACATTTTGCCTCCACAGAAATACTTACTTCTCTGACAGATTGTATTTCCTATAGTGCAGTTATTTGTAATGTATGTTAAAATAACTTCATAAAGGACAATGAGAAAGATACCATCTCTTTATCTACTCGCTTCCAATACAGCAGCATGTCTCGAGCTAATTTCCTAGTGCGAATCGCAGCACCCTTCATCAGTTTATGCGATCTGCCCATCTTCGTTTTCACCTGATAAAAGAAACAGATGATATACCATTTCTTCAAGATATATAACAGCAAGGACGTATGAATGAAATTAACCGTTGCTTTTCTTTTCTTTTCTTTTTTAAAGACAAGTAACCACTATTGAAGAAAGTTTGAAGAACAGAAAACCACATCCCACATGTTTATCAAAAATGGAATTTGTAAATCTACATGGACCAAATAAGATTATACTTGCCTCTTTTTGACAGCTCTCTACGAACCTCTTGGCATCAATTAGTTGCTTTCGGTGAAAAGCTGTAAAAATCCTGTGATGCTTTGGTAGGTCTTTCTTTACAATGTTTGCCCACACTTTCCCTATCTTCTCCATTTCCTCCCTTTCAATCACAGCAGGGTCTTTCTTTACCTTGGGCTTCTTGGGCAGAGCCCGTTCAATGATCTGCAGCCCAGAAAGAACCAAAACTGAATTTAGTAATAATAATATTAACATTCACCAGCCCCTTATGGAAAATAAAAGGCAACCTACTGCAATCCACCATCCCCCCTTTCAAAAAAAAAAAAAAAAAAAAATCATTGAACAATCAGGAGTGGAATATGAACCTCATATGAGTCTCCTTTCTCCAAAACCTTCACATAATAAACCTGCAAAACACCACCCTCGGACAAAATAGATCGCTTTATGTTTCCAGCTGCCCCCTCTGGAATGGAGGAATTCATATCAGAAACTTTGAGGTTGAACTTTTGGGGCGATTTAGAAGCTGACAAGGCCTTTAATCTTGCATGAAGTGATTCATACTGGGGCTGAGGCTCCCCCATTCCTGCCTGGCTTCTAGGCCCAAACTTATTATTATTTGTCATCATTGATGCCAAGGACCCCAGATCCAATGTACCCTTTAAAAAAAATTCCTCCACCTGAATATCTGGAAAGCTCGGCAAGTTCAGTGATGACGCCACCTTATCATAAGTTGGAGGAATCTTATACGTGATACCATCTCCAATATCCACAAAAGCAGGTTCATAGGTTGTTCTGCAATGAGTATATAAATGAAAATATATCACCCAAAATAATTAGTGAATATTCCCAAAATTTTGGGGTTAAAAACTCTCATAAAACAACCAGAGAAGATGGCAAACCTTTCAGTGCCATTTAGCGGTGAAAAATCTGCTTCATGATAGTTCCCTTGTTTTTGAGGATTAATATCATTGAGCCAGTCGGACGTGGATTCAACTTCATGTAATGCTCCTCGATGCTCGTTCCCTAGTTTCCTAGCTTTTAAACCCATATTACTCCTTGGAACAGAGATTCCCATCCTGGTTGATGCAGGACTTGCTGAGGAATCCTTGAACCTCCTCTTGTACTTCTGAATGTGTTCTCCAAGCATTGATCGATATCTCTCCTCTGTAATGCGTGTCCCGTAATAACTATCCTCCTCGTCCTCACTATTTTCACCCTGCCTCCTTTTCTTCAACAAACCCAATTCTCTTTCACGCATAACCCCGTTACCGTGTTTCAAATTCACTCCACCTGTTTGTGTAACCAGCAATAAACCACAATGCAGGCAAACGTACATACATAAGTGCACACCCCACTAAATCAATAGTCCATACATACATAAAGTGCATAATTTGCGCACTAAAATTGCAATCACAAGCATCAATCAAACAGGTCATTGCGATTTCAAGTAAAAAAATAATAATAATAAAATTAAAATTAAGAACAAAAAAGCCTACCTTGGCTACCTCTGCTCTCATCCTGACTACTATTCCCATAATAATCAAAATCATCATCCTCTTGTGGAAGTTGAAAGTTCACCAAAGACTACAGCACAACCCAACACACAAATTCAAAAAAAAAAAAAAACCACTACAAAAAACAAAAACTTTAAGCTTAAAATTACCAAACCCAAAATTCCAAAAACAGTGAAACATCAAGAAACCCTCAAAATTCTCCACTGAACAACACCAAATTAAACCTCAAACTTCAAAAGGAGGCAGTAATTGGAGAAAACAAAGAGAACCCAATTGAGAAAAGCGAAAACACATGTGGGAAATACCTCAAGATTGAAGAGATTCGAGTAGGAATGCGAGTCCTTGGATTGTCTCCTGTGTTCCATGTGTTTCTGTGGCTATTACTGTAATATTAAAAAACCGTAGCTCCTCTTCGAAGAGCATGGAGAAGAAGAAGAACAGAAGTAATTGTGATGTAATAAGAATGAGAAGAAGAAGACCTAACCCTAATGGACTCCTCTTCCTGAAAACGAAAGGAACAGAATGGGAGGGGTGCGTAGGATAAGGTGGGGGAGAGAGAGTGTGCGTGTTTGGGATGGCTGTCACAGGCGACGTAGGAAGCATCGGATCTTGCTAACGTGCGCTGCTAAATTTTTTTTTTTAATTACTTTTTTGTTTTTTTTTTTTTTTTTTAAGAGATTTTTTTTGGTTGGTCTTTGGGAAAGAGAGGCAGTACGGTTGCGGGTGGAATTGAGTTAACGGTAGGAAGCCAGCCAACAGGATTTGGAGTTGTGAAAAGAGAGAAAATACACTCGTTGGTGGGACCCATCAACTATGGGTCCTATCAGCTCATGAGAAAGAGGAAGCATATACTTATAATAGGGTTTACTTCCTCGTGCATAGGAGTGTGTGGGTTTTGCTTGTTTGTGAGTTGCAAGGGATTGTTCGAAGTTTTTGAGAATTGGGTTTATAATTTTGGAGTATTTTTCCTTTATTTTTTTTCCTTTTAGAGTTGTATTCGAGCCGAGCTAATTTTAGTATTATAAGTTCAAGTTTATTCATTTAATTTTTTTTTCCCAAACATGAGCTCAAGCTCAAGCTCAAGCTACTAGATTAACCTTTTTTTTTCCTATATATTGTAAAATCATGACTAAAATATTTTACCTCTTTATAATTCCATGAATTTTTACAATGAAGAGATTGTTTATATCATTAATAAGCTACGCATAAAAATTTAATATCATATGAACCTATTGACAAACTTATACAATCTAATTTCAAGTCTATATAAATATATATTTGGACAAGTATACATAAAAAAATACAATATCATATATTGATGGGATAGCGAAAAATTAGTGATCTCCAATTCGTCCAAAGGTCTCGTCCAGGACCCAGAGAGCAAGCGGGATCAGAAATCACCCATGGACGAGAAGGATGTCCATGGACGAGAATATCGTTCATGGACAATGAAATCGTCCATGGACGACAATGAAATTGTCCATAGACAATGATGAGACGTCCAAGAACGACCAAATCGTCCATGAAATGGATAGACGAATGTGCAACACTTGGGAAATTCTCAGTATTTTGGAACGGTTACTAAACCCATGATTATTGCCATAAATTCCTCAAATACTTAACTTCCATTAGTGGTTGTAACTTCTATAGCCGTTAAGGAAGTTATGACCTGACTCATTGATTTCCACAAATCTTGGGGAAGTTACTAAGTTAATAACCACTCCAAGGTTTTCTATATAAGGACCGGTCTGAATCAAACCAAAGGTAAGTGCATTCTGAGATTTTACTCCTTAAAAAGTTGGAACTCTATTCTTGTAAGAACCTAACTTAGTCATCGGAGGGTATTTGGCCGATCACTCCGGTCCCCTTTGATAGTGTATTCATTTTCGCAGGTCTTCATTACAACAAGTAGCCCCATTGAAGTTGGAACATTCAGCCTACTGATTCTGTGAAGTATCAATTGGCGCCGTCTATGAGAAAACAGTCTGATTGCTTTGCAATTTGTCTTTCTACGACAAAAGGTTGAATGGTTCGAACCAGATCGAGGGCTATCAGCCCGGGCCATCAAGAGAGTAGGGATGCTTCAAGCAATCCCTATCGCGATCGTCAATCAGCCCCAGTGATGCCACAATCCTCTATTCAACACATGCAGTCTATGGCAACCGCTATGGTAGAGTTAACCCATCAGAATCAAGAATTGACCAGGGAGATTAATTTGAAGAAGCAACGCTATGAGGGGTACGCTGAAGGTCAAGCCCAAAATCAGGAAGATAGGGAAAACGCTGAACCTGAAAGCCAATCAAAGGGTACCACATCTAGAAGGGTGCCACAATTGGAGAGGGAAATGGACCAGATGAGAAAGGTTATGGCAGAGATGAGAGAGAACATGAGAAGGGCAAATCTAGTGGAGGATCTAGTCCACCGAACAGATTCCCTTTTCACGGCTTCCATCAACGGTCACCCCTTGCCCCTGAAGTTCAAGATGCCTTCATTGGATTCATACGATGGAGCACGTGACCCATTTGATCATATAGCCACTTTCAAGACTACCATTCACCTTCAAGGAGTCCTGGATGAGATTATGTGTAGAGCTTTCCCTACCACTCTCAAAGGACCGGTGCAAGTGTGGTTCAGCAAAATACCCCCGAACACAGTGAGTTCTTTTGAAGAATTGAGTAAGTTATTTGTCAATAATTTCATCGGAGGGCAAAGGTACAAACGTTCCTCTTCCAGTCTGTTAACCATAGAACAAGGAGAGAATGAAAGCCTGTGTTCCTTCATCACTCATTTTAACAGGGAAGCCCTAATCATGGACGAGGTGGATGACAAGCTACTCTTGGCGGCTTTCCATAATAGGGTTAATTCTGATTTATTCATCCACAAACTATATGAGAAGGAGCCTCAATCCATGGCTGAACTCATTCATTTAGCCCAAAACTTTACGAATGCAGAGGATGCAATCATAGCCAAGAAGAGGAAAAGAGCTGAGAGAATGGAAGCACACCCCGCACGCCACTCGGAACAAAGTCCTCGTCCAAAGAAGGGACGAACAGAAGATAAGAAGGAATGAGATAATAGGAAGATGGGTTCGTCCTCAGGAAGAAGTCAGAACTACACGCCCTTAAACTCTCCACTCGATCAGGTGCTTAAGCAGATCAAAGATGACCCTTCTTTAAAGTGGCCGGAGAAGATGAAAGGAGATCCCAATAAGCGTAATAAGAATAAATATTGTCGCTTCCATAGAGATCATGGGTATGACACGAACGAGTGTTATGACTTGAAGCAGCAGATCGAGAATCTCATTAGACAAGGAAAGTTAAGGCACTTTGTTGGGAGGGATCATAAAGATGAGAAGTTGAAGGGAAAGATGGAAGAATCATCACGGCCTCCACTAGGAGAGATAAGGGTTATCATAGGAAAGACTTCGACGGGACAGTCTTCTAAGTCAAAGAAGGCGTATCTCAAAGTGGTGCAAAACGTCCAACTCTCTGGACGATCCCCAAGGACGAAAGGAATTAACAAGCCAACTATTTCATTCACCGACGAAGAGGCTGAAAGGATCCATCACCCACATAACGATACAATTGTCATTACTCTGCTCATCGCAGATTATACAACCAGGAGAGTATTGGTGGATAATCGAAGTTCAGCAGACATATTGTACTACCCTGCATTCCAGCAGATAAGGCTTGGACGAGACCAACTTCGTTCGGTATGTTCACCATTAATATGGTTTGGAGGAATGAAGGTGCAGCCTGTAGGCACCATCACGTTACCTGTAGTGGTGGGGTCATACCCATAACAGATAACCAAGGAAGTCAATTTCCTCGTGGTGGATTGTTCGTCCTCATACAATGCTATTATTGGAAGACCAACTTTGAACAGTTGGAAGGTGATCACGTCTACATACCATTTATCTGTTAAATTCCCTACAGAATATGGGGTAGGACAATTACAGGGAGATCAACTAGCAGCAAGAGAATGCTATTTGGCCATGTTGGCCATGGACAAACAAAACCAGACGATGAATATTGAAGAAAGAAGAGTTGTCACAGAACCTATTGAAGTGCTAGAAGACGTTTTATTATAAGGAAATGATCCTGAAAAGTTCACCAGAATTGGAACGAGTATGAAGGAGAAGGTGAAAAAAGACCCCGTCCAGTTTCTGAGAAAGAGTATCGATGTTTTTGCGTGGAGTCATGACGACATGCCAGGAATCGATCCAAATGTAATTACTCATCGATTGAATATGTACCCCTTCTTTAAGCCTGTTCATCAGAAAAAGGGGGTGTTTGCTCCTGAACAAGATAAGGCGATCAAGGAAGAGGTTCAGAAACTGACCACAGCGCAGTTTATCCGGGAAGTCTATTACCCAGATTGGTTAGCTAATGTAGTGATAGTGAAAAAGGTAAATGGCAAGTGGAGAATGTGCGTAGATTTCACTAACTTGAACAAGGCTTGCCCTAAGGATAGTTATCCTTTGCCGCGCATTAATCAATTGGTGGATTCGACAGTTGGCCATCAGTTGTTGAGCTTTATGGACGCCTTTTCAGGATATAACCAGATAAAGATGGACGAGGCTAACCAAGAAAAGACCTCCTTTATTACCAGTCATGGTTTGTTTTGTTATAAGGTGATGCCCTTCGGTTTGAAGAATGCAGGGGCGACTTATCAAAGGTTGGTGAATCACATGTTCCACCCACAAATAGGACGGAATGTGGAGGTGTACGTCGATGACATGCTTGTGAAGAGCATAGACGAGGGAAGTCATTTGGACGATCTTCAAGAAACCTTTGAAACACTTAGGCGATATAAGATGAAACTGAACCTAAGTAAATGTGCATTCGGGGTATCTTCAGGAAAGTTTCTAGGATTCAGGATTTCACAGAGAGGAACTGAAGCGAATCCAGACAAGATCCAAGCCATATTAAACATGGAACCACCTAAAAATGTCAAGGAAGTCTAGTCCCTCACCAAAAGAGTTGCTGCTTTGAATAGATTTTTTTCAAAAACCACAGACAAGTGTTTACCCTTCTTCAAAGTCCTAAGGAAGGCATTCGAATGGACGGACGAATGTTAGAAGGCCTTCCAAGATTTAAAGGACTATCTTACCACGGCTCCATTGTTAAGTCTGTCCGTGCTAGGAGAGAAGTTGTATCTGTACTTAGCAGTGTCTCCACATACCGTGAGTTTAGCGTTGATCAGGGAGGAAGGGAAAGTGCAAAAGCTTGTGTATTACACTAGTCGAGCACTCAGAGGAGCAGAAGGAAGGTACCCACTAATAGAGAAGTTAGCTTTTGCACTAATAATAGCTTCTAGGAAGTTAAGACATTACTTCCAAGTTCATGTCATCAATGTCATGACGGACCAACCGCTCAAGAAGGCAATGAACAAGCTAGAAGCTGCAGGACGACTAATTCAATGGGCAGTCGAGCTCAGTGAATTTAACATTCGATACCAACCAAGAAATGCAATAAAGGCTCAAACTCTGACAAATTTCATTGCAGAGTTCACTCCAAGCTATGTGGACTTAGGCGGAAGAGAAGACAATAAAAAATGGGTCATCCATGTAAATGGATCGTCTACTCAGTATGTAGGAGGTATAAGAATTGTTTTGCAGTCACCAGAAGGAGATAAATTGAAGCACAAGGTTCGCTTGCAGTACCAAACGACTAACAATGAAGTGGAGTATGAAGTCCTTCTTAAAGGGTTAGAGTTGGCTAAATCTGTAGAAGCAGACTCAATACTCATCTTGGGAGACTCTCAATTGGTCATAGGCCAAGTAAATGGGACATGTGAAGATAAGGAAGACAGAATGAAGAGATATTTAAAAAAGGCGGTATGCATTGTGAAGAAATTCAAGGAAGTTGACTTCGTTCAAATCCCAAGGGAAGAGAATGTAGAAGCAGATACTCTGGCAAAGGAAGCCTCCACAAATGAAGCAATTAACGAGTTTGATGAAATACAATACATGCCAAGCATAGACCTACCAGAAATGTTGCAGATAGAAGGTAAGGAAAATTGGATGACCCCGATAGTATCATACCTGAAGGACGGAAAGCTTCCAGAAGGGAAGGACGAAGCTAGAAAGATCAGGGTTAAGTCAGCCAGGTATATCCTTATGAATGAAGTGCTATACAAAAGAGGTTTCTCTCAGCCTTACCTAAGGTGTTTAGCTCCGAACGAGGCGAATTACTTACTGAGGGAAGTTCATGAAGGAGCATGTGGTAACCACTTAGGAGCCAAATCACTTGTCCACAAGGTAATCTGTGCAGGATACTATTGGCCAATAATCTAAACTGATGCTAAGGCATATGTTAAGCATTGTATGTAGATTTGGAGTACCTAGGGTGCTAGTGTCTGACAATGGACGACAGTTCAACAACACACTTTTCAGGAAATTTTGTGAATAACTTGGAATCAAGAACCATTACTCCTTACCCTCCCACCCATAGGCCAATGGCCAAGCAAAAGTAGCAAACCAATCCTTGTTGAAAATCATCAAGACTCGGCTTGAAGGAGCAAAGGGAGTATGGCCTGATGAGTTACCAGGTATTTTGTGAGCTTACAGAACGACAGTGAGAACCCCCACGGGGGAAACTCCTTTTAAAATAGTCTATGGAAGTGAGGCAGTCATACCGGCAAAAGTGCACATAGCCAGCCACAGGGTGAAGAAGTATCAAGCTGAAGAAAACGAAGAACAGCTCCGTTTTAACCTTGACCTTATGGACGAGGTGAGGATGGACGCGGAACAGAGAACAGCAAGGTACAAAAATCTTATGGCAAGGCAGTATGATGCCATGGTGAAACCCAAGCGCTTCAACATTGGGGATCTCGTCCTGAAGAGGGTTACCTTGGCAACAAGAAACCCGGCCTATGGGAAACTAGGGCCAAATTGGGAAGGACCTTATAGGGTTATCAACTGCAAGAGACAAGGATCCTACTATTTGGAAGCTTTGGATGGACGGAGGCTAGAACACCCTTGAAATGTTGAGCACCTAAGGAAATACTATCAATAAATGTTGACCCTGGACGAAAGTGGCCATGGACGAGTGGAATATTATATTCTCGTGTTTGTTTACTACTACTGTGTGTTTTAAGTATTTTAATAATCCCCTAGAAAGTACATTAGTGTTTAACTTTTGTGCTATTCATGGACGAGTTTGTGTATAAGCATTTTTAATTCCCTAAAGGCACTAGCTCTCAAGCATGTGCCATGACTGTGGACGAATGTTTACACAGTATGGATTTCCAAATATATATATGATGTATTTCAAAGTATATACATAATTGTATGGGAATCCTTCATTTTTTGTAATTTCATTCAGAGTGATTCACGAGAAGCAAACAATCAAGGACGAATAAAATCCTTGGACGCAAGGATATACCATCCATAAGCTTTCCTTAAAGAAAGGATAAAGCAACAAGAATAAACCTAAGGTATGTCCGTCTAAAACTTAAGACGAGATGAAACCAAAGGAATGATCGTCTAAACCATGGACGAATAAAGATTGTGTAAAAACACAAGCTCATAGACGAATCTAACCAGCCTAACAATCCAGTGCAAGGACGAGCATTTGCTGGAAACGATTTAGCTAAGGACGAGTAAATGATTGTCCCAAATTTGGATAATGGATAAACCCAGTGAAAAGGCGCGTCATTCATGAATGGTCTGTACTTAAATGGCGAACATGAAGGATTCATTTTACTCTATTTTGGTGATGTAAGAAGAAATTCACCCATATACTCAAGACGAGGTAAAATGATTTCCTAAGTGGACGAACCACACAACCATAGAAATGATATGGACCCATCCATAAGCTTTCCTTAAAGAAAGGATAAAGCAACAAGAATAAACCTAAGGTATGTCCGTCTAAAACTTAAGACGAGATGAAACCAAAGGAATGATCGTCTAAACCATGGACGAATAAAGATTGTGTAAAAACACAAGCTCATAGACGAATCTAACCAGCCTAACAATCCAGTGCAAGGACGAGCATTTGCTGGAAACGATTTAGCTAAGGACGAGTAAATGATTGTCCCAAATTTGGATAATGGATAAACCCAGTGAAAAGGCGCGTCATTCATGAATGGTCTGTACTTAAATGGCGAACATGAAGGATTCATTTTACTCTATTTTGGTGATGTAAGAAGAAATTCACCCATATACTCAAGACGAGGTAAAATGATTTCCTAAGTGGACGAACCACACAACCATAGAAATGATATGGACAATGTAAATAAAGTTCATACATAAAGCTTTAAACGTATTCAAACATAATAGAAGGTGAAAATGGAAAACATTCATTCATTCATAGAATTTAAAGAAGGGTGGACGACCAACATTCAAAAAACCCTTAAAAGTTATGTAAAGATAATATAACTGATTATAAGGCTCGTCCATAAGCTTAGACGAGATAATTGTACTTGGATAAACTTGAATAAATAAAAAAAATGAGCAAAAACAAAGCCCAAAACAACGGGCACTTCCAATACAGATAAAATAAATTTTCTAAGGAAAATATAAAATCACTTGGATAAACCACTAGGGGCATTGCCCCCAGACTTGGGATCGTTCTGGGTCACTTCGTTATTAGCATTGTCCATTATGTTGACGTCCTCAGAACTCGTCTGTAACAAAGAGCTTTTAGTAGTAAGGGGAAGCTTGAAAGAATCAAAATCCAAATCAGGAAATGTTTCCTTGGCATCAGCATGAAAATCCTCATAGCTAGCTGCATAGTGACTGTCTAGACAATTCTTGTACTCATCAGACTTCTTGAAGGCTGCTATGGCTTCCTCACGTGCTTTCTTTAAGGACGAGACAAATTCAAAAACTTGTCCCTCGAGATAAACGATGCGAGTATCTTTTTCGATGTTATCGGCCTTAAGCTCTTCCACCTCGTTTTTCAGCTTCGTCTCACTTCCTTACAGATGATTGAAATCTTCAATCAACCTAAGCAACTCCCCCTTTTTTAGCATAATTTCATTATTCAGCTCCTTAGCCTTATCTTTAGTGGTCTTTGCCTCTGAAGCGAGCTCCTTAGCCTGGCAGGTCGTTGTGTAAAATTTTGACATAGCCTGTATATGGAAGAAGGAAAGTTAGATATTTTATTTGAAAATTTGAATGAAAACACACAAGGACGAATAAAACTCATACCTTAAAAAGGTCATGGATACCAGAATGTTCAAACTCCTTCATTGACATATTGTAACATTCATTGACTTCATTATCAATGATTATTCCTTTAAAGGTCCTCCATGCGTAGCTCTCGTCCAACACCAGGTTGGAAGGACGCTCAGACGGCTCTAACGGATGAGGCTTGCGAGGAGTCTTGGTTAGAGGGGGAGTAGAATCAGTCTAGACGGGATGAATTGTTTGGATGGGCTCCAAATCAACTGGAGGTTCGTCTAGTTCTACCGTCGGGGGTGCAAATTTGGGAACCTTGGGAAGAGAAGCCTTGCCAGCCTTGCCAGGTTTTTGCTTTTTAGGGCCTTGACGACTTGGAAGGTCATCTAGATCCACAGCACTGGATATAGACTTAGACTTTCTCTTCCCTGTCTGGATGGAAGTTTTCTGGACGACTGGTGGTGCAGTGGCATCCTCGTCCTCACTAGTTATGGTTTTTTCCCTGTTCTCCCTCATCGTAGTCATTCCTGAGACGAAGAAAGTCAAGTTAAAAAAAAAAAGAAAAAAAAGAATGGACGATACTTACTTCGATGAGTGGTTTTCTCGTGGTCGAGATTCTCAGCAGTAGGTACTGGGCCAAGCCCCCACGCAGCTAGACGACTAAGAGTTACTAGATCGTGAAAAGTTCTCCCAGGGAAGGCACGAACTTGGTCAATTCAATCCAAGTAAAGTATGTCTAAGTGTGGACGAACAACAACTACATCAAAAAAAAAAAAAAAAAAAAGGGGGTTAGACTACTGAAAGTTGGAAAATATGTAAAGAGAAACAAAATAAAATGGAAAGGAAACATACCCTCAGGACGAAGGCGACCTAGAGGGCTGGTAAAAGGTGGGAAGGGGGTATTAGCCACATCAGCTGGGTCCCCAGCCCAATTTCCAAAAATAATAAAAAATTCTTTTTTCCAGAGCCTGTCAGACGAGCTACAGCCCTTTATTAAACTATAGTAAGAGCCCCTGGACGAGAACTGGTAAAAAATAGCAAACTTCTTTATCTCCGAGGGCTTATAACAATAAAGGAACTCGTCCACCGTAATTGAACAGTTCCCTTCCAGTGCCTCACACCATAGCACTTGCATGGCAACTATCGTCCTCCAACCATTAGGGTTGAGCTGGTTAGGTCCAATACCCAACCTATGGAGGAGGTCTCTGCAAAAGGAATTTAGAGGAAACCTAAGCCCAGCTAAAAGATAGGAAGTGTATACCCCTAAACCAGAGGAAGGAGAACAACACCATTCTCTAACCTCGGGTAGACGAGGGTTAAGCTCCCTAAGAATCTGGTATCTATCTACAAGAGTTTTTAACTTGGCAACATCTAAGGTGAACGTTACCTCTGGAGCAGAACTATAAATGATGTTTTCTTCATCCTCTTCCTCGTCTTGAGGAGGTCTAGGTGGCTGTCTGGACGAGCTAGCCCCAGATCCATAAGCCATCCTATGTTATAGTTCTTGAAATTCCTCGAAGGGAATACCAGGAACCCCAGACGAATAATGCTCGTCTGAAGAATCACTACAGGCTGTGCTACCTTCGCTACTTTCATAACTACCCTCACTCCTAGAAAAATCGTCCTGGTACTCGTCTATCTCCCTCTCTAAACTACTAGACGAAGACATGGCTGAAATGAAGAAAGATTAAGAGGAAAACCTAAAAAGGAAGAGGAAGTACCTGATAGAACTAGGAGGAGAGCTAGACGAGGCTCTTGGACGAGATGGCAGAAAGGAAATTGAGAGAAAAGTGAGGGGCAAGAAAGGGAATGCAACTATTTATAGGCCCCAGAAACAAGGTCAGCGAAGCGACGCGTACCATTCAAAAAGTGACACGTGGCGGTTCCTTTGGGAAGCGAGATTGACATAACAGGTTAACCAATAGTTTCGCGACATGTGGCACAAAAAAAATTAAAACTTGATTAAAATCATATAAACCCGCATTAAATCACAACAATATCCTGGACGACCCTTTGAACAAGGGGGCAACTGATGGGATAGCGAAAAATTAGTGATCTCCAATTCGTCCAAAGGTCTTGTCCAGGACCCAGAGAGCAAGCAGGATTAGAAATCACCCATGGATGAGAAGGATGTCCATGGACGAGAATATCGTTCATGGACAATGAAATCGTCCATAGACGACAATGAAATCGTCCATGGACGATGATGAGACGTCCAAGAACAACCAAATCGTCCATGAAATGGATAGATGAACGTGTAACACTTAGGAGATTCTCAGTATTTTGGAACGGTTACCAAACCCATGATTATTGCCATAAATTCCTCAAATACTTAACTTCCATTAGCGGTTGTAACTTCTGTAGCTGTTAAGGAAGTTATGACCTGACTCATTGATTTCCACGAATCTTGGGGAAGTTACTAAGTTAATAACCACTCCAAGGTTCTCTATATAAGGACCGGTCTGAATCAAACCAAAGGTAAGTGCATTATGAGATTTTACTCCTTAAAAAGTTGGAACTCTATTCTTGTGAGAAACTAACTTAGTCATCGGAGGGTATTTGGCCGGTCACTCCGGTCCCCTTTGATAGTGTATTCATTTTTACAGGTCTTCATTACAACAAGTAGCCCCATTGAAGTTGGAATATTCAGTCTACTGATTCTGTGAAATATCATATATAATTAAATCGAGCCCTAATATTCACGAGTTTGTTCATGAATATATTATTATATTTGACCTTAGACTTTAGGTTTGAACTTGGTTTGTTTTCTAAACAAACAAACGTAAACAAATTTTTTCATGAGTAAGCCTAAGTTGTTCAAATACATATTAGTTCATTAATAGCCCTACTTTGTTCATTTCCCTTGATTTATAATTCATTCAAATACTATCACAGGAATCTTTAGTTTGGTTGGATGCAAAAGAGGAATGATAAAAAATGAAGATTAAAAAAATGAGAGTTTTCAATTATTTGGTTTGATGGAAATGGAGGAGGATGGGAAATGCTGTGGGTGGAGTTTTCCAGGCCAGCAAATTCTATACTCCCAATTTTTTTTTTTTTTGCTAAACTTCTATACTCCCAAATTGGGAGGAAAAGTATGGGAGAAAATATTTATCACATTGAATTTACTATTTTTTCCCTTTTTTATTACAATATTTTTATCATCTTCTAATATAATAAGGGTATAACAATAAATTTATTCAAAATCACATTTTCTATCATTTCACTTTTCCATTATCTCTATTGAACATGCATGATAAAAAATTGAAACATTTTTCTATTATTCTCACATTTTTTTATTCTCTCACATTTTCATCTGCCCAACCAAACAAAAGAAATTATTTAGTAATATTAGCATATGCAGCCCCATCTCTTATTTAGTAGGACCCTCACAAGTCATACCTATGGATATTGTGCAATGCAAAATAAAAAAGACCCATATGTTGTGGCCAATCTCACAATATAATTTTTCCATAATATTACTCTATTGTGAAACTTTTAAAAAAATTACCCACCAATTTTAGAGTGAGTGGGGACTTAATTTCACCACATCATCAATATTTAACTAAACATTGACTATCATAATTTTAGTATCTATCTAAATTATCGATAACTCATTACAAAATAGATTGATAGTATTTTCAGAAACTTGGTAGTATAGTAAAATCTCTAGAAAACTAAATCTCATTTCCCTCATCTGAACATAGAGTTTAAGGAATTTCAAACGTTACACGGATGGTGGAATTCATAGTGAAGGGTTTGAAAAAAAAAATGTTGCTGTGAAAAATCTGCAATGTGAAAACTCCTGTTTCTTTTTAAGAAGTCAATTTTCTAAAAGCAGCCCATGGATTATGATTTGGAAATGTACTCTTTAAAACTGATGGCACGTAACAATTTCAATCCTAAAATTTGAAAGGGTAAAAAATTAAATTCATAACTCATATTAAACCCCATTCACAACATCACTACGCTCCATTAGACTGAAATTGATTTTTTTTTTTTTTTAAACTTTTTAAAACCTTAAAGTTTAATTCATTACTCTAAAAATTATGAAGTTTAATTTATTACGCAAAGTTCGATTTAAAAGGTAACGTTTCCAAATAAATTGGTCTGAATTCGAAATATTGGCCCAAGGCCCTCAACCAAACTATTAGAGCCATGAGAACGAGACTAGGTTGCAGACTTGCAGTACTGGGCAACACAAAACTAGGCCGAGATGGAACAATGCTTGGGCCTGCTCCTTGAAGTATGGGCCCTTTGAGCTTCTCTTGGGCCAAAACTCTCCATCCCCCTAGCACTAGCAGTCTCCCTCAAAGAATGAGTTCAATCACTATAACATTAGTAAGCTTATAGAATAGATCCATTTACATCAATTGTAGGAGTGTACAAGCTATTCTAAAAAAAAATATACAAATTACAATCCGTGTTAAGTTCTAATTATGTGATTTTTAAAAACCTAAATTACAAGATTATATTAGGGATGTATTATTTTTCACAATTGTTGATACAATTTATTGTGATTGAAGTATCGTCACTTTGGTCAATTATTGATGTCACAGTAGTGAAAAAAAAATTATGTGCCTTAATTTATTGAACCGGAATAAAATTTCTCTCAAGACCAATTTGGATGAAAGTTCTTCCAACCAAATATGTTAGAATTCAAATGAGTACACATATACCTTAATTACATAACGAACTTAATAGTCACGTGACTTGTTTAAAAATAATTTTATAAAACAACACATTTAGAAGAAAACTCTATTCATTGAATTGAATAGTCCATTTGGAGAGCTTTTGAGAAGGTTTAAAGGATAGCTCTTTTCGTGCATGCAAAAGTGCTCTGGACTTTTCCTGCATTTGACAAAAAATTTTAAAACAGCTTTTGCACCAAAACTTTGTTGGAGCAGCCCATATTTATTACTAATTTTAACGAAACTCTGTGGTTGTATTTCTTGACAAATAGGGGTGTTTATTTCTTGACAAAAAGTGTATGAAAATGTATGTAATATTATTTAAAATGTGAAAATGTAAATTTAAACTCATTCACCAAACAGGCCTATATATGAACATTTGGGGTCTGCTAAATACACAGGAGAAATTCGACTTTTGATGAAAAGTCAACAAAATCGTGCCTTGCTTATGTGTCCCTTTGTCAATCTTTTTGATAAATGACTCATCATCAAGTTGTGGATTTGGTTACCTGAAATTTCGAAACCTCAACAGCACACTAGAAAAATAATTTTCTTGAAGCACTACTTTCTACATAAATGAATATTAATATTTATTTGAAGTTTGAGCGCAAAAAAAAAAAAAAAAAAAAAATAATTACACGTTCAAACTTCAAAGCATTTTTGAGAGGCTGGCTGAATGATTATATTTTGGTCAAACCAATCAAAAAAAAAAATTTTTGGTCAAACAACACTCTGTAATTTGTAAATTAATTACCAATTTTCATATCAAATCAACATATTAAAAATCTTCTGCATGAAGTTGTCAATGGACGCGGCGTCACGTTGTTGCACATGCACTTTCCAGAAGCTTCGCCAACTTTGTGATTATTATTTTTCTTAACCCTATCCAAAATAATACTAGTCCTTTCTTGTGGCCTAAGAAATAAATAGGATACAAACCTTTTTTCTGAGTTTTTACGTGGAAGGAAATTACATGTTTCTCATTTTATATATCAATCAGGCTGCGCCACGTTGAGGGTAGAGCGGTCTTGGGGAAAAAAAATATATATAATAATTTAAAATTTTATATTTGTCCATCCTTAAAATAAAAAAGTTGTGATCACCTTAAAAAAAACCCAATAAAAACCTCCAAATAGATATTAAGGTACTGTTTGGGTACCGATTATTGCTTCCACGTTTTTCAGCAAAACGCGTTTCAGGCTTTTTTTTTTTTTAACCAACGCCTATTGCACTGTTCATGGGACATGAACAATGCAAATAGGCATATCTACAGTAACCCTTTGGTGAACAGTAAATTTTTTATTATTTTTAATTGTTTTCAGTTTTCAGCAAAATAAGTGGTATTCAAACACAAATCTTGGAAAAAATTTAAAAAGCACAAAATTGGTCCTCACTTTTCAGACAGATTTTTAAATCAATAAAAAATTAATATAAATTAAATTGCAATAAACCAAATACCCAATAAAAAAAAAAACCAATCAAATTTTAAACCAAAAAATTGTAACTTGGGAAACAATTTGAACTCCAGCCCCTTTCATCTCCAGGCAATAGACCCACTATCCCAGCTGCCACTAACCCCAAACCCACTTGCCCAACCTTCGTCGCCTCAACCTCATGGCCCGTTTGGTAATGTTATTTTAATAACGTTGTTTATGTTTTTCAAAAATACGTGTGGGTAAAAAAGTGTTGTGAGAATATGTGTTGTATTGTTTAAATACCCCTACCAAACAACCTCTCAAGCACTCAAGATCTCTTTTTCTTTGGACCTAAACTAAATATTGAATTGTGCATGTGATATACTATATACTGAATACCGATGTCCTTTGTAGCTTTGCTAGCAATATATACTTATTGTATTTCTTCAACAGTTTAACTTGACCCACTGACTCTTTGATTGTAACTATGCCTTCTTTAACAAAAAAAAAAAAAAACTATGCCTTCGGCTTTTGTGTTGACAGTGTTGTTTGTCTCTTGAGTAGGGGATGGGTGGGGCCTTGGCCCTTGGGGTATGCGTTGGACAATTGGGGTAGTGGTCATAGTTTAGTGGACTCACAGACTAGAGTGGGTAGTAAAATAAGTAAATAAATAATTATAAAAGACAAAAATTATACTATGCAATTGCAAAACAGTGAGGCTTTGCAAAACAGTGAGGCTGACTCGGGTGAGGCAGTGTATGGAGTTTTCTTTTTATTAGATGGTATAATTTAAGTTTCTAAAGGATCCAAAAAAATACGCGGGCATTACTTTTAATAAATTTGAAGAGATTAAAAAAAAAAAAAAAATTCTTACTTATCAAAAAAAAGAAGAAGAAAAGATTGGATAGTTATCATTTATCATCAAAGACCTCAACCCTAAACAAAATCTCCTTTCTCTTGCTTTGTAGAAACTTTGATCTATTAATTTTCAAAATAAATCAATTCACAACAAAAACAATGATTTATAGCATCCCGACAAACCTTATATATAGGTAAATAAGACAATAAGATTTGTATAAGTAACTTATAACTATGTGCTTTAGTCAATTGGACTTATATTTTAACAATTAATGATAAAACCCACATTATCATAACCTAAGAGGTTTTTTTTTTTTTTTTTTTGGGGGGGGGGGGGGGGGGGGTGGGGGGATCTTTCTCTTGATTCCACTTTGCATGAAACTTGAACTTACTTATTTTATGTTTTTTTGTGTGTGTGTGTGTGAGATCTCTCTCTTGAATCCACTTTGCATGAAACTTGTACTTATTTTATGTATTCCGTGAAGAACATTACAACAACTTAAGCAGTATTTTGTAGTTAGACTTTTTTTTAAAAAAAAAAGTTAGAAGCTCATTTGATTTTAATTTCTTGTAGGGGCCCTTTTTTACCAAATTTTCTATTTGCATTTGGCAACGTGTGTTGTTGATCCACTTATTTGCTTTGGTCATATATATCCTTCTTTTTCCATTGTTGTGCGATGGGAGCCTGAGAAAGTAAATACGAAATATAGTAAACAAATTAGTATAATGTAGTGTTTACACATTCATAGGCCTGAGTGTCTCCTTAATTCTTTCTTAAGTTAACTTAACCCATACGTAAATAAATTGAGAAATAAATATAACAGTTTAATTTCGTGTTAATTTAAGAGACACGTCAAGTTATTTAGTACGTAGATTCTAAATTTATTTATTTCAAAACATTGAAAACCAAATTGATACAAAACGTAAATATTATGGGTACTTACTCATCCTTAACCATAAAATTTAATGTAAATATAATACGCATGAGGGAAAATAATAGAAACGGCCTATGATAAAGTACCCCTTATTCAATGCAATTCGCCAACTTAATGATCCCCTTATGCAATAGCTAGGCAAAGCAAAATCTTCCTCCTAAATAAAAATTTCTTAATTAATAAGATATAGATTAAAATGCATTTAATATCTTATTATTATTGAATAATTATCTTTAGTCCTTACAGAAAATGAGCTATAGCCGTATTGAATTTATACATAGGAGTATAGGACAATGTACCTTTTCTTTTAAAAAATATTCATTATAGCTGATAATTATATATTTAATATTATTTGGAATGTGTTCATAAAAAAAAAAAAAGAAGGACACAATTAACACAACCAATGAGATCTAGAAATTTCAAACCCAACTAATCACCTAGGGATTGAGCTTGATTTGGCATAGCTTAATACTTTTGTTATTTAAGTTATAAAAAAAAAGCTGGTAAATTTTACTAATATAGATAGTGCTAATCAGGTTTAATACTTTTCAAAATTAGTTATTTTTTCTCAATTATTTTAGAGACTAAATTGGTTTAGGGATCAAATTGATTAGTTTTGAAAAGTGTTAAACATAGTTGGTATTAACCCAAACCTTAGAATTTATCCAAAAAAAAAAAAAAACACAATTGTAGCTAAAAATAATTTTTTGAATATTGCGTAGAATAATGTGACTTTTGTCCAGTGTCTTGTGACACTAAACCTGCTGTGATTATGACACATCTCTGAAAATAAACACGTATCTTGACTATAGCGGGTTCAATACACTGAAGGCACTGGACAAAAGCTGCGCGTGTATAAAAATATTTGTTTGGAATTGATAACATAAATTTATAAATTCTATCGTATTTAATTTTTTTACCTATTAAAATTTGGATTTTATTCCGATAAATTTTTTCTAAAATACGAATTTGTTAACGCATGCCCTAAGGTAACGATGGCAGTTATGTAAATATACCCTTCCTAGAGTCCAAACCTGTCATTTATCCCTCTATAAAACCCGATGCCCAACAGCTCACAAGGTACACTCACAAAAATTTCAATCCAAAAACAAAGAAACCAAAAATCCATGTCAGGCTATCCACACCAGCCCTCCGGCTACGGCTACGGCCAGCCACCGCCACCAAACCCTTACGGCTCCGCCACTCCCTACGGCGCACCGCCGTCCCAACAACCCCAAGGCTACGCCGCTCCCTACGGCGCTCCACCCCAACAACCCCACTCTCACTCCCCTTACGCTCCCGTCGCCGCCCCCTACGGCTCAGCTCCACCGTCCGCTCCTCCCTACGACCCTCACAAGCCTCCAAAGGAAAACAAGCCACCTAAAGACTACTCCTCCGGCTCCGGCTACCCTCCCTCTGCTCCTGGTTACGGCAGCCCGTTCGCGTCTCTGGTACCGTCGGCGTTTCCTCCCGGAACCGATCCAAACGTCGTCGCTTGCTTCAAGATCGCCGATCAGGACGGGAGTGGCTTGATCGACGACAAGGAGTTGCAACGCGCGCTGTCTTCGTACGATCAGAGCTTCAGCTTGAGGACCGTTCATCTCCTCATGCATCACTTCACCAATTCCAACGCCAAGAAAATCGGTTAGTGTTTCCCTTTTTGGAAAATTTATTATTGTAACTGAATTTTGTTTTTTCAATGGTGTAACTGAAATTTGATCAGTTAAAAATTCAGTTTGGGGGAAAAGAAATTGAAAAATCTTTCTAAATTAGGTTTTGCTGATGAATGATTTCCAAGTGAAAACACAAAAGAGTTCAAAACAAATTTGCAATTAGAACCTATAATTTTTGTGAATTGTGATTTTAGTCCATTAAATTTAAATTTAAGGACAAAAAGTAAAACATTTTCCAGGGGGAAAAACGAAAATTTTTTAAGTTTAGGATGAAAATCAAACTTTTTGATAAAGTTTAGTAAACGTTAAAATGAATTTTTTTCTTAATTATAAAATTTTGTGACTAAAAAGCAATTCACTAAATTCATAGGGTGTAAAATGTAATTTTGTAGAATTACTTTCTTTTTACATTGAGAACTGAAATCTGAAGTTTTGAGTCTTGACGCGTGGCCCGATTACAGGGATGAGGTTATAAACAAAAGAATGCGTTGAAATGTCGATAATGCCCTTGTTCTTTCGTCGATAATGTGTTGGACTTTTTTGCGGAATATACTCACGCGCTTTACTTTGCATTTGGAACAAAAATAAAATAATAAATAAAGAAACGCGTTTTGCGTGTTAGGTTTCTTTGAGAAGTATCGAAATCTGAGCGCAGTTTGATTGGTTTGGAGGGCATATCTGTCATTCAACGTGGCAATGATTATTCGTGAGGGCCACCAGTTTTGTGCTTTTTCACATCCAATAATGATAATGTTTCGAGATGCCCGATTATTATTGGTTCTTATTTGGACCCATAACTCATTTAAGTACCCAATTTCACAACTTGTGCAGCTGTGAGCGGGCGGGCGGGCGATGTATAATGGTCGGTCACAGAATCGTCACTTAAAGTTGCACAAGTTATCAAAGTTGTAAAATTTGATGTGTGATTGGTTGCGTCTTTAGAAGAATTATTATTATTTCAACAACTTTCTACGTTGGTTGTGGAATATGTTGGACCCTTTTTTAAGACTTTTTATCATGTGTAGTTGTCTAGTAGGATGTGGAATTCTATCCACTTGCTTCATGCATGTGATGTGTTGATATGGAATTCATCACTTTTTCATGTGTAGGAGTGTATATATGTATGTTTAGGTACTAATGTTACATAGTGAATGACTACATTGCCTTTTATTATATTGATTATGTTGTTAGGTGAGGGTAACATTAAAGAATTCAAATCAGCTTTCATTTGCTTTGATATCTTCACACTTTTGTTTGTTTGTTTGTTTTATTTGTGATAGTTCCAAGGAAAAATAAATTTAATATAGCTACGTGTTTGAATTTAATTACCTAATGTATTACACCTAGTTAACTGCACTTAAGTTAAATCTGACATGTTCTTATCAAGGAAATTCCAAATTGACTTGGTTGAGCCCAAGTCATTTTGACTTCGTTTTTTTCCTATACTTAATAATTAACTTGAGTTATTAAGAAGCCAAGAGCATTATTTTTTCATAAAGGATATCTTGGGCTCGAATCCACTCCCCCACTTTGTTGTTAAAAGAAAAAAAAAAAAGGATATTGAGAATTGTGGAACAATTTATACTTTTCCCAAACAATTAGTGAAAATTGTATTGAATTTTTTGACTTTGCATATGAAGAATTCCTCTTTCCATACTTTGTAGGTATTTGATCATTTT
The DNA here is from genome assembly GCA_028535165.1 of Quercus tomentella. Taxonomy (NCBI): domain Eukaryota; kingdom Viridiplantae; phylum Streptophyta; class Magnoliopsida; order Fagales; family Fagaceae; genus Quercus; species Quercus tomentella. The sequence goes on along the minus strand of JAPQVY010000012.1, from coordinate 42,137,062 downwards.
GGGATTGAAGTGGCTAAACTACTCAAATCTAAGCTTTACTTCGTTTGAATCCGTTGGTTTTCCTCCTACAAAAGGTTTATTGACTTGTTTAATTTGTAATGTTAATACAGGACCTAAGGAATTCACTTCATTATTTTACAGTCTACAGAGTTGGAGGGTAAGTCGGAGGTGTTAAATTATCATTGATATTAACAGTACATTTTTTTTTCCTCTTCAAATTTAATTTCGATTTTCTAATTGTCTACTACTCTTTTGCAATTGTCTCAGGATATTTTTGAGAGATTCGATAGGGACAGGAGTGGCAGAATTGATTCAACTGAATTGCGAGAGGCACTTTTGAGTCTTGGATTTGCTGTCTCACCGGTGGTTTTGGATCTGCTTGTTTCTAAGTTTGACAAAACTGGAGGCAAAAGCAAGGCCATTGAATATGATAATTTCATTGAGTACGTTCTTTTTATTGTTTCACTTTTTTGTTGGTTGGTTGGAGAATCTGATGCTCTTTTATTTCATTTAATTCATTCAATTTGAAGTTGTAAAATTTAATATATTTTATGTTTATTATTGACCAACTTCATTGTTTTTTTCAATTTTTATGCAGGTGCTGTCTAACAGTTAAGGTGAGCTCATATCTTTTATTTAACATCATCATCATCATCATCATTGTGATAAAAATAATGTCTCCACTCTTGCTAATGCACTAATTAGGTTGGATCTAGTGGGGCCTTTGGGAATTCCCCCCCCCCCCCCCCCCCCCTCCTTTTTTTTTCCTTTGGGATAATTACAGATTACCCACTTGTGGTTTAGCCCGAATTTAATTTATCTACCCGTGGTTTTATTTTTGACACTTTACCTACTTGAGGTTACTTCTGTTTAGTCTCTGTTATCCACCTCTCTTAAAAAAGAGGGGTAAATAAGTCTTTTTACACCCATTTTATGTCTCTTTCCTCTCAAAACACGAAAAACAAAAAAAAAGAAAAAGAAAAAGAAAAAGAAAAACAAGATTAAAATATGGTATTGGTTTCTCACAATTCACAAACACGAAGAACATACATCCAAAAAACTAATACAAACCAAATCAAGCAATGCCATCAAAGTACAAACCACAGATCTATCAAAATACAAACATCAACACACCCACACACATTCAAACCCACGGATCCATTAGTAACCATGCCTTAAGAAAAGCCTTAGGATTAAGAATACGAAACTTGATTATCAGCCTCTTTCTGTTTGGAACCCCAGAATCCTTTCCAAAGCCACCATCTTTATTCTCTTTGATGATCAAGACCTTGGAATCTTGATGATCAAGAAAAGCCATACACACTTTCTCCCTTAAAACGTAAAAAAAAAATAACAAAATCAAAGAAAAGAAGATCAAAAAGTGGCCTTTGTAAAATTTTAGAAATTTGGCTCAAAAACTTTAATAGAACAAGATAAACTCTACAAATTATGAGTCGAATACAATAAAGAGTAAAACAAAAAAAATAGACCATCTTTATATACAACAACTCTGTAGCTAGATCAAGCAAATTTAAAAACAAGACAAGAAATCAAGCCCCACAGCCCCACCGTGAGAAGATAAGAAATCGCAGCTGCAAAATAAGAAAACAAACCCAGTTTTAAGAAACACCAGTATTCAAAGGAAAACAGCAAACCCATCTCTACTGTTACTCTATCACAGACTTCTTCAAAATTCAGACAAACCATTCAAAACTCTTTGCAAAAAAATAAACACCCACAATAAAATTAAAAATAAAAATAAAAAAGAAATCAAAGAGAAGCAAATTGTAGAGAACCACCGTTTCTAATTCTATCACCACATCTCTCATCATCTTCATCTTCTTCTCTTCTCAAAGATATCTCAAATTGCAAAACCCTAAAACACCCCTCCCCAATTTCCACTCCCAATGCCCCCGTTTCTTCACTGCCTCCAGACACACCCCTTGTCCTCCTCTGTCAGTTCACCAGATCAGCTATGGCCCGTGGGTTTGGTGGTGTGACAACGGCCCTAGGTTGGTGATTTTATCTTGATAATTGGTGTTGGGTGGAGCTCAGCTGTGGGTCTGGATCATGGAAGATGGAGGAGAGAAAAAAAAAAGCGTAGAGAGAGAGATTGAAGGATTGGAGAGAGGTGATAAAGAGTTAGGAAGAGAGAGAGAGAGAGAGAGAGTAGTGATCCTAGTCTAGATTAAACGTTTTAGCAACTTTTATATAATTTCAGAAACTCTAACAAGGATTATAAAACAAAGGCTATTATTTAATTATTTATGCCTTGAAATTCAAGGAATTTGAGTTGGATTCGGATTTGGAATAGTTTCAGCCACATAAACCTGAAACTATTTAACTTTGGGAGAAAGAGGAGTGTTTGATCTGTTTTGGGTTTTGTTTTTGATAAAAAATGTGTTAGAGTAACGTCTGAAAGGGAGGTGGGTTAGGGAGTAGTAACGGAGGGAAGTACAAGTGGGTAAAGTGTAAAAAATAAAACCTACGGGTGGGTAAGTTAAATTCGGGCTAAATCACAGGTGGGTAATTTGTAATTATCCTTTTTCCTTTTCTGACTTCTATTAAAATTTCTAAAACTCCATTTTTGAAAAAGCAGCTGGATAGCTGCAAAATGAACTTGAGATTTTTTGGCAGTTTTAAATGTTCAGAGTGCAAAGCTAGACACACCTATTTCTGTATTTCATTTAAAATCATGTTTACACTGAAATTGCGGGGGCCAAATGCCCCTATACATCAGAAGTAGTTGCCTTATCTCCTTGAATTTTTATTAACTTGAATATCTCCAACACCACTGAAAGTTCTCATATTGACAATAACACCCAATTGTGGAATGCCAAGGACTTTTCTTTGCAATATGATTTCATTACCAAGAGAGTAGCAGAAGAAATTTTTATTTTTTTTTATTTTTTTTCTGAATCATGTTTTTTTCGTTTTTGATATTTTTGCAAACCTCCTTTTTTTTTTTTTTTTTTTTTTTTTGGTTGTTGTAAGTTTGTATTAAATCTTTAAATCTGTGTTTTCCCTCACTCGAAGAAATTGAACTGTTTGCCTATTTGAATGTGAAATCGCTGGTGTTTGGGTGGGCAACCAAGGGTTGCTCTTTTTGGTCATGGACCAGGAGATTTCCACTTCCTTTACATGGTTTTTAAGATCGTTGTTAATCATGTGTCTTGCAGGGACTAACTGAGAAATTCAAGGAGAAGGACAGAACGTACTCAGGTTCAGCAACTTTCAATTATGAGGAGTTCATGCTGACTGTTCTGCCGTTTATTATTGCATAGGATGTTAATGGTTTGGATTCGGCTTTATGTTTTGATGTAATTCTCTGTTGGCATGTTTACAGCACAACTGATGTAACTGTATTTTCCAACTTTAGTGTGTTTTTTTGGAATACATATTCTCTGTACTATTTGTATTTGTTGTGTACCGCTCTATGTTTCTCGAATTACAACTTACCATGTGTTGATTTTACTTTCTTTATAAAATAACTAAAGTTTAAAATGGAAAAAAATCAATATATGACAAGTTGTGATTGGTGGAATATAAAGTGGTACACAAAAAATGGTATAGAGGATTTGTATTCGTCTTTTTTAGTTGTGTAACTCTTTTTAAGGTTTTGTATCCCTGTAAGATTTTAAATATAACATCTTTGTGCTAAAACTAAAACATCTTTGTATTATAATTATCATTGTCTTATCTAATTTGCATTTAGGGTTGAAAAGAGAAAAAGGTAATGGTACCATTCTCATAAAAAAGTTACATGGTTTTTCTTCAAAGGAAAAAAAGTGATAATTTTTTTTAGTTTAGGTGAGACTTGGTTTCATTATAGGCAGACACCCCAAGTCATCTTTTTTGTAATCTAAGGCAATGTTTGTTTTGGGTGAAAATGGTTTCAGGAAATCATTTTTCGTAAAATATGCTGTTTGGTTAGTTTTGAAAATAGAATTTTCCGGAAATCATTTTCATTTGACTAGAAATTTACTCTTTTGACCCGGAAATGATTTTACACTTTCATTTTCACTTCAAAGTATTTCTGGAAAAAGAGAGAGAGAGAAGAGAGAGCCCAGATCGCAAAGAGAGAGGAAGAAGAGACTTCGCCGACAATCTCGTCGCTCGATCTCGCCTCCGATCGCAAAGACCGCGCTGCTTGATCGCAAAGCCCAGATCGCAAAGACCGCGTCGCTCGATCTCACCTTCTCCTCTGCCGCGTGATCTCAATTTGATCGGATTTGATGAATTTTTTTCCTGGATTTTGTTTCTTTTGTGAATGAGTGTGGAATTGATTCATTATCCACATGTTTACAGCTGAGGAAGTGTATGGAAAATTGGGTGGCTTGGCTGTGTAAAGCATTTTCTGTAAAAATGTTTGAACGAACCAAACATCGGAATTGATTTTCCGTAAAACGAATTTTGTGGCAGTCAAACAGCTTGTATACATTTTTCTTTCCTGAAAATAGCATTTCTGGAAAATAAATATTTTCCAAACAGCTTGTATACATTTTTCTTTCTTGAAAATAGCATTTCTGGAAAATAAATATTTTCCGGAAAATATTTTACGGAAACCAAACACAGCTTAAGTTAAAAATGTGTCAGGGTATGTTTTTGTGATGAGGGCCGAAAATGCTAGAACGAGCCCAAAATTTCCTCTGGGTTCATATAATTTGTGATCAAATGGAGAAATTCAAGCTCAAAATTTCAATATCCAATGAATTGAAGTGAGTGGTGCATCATAAGCTGGGATGGCTATACTTGTTAACTAGTGCATGATCAGCCTGACTTGAATTATTTATTTATATATATATGTATATATATCTTAAAAAATTAAATTTTAAATTAATATAGATGGTTGACCACCCTAGAAAAAAAAAATTGTCCATCCTAAAAAAAATTTGAGCCAATTAAAAATAAAACTTCATCTCTCCAAAATTTTAGTCCATTGAAGATTGAACCAAAAAATTGTGAAACATGCTATGTTTACAATATTCTCACAATACTTTCATAAATAAATTCTAAATGGTATATTGTTACTTATAGTTACTAGTGAACAAAAATATAATTTTAGTGGTAGGTTCAAATTTGTTGTAAAAATATTATGAAAAATTGAAAATGTTGTGAACATATGATTTCTCAAAATTGCCTAAACAAATACAAATTAGCCCAAATCAAATGGTTAATTATGATTTTTTAAAATTGTATTTTCAAAAGGCATATTTTAAATTTGCTATTTTTTTCTTCTAAAAAACACACATCTTCAAATAGTTAGTTTGTTAGTGCTTATTTTTAGTCTTTAGTTGAATTTGTTGAATTTATGTGAGAACATTTTGTTTAAACGTATATGCACTAAAGTAATCTGAGTACTTTTGTTGAATATGATTAATGTAACAATTGAATGCTTAAATTGAATATACTGAATGAATTTATAGTTTGCACTTTATTTATTTGCTAGCACTATGACCATATTTCTTATAAGGAAATTACTTGTATTGCAAGATTCATCTTTTAAGCAAATTCGTATTGACTTGAATGATATTCTTTTAAATCCTAAGCTATGATGTCTCATATATTTATAAAGAGATTCTTGTCAACTCTTGACCATGATTTCCCTAAAAACGGAATTAGTGGAGCATTGCGTCTATTTAATTTTAATTTATTTAAGGGGAAATTATAGTAAATTCACCTGTGGTTTGACCCGAAATCACTTTGCTTACTTGTGATTTAAAAAATGTTACTTTGCTCACCTTAGATAAGCTCCGTTAGGACTTTGTAACCCACCTTTGTTAAAAATAATGGTAAATATGTATTTTTTTTTTCTCCCTTTTATGCCTCTCTCATCCCCAAACAAAAAAAAAAAAAAATTACAAGAGAAACAAGATCAAAAACTGGTATTGGTCTCTCTCTCCCTTCACACAAATCTTGAACATGAAGAATATACATCCCAAAAAAATCAAACCCAAATCAACCTTCATAAATCTTATATTTACGTAATTAACATGCAAAAATAAAAAGACAACAATAGAAGGCATTAACCTAATAGAAGACAAAAACATGTTGGTATCATTATTCATTAACCCAATAGAAGACATTAATTTCAATGAAACAAAAACAAAAGCCTAGCAACATGGTTCCATTAAGGATTGAGAACAAGAGAAACAAAGAGTTAATTCTAAAAAATTGTATAATGTCTCTCTTTCCTTTCACCTGTTCTCTTTCTCTCTCTCTCCAATAGTGGTGTGCGTACCCAAAATATGGTTCTTGGGCTCATAATCTATTTGCATTGTGGGCTTTGGGTTTCCTACCATGGATGGTCCTATGCTTGGTTCAGGTCAGTAAAGTCAACACAAACCTTCCATTTGCCGTTCTTCTTTTTTACCACCACGGTATTCGCAAGCCACTCCGGGAAGAATATCTCCTTTATAGCCCCGGCTTCCTTCAATCTCTTGATCTCTTGCCTAACGGCCTATACGTGCTCCTTAGCCGATCTTTTCGGGTTCTGTTTCTTGGGAGGGTATAAGGGATCCATGTTGAGCTTGTGAACTATGAACTCAGGGTCCACCTCGGGCACCTCATACGAGCTCCAAGCGAATACGTCTGCATTTTGCACAAGAAACAACAACATCTCTACCCTCTCTTTGTCCTTCACACTCGCTCCTATTAGAAAACTCCTGTCATTATCCGGTAATATCCTTACTCTTACCAAGTCCTCGACACAGCTAACCCTCGTTTCCTCTTGGGGTTCCTGTAATTGTTATAAGGGAGTCTCCTCGGTTGACTTCTTTTACTTGATTCCCCGATCAACTGCAGCTACTAAGCACTGCCTGACCACTTGCTAATTGCCTTTTACTACAACAATACCTTGCTTGGTGCGGAACTTGACCTTTACATGCAAGGTGGACGGTATAGCCCCCATTGCATGAATCCATGACCTTCCAAGGATTGCCATGTACGGAGAAAAGGAAGCGATCACTATGAACGTTACCATCACCTCCTTACCTTCCATATTCATGGGAAGCAAGATCTGCCTTTCTGGGATCATCATGCGGCCATCAAGCCCCATTAGGGGCGTATCGTACTTGGAGAGATCTTCATTCTTCAGGCCGAGCCCTTTGATCTATCAACATTCTCTTTACTATGAAACCACTTATTCGGGCTGTAACCACCAAAGCATCATCATATGGTTGAATCGTGCCCTCCAGATCATCATCATTGAAGGCAATGGGCTCTCGAGTGTACTTCAACTTCTTCTCGGAGGGTTGCTCACCCGCATTACTTTCCGCCGATACCACAGCTAGCACCCCCCTCCTCTTAGACACCTGAGTGCCCCTTGGGGCTGCGTGGATGACTTCTATTACTCCTAATGGGGGTGGGAGAGGATTCCCACGAGGCTGAACACCCTGCTTGGCTTCCTAATTCCTAGGGTCCACCACGAACTCTTTCAAACACCCCGCCTTCACTAACTGCTCCAGATGATCTTTTAACACTTTGCACTATTCGGTGGTGTGCCCCTTATCCCTATGGTAAGTACAGTACAGGTTCTGATTCCTCCTTGAAGGGTCACCCCCCATCTTGTTTGGCTACCGGAAGTATGGCTCATTCTTGATTTGATCCACAATCCTGTGCACTAACTCCTTGAAGGCTACATTCACTTCCCTCATCTGTGGCCCTGGCTCTTGAATCCTCAAATCCTTCCAGGGCCTTGATTGTAAACCACTCTGCCGAGGATGATTTATGACCAAGGCCTTACCTTTGCTTTGCAATTGATCATCCTCCAACCGTTTATATTCTTCAATACGCTTCATCAACTGCCTCATATCCTCAGGAGGCCTCCTTGTCAACGAGTCTCACTATTCGGAATCCTTGGGCAATCCCATCCGAAAAGTACTTGCCGTGATTTTTTTGTTACCTCCGCCAATCTCGTTGTATAGCTCCCAATACCGATTAGCGTAGCTGTGGAGGGTTTCCCCAGCCCCTATTGTCATTGATAGCAATGCATCCACGGGCTGCGGGACTCGGTTGTAGGTCATGAACCGGACACTAAACTCTTGAATCAACTTGGAAAAACTGTGAATCGAGCCTTTCCTTAACCCATTGAACCACCTCAATGCAGAGGGACCAAGGCTCGAGGGAAATACCTTACACATCAGTGCATCATTATGAGTGTGCAAAGACATCATTTGAATATAATGGCTTACATGCTCCATCGGATCCGTCTTTCCATTGTAAGAATTGAACGGCAGTTGTGTAAATCTGCTCGACATAGGGGCTTGTTCAATGTCCCTCAAGAATGGTGATCGGGCAGCTCGACATAATGCGGGGCTTATAGCGTCTATGGCAACATTCCGGGGTCGTCGCTCTTCTGGTGAAATTGAATCCCGGTCTGCATATTCCAGTGAGCGATCCCGGTGCCAATGAGATCCGGATTGATGGGACCCTGCTCCATGGTGATCCCCTACACTAGCCGACCCTTCTCCTCGCTCCTCATGGTCCCTTCTCCGACGCCTACCTCTTGCTTCCAACTCCAAATCCCTCACTAACCTACGTAGACGCTCAAGTTCCTCATCCCTCCACTCAAGCTCTTCATCCCTTTTGTTGAAAGGATTGCATCCCGAAATACCGGACATTGTCTGGTACGTTTGAAACAGCCTTTCTCCAAGGCCAAACTACCCTTGCTCCTCATACTCCTTATCTTCGTGTCCTTTCTGCCTTCTTTCTCGCCAGGTGGATCCCTGAGAAGATCTCCTAGAGCCACTTTCAGCATAGCTCCCTGATTGTCCTCCTGACATTTTCCTGTGCACGTCTTGGTAGAACCATAACTTCGTAGGAGATCCCCATAGACGGCGCCAATTGTGCGTACCCAAAATATGGTTCTTGGGCTTAACCTTTACTTGGGCTCACAATCTATTTGTATTGTGGGTTTTGGGTTTCCTACCATAGGTGGTCCTATGCTCGGTGACCCAAATACACTCCTGTTTCCTTAGATCCTTCTCTTTACCTCACAGAGTCACACCTTTTCTTTCTTGGTTTAGTCACTTTTTTCTTCCTCGTTTTCTCTCCTCCCTTTCCAACCCCCATTCCTCATCCTCTTCTCTTATTTATAGGCTAAGGTAAGTAGAGGTGTTATGATTACTCCCCCTTACTAGTGCAAATGAGAGTCCAATTCCATCATCTTTAAGTGGATGTTCCGTCGGGAAAGGTAGTAATGGCATTGGAATTGATTCTCACCTCCAAAAGCCCACTCAGCAGCGATATTCCTGAAGGCACTACCGGGCAGCCGAGTATAGGGTGTCTCCGAGCAATAACACCTATGACCGGGTTAGAGACGATCGGGAGGGGCTTGCTTTGGGTATCTAGGATGGTGCAGTCTCATGTCAACTCTTAGGCCCAAATTGGGCCCTGAGGCGTCTGGATCAAGGCTAAAGGTCCGGAATGGGGACGGGGTCATATAATGTATCGTGAGGCTTGGGCCCAAGGCCCGTAGGGCCTGTGGCCTAGCCCTGTACAGGTGGCATTAAGGAGGTTGATCTACCACTATAGTGAAAACCCAGCAAAACCCAGATCAACTACCACCGTTTTTGTGAGGAATTTATGTTGAAGGTTTAGATCAAACTGCATCTTTTCTCTCTTCCCATTTTTGCTTCATGGGTTTTTTTTTTTTAATTTTTAATTATTATTATTATTAAAACGAAACTTAGATACAGTACCTTACATACTGTTCCTTAGGTACCACTTTTAAATTGTTGCCATCTGTTTAATTAATAATCTCACTAAACAGCGTTTAAAACATCTTTTTTCTTTTCCTTTCTCCTCCGCACACATGACAATACCTAATGGCTTATTACTCCTATGTTCAAATTATGGAAACCTAAGAAGAAGCTTCACTTTCTTTTGGTACGTAAAACTGAACTGGTCTTTTTGAATTCTGAGTTGGCCTTGCATTTGACTCAAATCCCTGAAAAAAAGTACAAACGAACAATCAAATTCATACCATGATACCAATGTCTTTGAAAATGATTTTGCTTCTTGCTGAAGACAAAAGCAAACACATTAGCTTAAAGTGAACAGGCACTTTAGAGGAAAATTGTTTCTGTTACATTTCCTTCATCATTTGCTAGTTTTTATATTGTTTCCCTTACTTTTTGACTGATGTATTCACTGGTTCTTGCATTAAGTATCTCGAATGATGTGCCATCAGTAGCTTTCCCGAGACCAGCAGCAGTAAATGTTACAGAAGATTCAAACCTATCTACCTTAATACATATTATTGAACAAAAACACACATTATGGATTGGCTTCCCACTTCTCTTTTTAGTTTTTAACTTAAAAGCAAAGTAATTATTAATTTTTCTCTTTATTTTGGAAAAAGTTATTCAAACATCAGCAGTTAAGAGTTCCATTAAAATAAGCCAAGAAGCCTAGCTTCATGTGAAAGAGTGAAAATATGTTGGTCAAGAATAAAGCTTCATCTTTGTAATTATCTTTTAAATCTCAGAACAACTATTATGACTTCTTCCAAAAAGCAGGTGATAGCAACCACTCCAACTTTGAAATGCCTTCATTGATATATAGGATGTATAGGACTTTGGGGATCATTGACCCAGTATAGGACTACCATCCACTTCAGAGATTCCAATGTCTAAAAAGACATGTTGATTAAATCAACTAGGATATTGCAGAATGAAAATTATCTTGCATCTGAGAGATATTTTTGATTTAGAGATGGTGGAGAGAGAGAGAGGCAAGGTTACTATAATAACTTGTCAATTAGTAAATATACTATTTGTTGAAAAAATTGACAAAATGCTAGGTCAGATTTGGAACTCGTAAGTCATATCATAATCAGTTTTTTTGTTAAATAACAAAAGCTTATGATTATATCATCATTCCTTAGGGTTAGTCCTGCACATCCTTAATTTCTGCGGAGTACTTAATCAAAATGATGTTATCCCAGTTCAGAAACACTTACATCATGAACAGCTTCCCTTAATTCTCTCACTTGCTCCCTTGAAACTGTCCTCACCTATAAAAGAGAGGCATGTTGGAAAGTGCAAATATGGAGTAAGAAAAAGGTAACAGAACCAATATTTCATTTATTGGTTGAGAAAATTGTGTGCTTAGCGAAGGACCTTCTTGAGTATTGTCCAAGTGACACCCTCAGTGCAGGGAGGAACTGTAAGAGAACCAATGTATCTGTAATACTTTCTGCTCCCAAACTTAATCAATCCTGGGTCAATGATCCCCAAAGGTCTCTCTTTTTTCCCAGCTGACTTTATGTGGTGGAACAGCTTTGGAAAAAAAAGGAGGGGGCATAAAGAAAGTCAATAATCAAGAAAATTCCTAGGAAGAAATAATCACATGTCAATTGAAGATTTTGATTCATTCATGAAGAACAATACTCTTCTAATGCATGTGTGTCAAAAGTATGCTATTACTTTTGCATTCCAAACCATTTTAAATAACCTATAAATGGATCCTTATGGATGCTTTCATTTTCTATATTTCATTGCCAAAGAGATAAAATGAAGGGTATGTAATGACTTCTGGGGAACTTAAAACCTTAGCTCTTGAATGAATACTCTTTAATGGGTGTCATAATGAAATTATTTGGTAAGGACAACTATAACGATAACTTCAAGTAATCATAGAAAACCTATGGAAGGTTAGATTGAAGAACTCCACATCTGTGGCTTCAAGGTGCTCCAAAAGGGAGATATTTGCAATAGTTGTACATTTATAAAATATACTCGAGGCCTAACATTGTCACTCATGACAAGGGTGTTTTGGTTTAGACAACACAATTGCTAGACTAACCTTTCTCGTCCAGCATAAACTAAATGGTTCTCATTATGATTGTTCACATCTATAAAAAAACTGCAGATAGCAGGCATACAATTTATCTTTTCATCTGTTTTAATGTAATAGATTATGGATCTCTTTGAACATAATTCTTGCATAGTGTAAATCTCATTTGACATAAATGTGTCACGCAGCTATTATAAAACACAAATGAATTTTGCAAATTGAAATTCTTGGCATTGTTTGTGATGTTAGGTCCCTTTCTACATTGAGCTCTATGTTCATTACTGTATTGACAAATTAAGAAGATCATGGATACATGTACTTTTTTAAGTATGTGCATGGTAGTATACATGCATATAATATAAAAAAGCATGCATTTATCTTAATAATACTTATGCGCATCATATTATGAATGTCTTATGTATATATACATGAGAGAGAGAATCATCTAAATTCCATTGAAAGGAAGGGGCCAGGGTGCCAAATTTGTCACAGTTGAAATAACATCCATCTCATAACTATAGTTTTAATAAACAATGTGATGCATTTATTTCAATAGTACATAAATATATGCATATGCATTTATGCATCTCTAGAAGCAGATGAAAAGAAAACCATCTAAATACCTCTGTAAGCAAGGGATCAGGGCGGCCATATTTGTAAACGATTCCAATAGCAGCTATCTTGTTAGTAATGGGGTTTATATGAACTATATGGAGCTCCAAGTCATACCTGAAAGCAGAACATTAGATTTTTGTACAGAAACAAAAGCAAAGTTTGGAGTGGGTTATACAAAAATCAATTTGCCATCAAATGAAAAAAAGAAGGCAAACAAAAACCTTGATCCATTGAATGTGTGCTCAGATGGTGAATGCCAATGACCCTGTAACAGATTGTAACGAGTCCCATTTATGTCAATATATCCAGCATCCCCCTTCCAGATCACCTGATGAAACATCCATTATAGATAATAACATGGTCAATATATTTCAACTCATTTGGTACGTGTGTGTTTTACGTCTTGGGCAATGTTTGTGTGCATTTACACACCGACCAAACAACGTAAATCACGTTTTCAATTATATTTTGGTAGTGTGTAAATGCACGAGTGCAACAAAATTTTCCCATTACATCTTTAAGGAGTTAAAGCTTAGAAGGATCATATAATTTGTCCATGTGATGCGTGTTTCTATAAACAAAATAAGTTGATCATTGAATGGTCCAAGTTGGTGGGTATGCAACTCAAACATTCATTAGATTAAGCTTGCAAACATAAACTGAATTGGTACATAATAAAAATCATAACTATGAAGAAGAGAAACAAAGTATATAGTCTCAGTGGCAGCTGACAGCTCACCATAATGTCATGTCCTCTGTTCTTCACAAAAGCCTGAGCTGGTTTGTAATTCCTTTTCAATTTGTTGTAGTTACGAATAACTTGCACCCTTCTGTTCAGAAGATCAATAGGAGATTGCAATTTTCCATTACAAGCTTTCCAAAGTGGATCTATGTTGCCCCATTTCGTTGGACCTTTACCAGTGTCTTCAACGTAAGCAAATGGAGATTCATCCTCTGCAAGGCATGAAAAGATTATTTAAATACAATGATTCAAAGTAGTCATGATCTGATATTTTATGATCTTGCACTCCGGCTCAATTGGTTAGAAGTGTGTTAAAACTTCCCATTTTATCTTCCATATCTTTTTTAAGATAAAAAATAAAAAATTTTCTTTCTAAATGTAGCACCAATTGTTATTTTGTCATATCATAAATAGGATGGTTGATAAGTACTGATAACAAGTCCATTTGCGAACATACCCATCCCCCTGCCCCAAAGAAAAAAAAGGGAAAAAATTTTTGGGCCCCCCTGGCCTAAAGAAAAAAAGAGAAACTTTTTTATTGGTAAAATATATATATATATATATATATATATATATATATTTCTAAAGCTTCACTTCCCTCATCCAAAAACTAAGATTCCCTTCTTTTTAATTAGCCTAATCCAACTAGCAACTATCAAACTCAAAAACTTAACAAAAACAAAACTTTAAAATAAAAAATAAAAAATCCTAGTTAGCCAAATATTAGAGTACTAGCATAAGGTGTTCTAAATGATAAATATTTAGTATTTAGAACACCAAATACCAAAAACATTACTGTACGAGACATTTCAAATACTATATTAAAATAACAAAAGTAAGTTTTGGTTTGTGAAAATAATTTTTTTTTTTTTTTTTGCAAAAGCTAATGCTCTTAAGAAACAATATTATTTTGTATTATTTTGTCTTTGTTGGTAGATGATTACATCTTAATATATTAAGAAACAATGATTTTGTATATTTATCTTGGTTGATATTTTGTTATTACTATATAGATACCTATTTGGATTTTTTTTTTCTTAAGCTTCGCCTCCTAGCTTGAAATCCTACATCCCAATGAAGTAAATGAATAGAGATAGAGAGAGAGCATCTTATTTTCTCAAACATAAAAAAAATAAAAAAAGGATTGTTTCCTTGTTTTTCTCTTGACCTTGGAACCTGATGCAACAAGTAAGAAAGAAGCTAATACCTACTTTATTCTAAAGCATTAACCGAAAAAAAGGAGTTGGATTTTGTTTTTGTTGTCTTTTTCATGAGTCCATGCAGAAGATGGAAAGAAAGTAAGAAACAATTCCTTCAAATCTCAAATAATAATAATAATAATAATAATAATAATAATAATAATAATAATAATAATAATATAAAAAAGACCAGCAAAATCGTTATTAGAGTACTTGAAGATGAAGTGAGACAACATTATGTTTGCATTCCTCATAACTTAAAAAAAGGAAAAACTACATGACAGAGAGAAGAGAAAGAGATAACATACCCACTTCAGAGTCATCATCTGCAGAGACATTGTAGAGGTGGGATGAGAGAATGAGAGAAATGAGTAAGAGAAAAATGATACTGGGGTTGGTGTGGAAGGAGGTCATGGTTTTTGCTTTTGTTTTTTGTTATTTTCTTTTTTACTTGGCCTTTTTTGGTGTTTGTGTTTAAAACTTCTGCATTGCCTATGTTGTCTTTGTGTCTCTTGCTCTTTATGGTGTTGGAGTTGGATTAGGAGTGCATTGATTTGTATTTTCGGAACCCAGCTAAGCTAAGTACCCTTTTAGGATGCTCACTCTTTCCCATGCATGGAATGGTTATGAGGGCTTTACGGGATAAACAACTTTCTTCTTGGACTTGGACTTGGACTTTTTCTTGTTCTTCTTTCTTTTTATTATTATCATTATTATAAAACTTTTTGGATGAAATAAAATTTCTTAAAAAAAATTTAAATTCAAATTGGTTTGTAGGAAAATTTTCCCAATCCAAAGGACATAATATAGGGGGATAATTTACATAGTTAATTCATTTTTGAATTTTCATGTCAATTTTCAGAATTTTTGTATTTAGGATTGTATTTCCTTGATTTTAGGCAATTTACAGGATTTTTAGTCAAATCAAAGTTCTATATTTTAGGTGTTTTAAGGAATTTTATTCAAATCAAAGTACTATATTTTAGGTGTTTTTAAGGATTTTTAGTCAAATCAAGGTCCTAGTAGAATATAGGAGTATCAATTAGAATCAGAATATTTTGAGAGGAAAAATAAGTCTTTTGGAGCCTATAAATAAGCTTGCAATATGTAAAACGAAATTATGATAGTTAAAAATATTTATAAATGTTTTCAAGAGAGAGGTTTCCTCTTTTTAGTTTTTATAGGTAGATTTCACGTTTTCCTTGTTGGTTCAAGGATCTCCGTTTTGTTATGTTAGGACGAGATCTAACCCTTATCACATTTTTCATTATGTGACAACTACATGGTGATTAATAAAACCATCGTTGTGTACTTTTACTCACATGTGAATATTTAATGAGTTTTTTTTTTTTTAATTATTTTTTACAAGATAAAATTTCTACTCTAACCTAATCTAAGTGTATATGTGTGTGAAACTCCCTCTTAGAGACTTAAACCCCGGCCCCTTGCCCCCCACACCCCACAAGTACTTATACTTGTGGAGTGACCATTGCACCAAGGGTGTGCGGTGGTGACTTGTTTTAATAATACATTTGAATGGTTTTATGTGTTGGAGGAAAATGGGATAGAGGAAAACTTTTCTATTTCTCAAATTCATTAAGTGTCTAGTTTTATTGAGTGTGTGAATTAGTAGGTGAATTATTGGATTTGGGTTTTAGAGAAGTAACTTGTTTTGTTGATTAGATTGAGTTTAGTTCATTTGTATTTGCGTTGTGTGTGTTGTTTTGTTGATTCAATGTTTGTGTGGTTCAATTCTTTTGCAGGTAGTAAAGGGGAAAGGAAATATATCAAGCTATGGCCACGCACATCCTAGTACTAATGGAAGCAAATGGTCCAGGGAAGAGAGATTTAGGAGTAATGCCAATGGTTTTTGGTCCATGAACAAGCGGTGTGTATTGTTTAGTTGCTTTGTGAATTTAAACTAATTGAGTATAATTTGCTAGTATTTCATAATGGTCTAGATTGATGGTTTTAGGGATTTCAGGTTACCATTATGCTAGGACAATATAGGCTGTTGAGATAATTAAATACATTTCTTGATTGCTGAGGACAAATAGGAGAAGCTTTATGCTTTATTCAGTTGCTGCAAAATTAGAGAGAAGAGATAGGAGTTTAAACCTTGGTCATAGCAGGGGGTGAATTTAGTTCCCAGCTTCTTTTCCAAAAGCACCACCAGGGTCAAGGTGGTCTAGGGAAGTGTTTTCTTTGAAATTATAATGAGTTTTAAAGTGATGAAAATTCTTTGAACATTTTGATTCCTGTCTTATTCTTTGAACATTTTAGTCTAATGTGAGCCCAATAAATTGTATGGAAATAAGTTCAACTCAGTGTAAATACTGACTATTGACCGCAGCTGAAAGGCCCCTTTACTGGCCAATCACCTTGAGCTGACTTGTGTATCATCTTCATTTCATGTATAGATGTCCAATGGGAAAAAATTTAATCTGTTCTCACAAAAGCTGTTTGACATGCAGGGACCGAGAAGAAGATTCGTCTTGCTCTGTGGCCTCATTCCAGATGAGAACAACCATAGCTGCAAACATTTATTGGCTGCACTTTGGAGAGTATTTGTTACATCTGTAACTTATAGCTCGAGTAAATATTGACAAGCATGGGGAGTGTAAGTATTTTTTTAGGTGGAGATATGAGTGTGTTGCTTTTCAAGAACATGAAATCTATGTCTTGGAGGAAAAAATGAAACGGTTTATATATGTAATGGGATATATATGGATGATTGTGCTAGTGAAACATCTAACTATTTGTTTAATCAAGATAATTTTTTTCACATTTTGCATATTGCTTTGGAATGATTCATTTGTGTTTGGATTATCTTTTTATTGAAACTTGGCAAATTTATAATTGTGCCTTTATGTGTGAGATTTCAAAAAAAAAAAAAAAAACATGTTCGTATTACCAGCAAGCTAATGCCACTAAGATGTTGCAAAGCACATCTTAAAATATATATTAATAGATATAAATAAATAATTTAACCCTATTAATCTCACACATTAATGTTAATTTATCTGGGCTTCAATGGGCTTGAGATTGCTTGGAAGGCCTGAAAAGAAAGAAGCACAAGATCAAAGGTGACCGGGGTGAACTGGCCAAGAACCTGCCGATGCTTGAGTTAGTTTTCTCTCTTGAACTCAGGAATTCCAACTCTATAAGTGGTGAAAAACTTACTTTGATTTCATATAGCTGAGTCCTTTTGTAGTGAGTTTTGGAGTGGTTACTTGTTTAGTAACTTCCTCAACGTGGATAGAAGTTAGAAGGTTCAGACTTAATTTCTATAACTGCCATCAGAAGTTAAGAACTTAGCGGGAAGTTAGAGCAATGAATACAGATTTTGCTCCTACTTCAGAATAGTATAACGTGGTCCGAATCATAAGCTTTTGGATATAGATTTACTTTGAAAATTTCTAAGTGTTTGGCGGTAGTCCAGGTGACTTCATGTTGGACGACCTTCTTGCACTTGGATGACCTTTCTGGTCTTGAACGACACTATGGACGAATTGGAGAGTCTAATTTTTGGTTCACCATCATATATAAATAATAAAAATATAAATATCAAGAAAGTGACCTCAACTATGTTATTTTATAGGGAGGTATGCTCTTGAATGTAATGGAAGTTACCAAGGGAGATACGTAGGAAGTTAATTGGTATATTCAACCATTTGTGGAAGAAACCAAGATAATTCCAGCTGATTTTTTTTTTTTTTTTTTTTTGGTGAGCAAGAGTAATTATTGTGGTTGGGCTAATTTCATAGGATGCTTTTTTTTTTTTTTTTTTTTTTTGGTTTTCGATTTTAGATATTTTTTAATAACTTTAAAAAAATTACTATTGTGATGAGCGATTATTAGTAAGTAAAAAAGTGACATCAGTGATAAGCCCAAATGTAAAATTATGGTCAGATGTGATATTGGTAGTGCTTACTGTGACGATTGAATTGTTAATTGTAAGGAAAAAAAATAGGGTACCACCGAATGTGACAAAAGTACGGTCAGAAGTAATGTTGGTACTGCCCAATATAATAATGGAACTGTCAAATTTAAGAATAAAAAATAGGGTACCACTAAATGTGATGAAAATAGAGTCAGATGCGATGTTGGTACTGCTTAATGTGACAATGGAACTATCAAATGTGAGAAAAAAGTAAGGGAACCACCAAATGTGACAAAAGAATTGTCACGTGTATTTTTTTTTTTTTTTTTTTTTGAGAAATAATTACAACTTGCTGCTAATCCCGCAGTTCGAACCCTTTTCCCCTTAAACCCCCAAGCACTTTGTACATGGGGAGGTGCCAATTTAGCTACAAGGCCTTTGGCGTCACATGTGATGTTGGAACTATACAATGTGAGGATGGAGCCATCAAATATGAGAAAAAAAATAAGGGAACCACCAAATGTGAGAAAAGAACTGTCACATGTGATATTGGAACTGCACAATGTGAGGATGGAACCGTTAAGTATGAGATAAAAGTAAGGGAATCACCCAATGTGACAAAAGAACTGTCACATGTGATGTTGGAACTGCATAATGTGAGGAAGGAACCGTCAAATGTGAGAAAAAAAAGTAAAGGAACCACCAAATGTGAGAAAATAATTGTCACATGTGATGTTGGAACTGCACAATGTGAGAATGGAACCGTTAAATGTGAAAAAAAAGTAAGGGGACCACCAAATGTGAGAAAAGAACTATCACATGTGACAAAAATAGAACATATGCAATGTTGGTACTGCTTAATATAACAATGGAACCATCAAATTTGAGAAAAAAATAAATAAAGGAACCATTATATGTGATAAAAGAACCGTCAAATGTGATATTGGAACTACATAATGTGATAATGTAATCGTCAAATGTGAGAAAAAAAATAAGAGAACCACCAAATGTGAGAAAAGAACTGTCACATGTGATGTTTGAACTGTATAATGTGAGGATGGAACCGTTAAATGTGAGGAAAAAAAAAGTAAGTGAACCACCAAATGTGAGAAAATAACTATCACTTGTGATGTTAGAACTGCACAATGTGAGGATGGAACTATCAAATGTGAGAAAAAAACGTAAGGAAACTACCAAATGTGAGAAAATAACTATCACATGTGATGTTGGAACTGCACAATGTGAGAATGGAACCTTTAAATGTGAGAAAAAAGTAAGGGAACCACTAAATGTGAGAAAGAACTGTCACATGTGATGTTGAAACTGCAAAATGTGAAAATGGAACGGTCAAGTGTGAGAAAAAAGTAAGAAAACCACTCAATGTGACAAAAGAACTGTCACATGTGATGTTAAAACTGCACAATGTGAGGATGAAACTGTCAAATGTGAAAAAAGAAGAAGTAAGGAAACCACCAAATGTGACAAAAGAATTGTCACATGTGATATTGGAATTACACAATATGAGGATGGAACCGTCAAATGTGAGAAAAAAGTAAGGAAACCACCAAATGTGAATGTGAGAAAAGAACTGTCACATGTGATGTTAGAACTGTACAATGTGAGGATAAAACCATCAAATGCGAGAAAAAAGTAAAGGAACCACCAAATATGAGAAAAGAACTATCACATGTGATATTGAAACTGCACAATGTGAGGATGGAATCGTCAAATGTGAGAAAAAAGTAAAGGAACCACCCAATGTGACAAAAGAACGGTCACATGTGATGTTGGAACCGTACAATGTGAGGATGGAACCGTCAAATATGAGGAAAAAAAGTAAGGGAACCACCAAATATGAGAAAAGAACTGTCAAATGTAATGTTGGACCTGCACAATGTGGGGATGGAACTATCAAATGTGAGAAAAAAAATAAGGGAACCACCAAATGTGAGAAAAGAACTGCCACATGTGATATTGAAACTGTACAATGTGAGGATGGAACCGTCAAATGTGAGAAAAAAGTAATCTGGTATAATAGGTTACCAACTAGTGGGTACCGTACCTCCCTTTTTTTGGGGGGTACCGTAGAATTACCCTTTGATTTTAACAAAAGTTTAAGTTATCAACTTATCATTGCTCATGTAAAGAGATAAAGATAATTTTGCTTGAAATAAAACGGTAATTAATAATCAGTAAACAGGTGCCATAAAAAGTGTCATGATTCATTTTCTTTACTAAACAAGTGTTATAAATTTGTGAATAGTGAAAATGCTGAACATAAAACACTAGGCTTTGACTCTTTGGTGTTTTATTGTCTTAGGGAACTCGATCTTTTTTTGCCATTATTTTTGGTAAAGGGGAAATTTTCTTTTTCCCCTTTAACACCTAATATAGTGTATAAATGTATTTAAAATTTTACCGCCTTAATAAATTTCCTTATTGAAAAAAGTCCATTTCATTTTTTTTTGGAGAAACTGGCCTGGAAGCCCAGGCAGGACTTTTATTCCAACTGAAAAACCATTAAACAGAGTCAGCAAAAGCCAAGGAAATAATTTCCCTGGGAAAGTCTTCTAGCCAAGCTTGGGACACTGAACCTACTCTAGCCTTCTTAGCAAGGAAGTCTGCTACCATATTACAAGTACGGGGAACATGACTGAAATCACAAAACTGTAACTGGGATGTTTGTTGCATAACATCATCAAGGATATGCCCATACACGGACTGGTCTGCTTGGCCGTGTTTGAGGGCCTGAACAATGATTGCGGAGTCACCTTTAAAGACTACTTCGCTAATGCCAATCTCCTTGACCAGTTGGGCAGCTTGGCGGCATGGGAGAGCTTCCACTTCCTCCACTGTTTGCGGCAGTGGTATGCGTCTTGAGAGGGCACCAATAACTTCAGCATTAGAATCTTGAATCACCACTCCAATTCCAGCCGCATCGATGTTGCTGAACACGGCTTCGTCGAAGTTAGCTTTAAACCGTGGATGATCTGGAGGTCGCCACTGATGCGTGATAGGCAGTTGGTCAGGCGTGGGCAAAATTTGGTTGCGCATTGATGTACTTCTAATTCCTGAAGCAAACCACCTGCCACCGAGAGTGTCTGATCCAGCGGATGTGTTGGGCGATTCAGGCGTACTGCGTTCCTTCGATTCCATAGAGACCAAGCAACGAGAATGAATATTTCAGCTCTGTAATCCTCGGTAACCTGCAAAAAACTAGCAAACAAGTTAGAAAAATTGCCTGGTTGGGCATGCATCAAGGGGTTCGTCCAACTTAGTGTTTGCCAGACCCCTTCTACTGCATTACAGCTCCACATCGCGTGAACAACATCTTCTGGGACAGAGTTACAACTGCTGCACAAGTCCGAATTCACCACCTGTCGACGAGCAAGATTAACCATTGTGGGAAGGGCATCATTACAAGCTCTCCAAGCAAAATGCTTCACTTTGGCAGGAACACGTAGCTTCCATAGACCTCTCTACAAAGACTTCTAGGCCCCCCGATTTGAGCTACTTGGATTATTGGCTGAAGCATTAGATGCCAACAATCTGTAAGCACTACTTCTGGTAGTAAATTTACCGGAAGGATTTATGGACCAAATCAATTGGTCAGGGGTAGTTTGATGCTCAATGGTATGCTCAATATTTTTTCGGCTTCTTGAGGCACAAACACCTGTTTGATCAAGTCAGCTTTCCATTCTCGAGTGTTTGTATCAATGAGGCAGCTCACCTTCAAATCAGGTGGGATAGAGGGAAGGGGAGAGGTGACCTTCCTGTAGCATTGGTCTGGTAGCCATTTGTCTTCTCTAATACCCATTGAATTTCCATCACCAATACGCCATACCATCCCATTCTTCACCACTTCTCTAGCACTAAGGATGCTTTTCCATGCATAAGAACCAGCTTTGGATTCGTTTACTTCCAAAATCGAACAAGTTGGGAAAAATCTAGCCTTAAAAACTTTAAAGCACAAGGAATCAGGATTGTTCATCATACGCCACACTTGTTTAGCCAACAAAGCTTCATTGAACTTCTCAATCTCCTTAAAACCCATACCTCCATCCTTCTTAGGACTACACAAACGCTCCCACTTTACCCAATGAATCTTTCTAGTATCATTGCTGTATCCCCACCAAAATTTTCGAATCATCACTTCAATATCCTTAATCAAACCTTTTGGAAGTTTGAAACAGCTCATGGAGTAAGTTGGGATTGCTTGGATGACAGCTTTTATAAGCACCTCTCTGCTTGCCTGAGATAATATCTTCTCTTTCCACCCCTCTAATTTTTTCTAGACACGCTTCCGGATGTATATAAAGCTTTGTTTCTTTGCTCACCCCACAAATGCAGGTAGACCTAGATGTTTTTCATAATGTCTTATTGAAGGCACACCCAAAATCTGTTGAATGCTAGCTTGAAGGTCAGGTTGAGTATTGGAGCTAAAGAAAATGTTGGTTTTGTCTCGGTTAATCTTCTGACCTGACCCCTTCTCATAGACAGATAGGATGTCAAGAATTACCTGGCACTTTAATTCTTTAGCTCTACAGAATAGGACACTATCATCGGCAAAAAATAAGTGAGAGACACGTGGCCCAGTTCTACAAATTGAGACCCCCCTGATGAGTCCTTCACTTTCGGCTTTGTGTAACAGACCCTATAACCCCATAGCACACACCTGAAACAAATATGGGGAAAGCGGATCTCCCTGTCTTAGCCCTCTGCTAGGCTTTATATTACCAACGGGCTCCCCGTTAAGGAGAATGGAGAAAGAGACTGAGGTTATACAAGCCATGATCATGCTAACAAATCTGTCAGCAAAACCCAAGTGTAGCATAGCTCTCCTCAGAAACTCCCACTCAACTCTGTCATAAGCTTTGCTCATATCCAGTTTAAGTGCCATGAAACCCAGCTTGCCTTGTGTTTTCCGTTTCAAATAATGCAAAGTTTTAAATGCTACCAAAATTTTGTCAGTTATAAGTCTCCTTGATAAGAAAGCACTCTGAGAATCAGACACAACATAAGGCAAGATCATTTTTAGATGGTTAACCAACACCTTAGCAATAAGTTTATAGACCACATTGCACAGACTAATTGGGCGAAAATTAGAGACCTTTTTTGGGTCCTTGATTTTTGGTATAAGAGCAATAAAAGTGTGGTTTAAAGATTCAGGTACAAACCCAGAATTTAATGCAGTTAAGACAGCATTTGTAACATCACCTCCCACAATGTGCCAAGAATATTTATAGAAAATAGGTGGCATACCATCCGGTCTTGGGGTAGTGATAGGGTCCATCTGATTGAGGGCTTTGTGAACTTCCTTAGTTGTGTAAGGTCATAGTAGTCCTGCATTCATTTTTGGAGTGACAGTTAGGAGCATGACATTGAGAACATCATCAAACCCAGACGGATTCGAAGAGGTGAATATATTAGTGAAATAGGCCTCAACCAGCCCACCCATGCGACTTTCATCCTCAGTCCAAAGTCCATTATCATCCCCGAACCCCAAAATATAATTGTGCTTGTTCCGCTGATTTGGCTTGCAATGGAAATACCTAGTATATCGATCACCCTCCTTCAACCAGTTCACACGGGATCGTTGCTTCCACATTATTTCTTCCTTGTACTTAAGCCCTTGAATTTCCACTCTCAATTTGTTGATAAGAGCCGAATTGGACTTGTACATACCAGCCTTCTCAGCCTAATTCAATTCCTTCAATTTTTTTGCCAATGAAATCCGAATATGCCCAAAAGTCTCACGGTTCCAAATTCTGAAATTGTCTTGGCAAGTGGATATTTTTTTTTGATAGCACACCAACCGGATTTGGGTCATGTACCTCTGCCCAAGAATTTGCAACCACCTCCTTACAAGTGTTGTCCCGTAACCACATAGCTTCAAATCTGAAAGGCCTCCCCTTCCTGTAAAACCTTTTTTGCTCGGAATCTGATATGAGGATAATAGGTCTGTGATCCAAATGGAAAGCTTTCAAGTGATGAATTTGGGTAGTGGAAAAATGAAGGATCCAATCTACTATGGCCACCCCACGGTCAAGTCTCACCTAAACATTCTGATCACCCGGTCTCCTATTACACCATGTAAAAGGGTAACCCGTGAAGCCAAGGTCCTTTAAGCCACAATAATCTAAAGCATCCCGAAAACCTTGCATTTGCCTCTCAGGTCAATCCAGCCATCCCTGTTTCTCATCTGCAAAAAGAATTTCATTAAAGTCCCCCACACAGACCCATGGGAGGGACATACTATGGCTCAAAGATCTAAGGACCAGGAATTTTCTTGGTTGGCGGTGTCAGGGGTCTCCATAGAAACCTGTAAACCACCAGGCGTCATTTATTCCATGGTCAATAATAGCATCAATATAATGATCAGAGGAATTACAAACAGTTACATTCATGTCATTCTTCCATAAAAAAGCAAGACCACCACCCCTAGTAAGCCAGGGTACCACATAAAAATTAAAATTCTACAACTTACGACATATTCGAACAATACCATCTCTGTCCACTTTTGTTTCCATCAAGAAAACCAGTTTGGGATCTTTTTTGCCAATTAAGGCAACAAGGTCGCCTTCTGTTTGTGGGTTCCCAAGCCCACGACAGTTCTAGCTTAAGCAATTCATTGAGAACGGTGGTGCTGAGTACTAGCAACCACCTGAAAATTTTTCTTATCATCACAACCTACTGCTGACACACACCTCTGTTTCGGCCTAGTTGTTTCAGATTCATTCAGCTCAGGCCGCCGACTACCTTGGGAACCTGGACTAGGACATGAACTGTTAATGCCTTTAGCTCGTGCTAATTTTTTCCAAGTCCTAAGACTCCCTCCCTCAAGTAAATTAGCATGTACATTATTTGAAATATTGTTCAAGCATGGCTTAATTGCATTAAAACTGAAACTAGGAAACTGTTCAGATACTTGACTATCGTTCTCAAGTTGAATTAAGCGGTTACTATCATTGGGCAGACTGAAGAGATCCTTTACCAACATGTCTGTATCCTTTGGCACCCTTTCCACAATTTGGTCAGCCTTTCTAACCACTCCATTCCTTGGTGTATCCATCCTTGTTTGAACTATTCCATGGCTGTCACCATCTTCCATCATTGGCTCGCCAACCTCCTCAACAACATATCTTGGTTCTGGTTCAAACACTTTACTAGTTGCGGATGCTAACCCCTGTGCAACTAACTCTTTTTTTTTTTTTTTTTGTGGATTGGCTGGGCCTTTTTCCCAGGCAAGTAGACCCTATTTACTTCCTGATACCACAACCACTAACTTCCTGTTTTGCCGCAACGGTTCTACACGCAACCACTCACCGTATTGCTGGTCTTCCTTCTTGAGAGATCCCTTTCCTTTTAGCCAGACCTCACAATCCTTTTCCACATGACTCACCCTTCCACACCAATAACAGAAATCAGGAAGGCGCTCATATTTGAGTAGCGCCCACCCAATATGCTCACCCTCAGCCCGTAGCTTACAACATCTTGGAAGCGCTTTTGTGATATCCATGGCCACCCTAATGCGTAATACATCCCCTCCAACTCCATCATCTTTGGGTTCAGCCACTTGGACAAAGGTGCCAATTGAATTTCCCACTGCCTCACCCGTTTCTGGCATTAAACTAGTGGCAGGGACATTGTGAAGCTGCACCCAGAAACAGACCGAATTGAAAGCCAATAATGGAGCAGACTCGGCAACGACAGTGCGTTGGAAAACCACCAAACTCTTGCCACAAGTCCAAGGTTCAAACTCCAGAACTCGTTCTAAGTCCATAGCATCATCAAATTCAAACAGCAGCAAGTTCCCCCCAATGTCACGGATTTTGAGTTCCCCACAAAGTTTCCATAATGGTTTGAAAGTGCGAGCAACTGCCTCCTCATTCACGACACGTTTTGTAAAAAACTTTGCCGCTAAACGAAATAGGCACAGCTCGACTTGTTTGGGCACATTAGCGCCCTTCTCTTCTTCCTTCGTGATAGAGAAGCAAGCGCAGAGATTGTCGATGTGAGCCATACCAACAGACCGAAACTAGAAGACACAACTCTGAGAAAAAAGAAATGTGGAACAACCAACAACTGAATAACCAGAGGATACATCGATCCACGTCCATCCTATCAGTCAAGGAAACTGAAGGGAAACAAAGACCTACAGAGGAGTAGGGACGAAAATTCTACACGCCTCACAGGATAGCCCTAGCAAGAGATAAACCCTAGCAGAGAAACCCTACGTGACGAGAGAAACCAGTTGAAAAAAGTCCATTTCGATGTAATGAAATGACCCAAGTTATATCTGATATGTCAAGAGCCTTGTAGCTCAACTAGTTGACAACTTCTACTATTTCCAATAGAGACATTCAAGGTTTTAATCTACATCCCTCAATTATTGAACTATATAAAAAAAAAATTATATCTGACATGTTCTTATCTAAGGAAATCTATAGTAACTTGATTAAACCCAACTCATTATGACCTTGTCTTTGTTTTTGTTTTTGTTTTTTTGTTTTTTTTTTCTTTTCTTGTACTTAATAATTAATTAACTTGAGTTATTTAGAAGTTGTAGGGGCAGAGGCCCAAGGTCATACAATGGGCCTTGGGCCCCGTATGGGAAGATTAACCATGTCCGAGAAGAAGGTGTGAGCATCTTAAAGGCTCCTGGCCCAATTCTTATGAGCTCAAAGTTGTTTAAAAGGTGGTCCGAGGAGAAACGTCTCCTCGGACGTACCAAATGCGGCTCGAACATGCCTTATGCCAGCTATAAGGATTCACTCCAGCGAGTATTGGTAACAGGGATGAGTCCCCTAAGCCCGTAAGAGGGAGAGGCTACAGCTGCCACATTAAATGTATGGCAGCTACTTTTCCGGCCGCATTAATGAGGAGGGGACTTGTGAACAGGGTTACCTTGGCTACCGCAACTCACAGAAAGATGGGGGAGATGTCCGATGGGACGGGCACTCAAGTGAAGGTCCAGATGTTCAACAAGTGTAGGGTCCTAATGACTTCAAGGAGGTTATATAAGAGGGGAGAGTCCCCACGAATGGAGGACCGGAAAAGAGAAGGAAAGTTTAGGACAGAGAAAAAAGGTAAGAACCATAGCCTTTGAGCAGGGACAGAGATAAATCTCCTACGTCTCCTCGGACCGCATATCTAATGGACAAGAAGGAGATTTGCTTATTTTCGATTGTTGTATGGCCCAATACTGACTAGTGTGCACTCTGTTAAGGCCTAGTTCTGTAACCCACTCTCTATAAATTCATTGGTTCGGGCTCCTTGGGCCAGAACCCCATACCTGTTGGGCCTGGACTCCCAATTGTGACCCTACAATTGGCGCCGTCTGTGGGGAGAACTTGTGCTTCAGCAAGTGAGACTGTTAGAGATGGAAGGATCAGTTCCGCGCCAAACGGGACATGCAGACTCCCAACGGTAGGGCAACTTCTTGAACCTCGAATGGGAGAAAGATCAAGACAAGTGACGAGAGGGTAGTGTAAATACCTCCCACACGAGCAGAGGTCACCTAAAAGGCAAATGTCACGCATCCCAAAAGCGAAACGATCATAGGGCTTTACAGCAAGAAATCGACGACTTGAAGAAGAAGTTACGCCGAGCGCAGTGAAGGCATCCTTCCCTCAGTCCGGACACTAGCGATGAGGAGGACAATGAGTACAGGCAGAGATCAAGAACCCCGCCAAGTGAAACCTTCTCCTATGATGAAGAGCAACCTCACAAACGCGGCCACAAAAGCCCATCTTACCAGGGCCTAGCCAACGACGCCATGAGTAAGGCCCTGGACCGTATCTCCCAGTCACCCTTCACGCGTAGGATAGAGGGGGCTGAGCTTCCTCGGCATTTCCACCAACCTGATTTTGCTACATATAATGGTCGAACGGACCCAGTAGAGCACGTAAGTCAGTTTAACCAGAGGATGGCCGTCCACTCCAGGGACGAGGCGTTGATGTGCAAGGTGTTTCCGTCCAGTTTGGGACCCATGGCGATGAGATGGTTTGATGGCCTCAAACCAAACTCCATAAACTCTTTTAAGTAGCTGACATAGGCTTTCGATTCCCGCTTCATAACTAGCAGTAGGGTCCCTCGGCCCCTAGACTCCCTCCTGTCCTTGTCTAGGCGAGAAGGAGAGACCCTGAAGGCCTACTCAGACAGATATTGGAAAATGTATAATGAGATAGAGGGAAATTACGATGACATCGCCATCAGCACATTCAAGAGGGGCCTGCTGACAGAGCATGGTTTAAGAAAGTCCCTGACTGGGAAACCGGTCACCAACGTGTGCCAACTCATGGACAGAATCGACAAATACAAGAGAGTCAAAGAAGATCAACAGACGGGAAAGGTCAAAGCGAAGGTTATCCCTCAGGAGAGGAGGGACTTCAGGTCAGACCGTTTTAACAGCAATAACCGGCCGAGAAGGGATTACTCGGAGCAATCTGGATCCACAGGGACACAGGCAATCCATGCTGTGTTCCGAGAACCATTATGTAAGATCCTGGAGAAAGTGAAGAACAAACCGTTCTTTCAATGGCTGAGCAGGATGGCAGGCGACCCCATGAAACATAACCAGAATCTGTATTGTGAGTATCACCAAGAGCCGGGCCACACCACCGATAACTGCAGGAATTTGAAAAACCACCTGGACCGGTTGGTCCGAAAGGGAAAGTTGAGACACCTCTTACATCATCCCGTTGAATGGTAGGAGCAGTCGAACGTTGAAACAAGGCAAAGTACATTGAGACCACCCATTGGCACGATAAATGTCATTCTTGCCATACCGGGAAGAACCGGCTCCCAACCTTTCAGAGTGATGTCGGTGAGCCAACTCCCCGCTGAGGCTGACGGCCGGGAGTCCAAGAGGGTTAGAGGGATGGCCACGCCCCTAATCGGATTCTCGGATGAGGATAAACTGGGAACCTTCCAGCCCCACGACGATGCTCTAGTCGTCACACTCAGGATTGGGGGATATGACGTGAAGAGGGTGCTAGTCGATTAGGGTAGCGCCGTGGAAGTAATGTACTCCGACTTGTTTAAGGGGTTGAAGCTGAAACCAGAGAATCTGACAGCATACGACTCCCCTCTAGTAAGTTTCGAGGGAAAAACCGTTACTCCGAAAGGACTGATCAGGCTACCTATACAAACAGGCTCGGACGTAGTGGAGGTGGACTTCATAGTGGTAGACGCTTACTCCCCCTACACCGCCATCGTAGCTAGACCGTGGCTTCACGCCTTAGGGGCTGTGTCATCAACCTTACACCAAAAGGTGAAGTATCCATCGGAGGGTCTAGTGAAAGAAATAGTGGGGACCAAGCCATGGCTCGACAATGCATGGTGTCCGCCATCTCGCGACAACCAAGTACTGAGCCGTCCGCCTCAACGGAGAATGGCTTATAGCAATTAACAACCCTGGCCGTGGCCTCGTGTAGCGAGAGACCTGCCGAAGGAGCAAGTTGTGAGGATTTGGAGAAAGTTCTTGTGGGCTCCGACCCGGAAAGATTTTTTCAGGTCGGCTCAAATCAAGAGAAGGAAACACTAATTGACTTTCTCAGACAGAATGTGGACGTGTTTGCCTGGGATGCCTACGAGGCTCCGGGGGTCGATCCAGATTTCATTTGCCACCACCTTAATGTTAGCCCAGCCGTAACACCTAAGAAGCAACCTCTTCGGCGACTGTCAAAAGAGCATGCAGATGCCGTAAGAGAGGAGGTTATGAAATTGAAGAAAACAGGGGCTATCAAGGAGGTATTTTACCCCGAGTGGCTGGCCAAAATGGTCGTGGTGAAGAAGAAGAGTGGAAAATGGCGGGTCTGCGTGGACTTCATAGACCTAAATAAGGCCTGCCCGAAGGATCCTTTTCCCATGCCCCGGATAGACCGATTGGTGGATTCGACTGTAAGACACCCTCGAATGAGTTTTTTGGACGCCTTCCAAGGTTACCATCAGATACCCCTGGCTGCCGAGGATCAAGAAAAAACGGCTTTCGTCACCCCAGTTGGAAACTACCACTACAAGGTAATGCCCTTTGGCTTGAAGAATGCCGGGTCGACCTACCGGAGGATGATGACCAGGATGTTTGAACTACAGCTGGGTAAAAGCATCGAAGTCTACATAGACGACATGGTGGTGAAGAGCAAGCTGGTGTCCAACCACGACAGAGACCTCGACGATGTCTTTGGAATTCTGAGAAAGTACAGGCTGCGCCTGAACGCGTCCAAGTGTTCATTTGAAGTGGGATCAGGGAAATTCTTAGGTTACATGGTGACCCATAGAGGTATTGAAGTCAGCCCCGACCAAATTAAAGCTATTCATTGCCTGCATTCTTCTTGGAACCCCAAAGAGGTCCAAAAGCTCACTGGCATGATTGCTGCCTTAAACCGTTTTATCTCCCGCTTGGTGGACAGGTGCAGGCCTTTCTTTCTCTTGTTAAACAAGTGGAAAGGCTTCGAGTGGACTGAAGAATGCGCCATAGCCTTTCAGCAGCTTAAGGAATACTTGTCTCGGCCATTAATCATGTCTAGTCCCGAAGCCGACGAGGTACTATTCGCCTATATTGCGGTAGCCCACCATGCAGTGAGCCTGGTACTAATCCGAGAGGACAACGGCATACAACGGCCTGTCTATTACGTGAGCAAATCGTTGCATGAGGCAGAGATTCGTTACCTTCCCCTAGAAAAGGCTATCCTGGCAATTGTACAAGCGACGCGAAAGCTTCCCCACTACTTCCAGGCACACACCGTTGTTATACTAACCCAACTCCCACTTAGATCAATACTCAGAAGTGCCGATTACACAGGGAGAATAGCCAAATGCTGGACCATTCTTGGCGCCTTCGACATTAAGTACATGCCTCGCACCGCCGTAAAGGGCCAAGTTCTTGCGGACCTGGTGGCGGAGTTTGTTGAACCCTCACCAAAAGAAGGCGGTGAGACGCCAGACATGGATGAAAAATCGGTTGGCACAATCTCTCAGCAGAGCCCCGCCTATTGGAAAGCATATGTGGATGGTGCGGCGAATCAAAGGGGCTCTGGGGTAGGGCTTGTCCTCATTTCCCCTGAGGGGATTACAATCGAAAAATCGTTAAGGCTGGGCTTCTCGGCCACGAATAATGAGGCAGAATATGAGGCCCTGCTAGAAGGAATGTCTATGGTTGAGAAACTAGGCGGGAAATCCATAAACATGTTTTCGGATTCAAGACTTGTTGTAGGACAAGTCAATGGGGAGTTGGAGGCAAGGGATGAAAGAATGCAAGAGTACCTAGCCCAAGCTCAGCGGTGGCAGGCGCGATTTAACTTCTTCAGCCTAATGCATGTATCCAGGAGCGGAAACACCCATGCTGATTCTCTTGCCACGTTAGCAACCTCCTCGGCGCAATGCTTGCCTCGAGTTATACTCGTGGAAGATCTACACAGGCCCTCAGTAGTGAAAGCCGGGTTGATGCATGTTCATAGTGTCAGGGTAGGGCCTAGTTGGATGGATCCTCTAATACTATTTCTAAAGGAGGACGTCCTACCCGAGGAGAAGAGTGAAGCCGATAAGATTAGAAGAAAGGCTCCTCGATTCTAGCTATCCGAGGACTTGAAATTGTATAAGCGCTCATTTTCAGGGCCGTACTTGCTATGCGTACACCCAGATGCCACGGAGCTTATCCTAGAGGAGTTGCATGAAGGAGTTTGCGGGAGCCATACAGGGGGAAGATCCTTATCCCATAGGACCCTAACTTAAGGTTACTGGTAGCCGAGCATGCAGAAAGAAGCGCACGAATACGTGAAGAAGTGCGACCAATGCCAGAGGTTTGCCCCAGACATACATCAACTGGGTGGGACCCTAAACCCGCTGTCCAGCCCTTGGCCGTTCGCACAGTGGGGCTTGGATATCCTAGGACCATTTCCTAAAGTAGTGGGGAACAAAAGGTTCCTTGTCGTCGGCACGAATTATTTCACAAAATGGGTCGAAGTCGAGCCGCTGGCAAACATTAGAGACGTAGATATCAAGAAATTTATTTGGAAGAACCTTGTCACTAGGTTCGGAGTTCCTTACACCCTAATCTCGGACAACGGTCTCCAGTTCGATAGTAAAGCTTTCAGAAGGTATTGCAGCGAGTTGGGAATCACGAATAGATATTCCACACCGGCTTATCCACAGGGGAACGGGTAGGCCGAAGCCGTCAACAAGGTCATAGTAAATGGGCTAAAGAAGCAGTTGGATGACGCGAAGGGGAGATGGGTGGAAGAATTGCCCCATGTCCTGTGGACATACCGCACCACGCCGCGTAGATCCACAGGGGAGACTCCCTTTTCGATGACCTACGGAGCTGAAGCTGTCATCCCTCTAGAGACAAACTTCCCAACGCTAAAGACCAGCACATTCTCTCTTGATGTTAACAATGGGCTGCTGGAAAAAAGCTTGGATCTCATCGAGGAGAGGAGGGAAAGAGCAATGGTCCAACTCGCTTACTACCAACATAAACTTAAGTAAGGTTATGACGCCAAGGTGAAGCTAAGACCATTAACACCTGGGGACCTGGTGTTAAGAAAAATTCTAGGCACCGCAAGAAATCCCGCATGGGGAAAACTCGGGCCGAATTGGGAAGGACCATACCGTATCACCTCGGTGGCCGGCATAGGAGCCTACTTTTTAGAAGATTTGGATGAAAAAGCTGTACCTTGCCCATGGAATGTAAATAACCTCAGAAGGTATTACTATTAATAAAAGCATTTCTCTAATTCGAGTTTTAAGCCTATTATGGTTTTATGTCTTGTTTTTTGGCCTCCCTTTAAGCACTAGACAGAATAAGGTCTTTCATGGTCCTCGGACTCAAACCTATAAGGAAACTAGCTATATCAAGAAAATCTAAGTGTTAAATAGAACCCAAGTCCTGTCTGGCTCCTCGGACCACAGGTTTGGCAGAAATTAACCACTACGAAATTTCTATCTGAGTGTTAAACAGAACCCAAGTCCTGCTTGGCTCCTCGGACCACAGGCTTGGCGGAAATTAACCACTACGAAGTTTCTATCTGAGTGTTAAACAGAACCCAAGTCCTGCCTGGCTCCTCGGACCACAGGCTTGGCGGAAATTAACCACTACGAAGTTTCTATCTGAGTGTTAAACAGAACCCAAGTCCTGTCTGGCTCCTCGGACCACAGGCTTGGCGGAAATTAACCATTACGAAGTTTCTATCTGAGTGTTAAACAGAAC
This sequence comes from Quercus tomentella, assembly GCA_028535165.1. Classification (NCBI taxonomy): domain Eukaryota; kingdom Viridiplantae; phylum Streptophyta; class Magnoliopsida; order Fagales; family Fagaceae; genus Quercus; species Quercus tomentella. The sequence goes on along the minus strand of JAPQVY010000012.1, from coordinate 42,103,616 downwards.
CCAAGTCTTGCCTGGCTCCTCGGACCACAGGCTTGGCAGAAATTAACCATTACGAAGTTTCTATCTGAGTGTTAAACAGGACCCAAGTCCTGCCTGGCTCCTCGGACCACAGGCTTGGCGGAAATTAACCATTACGAAGTTTCTATCTGAGTGTTAAACAGGACCCAAGTCCTGCCTGGCTCCTCGGACCACAGGCTTGGCGGAAATTAACCACTACGAAGTTTCTATCTAAGTGCTAAACGGTACCCAAGTCCTGCCTGCCCCTCGGACCACAGGCTTGGCGAAATTAACCACTATTCTTTCATTCATACTTAACCGCATTGCTTAAAGTACAAGTAATGGCTTGTCCTCGGAAGTCTAATAACATAGTCAAAATTCATTCACAATAAAGGCAAAAATCGAAGTAGTAAAACAAAATGCAAAAGAAATTATATCATTCATTAAGTCCCAAGATGCGTCGTTTTACAAGCGTCAACAAAGGCTAAGGAAATGAAAGACAAAAAAAGAAAAAGGCAACTGCAAGCAAAGCCCTACACTAATGTCCTAAGCTTTATCTTGGGTGGAGCTCTTGGCAGGGACCGCTGTCAAGGGGTGATCACCCTCGACCGTTGGTTTGGGACCGATTTCCTTGGCTTGCCCGACAACGTCCCTTATCGTAAGGGCGTCCTCAGGCAACTTATCCTTAGCTGGTGGCTGCACCCCCTCGTTTCCACTCTTTTCCTCGGGTATGGTGGAACCGGAAGCAGTGGTTAGAGCAGAGGGGAGGTTCACCGGAGGATTCAAGTTAGGAATCTCGCGAATATCCTCAGGGAAGAAGATACTCTCGATCCTCCTAAGGTCGGAGTCCGCAGGAATCGCTGCCCGGTCCATGGCTATTCCCCAGGACTCGGCGACGTAATCCCTGCAAACCACAGCTACCTCTTCGGTCAGCCTAATTTCAGTATCCTTCACCCCGCGTTCATAAGAGGCTGATACTGCAGCCTCAGCCGCCTCCCTGGCCAATCTAGCCGCTTCCTTCGCCTGCAGTAGCTGTGCCTTAAGATCTGAGACCATTTGCTTCTCGGTCGCAAGGTTTATTTTTGATAAATGAAGCTGCTGGCGCATGTCCTCGGCCTACTTCATTGTACTCTCAAGGCCCGCGTTAACGCTGTCTCGATCCCTAATAGCCACCTCAATCTTTTCTTTTAGGCTCTCTTTTTCCAGCTTAAGGACATCAGCAGCTTTCTCCACGGCCATGCAGGACTGAACCTCAACATTCACTTCGTCCTGTGAATTCTTCGCCCACTCCTCGGCCATGAAAACTTGCTGGGTGACCTGCATAGAAGTAATAAAAATGTCATTAAAACGTGAATAATGGCTGGATGAGAACGGAGTAAGGGGCCCGACCTAGCGAAAACTTTTGTCTTACCATAGCGAGGTCCCTCTTCAATGACATAAAGAGGTCTGGTTGCCCCGTCTTTTTGAGCCCGTCCATATCGCGAGGCAGGAGCAGGGGCTGCTGCAGGGCCTCAGCGAGGTACGACGCCTGTCCCCGCTGAGACTCCCAAAGAGTCGCATCCCAAGGGATGGGAGCGCCGTCCAGTTCCAACCGTGGGGACCAAATGCGTTACGCCCTTCTCAGCGCAGCCTCATCTGGGCTGTCAATGGACTTTGCCCTCTTGTCCTTAGGATCTTTTCCTTTCTTATGTTGGTTGGCCTTTTGGGGGTCGACCTCACCCTCTTCCAATTCTTCTACTGGCCTCTTCCGCCTTAGATTGGGAAGGGGTTGTAGCGTGGAGTCAGTGGAAGGAGGAGGAGGAGGAGGGGGAAGTTTTGCTGGAACCTGCTCTCTAGGGGCATCCTTGGAAGATTGTCCCTTGTTCCTATTGGATAAGAGCCCCCTCAGACCGGACCTTGGCTTCAAGTCCATATCCTCTTCTTCAACTTCTTGGCTCGAATCAATCCGAGCAATTACCAGACCAGGGGAGTGAGCAGCCGAGAAGCGATCAAGATTTGAGCCGGAATCGGAGAGCTCTACAGGCGTAGTTTGCGCCTCACCTTCCTCGGCGAGATGGAATTAATCGATTTCCGCCTCGAGGGATGAATGCGAGGAGTCAATTTCCTCTCTCGGAACAGCTACTTCTTGGGGAACGCGCTGGACGGGCAGTTGGACTGTTGGTAGGTCTCTCCGGGCAAGGAAACCTGGTTTGGAGACGTCTATACGGGCTAATTGAGGACTTCCAGCCCTTATTGCTTGGCCCACGTCAACAAAAGCGCGAGAAAGGGGCTTGTAATCCAAGATAAGGTGAGCGACGCGCAGTTGTCCGTCCTCGCTCACAAAGATCTCGGACCTTAGAAGATAGTTGAGGGCTTGGACGTTGACCAAACTTATCTTCGGAGTTGTGCGTTCCTTATCTGCAAAACGCCCAAAGGGAGGGGTATGTCAGTCCGAGAAGGCAAACAGTCAAAACCAAAACAAAAATAAGTGAAATGAAAGCTCAAAACTAAGATCCCCGCCAGGGGACCTGACCCTACGGTGCCCCACCTGGTGCTCCCGCCCTAACTGGGCAACGAAAACCGTCGTGCTATGCTCCGGAGACAATCAAATGGTCGTCCTTCAGGCCTTTGTTGGACTTGGGAAGGCAAGATATCAACCTCACCTCGTCGGACCTGGATTTCAGGTAATACGACTCATTGAGGCAATGGCACTTGTACAGGTGAACTACATCGTGCCATGAGAGGTCGAGGTTCATCTGTTCGTTTAGAGCGTTTATGCACCCTAGGATCCGGAACATGTTTGGGGCGCATTGGTGAGGGGCCAGCCTATGACCGCGCAAGTAATCCCGAGTTATCCTCCCCATGGGAATCGTCATTCCTCCCTCTATGAAAGCAATCATAGGAATGGCGACCTGCTCCGTCCCCCTTTTGAGTAAGATTTCCTCCAAGGAGCAATATTCCAGACCCACTCCCGGCGGGATACGGTATTTGGCCCTGAAACCTTCCATACCGGCCGGAGAATCTACTAGGTTCTGAAACCTACCCATCTTACTAACCCTAGGTGGCATGGAAATGGTTTTCTAATGGAATGGAGCCGAGAAGAACAACAAAGGAGGAGAGTTAAAAATACGGGAAATAAACATTTACGGTAAACGCAGGTTCTAAATCTTCCAAGCTTTCAAAAAACCCACCAGAAATCTTCACGGAAGTGACTATAGACTTGTGTGTGTTTTGCGAGATGGAATGCAGAAGTGCTCTGGTACGTTTAAGTGTTTTTTTTTTTTTTCCTAAAAAGAGGAAATAACTCCCCTCAGAAGCCTTATATAGTGAGGGGAAATTGAACAAGATTACTCCCACCCCAAAAATTGGGGAAATGCCTACCATTGATCAATTACCCCACCGTTGGATGCAAGGGACATAAAGCCACCTGGTGCAATTAATAGCACCTCGTGGGTTACGAAGCGCCAGTGGCAATAATGAGACACGTGAAGCCGTAGTCCCACACGCGTGAAGCAGGAAATTATAAAAAGTTATCACACAAGTGTCAAAATTCCACCTTTTCTCCTCGGATGAGAGGGAAAACTCAGAATTTTGAGGGGTTATTGTAGAGGCAGAGGCCCAAGGTCATACAATGGGCCTTGGGCTCCGTATGGGAAGATTAACCATGTTCGAGAAGAAGGTGTGTGGGCATCCTAAAGGCTCTCGGCCCAATTCTTATGAGCCCAAAGTTGTTTAAAAGGCGGTCCGAGGAGAAACGTCTCCTTGGACGTACCAAATGCGACTCGAACATGCCTTCTGCCAGCTATAAGGATTCACTCCAGCGAGTATTGGTAACAGGGATGAGTCCCCCAAGCCCGTAAGAGGGAGAGGCTACAGCTGCCACATTAAATGCATGGCAACTACTTTTCCGGCCGCATTAATGAGGAGGGGACTTATGAACAGGGTTACCTTGGCTACCGCAACTCACAGAAAGATGGGGGAGATGTCCGATGGGACGGGCACTCAAGTGAAGGTCCAGATGTTCAACAAGTGTAGGGTCCTAATGACTTCAAGGGGGTTATATAAGAAGGGAGAGTCCCCACGAATGGAGGACCGGAAAAGAGAAGGAAAGTTTAGGACAGAGAAAAAAGGTAAGAACCATAGCCTTTGAGCAGGGACAGAGATAAATCTCCTACGTCTCCTCGGACCGCATATCTAATGGACAAGAAGGAGATTTGCTTATTTTCGATTGTTGTATGGCCCAATACTGACTAGTGTGCACTCTGTTAAGGCCTAGTTCTGTAACCCACTCTCTATAAATTCATTGTTTCGGGCTCCTTGGGCCAGAACCCCATACCTGTTGGGCTTGGACTCCCAATTGTGACCCTACGGAAATAACTCCCCTCAAAAGCCTTATATAGTGAGGGGAAATTGAACAGGATTACTCTCGCCCCAAAAATTGGGGAAATGCCCACCGTTGATCAATTACCCCACCGTTGGATGCAGGGGACATAAAGCCGCCTGGCGCAATTAATAGCGCTTCATGGGTTACGAAGCGCCAGTGGCAATAATGAGACACGTGAGGCCGTAGTCCCACATGCGTGAAGCAGGAAATTATAAAAAGTTATCACACAAGTGTTAAAATTCCACCTTTTCTCCTCGAATGAGAGGGAAAACTCAGAATTTTGAGGGGCTATTGTAGGGGCAGAGGCCCAAGGTCATACAATGGGCCTTGGGCCCTGTATGGGAAGATTAACCATGTCCGAGAAGAAGGTGTGGGCATCCTAAAGGCTCCCGGCCCAATTCTTATGAGCCCAAAGTTGTTTAAAAGGCGGTCCGAGGAGAAATGTCTCCTCGGACGTACCAAATGCGGCTCGAACATGCCTTCTGCCAGCTATAAGGATTCACTCTAGCGAGTATTGGTAACAGGGATGAGTCCCCCAAGCCCGTAAGAGGGAAAGGCTACAGTTGCCACATTAAATGTATGACAGCTACTTTTCCGACCGCAGTAATGAGGAGGAGACTTGTGAACAGGGTTACCTTGGCTACCGCAACTCACAGAAAGATGGGGGAGATGTCCGATGGGACGGGCACTCAAGTGAAGATCCAGATGTTCAACAAGTGTAGGGTCCTAATGACTTTAAGGGGGTTATATAAGAGGGGAAAGTCCTCACGAATGGAGGACCGGAAAAGAGAAGGAAAGTTTAGGACAGAGAAAAAAGGTAAGAACCATAGCCTTTGAGCAGGGACAGAGATAAATCTCCTACGTCTCCTCGGACCGCATATCTAATGGACAAGAAGGAGATTTGCTTACTTTCGATTGTTGTATGGCCCAATACTGACTAGTGTGCACTCTGTTAAGGCCTAGTTCTGTAACTCACTCTCTATAAATTCATTGTTTCGGGCTCCTTGGGCCAGAACCCCATACCTGTTGGGCCTGGACTCCCAATTGTGACCCTACAGAAGTCAACAGCGTTATTATTTATATTCTTTCGAAATTAACTTGACTTGGATTTGAATCCCCATCCCCCCTTTGTTGTTAAAAAATAAAAAACCTTGAGATATCAAGAATTGTGGAACAATTTACCCTAACAATTAGTACTTACATGATAGTAAAATTTTTAATTGAATTTTTTGACTTTGCATATGAATAACTTTCCATAATTAATAATAGAAACATTAATTTGTTGCTGGTATTTGATTATTTTGGTTTTGGAATGAATAAACTACTCAAATTTGTGCCTTACTTTGAATCTATTTGTTTTCCTCCTAGAAAGGTTTATTGACTTGTTTCATTTGTGATTGTAATGTAGGACCTAAGGAATTCACTGCATTATTTTACAGTCTACAGCATTGGAGGGGAAGTAAGAGGTTTCAAATTATAATTGATATTAAAAACACTTTTTTTTTTCTCTTCAAATTCAAATTTGTTTTTCTAATTGTCTACTACTCTATTGCAAATGCCTCCGGATATTTTTGAGAGATTTGATAGGGACAGGAGTGGCAGAATTGATTCGACTGAGTTGCGAGAGGCACTTTTGAGTCTGGGATTTGCTGTCTGATCACCAGTGGTCTGTTGGCATGTTATCATCACAATTGAGTTGCCACAGGCCCTTTTGAGTATGGTCGTATATGTGTTTTTTTGAGTTGTGTAACTCTTTTTAAGGTTTTGTATCCCTATAATATTTTAAATATGACATCTTTGTATTATAATTATCATTGTTCTTCGATCTAAAATAGTTTTAATATTAATTCTATTTACAGGTAGGTTGAAAAGAAAATAAAAAGACGAATTCTCATTAAAAAAAAGTTACACAAATGATTTTTCTTAAAGGGAAAAATAAGTGATATAATTTTTTAGTTTAGTTGAGACTTCATCGATCCTCCATTTGTTTGGTTAACACATCCTTAGCTTTCCACGAATTTCTACTATATGTGGGTGCATTTTGGTCTCCAACAACAAGCACATGAGTCGTATTCTTCAGGTCAAATGCAGCTTACAGGTTTTTTTCTGCTTCGTTGATTATAGGGTAAAAGCTTGGTGAAAAAGGAACGTGGATACTGTTTTTGCTGACAAGCTTCTCAATCCTTTCGTTTTTCCCATTCAAGTTATGGGGCTACTAGACAATACGCAATTTAGTATTTACTCGAAAAAAAGAAAAAAAAAAGTAGGTGCTCTGCCAACAATCTTTTTGATAACAAGGTGTTTTTGGTCACAGGTTGAACTCATTTTTTTTTCCTAGTTTCAAACGTCAATAAAGGAGCAGTTTTTTGTGTTTAATCCCATATGAATGCCCTTTTGTTGTCGAACTGTTTAAGTTATTACCTCACTTAAGTGTAATTAACAGTTACAAACAGGAAAATAATTGAAAATTAAAATGGAAAAAAATCAATACATGACAAGTTGTAATTGGTGGAACATCAAGTAGTACATAAAAAATAGTACAGAGGATTTGTATTCGTTTTTTTTTAGTTGTGTAACTCTTTTTAAGGTTTTGTATCCCTGTAAGATTTTAAATATAACATCTTTGTGCTGAAACTGAATCATCTATGTATTTTAATTATTATTGTCCTTCTATTTAATTTGCATTTAGGGTTGAAAAGAGAAAAAGGTAATGGTACCATTCTCATAAAAAAGTTACATGCTTTTTCTTCAAGGGAAAAAAAGTGATAATTTTTTCTTAGTTTAGTTGAGACTTGGTTTCATTATAGGCAGACACCCCAAGTTATCTTTCTTGTAATCTAAGTTAAAATGTGTCGGGTATGTTTTTGTGACGAGGGTCGAAATTTTTTGTGATGAGGGCTGAAAATGCTAGAATGAGCCCAAAACTTCCTCTGGGTTCATTTAATTTGTGATCAAATGGAGAGATTCAAGCCCAAAACTTCAATATCCAATGAATTGAAGTGAGTGGTGCATCACAAGCAGGGATGGCTATACTTGTTAACTAGGCCCTGACCAGCCTGACTAGATTATTTATTTATTTTTATATATCTTAAAAATTTAAATTTTAAATTAATATGGATTGTCGACCACCCTAGAAACCCTAGAAAAACAATTTGACCATCCTAAAAAAAACTTGAACAACCTAAAAATTTGAGCCAATTAAAAATAAAACTTGATCTCTCCAAAATTTTGGTCCATTGAAGATTGAACCAAAAAATTGTGAAACATGCTATATTCACAATATTTTCATAATACTTTTATAAGTAAATCCTAAGTGGTATGTTGTTACTAATTGTTACTAGTGGACAAAAATATAATTTTAGTGGTAGGTTCAAATTAAAATCAATTAATAACAAATTTGTTGTATAAATGTTATGAAAAATTGAAAATGTTGTGAACATATGATTTCTCAAAATTTCCCAAACAAATACAAATTAGCCCAAATCAAAGGGTTAATTATGATTTTTTAAAATTGTATTTTCGAAAGGTAGATTTTAAATTTGCTATTTTTTTCTTCTAAAAAACACACATTTTCAAATAGTTAGTTTGTTAGTGCTTGTTTTTAGTCTTTAGTTGAATTTGTTGAATTTATATAAGGAATTTGTTGAATTTATGTGAGAACATTTTGTATAAACGTATATGCACAAAAGTAATACCTGAGTACTTTATTGAATATGATTAATGTAACAATTGAATGCTTAAATTGAATAAATTGAATGAACTTATAGTTTACACTTTATTATTTTTTTTACTAACACTATGACCATATTCCTTACAAGGAAATTACCTGTATTGCAAGATTCATCTTTTAAGCAAATTCGTATTGACTTGAATAATATTCTTTTAAATCCTAAGCTATGATGTCTCATATATTTATAAAGAGATTCTTGTCAACTCTTGGCATGATTTCCCTAAAAAAGAAATTAGTGGAGCATTGCGTCTATTTAATCTTAATTAATTTAAGGGAAAATTACAGTAAACCTACCTGTGGTTTGGTCCAAAATCATTTTGCCTACCCGTGATTTAAAAAATGTCACTTTGCCCACCTGAGATAAGCTTTGTTAGGACCCCTTAACTCACCTTTGTTATAAATAAGGGTAAATATGTATTTTTCCCCCTTTTACGTCGCTCTCATCCCAAAAAAAAAAAAAAAAAAACACAAAAATGCAAGAGAAACAAGATCAAAAACTGGTATTGGTCTCTTTCTCCATTCACCCAAATCTTGAACATGAAGAATACACATCCCAAAAAAATCAATCCCAAATCAACCTTCACAAATCTTATATTTACATAATTAACAATGCAAAAATAAAAAGACAACAATAGAAGACATTAACCCAATAAAAGACAAAAACATGTTGATATCATTATTCATTAACCCAATAGAAGACATTAATTTCAATGAAACAAAAACAAAAGCCCAGTAACATGGTTCTGCTAAGGACTGAGAACAAGAGAAAAAAAAAGTTAATCCCAAAAAAAGCATATAATCTCTCTCTCTCTCTCTCTCTCTCTCTCTCTCTCTCTCTCTCTCTCTCTCTCTCTCTCTCTCTCTCTCTCTCTCTCTCTCTCTCTCTCTCTCTCTCTCTCTCTCTCTCTCTCTCTCTCTCTCTCTCTCTCTCTCGTGGTGGCGTTAAGGAGGTCGATCTGCCACTATAGTGAAAACCCAGCAAAACCCAAATCAACCACCACCATTTTTACGAGGAATTCATGCTGAAGGTTCAGATCGAACTGCATCTTTTCTCTCTTCCCGTTTTTGCTTTGTGGGTTTCATTTTTTTTTATTTAAATTTTTGTTATTATTATTATTATTATTATTATTATAGTTTTGGGTTGTGAATTGATTTGATTTTGGTGGTGGTTGTGGGTTTCGATGTGATGTAGAACAGACCGCCATAGCCTTTTTAGACTCCCAAGCACGCCTAAAAATTGCACAAAGCAAAAAGGCACTAGTAGCAATTAGTTGGGCGATGGAGTCGAAATCGCATGAAATTTGGCAGATTAAAGCGAAACGGCCTTCTGAACAATAGTCATAGATTTGCCATGAGGTACCCTTAAAAATGGAAAATTCCTCCATTTAGGTCTGGAAAACTACAATTTTTCCATTTATAGTAATTTTTGTTTCCTTGATAACTTTTTACTCAAAAGTTAGAATAAGGTTCCGCTTGGTTTGTGACGACCCTTAAGGTTAGTAGTTTATGATTCTACATTTAACTCAATTTTGCCATTTTTGGTAAATTTCAGTATTTTGTCACCTAATCGCGTAATTAATGCAAATTAGAGTTTTAGATGTTTTTCTCAATATTTATATGTTTTGTAGCCGTTAGAGGCAAATAAACGATTATCAATAAACACAAACGTTTTTTCAATTTTCTTCTTTGGTGAATTTCAGTTTTAATACCTTGTGGATTCGAGGTTTACTACCTAGAAACTAATAATTTAGTTTTTGTCTATCAAAGAGAGTATCGTGTGTGCTTTCTTCAGGCTTCCGTGCCGTCACAATGGTTGTTGTGATGACTACGGTTGATTTTGGGTTGGGTTTGAAAATGAAGGTGGTTATGAAGTTTTGTAGATTCATGGGTTTGAATGCATTTGTTGAAAGCGTTTGTGTTTTGATTTGGATTTTTGATGTATTGGAATGAATATTTAGTTAAAAATCTGTATATTTGGTTGAATGTGTTTGAGAAATTTCCTATTATAATAGGAATTTCGGATGCATTTTTTCTTCTTTCCTCTTCAAATTTTTTTTTTACAAAAAAATCTTTTTCATCTTATTTTCTCTTAGTTTTGTATTTTTTTTATTTTTTTGTTTGGGGAGGAGAGAGACTTAAAATAAAAGCAAAAATACATGTTTACCCCTATTTTTAACAGAAGTGCTAATGGTGCTTATTTTAGGCGGGTAAAGTGACACTTTTTAAATAGTAGGCAAAGTGATTTCGGGCCAAACTACAGGTAGGTTTATTGTAATTACTCCTTAATTTAAAAAATACAGAAATTGGTTGGAACAGATTATAAAAAATTATGATGCATTTTGTTTATATAGTTACTTATTTAGGCAAGATGTTAGTAATTGAATGAGAGATCAATAGTTCAATGATTGCTTGGTTGAATACATCAAAAAACATGTAGGTGATAGCATTGATAAGGGAGCTATCGTACAATGATTTCAAAATATAGAAACTCATAGAAAGAAATTTTAAAATTTTCTATATTTTCGAGTTTTTTTTAAATTTTTTCCTCCTTGTTTTTGATGTTGATTAATCAAGTTTTATTTTTATTAAATTTAAGTTTTATTTTTTTTAATGATCATCCTAAAAATAATTCATAGTGCCACCACGAAAATAAATAACTTAAGTTTTTTAATAAACACTTTCTTAGACTTCATGTCCAAAGCTAATTAACTAAGGAGGTCAGCCAGTAGCTGTGGACATGAAGTCCAAGAAAGTCGAGTTGTATCCAAGTGATCATGTCAAACATGGAATGCTCCTTGTAGCTTTAGACCTTTTTTTTTTTTTGGGGGGGGGGGGGGGGGTGGTGAATTTCGTTTCCACCATGGTGATAGCATTTTGATAAGGTACCTGACGTGAAGCTTCTCTACTTTGAAATGTATATATGGCCTTTGACTTTCAAGCTTTCTTCCTTTATGCACCTACATGCAGCATTAGCTTTGCTCCATCCCACTTAGCTTTTAGGCCAAAAGTTGTACTTTCCTCTTCACTCTTCAGATGGAAGCTAAAATGCCATTTCCACCACAGGTCCACTTTCTTTAATGTCGCTTCAGCAAACACAACATTCTTTTCTAATAGCATGTCAGCACCACTTTCTGTAGGCACATCATATATATATATAGGAATGTCAACTGTGATGGTTCCATCATCTTTTCTATCGCCATGAGCGCATTGAGCAGATTCGCATGGTGCAAGGCTAAAGTTGCATCTCCTAGCGTGGTTTGTTGGCAACCTTTAGATGCTTTGTGATACTTGTTCACATTGATTTTGGCTATGCCGTTGGCGAAGAGGAAGGAACCTTCATCAGTGAGGTGCAGGGGTCCCAAAAACTTAAATTATTAAGATATGATAAATTTAAGGGTAAATTACAAAGTTAGTCCCTATTCTTTACACCGAATTTCAATTTAGTCTCTAACCTTTTAATTGTGTCAATTTGGTTCCTAATTAACATTTTTAAAGTTGTGTTAATTTAGTTCTTATTATTATCTCTTGGATGAAAAAAACTAATGTGTCCAATGAAACAATAAAAAATTATTTTATATGCCACATCAAATGCAACTATACCGCCACATAGTTCAAAAAAAAAAAAAAAAAAAAAAAAAACTAAATTTAAAATTTGCACACATGAGATAAATTTGGGAAACTAATAAGAAGAATCAAAGTGCCTGAAGTTCCAGTCAATCTGCAGTTACAGTCATAGTTAGTAAATTGATAGGAAAAATTACTCGATTGAATATGACTATTTGGTTGGATAGCAGATATTATGCCGGCAGTGATAGCATATGAATGTTGATGAATGTTTTGCTAGTTGGGTGCAACAAAAGATGCATAGGAAGGCGCGCAAATCGAAAATGAGATTCTTTTATATTCCCACTAAATGAAGATGAGAAGGTAAGAGTTTTAGCCAGACAATTCCAAGCAAGATTCACATAGATTGCATTATTTAAAAGCATTATTAAAGCATAAACATGATAAATCAATAGTGATTGAGAAATGTCATGGGAAAAAAAAAGGCGCAACACAATAGCGACGAAAGTGAAACATTTGAAATGTATAACTCAAAAATAAAACATTTGAAAGTGAAAAAGAGAAACCATAGTGACAGGACAGCCATAACCTCGAAGGCCATGACAGCCTCTTTGATCTGCAACTTCAAGGATTTTAGTGGAGATGAGGGAGAAGAGATGGATTTTAGGGATTTTAGAACCTATTAGTTTCCCCAAACTTATCTCTCGTGTGTAGATTTTAATTTGGTTTATTATTATTATTTTTAAATTAACGTGGCGGTAAAGTTGGCAATTGATATGGTATAAATTTTTTTCTTTTATTGTTTTGTTTGACACATCAGCTTTTTTCATCCAAGGACAACAGTAGGGACTAAATTGACACAATACCAAAAATGTTAGGAACCAAATTAATACAATTGAAATGTTATGGACTAAATTGAAATATGGTGTAAAGGATAGGAACCAACTTTGTAATTTACCCTAAATTTAATCAGTAAACCACATACTTCTAACATTCAAGATGTTCCATTATTGTTATTAAAGCTAAAGCTCATGTCGAAGTCCGATTATCTTAAAGCATGGAGATTAGTTTGTAGTGTAGCCAGTGGTGGCGCCACATTCAGGCCAGGGTGGTCCAAGGACCATCCTGACCTGAAAAAAAATAATTATATATAATAATTTAAATTTTTTTATTTATCTACCCTTAAAAAAAATTTAGGAACACCCTCAAAAAAATTAGGAACACCCTCAAAAATTTTTTTATGCCAATAAAATTAAATTTCGATGGATTATTTATTCTACTTTCAAGCAAAAAGAAAAAGCTCAAAAAAAAAATCTGAACTAAAATCTAAAAAAAAAAAAAAAAAAATTGTAACAAAGCAAGCCCACCAGGGAAAAAAAAGCCCAACATCAATCCTAAACAAAACCAACCCCAGCCAAATTTTTAAATCAAAATAATTATTACTAAATGCCCAATCGGCCCAACCCAAATGGATTCTCCAAAAAAAAAAAAAAAAACCAACCAACCAAAACCCAATATGCTCCGCCGATTCATCATTCATCAAATGGTAAAGCAAAAACTAAAATAAAAAACCTAACCTAAAGAAAAAAAACCTCATCGACGAAATGACCAAGGGACCAAGCATTGAAGTACATCGGCGCAACGGCGCCTCCGCTTGAAACTCGAGCAACAGAGCACATCGGCCACCGCATCGGGTCTTAAACTCAAGCAACAGAGCACATCGGGCATCGGAGATCGGTCCAATTGGATCAGAGCTGGCAACGCTTTGGCTTGGCCTCGAGTCCTTCCTCACCTCAACATGCTGCCGCGGCCCGCAGTGCCGCCCCTCAGGCCTCCCTTAAGGTATTTAAGTTCTCTTTTTCTCTCTTACATCTTTGGGTTTGCTGTGGAGTGTGGACTGTGGTTTGAGAGAGAGAGCTCTTTCTCTTTGAACTGAAATGAGAGTATGAGACTCTCTTTCTATATTTGATTCTCTCTCTTTCTCTTTGAACTGTAATTGGCTTGGCTTTACAGCTAAGAGCTTTACTTTATAACTTTACAATTATTTGCCCCTGTTTTGACTTTATTCGTTGGTGTTCTGTGTTGGTGAGTTTGTCTTTTAGTGTATTGTGATTTGTGAATTTATCTGATTGGCTCCTCGTGACTTTTGTCTGTTGAGTGGGGGGTGGATGGGGCCATGGGGCCGTGTGGGGTGGGATATTTGAACTGGGGAAGTAAAGGCATGCAGAGGCAAGCACCAATACAGTATAAAAGACAAAATTAAATTATGTTAGACACTAGGTAGTGGGTTGAGCCATGGATAATGCACATGGGGTGTGTGCTAGTGTGTGCTAATACACAATAGGGTGTGTGCTAGATTGCTAGTAGTTAGTAAAAAATAAAATAATGAAGCAACTAAACAACAATAATTAATAATATAATTAACCAATACATTATAAAAGACAAACAAATTAAATTGTGTATATTGAATGAGATGTAGCTTGTAGTATTGATAATGAGATTATCATGCAACGATTTCAAAATATGAAAACTTGTAGAAGGCAGTTGTAAACTTTATATATTTGTGTGTTTTTGGTTGTTGTTGTTGTTGTCAATATATGAATTTCTCTTTTTATTAGATTGTGTAATTTATGTTTCTTAAGGAATACCATGAGAAAAATTCCTGGAGCTGCCACTGAGTGCAGCTATGCTTAGTCGAAGTAGGGCAAGAAACGTGCTTGGAGGGAAAATTCGAAGAGGTGTAGCCGAGTCTTGGCTTGGGTCCATATGGGAGGATGATAATAAATGAGAGACTTTCTTGTACCTCTATGCAAATTGGACCACCTTAAGCATGTTTTTAGCTGTGAGTTTCTTGTTTGTCAGCCAATTCGGTGTATTTGTGTTTATCAAGAGTAGTTTCGACGAGCGGTATCTGGTAAGCAATACTGCTGGCTGCCTTGGTACAATAAGTTTGAGATGGAACAGTGTGAAGATATCACCTGTCATACCGCTGTATGAGCTGGCAGCCTCCATTGTAGTGTTCTTGCGACCAACGCAAGTGAAAATGAGAGTTACAAGTTGTTACTGCTTCTTGATTCAGCAAGCTTAGTACGTTGAGCTTCTAATAGAAGGAAAAGAAAAGTAAAAAGAGGTTCTGCCAACAGTCTTTTGATAACAAGATGTTTTTGGTCACAGGTTGAACTCTTTTTTTTTTTTTTTTTTTTTTGTTAGTTTCAAGGTCAAAAAAAAAAAAAAAAAAAACTTTACTAGTTGAATTTTTTGGAACTGCTAATGGTAAAATTGATGATCCAAACGTCAATAAACTGCATTCTCTTTTGTGGTTAATCCCATATGAATGCCCTTTTATTGTCAAACAGTTTATGTTATTGTCTCACTTTTGTGTATTACTAAAATTTGAAGCAACATTTATTACTGTTGAGCTCTTGTTGTGTCACCTTATCGCCATGTCATTCGCCACATAATTATTATTTATTCATATTTTTTTTACCAATATATATATATATATATATATATATAAATAGATTATTAACTTTACATATTCATTTTTGTCGGTTTTAACATCTATATATATTTCTTTTTTATTTCCAATTTTCCTATAATTTTTTTTACATTCACTTATTTTTTAAATATTTACACTTTCTTCAACCTTTCTTCTTTTTTTACATTTTCATCTCCCTACTACCCTTTACTTTAATATTGCTATTCATCTTTCCCTTCATCTTCCTTTATTTGTCTCTTCTTATCCCTTTCCTCTTACGTTAAATTTGTCACGCTTTTCCATTCTTTACATATTTTTTTCTCACAAAAAGGTTCTCTCTCTCTCTCTCTCTCTCTCTCTCAATATTTTGGTGGATTTTTATTTTTTATTGCATCTCCGCTTTAGGTTGATAAATTTTTGTGTTTTTAAGAACTCTAATTTAGGTTGATATGATTTAGTTTTGTATTTTAAGTTATTATTATTATTATTATTATTTTGCTCTTTGATTGTTAAATTTTATCTGATTACATTATAAAAAATTAAAGATAGTAGATAAAAATAAAATAGTATTCCATTACATAGCATAATTTGGATAATTTAGTATTTATTGTTATATCTTTTAATTTTTCTTATTTTTTTCTTTTCTTCTATTTTACTCAATATTGAAATTCAACCACATCCTTCTTATCATTAAATTATTTATATTTTCTCTCTCTTTAAAAAAAAAATGTAATATTTTACTTAAATTAAAATAAAAGAAAATTGTGCTCATCAAATTGTACTCATTTTTTTTAACATTTACACTTTTTCCAACCTTTCTCCTTCTCTTTACCTTTTCATCTCCCCAAACATTCTACATTGATATCACTCTTCATCTTTCCTTTTATCTTCCTTTATTTTGTTTCTTTTTATTATCATCCTCTTAGTATAAATTTGTCATTCACTTTTCCATTCTTTACATAATTTTCTCTCACAAAAAGTGCTTATTTCCCACTCTTTCTCCCTCAATTTTTTGGTGGATTTTTATTTTTATTTTTCTTGCATCTCTATTTTAGCTTGATAAAGTTTTGTATTCTATAGAACTCTATTTTGGTTGATGGGATTTAGTTTTGTGTTTTATTTTTTATTTTTTATGACTTTCATTGTTAAATATTATCATATTGCATTATAAATAATTAAAAATAGTATAGAATGTACTATTATTATATTATATAGAATTATTTGGATAAGTTAGTGTTTATTGTTATGTATTTTATTTTTATTTTTTTCTCGTATAATTTAGTTAACATTTAAATTCAGGCACATCCCCCATATATATCATTAAATTATTTATATTTCCACTCCTTTTTTTATTTTAAAAATTTTTAAATATAATATTTTGCCTAAATTAAATAAATAAAATTGTCCACATTAAGTGGAGTAATGCTAGGGAAACACTCATTCTCACACCCAATGCATCAAAGGAAGAATGAAATACAAAACAAATCAAGTTACAAACACTAAATTAAAAAAAAAAAAAAAAACTAATAATGCATATTTAATGTCATAGAATCATCATCAAATTTTGTAAAATGATAGGTTGCCAATGGAGAGAGAGAGAGAGAGAGAGAGAGAGAGATGGTATAGAAAAAAAAACCAATACAAAGTAATAAAGAGTAGATAAAGAAAAAAAAAACCAAACATCAATTAGTAATCGTTGATTGGAAAATAAAGAGATTGTAAGGAGCAATAAAAAATAAAATAGAGATTACCGTGTAAAGAACATTAAAAACTTTACAGTGTAGTAACATAAATCGTTAAATTCACTTAAAAAATTAAATCAACAATCAACAATTAAATACAATCATAGTACTAAATTTAAATTTAAAACTAATCAAACTCTAACTATGGAAACCATATTAATCATAACTAAAAAAGAGATGTTCTCTGATAGTAGTAGAGATTACATAAGAAATAAAGTTAGAAAATTTAAAAATCCATTTTTTGGCATTTCATTTAACCTTATTTATATAATATATATATATATATATTTATATATATATAATTTTCATACTATTACTTTCGAAAATCTAATGAACAATGCTACCTCTCATTTATCATCTTTGTTATGTAAATCATTAGTTAGTAAATATATGATAATGGTAAGGAGCGTTACAAATGAGATCACAATATATATATATATATATATATATATATATATATATATATATATAATTAATTAGCCACTATCATTATGGAGTAGTAGTCTATAATTTTATGCATAAAAAAAAATGGAATATATAAAGTTTTATTAAAAGTATGTGTAAAAATTCACTATATATATGTGTGTGTGTGTGTGTGTATAAACGTTAAAAAAATGTATATTTAAGGTTTTTATTAACTTAAAAACAATGGCGGCTCTAGGATTTTCTTTTAGGGGGGTCAATAGTGTCTTGAGTTAGGATTTTGTTGTGGGGGAATAAAAAATAAAATGATTACTATTATTTTTTTTTTGTATATACAATTGTCATGTTACATACAATAATCTAACATAGTATTCTAAATAGTATACAATACAACTATATTGTAAAATAGTCTAAAAAATTATTAATAGTTAAAAGATCGGTAAAAAAACAACGATAGAATGTATATAAATAAACAACTAATCATAATATTTTTCTAAATAATAATAATTTATTATAATCGTATGTAATATCAATTAAATAAAAATATATGTTAAAGAAGAATAGTAACACACCTAATAGTAGGTTTGAGAGTAAATATTAAACTAAGGAAAATAAATAGTAACTTATATAAGATTTTGTTTTCGAAGTGTATGGATTTTTAACCATACATGTGGTCATTCTCTTGGAATTGGAGCAAGCACTAAAAGACTTTTTGGACTCGAAAAACTATAGAACACTTATCAAACTACTTGATTAGATAGAAAGAAAATATAGAAGGGAGAAAGAGAGAATGAGAAAAGAATCATAGATGTAAATACAAATCAATTGGTTGTACAAGTGGTGTAATTTTTTGTTGATGAAGAAGAAAAGTGAAAGAAAAAACAGTTTCATTCTACCATCAACATTAAAGTAAGCCAAAGTCCAGAAAGAAGTTTTATTTATTTTTTAACAAAGGAGCAATTTTAAGAGTAGTGCTACTGACAAAACATTTACGCAATAAAATTTAGATGACAAGTTGTTAAATGTATGTAAAAAAGTGATGTCAGTTATGGGTTTAGATAAAAAATCAATTACAACTTGTCACTTAACCTTTATTGTAAAAATATTGTGAAAATATATTGAAAATAGCACTAATATGATCATATTTCAATTGGGTTTAAACAAAATTTAGAGTTAGGATGTTCAAAATTTTATTTTAAGGGTCAAAAAAAATTTATATATAATATTTTTTTTTGGGGGGGAGCCAAGGGGTTCATTTGAACCCCCTGGGCTGGCTGTAGAGCCGCCCCTGCTTAAAAACTAATGAAAAACCAATGGTTAATAACTAAAATTATAGTATTAATAAAATATTTAATAAGACCATCTTAAAAAAATTATCACGCACAACGCACGGGTATGCAACTAGTTAGTGTAATTAGCAGTTGCAAACAGGAAGTGATATGAGCTGCAATGTAAGGGTTGGACACAATCACCAAGAGTCTTATAGCTTGGAAACATAGCATACTCTATTTTATTAAGGAAAACATGGTTCAACTCCCTCTACCCCATTGTATTATTGAATAAAAAAGAAAAAGAGTGGAATACCAGACTCGATCGATCCTTTTGCATATTGTAGTGTCATGCTAATTAAAACTCTGCAACAAATTTTAGACGTCCTTATTCTGCGTTTATTTTTTCATTTACTGTATAACAACTCTGACAAACATTTTGCGGTTATTTTTCTTTTTCACTTTGGTTCTCCTTCCATAGTAAGAATTAACCTTCTCTAAAAGTTCCCTTTTCCAATTAGCTATCCTGTTTAATTTTCATCATTCACTCATTGCTTAACAATGTATGCATGAATCACATGGTAAACTGCTCTTAATTTCTTAATTCAAATGGTGTAACATTAACCTCTTTTTTTTTTTTTTTTTTTTTTCTTTTTTTTGGAGAAATAAGTGTAACATTAACTTTGAAACTTAACAGAAATGTCAATTTTCATATTTTTATTTCATTTACCTGCTGAACATGTAACAACATCTTTGTTTCAAGAGACACAGGGAAGGTATTCTAGTTGGTGTGTGTAAAAGTCTCTTATTTGGAGACGATGCAGTTATGTGGTTCAGCAAGTATTACTCCTATATTCAAATTATGGAAACCTAAGAAGAAGCTTCACTTTCTTTTGGTATGTAAAACTGAACTGGTATTTTTGAATTCTGAGTTGGCCTTGCATTTGACTCAAATCCCTGAAAAAAAGTACAAACCAACAATCAAATTCATACCATGATACCAATGTCTTTGACAATGAATTTGCTTCTTGCTGAAGACAAAAGCAAACACATAAGCTTAAAGTGAACAGGCACTTTAGAGGAAAATTGTTTCTGTTACATTTCCTTCATCATTTGCTAGTTTTTATATTGTTTCCCTTACTTTATGACTGATGTATTCACTGGTTCTTGCATTAAGTATCTCGAATGATGTGCCATCAGTAGCTTTCCCGAGACCAGCAGTAAATGTTACAGAAGATTCAAACCTATCTACCTTAATACATATTATTGAACAAAAACACACATTATGGATTGGCTTCCCACTTCTCTTTTTAGTTTTTAACTCAAAAGCAAAGTAATTATTATTTTTTCTCTTTGTAATTATCTTTTAAATCTCAGAACAACCATTATGACTTCTTCCAAAAAGCAGGTGATAGCAACCACTCCAACTTTGAAATGCCTTCTTTGATATATAGGATGTATAACTGTATAGGACTACCATCCACTTCAGAGATTCCAATGTCTAAAAAGACATGTTGATTAAATCAATTAGGATATTGTATAATGAAAACTATCTTGCATCTGAGAGATATTTTTGATTTAGAGATGGTGTAGAGAGAGAGAGAGAGGCAAGGTTACCATAATAACTTGTCAATTAGTAAATATACTATTTGTCTAAAAAATTGACAAAATGCAAGGTCAGATTTGGAATTCGTAAGTCATATCATAATCACATAATCAGTTTTTTTGTTAAATAACAAAAGCTTATGATTATATCATCATTCCTTAGGGTTAGTCCTGCACATCCTTAATTTCTGCGGAGTACTTAATCAAAATGATATCATCCCAGTTCAGAAACACTTACATCATGAACAGCTTCCCTTAATTCTCTCACTTGCTCCCTTGAAACTGTCCTCACCTATAAAAGAGAGGCATGTTGGAAAGTGCAAATATGGAGTAAGAAAAAGGTAACAGAACCAATATTGCATTTATTGGTCGAGAAAATTGTGTGCTTAGTGAAGGACCTTCTTGAGTATTGTCCAAGTGACACCCTCAGTGCAGGGAGGAACTGTAAGAGAACCAATGTATCTGTAATACTTTCTACTCCCAAACTTAATCAATCCTGGGTCAATGATCCCCAAAGGTTTCTCTTCTTTCCCAGCTGACTTTATGTGGTGGAACAGCTTTGGAAAAAAAAGGGAGGGGGCATAAAGAAAGTCAATAATCAAGAAAATTCATAGGAAGAAATAATCACATGTCAATCGAAGATTTTGATTCATTCATGAAGAACAATACTCTTCTAATGCATGTGTGTCAAAAGTATGCTATTACTTTTGCATTCCAAACCATTTTAAATAACCTATACATGGATCCTTATGGATGCTTTCATTTTCTATATTTCATTGCCTAAGAGATAAAATGAAGGGTATGTAATGACTTCTGGGGAACTTAAAACCTTAGCTCTTGAATGAATACTCTTTAATGGGTGTCATAATGAAATTATTTGGTAAGGACAACTATAAGGATAGTATTCATAGAAAACCTATGGAAGGTTAGATTGAAGAACTCCACATCTGTGGCTTCAAGGTGCTCCAAAAAGGAGATATTTGTAATAGTTGTGCATTTGTAAAATATACTCGAGGCCTAACATTGTCACTCATGACAAGGGTGTTTTGGTTTAGACAACACAATTGCTAGACTAGCCTTTCTCGTCCAGCATAAACTAAGGGGTTCT
Organism: Quercus tomentella; assembly: GCA_028535165.1. Lineage (NCBI taxonomy): Eukaryota > Viridiplantae > Streptophyta > Magnoliopsida > Fagales > Fagaceae > Quercus > Quercus tomentella. Next base: position 42,082,338 of record JAPQVY010000012.1, on the reverse strand, counting down.
CATTATGATTGTTCACATATATAAACAAACTGCAGATAGCAGACATACAATTATCTTTTCGTCTGTTTTAATGTAATAGATTATAGATCTCTTTGAACATAATTCTTGTGTAGTGTAAATCTCATTTGAAATAAATGTGTCACGCAGCTATTATAAAACACAAATGAATTTTTCAAATTGAAATTCTTGGAATTGTTTGTGATGTTAGGTTCCTTTCAACATTGAGCTCTATGTTCATTACTGTATTGACAAATTAAGAAGATCATGGATACATGTACTTTTTTAAGTATGTGCATGGTAGTATACATGCATATAATATATAAAAGCATGCATTTATATAAATAATACTTATGTGCATCATATTATGAATGTCTTATGTATATATGCATGAGAGAGAGAATCATCTAAATTCCATTGAAAGGAAGGGGCCAGGGTGCCAAATTTGTCACAGTTGCAATAACATCCGTCTCATAACTATAGTTTTAATAAACAATGTGATGCATTTATTTCAATAGTACATAAATATATGCATATGCATTTATGCATCTCTAGAAGCAGATGAAAATAAAACCATCTAAATACCTGTGTAAGCAAGGGATCAGGGCGGCCATATTTGTAAACAATTCCAATAGCAGCCATCTTGTTAGTGATGGGGTTTATATGAACTATATGGAGCTCCAAGTCATACCTGAAAGCAGAAGATTAGATTTTTGTACAGAAACAAAAGCAATGTTTGGAGTGGGTTGTACAAAAATCAATTTGCCCGTAGATGCATCAAATGAAAAAAAGAAGGCAAACAAAAACCTTGTTCCATTGAATGTGTGCTCAGATGGTGAATGCCAATGACCCTGTAACAGATTGTAACGAGTCCCATTTATGTCAATATATCCGGCATCCCCCTTCCAGATCACCTGATGAAACATCCATTATAGATAATAACATGGTCAATATATTTCAACTCATTTGGTATGTGTGTGTTTTACATCTTGGGCAATGTTTGTGTTTTCAATTATATTTTGGTAGTGTGTAAATGCACGAGTTCAACAAAATTTTCCCGTTACATCTTGAAGGAGTTGAAGCTTAGAAGGATAATATAATTTGTCCATGCATGTGATGCGTGTTTCTATAAACAAAATAAGTTGATCATTGAATGGTCCAAGCGGTGGGTATGCAACTTAAGCATTCATTAGATTAAGCTTGCAAACATAAACTGAATTGGTACATAATAAAAATCATAACTATGAAGAAGAATAACAAAGTATATAGTCTCAGTGGCAGCTGACAGCTCACCATAATGTCATGTCCTCTGTTCTTCACAAAAGCCTGAGCTGGTTTGTAATTCCTTTTCAAATTGTTGTAGTTACGAATAACTTGCACCCTTCTGTTCAGAAGATCAATAGGAGATTGCAATTTTCCATTACCACAAGCTTTCCAAAGTGGATCTATGTTGCCCCATTTCGTTGGACCTTTACCAGTGTCTTCAAGGTAAGCAAATGGAGATTCATCCCCTGCAAGACATGAAAAGATTATTTAAATACAATGATTCAAAGTAATCATGATCTGATATTTTATGATCTTACACTCTGGCTCAATTGGTTAGAAGTGTGTTAAAACTTCCCATTTTATCTTCCATATATTTTTTAGGATAAAAAATCAACAGTTTTCTTTCTAAAAGTAGCACCAATTGTTATTTTGTCATATCATAAATAGGATGGTTCATAGGCGATAACTAGTCCATTTGCGAAGATACCCATGGGGCCTGGCCCCCCCTGCCCCAAAGAAGAAAAAAGGGAAATTTTTTTGTTGGTTATACGTTTTTTTATTTCTAAAGCTTCACTTCGGTCGTCCAAAAGCTTAGACTCCCTTCCTTTTAATTAGCCTAATCCAACTAGCAATTATCAAACTAAAAAACTTAACAAAAACAAAACTTTAAAATAAAAAATAAAAAATCCTAGTTAGCCGAATATTAGAGTACTAACATAAGGTGTTCTAAATGATAAATTTTTAGTATTTAGAACATCAAATACCAAAAACACAATTGTACGAGACATTTCAAATGCTATATTAAAATAGCAAAAGTAAGTTTTGGTTTACAAATTTTTTTTTTTTTTTTTGCAAAACCTGATGCTCTTAATAAACAATATTATTTTGTATTATTTTGTCTTTGTTGGTAGATGATTACATCTTAATATATTAAGAAAAAATGATTTTGTGTATGTATCTTGGTTGATATTTTGTTAGTACTATATGGATACCTATTTGGATTTTTTTTTTCTTATGCTTCGGCGCCCTAGCTTGAAATCCTAGGTCCCCAGTGAAGTAAATGAATAGAGAGAGAGAGCATCTTATTTTCTCAAACAATAAAAAAAAAAACAGAAAAAAAGAAGAAGGATTGTTTCCTTGTTTTTTTCTCTTGGCCTTGGATCCTGATGCAACAAGTAAGAAAGCAGCTAATACCTACTTATTCTAAAACATTAACCCAAAAAAAGGAGTTGGATTTTGTTTTTGTTGTCTTTTTCATGAGTCCTTGCAGAAGATGGAAAGAAAGTAAGAAACAATTCCTTCAAATCTCAAATGATAATAATAATAATAATAATATAAAAAAAGACCAGCAAAATCGTTATTAGAGTCCTTGAAGATGAAGTGAGACAACATTATGTTTGCATTCCTCATAACTTAAAAAAAGAAAACCTACATGACAGAGAGAAGAGAAAGAGATAACATACCCACTTCAGAGTCATCATCCGCAGAGACATTGTAGAGGTGGGATGAGAGAATGAGAGAAATGAGTAAGAGAAAAATGATACTGGGGTTGGTGTGGAAGGAGGTCATGGTTTTTGTTTTTTTTTTTTTTCTTTTTTACTTGGCCTTTGTTGGTGTTTGTGTTTAAAACTTCTGCATTGCCTATGCTGTCTTTGTGTCTGTTGCTCTTTATGGTGTTGGAGTTGAATTAGAAGTGCATTGATTTCTATTTTGGGAACCCAACTAAGCTAAGTACCCTTTTAGGATGCTCACTCTTTCCCATGCATGGAATGGTTATGAGGAATGGTTATGAGGGTTTAACGGGATAAACAACTTTCTTGTTGGAGACTTGGATTTTTTCTTGTTCTTCTTTTCTTTTTATTATTATTATTATTTTTAAATTGATAAAACTTTTTGGATGAAATAAAATTTCTTAAAAAAATTTTAACTTCAAATTGGTTTGTAGGAAAATTTTCCCAATCCAAAGTACATAATATGGGGGGGGGGGGGGGGGGATAATTTACATAGTTTATTCATTTTTTAATTTTCATGTCAATTTTCAGAATTTTTGTATTTAGGATTGTATTTCCTTGATTTTAGGCATTTTACAGGATTTTTAGTCAAATCAAAGTTCTATTTTAGGTGTTTTAAGGAATTTTATTCAAATCAAAGTACTATATTTTAGGTGTTTTTAAGGATTTTTAGTCAAATCAAAGTCCTAGTAGAATATAGGAGTATCAGTTAGAATCAGAATATTTTGAGAGGAAAAATAAGTCTTTTGGAGCCTATAAATAAGCTTGCAATATGTAAAATGAAATTATGATAGTTCAAAATATCTATAATTGTTTTCAAGAGAGAGGTTTTCTCTTTTTTGTTTTTACAGATAGATTTCAGGTTTTCCTTGTTGATTCAAGGATCTCTGTTTTGTTATGCTAAGACAAGATCTAACCCTTATCACATTTTTCATTTTGTAACAACTACATGGTGATTAATAAAACCATCGTCGTGTACTTTTATTCACATGAAATATTTAATGAGTTATGGGACTTGTTTTAATAATACATTTGAATGGTTTTATGTGTTGGAGGAAAATGAGTTGGACCATGAGAGGAAAATGGGATAGAGGAAAATTTTTCTATTTCTCAAATTCATTAAGTGTCAACTCAAATGAGTATTTATGTGAATTTTTAATCATATTACTTAGTTAATAATTATGGGACCTATTAAAATGATTTAACATGTTAATTTTTAATTGAATATTCGCATGTACTTTACTTGTTTAAATGATTTAACGAGTCATATAATTATATACATGTGGTTGCTTTTGCATACAATCATATAATGGATTAGAGAAGATTCTTCATTGGAAGAAAACTTCAATATGTTTTTCTTTTATTTGGAAACAAAAATCTACAACCTATAGACTTGTTCTAACCAATATTATAAAATTGAAATTCACACAAATTATATATTTAAATTTGATTTGTTAAGGTAACTTTGTGATTAGGATTTGAGTTTCTACTAAGTTGTTTATGGACAATTTTAAGATAAAAAGATTTACCTGGTCTTCCACCAAAAAGTTTTATGGGAGATACAAAGTATAACATTTGATTTTAACAAAAGTTTTAATTTCTCATCAACGGAAAATTATTAGGTACTCTTGGAGTACTATAAATGCGTACTCCTCTCTCTCACATAAATGGTGGGTCCCACTATGAATTTAATTAGTGGGATCCACCATTCATGTGAGAGGAGGGAGTACGCATTTATGGTACTCCAGGAGTACACAATAATTTCTCTCAACCTTATCATTGCTCACGTAAAGAGATAAAGATAATTTTGCTTGAAATAAAACGGTCATTAATAATCAGTAAATAGGTGCCATAAAAAGTGTCTTGATTCATTTTCTTTACTAAACAAGTGTTATAAATTTGTGAATAGTGAAAATGCTGAACATAAAACACTAGGCTTTGACTCTTTGGTGTTTTATTGTCTTAGGGAACTCTTTTTTTGCCATTATTTTCTGTAACAGGGAAGTTTTCTTTTTCCCCTTTAACACCTAATATAGTGTATAAATGTATTTAAAATTTTACCTTTTTAATAAATTTCCTTATTGAAAAAAGTCTATTTTGATGTAATGAAATGACCCAAGTTATATCTGATGTATCAAGAGCCTTGTATCTCAACTAGTTGACAACTTCCACGATTTCCAACGGAGACATTCAAGGTTTTAATCTACATCCCTCAATTATTGAACTACATAAAATAAAATAAAAATTATACCTGACATGTTCTTATCTAAGGAAATCTAGAGTGACTTGATTAAACCCAACTCATCATGACTTTTTTTTTTCTTGTACTTAATAATTAATTAACTTGAGTTATTTAGAAGTCAAGAGTGTTATTATTTATATTCTTTCGAAATTAACTTGACTTGGATTCGAATCCCCATCCCCCACTTTGTTGTTAAAAAATAAAAAACCTTGAGATATCAAGAGTTGTGGAACAATTTACCCTAACAATTAGTACTTACATGATAGTAAAATTTTTAATTGAATTTTTTGACTTTGCATATGAATAACTCCTCTTTCCATAATTAATAATAGAAACATTAATTTGTTGCTGGTATTTGATTATTTTGGTTTTGGAATGAATAAACTACTCAAATTTGTGCTTTACTTTGAATCTATTTGTTTTCCTCCTACAAAGGTGTAAGGTTGAATTTATTCAACCATCTAATTGGCTTTATTTCGTGCCAAATTTGCTTGTAATTCAGCATTTAGTAACCCTGTATTTAGGTGGGTTTGATGTAAGGGTAGTGAGTGAGATAGAGTGAAGATTGCTCAAGAGTGTGCAAGAAAACAGAGACTCACGGCTGGGACTCGCGGCTGCAAGCCGCCAAACGCAGCACACGTGCCAAGCATGCTGGAAGGTGAACAGTCATGCAAGCTGGAGCACTACAGGACAAAACAGGACAACTGGCCATACGGTTATCTCGCGACTGGATCTCGCGACTTAGTCAAGCCGCGAGGTCAAGCCGCGAGCCACCCCTGTTTTGTAAAACCTGACGTTTCACATTCCTTTCCCACTCCAATATAAATACCCCTTTTACCCACGATTGTGAGAGAGCTTCCAGAGAGAATTTTGAGAGAGAAACCCTGAAGAAAAACAAGATTGATTCACCCACAATCTATACATTAGAGTCTCTTCAAATTCCTCATCTCTCTTCCTCTCCATTGCCAAATCCTTGAGAGGCCATTGTACCAAACCTGGTTCTCACCATCATCATCACTGTGAGACAGCTGTTTGGATTTCTGGGAAGCAGTTAGGAAGGAACCAATCTTCATTGGTTGATGCTACGGTCTAGTAGCAGAATCCGGGAAGCTAGAAAAGAAATAGGTTCGGCGCAACCTCGTTGGAGCAAGAAGCTTGGAGGGCTTAGGTGCACTAGGTAGATTAGGCTTGGAGGGTCTATTGCTGTCCATGTATCCCAACTGTATTTTCTAGTGGATTGTTTACCGCTTGGAGGGCGGCGGAGAGGTTTTACGTCGACGGCTTCGGTTTCCTCTTTGATAACACATCGCGTGTTGTCTTTGTGTTTGCATCTTCCTTCCTCTCTATCTTTGCCTTTTTATTATCTGCTGTGGATTACATTTTGTTTTGGTTTAGATAGTTTTTACCAATTCCATATTATAGCATATGTTAAGTTTCCGCACACTAGTTGTTTGACATATTGCTTGAATTGGTTAAGTTGTAATTTGGGGGTCTAAACGTTCAAAGGTGTTTATACACGTTTTTTGAACTTTCAAAAGGTTTATTGACTTGTTTCATTTGTGATTGTAATGTAGGACCTAAGGAATTCACTGCATTATTTTACAGTCTACAGCATTGGAGGGTAAGTAAGAGGTTTCAAATTATAATTGATATTAACTCTCTCAAAAAAAAAAAATTATAATTGATATTAAAAACACTTTTTCTTTTTTTTTTTCCCTTCAAATTCAAATTTGTTTTTCTAATTGTCTACTACTCTATTGCAAATGCCTCCGGATACTTTGAGAGATTTGATAGGGACAGGAGTGGCAGAATTGATTCGACTGAGTTGTGAGAGGCACTTTTGAGTCTGGGATTTGCTGTCCTGTCTGATCACCAGTGGTCTGTTGGCATGTTATCATCACAATTGAGTTGCCAGAGGCACTTTTGAGTATGGTCGTATATGTATTTTTCTGAGTTGTGTAACTCTTTTTAAGGTTTTGTATCCCTATAATATTTTAAAAATGACATCTTTGTATTATAATTATCATTGTCCTTCGATCTAAAATAGTTTTAATATAACTCTATTTACAGGTAGGTTGAAAAGAGAATAAAAAGATGAATTCTCATTTAAAAAAAGTTACATAAATGATTTTTCTTAAAGGGAAAAATAGGTGATAATTTTTTAGTTTAGTTGAGACTTCATCGATCCTCCATTTGTTTGGTTAACACATCCTTAGCTTTCCACGTATTTCTACTATATGTGGGTGCATTTTGGTCTCCAACAACAAGCACATGAGTCGTATTCTTCGGGTCAAATGCAGCTTACAACCAGGTTCTTTTCTGCTTTGTTGATTATTGGGTAAAAGCTTGGTGAAGAAAGAACGTGGATACTGTTTTGCTGACAAGCTTCTCAATCCTTTTGCTTTTCCCATTCAAGTTATGGGGCTACTAGACAATGTGCTATTTAGTATTTACTAAAAAAAAAAAAAAAAAAGGAAGAGGAGGTGCTCTGCCAACAATCTTTTGATAACAAGATGTTTTTGGTCACAGGTTGAACTCTTTTTTTTTTTTTTTTTGCTAGTTTCAAACGTCAATAAAGGAGTAGTTTTTTGTGTTTAATCCCATATGAATGCCCTTTTGTTGTCGAACTGTTTAAGTTATTACCTCACTTAAGTGTTGTATGTTTTTAGACCTCTTAAAACACAAGTTGTTTAATTTAGTTATTTAGCCAAGTGATTACTTAAATAAATTATTCAGATCTAGGTTAACACAATCAAATCATATCATGAATGTAATGCGGAAATATAAATAACACACAATATGATAACTCAGGAAAACCAAACCGGTAAAAAAACTGGGGAGGATTTAACCTAGCTATTCTCAAGGTAAAACAAATCCACTATGAAAGAATTGAAGTTTTTACTGTAAAACTTAGACCACTAACATCCTATTGCTACCTCGTGTAGAAAACTTACTACCACGACTACGTGATAGCTTCGAGTCCATGGACTACTTCTTTCCTTGATCCATTGCAACCACAAGTACTCCCACTTGTGACTTTGAGACTCCACTCAAAGGTTTCAGATCTTCTTTAAGTTCTTTATGCAGCAACTGAAGCGATCACCAAGTTCTTGACATGAATCTTGATCTTGATAATTTTAAGTGTGTATGAAGGTAAACATCTCTGGAACTCATAAGAGATTCAACACATAGCACATCAAAGACTTCTAAAACGTAGCTAGGGTTTTTCCTTTTATACTTGGAAGTAAAATATAAAACCCCACACGTCAAACTGAGCTTGGGCTGAGTTGGAAAAATCTGCAGAAAAATAATTTACACGAGTTTTGATTGATCGAGCCTTGCAGATTTAGTCAATAAATTCTGGAATTCACTTGATTCCAACTTTACAAATAAACACACTTTGAGCAGCTTAAATCTAGACTCTAAGTTTTGATCATGGTTTGCCAGCACATTACAAATTGAAGTTCTAAAATATTTAGTTCCTAAAGTCTCAAAACCTAACAAGTGTAATTAACAATTACTAACAGGAAGTGATATGAGCTGCAGCGTAAGACTGAGACAGAACACAATCACAAGACTCTTTTAGCTCGGTAACATAGCATGCTCTTTTTATTAAGGGAAACATGGTTCAAATCCCACTCTCCCTCATTGTATTATCGAAAAAAAAAAAAAAAAAAAAAGAAAAGAAAAGAAAAGGAGAATGGAACACCAGATTCGATCAATGCAAGTATATCCTTTAGTGTCATGCTGACCAAAACTCTGCAGCAAAATTTTAAAGGGCACTGCACGTCCTTGTTTTGCGTTTATATTTTCATTTAGCTGTATAACAACCAACATTTCGTGGTTGTTTTCCTTTTTCACTTTGGTTCTCTCCTTCCATTGTAAGAATTAATCTTCCCTATAAGAGTTCCCTTTTCCAATTAGCTATCCCTTTTAATCTCTCATCATTTACTCATCGCTTAAGGTTTCTACTATCACTCGCTTTCTTTCTTGGGGGAAAGAAATACCCTTTAATTTTCAGAATTCTGGTGTTAATTATGCACTTCTGTGTTCGACAAGACAAGAATCCAAATAGTCATAATAAAAACATCCTTATGAGGAATGAATGATAACAATGTTTGCATGAACCGCATGGTAAACTGCTCCTAATTTCTTATTTCAAATGGTGTAACATTTACTTTGAAACTTAAAAAATTTCAATTTTCATATTTTTGTTTCACTTACCTGCTGAACATGTAACAACATCTTTGTTTCAAGACACACAGGAAAGGCATTCTAGTTGGTGTGTGTAAAAATCTCTTATTTGGAGACAATGCAATTATGTGGTTCAGCAAGTATTACTTCTATATTCAAATTATGGAAACCTAATTAGAACCTACATTCTTCTTTTCCGTGTAAAAGCGAACTTCTCTTTCACCCAATTCCTGAGTTGGCCTTGAATTTGACTCAAATCCCTAAAAAAGAACAAACCAGCAATCAAATTAATAACAATGTCTTTGAAAATGAATTTGCTTCTTGGTCAAGACAAAAGCGTACACATTGGCTTAAAGTGAATCGGCAATTTAGAGGAAAATTGTTTGTTACATTTCCTTCATCATTTGCTAGTTTTTATATTGTTTCCCTTAATTTATGACTGATGTATTTACTGATTCATGCATTAATTATATCAAATGATGCGCCATTGTCCATTAGTAGCTTTCCCGAGACCAGCAGTAAATGTTTCAGAAGATTCAAACCCATCTACCTTAATACATATTATATACATATATCAAAGTGAACAAAAACAAACATTAAAGATTGGCTTCCCATTTCCCTTTTTAGTTTTTAACTTGAAAGCAAAGTAATTATTAATTTTTCTCTTTATTTTGGAAAAAGTTCTTCAAACATCAGCGGTTAGAGTTCCAGTAAAATAAGCCAAAAGGCCTAGCTTCATGTGGAAGAGTGAAAATATGTTGGTCAATAATAAAGCTTCATCTTTGTAATTATCTTTTAAATCTCAGAACAACCATTGTGACATCTTCCAAAAAGCAGGCGGTGGCAACCACTGTATGTCTGTATAGGACCACCATCCACTTCAGAGATTCCCATGCCAAAAAAGACATTTTGATTAAATCAACTAGAATATCCTATATTGAGAATTATCTTGCATCTGATAGATATTTTTGATTTAGAAATGATTATAATAAATAACTTGTCAATTAGCTGTTATACTATTCTTCGAAAAAATTGACAAAATGCAAGGTCAGATTTGGAACTCGTAAGTCACATCAAATTCAGATTTTTAGTTAAATAACAAAAGCTTATGATTATATCATCATTCTTATAGGGTTAGTCCTGCACATCCTTAATTTCTGTGGAGTACTTAATCAAAATGATGTCATCCCAGTTCAGAAACACTTACATCGTGAACAGCTCCCCTTAATGCTGCCACTTGTTCCCTTGAAACTGTCATCACCTATAAAAGAGAAGTTGTATGTTGGAAAGTGCATATATGGAGTAAAGGAAAAGGTAACAGAACCAATATTTCATTTATTGGTTGAGAAAATTGTGTGCTTAGCGAAGGACCTTCTTGACTATTGTCCAAGTGACACCCTCAGTGTAGGGAGGAACTGTAAGAGAACCAATGTATCTGTAATAGTCTTTGCTCTCAAAATTAATAGCTCTTGGATTCATCATCCCCAAATCTATCTCTTCTTTCCCAACTGACTTTATGTGGTGGAGCAACTTCAGAAAAAGAGGGGGGGGGGGGGGGGGGGGGGTTGTAATCAAGAAAATTCATAGGAAGAAATAATCACATGTCAAACTAAGATTTTGATTCATTCATGATGAGCAATACTCTTCTAATGCATATACGTGAAAAGTATGCTATTACTTTTGCATTCCAAACCATTTTAAATAACCCAAAAATGAATCCTTATGGATGCTTAATCAATTTCTATAATTTATTGTCAAAGAGATAAAATGACGGGTGTGTAATGTGACTTCTGGGGAACTTAAAACTTTAGCTCTTGAATGAATACTTCCATTGTAAGGAAGGGGACATGGGGCCAAATTTGCAAAGTTGCAATAACATCCATCTCATAACTATAGTTTTAATAAACAATGTGATGCATTTATTTCAATATATTGTACATAAATATGTGCATATGCATTTCTAGAAGAAAATGAAAAGAAAACCATCTAAATACGTTTGTAAGCAAGGGATCAGGGCGGCCATATTTGTAAACAACTCCAATAGCAGCTATCTTGTTAGTACTGGGGTTTTGATGAACTACATGAAGCTCCAAGTCAAACCTGAAAACATAAGATTAGATTTTTGTACGGAAACAAAATCAATGTTTGGAGTGGGTTGTACAAAAATCAATTCGCCCGTAGATGCATCAAATGAAAAAAAGAAGGCAAACAAAAACCTTGATCCATTGAATATGTGCTCAGATGGTGAATGCCAATGACACTGTTGCAGATTGTAGTCAGTCCCATTTATGTTAATATATCCGGCATCTCCTTTCCAAGCCATCTGACGAAACATCCAATATAGATAATAAAAAGATCGATATATTTAAACTCATTTTGTACATCTATTACTCGATATAAGTAAGGAAATGTTTTACCATTACTACTTCGAAACCCTCATGAGATAATATATATATGTACGTGTGTATACCCATGCACACACATACTTGCATCTTAGGCAATGTTTGTTGCACCCATTGTGTGCATTTACAAATTGCCCAAAACGACTGAAATCTTGACTTTAAGTCTCGTTTTCAACTTAAAATCATTTTTTCAATTATATTTTGGTAGTGTGTAAATGCACAGACGTGTGCAATAGAATTATCCCTTTACATATTTAAGGAGTTAAAGCTTATATGGATCATATAAATTGTCCATGTGATGCATATTTCTATAAACAGAATAGGTTGATCGTTGAATGATTAACCTGTCCAAGTTCCAAATGGTCCAAGTTGGTGGGTATGTAACTCAAACATTCATTAGATTAAGCTTACAAACATTAACCAAATTGGTACTTAATAAAAATTAAAACCATGAAAAAGGTTAACAAAGTATAGCTTCAGTAGCAGGCTGGCAGCTCACCGAAATGTCATGTCCTCTGTTCTTCACAACAGCCTGAGCTGGTTTGTAATCCCCTTTTAATTTCCCCAAGCTAGGAAAAACCTGCACCCTTCTGTTCAGAAGATCAATGGGAGATTGCAATTTTCCATTACCACAAGCTTTCCAAAGTGGATCTATGTTGCCCCATTTCGTTGGGCCTTTACCAGTGTCTTCAAGGTAAGCAAATGGAGATTCATCCTCTGCAAGGCATGAAAAGATTATTTAAATACAATAATTCAAAGTAATCATGATCTGATATTTTATGATCTTACACTCTGGCTCAATTGGTTAGAAGTGTGTTAAAACTTCCCGTTTTATCTTCCATATCTTTTTCAAGATAAAAAATCAAAATTTTTCTTTCTAAATGTAGTACCAATTGTTATTTTGTCATATCATAAATAGGATGGTTGATAAGCACCGATAACAAGTCTATTTGCAAACATATAGCGAATTTGATAAAGATCTATTATCGGGAGCGGACGCTATAAGTATAAAACTCTCTCTAAAAAAAAGTATATTTCTATCAAGAAAGTGAAGTAAAAGCCTAGAGAGAGAGAGAGCATCTTATTTTCTCAAACATAAAGAAAATAAGATTGTTTCCTTGTTTTTCTCTTGGCCTTAGAACCTGATGCAAGAAGTAGGAAAGAAGCTAATACCTACTTTATTCTCAAGCATTAACCCAAAAAAAAGGAGTTGGATTTTGTTTTTGTTGTCTTTTTTGTGTTCATGCCGAAAATGGAAAGAAAGTAAGAAGCCATTCCTTCAAATCTCAAATAATAATTATAATTATAATATAAAAAAAAAAATAAAAAGACCAGCAAAATCCTATTAGAGTCCTTGAAGATGAAGTGACACAACAATGTGTTTGCACTTTGCATTCATCCTAACATACCCACTTCAGAGTCATCTGCAGAGACATTGTAGAGGTGGGACGAGAGAATGAGAGAAATGAGAAAGAGAAAAATGATACTGGGGTTGGTGTGGAAGAAGGTCATGGTTTTTTGTTGTTGTTGTTGTTGTTGTTGTTGTTGTTGTTGCTTGGCCTTATTTGTTGGTGTTTGTGTTTAAAGCTTTAGCATTGCCTATTTTGTATTTATGTCTCTTGCTCTTTATAGTATTAGAATCGGAGTGCCTTGACTACTATTTTCGGAACCCAACTAAGCTAAGTACTCATTTAGGATGCGTACTCTTTCCCATGCAGGGAACAGTTATGAGGGCTGAACAGGATAAAAAACCTTCTTCTTGGACTTCTTCTTCTTCCTCTTTTTATTATTATTATTATTATTTTCTTAAATTGATAAAAAAAAATTGGATGCAAATAAAATTTTTTGAAAAAATTTTAACTTCAAATTGGTTTATAGGAAACTTTTCCCAATCCATAGGACATAATAAAGGGGATGATTTACACCGTTAATTAATTTTTTAACTTTCATGTTAATTTTCAGAATTTTTGTATTTAGGATTGTATTTCCTTGATTTTAGGCTTTTTAAAGGATTTTTAGTCAAATCAAAGTACTACTATATTTTAGATTTTTTCAAAGAATTTCTATTCAAATCAAAGTACTATATTTTAGGTGTTTTTAAGGATTTTTACTCGAATCAAAGTCCTATTATAATAGAATATCAATTAGAATCAGAGTATTTTGATCTGTAAAATAAGTCTTTTGAAGCCTATAAATAAGCTTGCAATATGTAAAACGAAATTTTGATAGTTCAAAATATCTATTAATGTTTTCAAGAGAGAGGATTTCTCTTTTTAGTTTTTATAGGTAAATTTCAGGCTTTCCTTGTTGATTCAAGGATCTCCTTATAAATTTAAGGGTTTCATTATGCTAAGACAAGATCTATCCCTTGTCACAGTTTTCATTCTGTGATAACTACATGGTGATTAATAAAACCATCATTGTGTACTTTTACTCACATGATATATTTAATGAGTTATATGACTTGTTTTAATAATACACTTGAATTTTATGTGTTGGAGGAAAATGGGTTGGACCGTGGGAGGAAAATGAGATAGAAGAAAACTTTTCTATTTCTCAAACCCATTAAGTGTCAACTCAAATGAGTATTTGTTTGTAATTTTAATCACATTACTTATTTAATAATTATGAGACCTATTAAAACGATTTAACGTGTTACTTTCAATTCAATATTCACATGTACTTTACTTGTTTAAATGATTTAAAGAGTCATATAATTAAATACATGTGGTTGGTTTTGTAAACAATCATATAATATAATGGACTAAAGAACCAACAAGGGCTTGGCTCAGCTGGTAAGATTCGTTCGCTCCGCCTAACCAGCTCAGGTTCGATTCCCGCTGCTAGCGGGCTCCTGTTGGTGGGCTGCTGTGTGAGGGATTTAAGGGGAACATAGGTTCGAGCTTTGGCGGGTACCTCGGTGGTCCTTGTGGGTCCTATCCCTCATATGGTCTATACAAACTCGGATGACATAATACAACCATAAAGGCCCCCATTTTTGTTTATAAAAAAAAAAAAATATATATATATATATATATAATGGACTAAAGAAGATTCTTCATTGGATGAAAACTTCAATATGTTTTTCTTTTACTACCTCCGTTCCAATTTATTTCTCATCTATTCCATTTTGGGATGTCATTACAAGAGGGGCGATATGGAGGGTAGGGAATGGGCGTAATATTCGAATCTGGGATCATCGATGGTTTCTTGAGCTAAATGGATGTAGATTGGTGTCTCCGAATCGTGATCCACACTTGTCAACAGTTGGTGATCTCCTCTGTTTTGAGCCAATGTCCTGGAATTCTACGTTGGTGGGCCAAACTTTTCTTCCCTGGGAAGTTGAGAGAATAAAGAATATCCCACTTAGCTATACTACTCATGATGATTTATTGGTATGGCCTTTCACCCAAGATGGTTAGTATTCAGTCAAAAGTTCTTATCAGATTCTGCCTTCTGCGTTATTTAATTGTCAACCTCGGAGCTTTGATCTAGAATCTAGATAGTAGCAAGAAGTTCTGGAAAAAGGTTTGGTCTCTCCAGGTTCCCCTAAGGTGAAGCATTTCCTTTGGCGAGCTTCAATTGACTCTTTGCCTACTAAGGTTAATTTGGCAAAACGTATGGTGGTGAATGGTGCAAGCTGCAATTTTTGTAACGAACACGATGAAGATGGTCTACATGCGCTGTGGCTATGAGACCATGTTAAACCGGTATGGCTCTCAATAACTAGTTTCTCTCCGTTAGTTCACAAACAATTCTGGTCTTTTCGGGATGTCGTGGATCATGCTTTGGAGTCTCTTCCTTCCAACGTTGGTGCCCTGTTTTCGGTAGTAGCATGGAGCCTTTGGCAAAGGAGGAATCATATCAGGGTTGGTCAATCATCTTGGAGTAGTGATGAAATTTTGCCACGAGCCCAAGACCTTCTCTAGGAATACCGAGCTGTTTCTCCTCAGTTGCTTAATGTCCCTTCTTCAACCAGCTCAGTTATGGGTCCGTTTGGATTGAGCTTATTGTTGCTGAAACTGAAACTGAAAACACTGTAGTAAAATAATTTTTAAATGTGTGAATAGTATCGCGGGACTTATTTTTAATGAAAAAGTTGTTAAAAAGTGAAATTTATGGGTACATGAATAGTGCACTGTTCACAGAAGACTGAGTCAAATGTTGCGGCTGAATCAAAAAAAAAAAAAAAAAAAAAAAGGCCAAACGTGAAAGGTAAAACGCACCGCAACTTTCAGTGCTCTCCAAACAGGCACATAAGGTGGATCCCTCGAGATGGAATATACAAGGTTAATTTTGATGGTGCTGTGTTTACAGAGCTCACTATTGTTGGTATTGGGGTTACAATACGTGATTCTTCGGGACATATCATTGCTACTCTTAGCCAGAAAATTCGTCTTCCTCATTCAGTGGATTTGGTTGAAGCTATGGTAGCAAGTAGGGCGCTTACTTTTGCTAAGTGTGTCTTTCTCAGATCGAAGTTGAGGGTGATAGTCTGAAGGTTATTCGCATAGTTAATAGTACCTCCCCAGCTAGAACAATGTTTGGTCACATCAACGGGGATGTTCGGCATTTTAAGTCTTCTTTTGATTTTTGTTTCTTTAAGCATGTAAAAAGGAAGGGTAATCATCTTGCCCATTCTATGGCTAGAAGAGTAATTTTATCTGCTAATTTCGATGTATGGTTGGAAGAACTACCACTAGATTTGGAAGTTGTATTCCAAAACGATTTTATTCTTCAATAAATTTACTTACCTTTCCCTAAAAAAAAAGTAAACAGGTGTCGTAAAAAGTGTCATGATTCATTTTCTTTGCTAAACAAGTGTCATAATTCTGTGAATAGTGAAAATGCTAAACATAAAGAGAAATGATATGTCTACAACACTTTCATTATATTTTTACAACAAATTCTAAGTGATAGGTTGTTACTGGTTGTTATTGTTGGGGTAAAAAAGTAATTTTAGTGTTAGGTTCAAATTTGAACCAATAACAACTAACCACCTATGATTTGTTGTAAAAATATTGTGGACATAACACCTCTTGAACATAAAACACTAGGCTTTTGACCCTTTGATATTTTATTGTCTCAGGGAACTCTTTTTGCCATTATTTTCGGTAACAGAGAAATTCTCTTTTTTCCCCTCTAACATCTAATATAGTGTGTAATTGTATTTAAGTTTTACCTTTTTAATAAATTTCCTTAATGAAAAAAGTCCATTTTGATGTAATGAAATGACTCAAGTTATATATGATATTTTGATATGTCTAAAGTCTTGTAGCTCAACTGGTTGACAACTTCTAATGTTTCTAACGAGACATTCAAAATTTAAATCTACATCCTTCAATTATTGAATTATATATATATATATATATATCTGACATGTTCTTATCTAAGGAAATCTAGTGTGACTTGATTAAACCCAAATCATCATGACTTTTTTTTTTCCTGTACTTTATAATTAACTCGAGTTATTTAGAAGTCAAAATTAACTCAAATTATTTAGAAGTCAAGAGCCTTATTCTTTATATTCTTTCGAAATTAACTTGACTTGGATTCGAATCCCCATTCCCCACTTTGTTGTTAAAAAATAAAAACCCTTGGGATATCAAGAATTGTGGAACAATTTACTTTAACAATTAGTACTTACATGATAGTAAAATTGTTTATTGAATTTTTTGACTTTGCATATGAATAATTCCTCTTTCCATAATTAATAATAGAAACATTAATTTGTTGCAGGTATTTGATAATTTTGGTTTTGGAATGAATAAACTACTCAAATTTGTGCTTGGTTTATTGACTTGTTTAATTTGTAATTGTAATGTAGGACCTAGGGAATTCACTGTATTATTTTACAATCTACAGAATTGGAGGGTAAATAAGAGGTTTCAAATTATCATTGATATTAAAAATACATTTTTTTCTCTTCAAATTCAAAATTTTTTTTTTTTAATTGTCTACAACTCTATTGCAATTGCCTCAGGATATTTTTGAGAGATTTGATAGGGACAGGAGTGGCAGAATTGATTCGACTGAGTTGCGAGAGGCACTTTTGAGTTGTGTAACTCTTTTTAAGGTTTTGTATCCCCATAAGATTTTAAATATAATATCTTTGTGTTCAAACTAAAACATCTTATGTATCATAATTATCATTATCCTTTAGTTTTAAATTTTTAATATTAATTCTATTTACACGTAGGTTGAAAAAAGAAAAGGATAAATTCTCATAAAAAAAGTTACGTGATTTTTCTCAAAAGGGAAAAATAAGTGATATAATTTTTTAGTTTAATTGAGACTTAATCGTCCATTTGTTTGGTTAACATCCTTAGCTCTCCACGTATTTCTACCATATGTGGGTGCATTTTGGTCTCCAACAAGAAGCACACGAGTCATATTCTTCATGTCAAATGCAGCTTACAACCAGGTTCTTTTCTGCTTTGTTGATTATAGTGTAAAAGCTTGGTGAAGAAAGGGGCAATTCTTAGTTAGTGCCCGTTTGGTTCCACATTTTCAGTTCAAAAAGCGCTTTTTGAAAAAAGCCAGTCCTAAATTTGCGTTTGGTTAAGCCCAAAACGCAACTTTTATCAAAAAGTTGCGTTTTGGGCATAGAGCAAAAACGCGGACAAACGCGAAAAATTTTATGGACCTCTGAGGGTCCATAAATGAAAACGCGCAGTGCGCGTTTTGGATGGTTACCGTTACTACGGTAGAATTACGGAAATACCCATTCAATTAGAACATCAACTCTTTCGGAAACAGTAGATCAAGAACAGAAAAAAAAAAAAAAATAGAACAGCTCTTTAGGAAGCAGCAGATCAAGAACAGAAAAAAAGAAAAAAAAAATTAGAACAACTCTTTCGGAAACAGCAGATCAAGAACAGAAAAAAAAAAAAAAAAAAAAAAAAAAATTAGAGCAACAACTCTTTCGGATCAACAGCAGATCAACAAAAACAACAAGAAAATTAGAACAACAGCAGATCAAGACCCTCTGGCGGATCAAAAAGACTGATGAAAAAAAAAGGGGAGGGAGAGATTTACCGACCATCCAATCTTCCCGATCATCCAATCTTCCCGATGATCCAAGAACAAGAAAAAAAAATAGAAAAAGAAGAAGGAGAGCTGGTTCCTTCATTCGTTTTGAAGTGCTAAGAGAACAAAAAAAAAAAAAAAGAAAAGAAGAAGAAGGAGAGCGACTGTTCTGGCCTGAAGTGCTAAGAGGGAAAAAAAAAAAAAAAAAAAAAGAATAAAGAGAGCGACTGTTCTGGACTGAAGTGCTTAAGAGGAAAAAAAAAAAAGATGAAAGAGCTGTGGAATGAATGTTCTGGATAGTGCTGGTGTGGTAGGAATAAAAGAGGAATGAAGGAAAAAACAAAAGAAGGAAAAAACAAAAGAAAAGAGTGTGGGTACGTGGGTGGAGGAGAAAAAAAGAGGAAAAAAAAAAAAAAAAGAAGGGAAGGAGAGCCCGTGTGTGTGTGTGTGTGTGTGTGTGTGTGTGTGTGTGTGTGTGTGGGGAGAGAAAAAAAATTATATCACAATATTTTTACAATAAATTTTAAGGTAGGTTATTATTAGCTAATATTGGTGAGAAAAAAATAATTTTTTTAGAAAGAGAAAAAAATAATTTTAATAGTATGTTAAAATTAAAATTAGTATCAATTTTTATCACAATATTTTCACAATACTTTCATAATAAATCTTAAGTGGTAGGTTATTATTAGCTAATATTGGTGAGAAAAAAATATTTTTTTTAGAAAGAGAAAAATTGATTTAAGTATGATGAAATAATTGATTTAAGTATGAAACAAACTCACATAAAAAAAAAAAAAAAAGTATGAAATAAATTCCCTTATATATACATTGTCCTTTTTGGTCATTTACCCCTCAAAAAGCCACTTTTAACAGTTTTTACCAAACACTCAGCTTTTTCATTATGCACTTTTTAACAGCTTTTACCAAACACTCAGCTTTTTGAAACTCCACTTTTTACATTATGCACTTTTATAAAACTCCACTTTTTCATTATGCACTTTTTCAAAAAAGCTGAACCAAACTCACCCTTAGTCCTGGAGTACTGCTCTGAGTTCTCACAAGAGGGATGGTCCCCAGGGTGGGACCCACCCCCTTTTGTGAGAGCCCGGAGTAGTGCTCTAGGACTACCAAAGTTTTTTCCTGAAGGAAGAACGTGGATACTGTCTTGCTGACAAGCTTCTCAATCCGTTTGTTTTTTCCATTCAAGTTATGGGGCGACTAGACAATGTGCTATTTACTCCAAAAAAAAAAAAAAAAAAGTAAAAAGAGGTTCTCTGCCAACAATCTTTTGATAACAAGATGTTTTTGGTCACATGTTGAACTCTTTTTTTTTTGGTTAGTTTCAAAGTCAAAAAAAAAAAATTTCTAGTTGAATTTACCGGAACCACTTAAGGTAGATTAATGATCCAAACGTCAAGAAAGGAGCACCTTTTTGTGCTTAATCACATATGAATGCCCTTTTGTTGTCGAACAGTTTACGTTATTACCTCACTTAAGTGTAATTAACGGTTACAAACAGGAAGTGATATGAGCTGCAACGTAAGATTGGGACACAACACAATCACAAGACTCTTATAGCTCGGTAACATTGTATGCTCTTTTTAGCAAGGGAAACATGGTTCAAATCCCATTCTCCCTCATTGTATCATCGAATAAAAAAAAAGAGAGAATGGAACACCAGATTAGATCGATGCAAGTATATGCTGTAGTGTCATGCTGATCAAAACTCTTCAACAAAATTTTAAAGGGCACTGCACGTCCTTATTCTGCGTTTATATTTTCATTTAGCTGTATGACAATGCAGACCAACATTTTGTGGTTGTTTTCCTTCTTCACTTTGGTTCTCCTTCCATTGTAAGAATTAACCTTCCCGATAAGAGTTCCCTTTTCCAATTAGCTATCCTGTTTAATCTCTCATCATTTACACATCGTTTAAGGTTTCTACTAGAGTATTAATTGTGCACTTCTGTGTTTGACAAGACAAGAATCCAAATAGTCATAAATAAAATATCCTTATGAGGAATGAATGATAACAATGTATGCATGAACACATAAAAAACTGCTCCTAATTTCTTATTTCAAATGGTGTAACATTAACTTTGAAACTTAACAGAAATGTCAAGTTTCATATTTTTTTTCATTTACCTGCTGAACATGTAACAACATCTTTGTTTCAAGACACACAGGGAAGGTATTCTAGTTGGTGTGTGTAAAAATCTCTTATTTGAAGACAATGCAGTTATGTGGTTCAGCAAGTATTACTTCTATATTCAAATTATGGAAACCTAACCAGAACCTATAAGCTTCTTTTTTGTGTAAAACCGAACTTCTCTTTCACCCAATTTCTGAGTCGGCCTTGAATTTGATTCAAATCCCTAAAAAAGAACAAACCAGCAATCAAATTAATAACAATGTCTTTGAAAATGAATTTGCTTCTTGGTCAAGACAAAAGCATGCACATTAGCTTAAAGTGAATAGGCAATTTAGAGGAAAATTGTTTGTTTCCTTCATCATTTGATAGTATTTATATTGTTTCCCTTACTTTATGACAGATGTATTTACTGATTCCTGCATTAAGTATCTCAAATGATGTGCCATTGTCCATCAGGAGCTTTCCCGAGACCAGAAGTAAATGTTACAGAAGATTCAAACCCATCTACCTTAATACATACTATATACATATATCAAAGTGAACAAAAACACACATTATAGATTGGCTTCCCACTTCTCTTTTTAGTTTTGAACTTGAAAGCAAAATAATTATTAATTTTTCTCTTTATTTTGGAAAAAGTTCTTCAAACATCAGCGGTTAGAGTTCCAGTAAAATAAGCCAAAAAGCCTAGCTTCATGTGAAAGAGTGAAAATATGTTGGTCAATAATAAAGCTTCATCTTTTTAATTATCTTTTAAATCTCAGAACAACCATTGTGACATCTTCCAAAAAGCAGGCAGTGGCAACCACTGTATGTCTGTATAGGACCACCATCCACTTCAGAGATTCCAATACCAAAAAAGACATGTTGATTAAATCAACTAGAATATTCTATATTGAGAATTATCTTTCATCTGATAGATATTTTTGATTTAGAAATGATTATCATATTGAGAATTATCTTGCAGCTGTTATACTATTCTTCGAAAAAATTGACAAAATGCTAGGTCAGATTTGGAACTCGTGAGTCACATCATATTCAGATTTTTAGTTAAATAACAAAAGCTTATGATTATATCATCATTCTTATAGGGTTAGTCCTTCACATCCTTAATTTCTGTGGAGTATTTAATCAAAATGATGTCATCCTAGTTCAGAAACACTTACATCATGAACAGCTCCCCTTAATGCTGCCACTTGTTCCCTTGAAACTGTCATCACCTATAAAAGAGAAGTTGTATGTTGGAAAGTGCATATATGGAGTAAAGGAAAAGGTAACAGAACCAATATTTCATTTATTGGTTGAGAAAATTGTGTGCTTAGCGAAGGACCTTCTTGAGTATTGTCCAAGTGACACCCTCAGTGCAGGGAGGAACTGTAAGAGAACCAATGTATCTGTAATACTCTTTGCTCTTAAAATTAATAGCTCTTGGGTTCATCATCCCCAAATCTATCTCTTCTTTCCCAACTGACTTTATGTGGTGGAACAACTTCAGAAAAAGAAGGAGGGGGGGGGGTGTCATAAAGAAAATCAATAATCAAGAAAATTCATAGGAAGAAATAATCACAAGTCAAACTAAGATTTTGATTCATTCATGATGGACAATACTCTTCCAATGCATATATGTGAAAAGTACGCTATTACTTTTGCATTCCAAACCATTTTAAATAACCCATAAATGGATCCTTATGGATGCTTAATCATTTTCTATAATTTATTAACAAAGAGATAAAATGAAGGGTATGTGATGACTGGAACTTAAAACTTTAGCTCTTGAATGAATGCTCCTTAATAGGTATTATAATGGCATTATTTGGTATTGACAACTTTAACTATAACTTCAAGTATTCATGGCAAACCTATGGAAGGTTAGATTGAAGAATTTCACGTCTATGTGGTTTCAAGGTGCTCCAAATAGGAGATATTTGCACTAGTTGTAAATTTGTAAAATATACTCAAGGACTAACATTGTCACTCATTACAAGGGTGTTTTGGTTAGATCACCATGAATATTAGACAACACAATTGCTAGACAAGCCTTTCTCATCCAGCATAAACTAATGGGTTCTCATTATGATTGTTCACATATATAAACAAACAGCATGCACACAATTGTCTTTTTGTCTGTTTTAACGTAACAGATTATATATCTCTTTGAACATGGTTCTTGTGTAGTGTAAATCTCATTTGACATAAATGTGTCACACAGCTATTACAAAACACAAATGAATTTTTCAAATTGAAATTCTTGGCATTGTTTGTGATGTTAGGTTCCTTCCTGCATTGAGCTCTATGTTCATTACTGTATTGATAAATGACAACTTAAGAGGATCATGCATGCATGTACTTTTTTAAGTATGTGCATGGTAGTATACATGCACATGATATTTAAAAGCAATGCATTTATTATCTGAATAATACTTATGTGCATCATATCATGAATGTCTTATACATATATATGCTCGAGAGAGAGAATCATCTAAATACCATTCAAAGGAAGGGGCCTAATCTTTTAATAAACAATGTGATGCATTTATGTCAATAGTGCATAAATATAAGGCGAAAAACACATTTTGGTCCCTACATTTTCAGCCGATTCCCGTTTTAGTCCCTAAGGGCACGTTTGGTAGATTGTAATAGGCACTGTAATGTAATAGTTATTCATATGGTTTAGCTATTCAATAGTTTGGTTATGTTTTTATTACAGGGAATAGTCATTCCTTATGAATAGCTATTCTTTAAAATGAGGAATAGTTATTCCTCTCTAAAAGGGTTGTAATAGCTATTCCTTAGTAGATGTAATAATTTCTAACATTAATATATTTCCAAATAAATAAACTTTCCATATCCACCTAACAATTATGGAAATAAAAAATCATCAAAAAATAACTCATCTCTCTAAAATTTAAAATATATTATTTTCTAGGAAATATAATTGTATGAATGTGATATTTCCTAAAATAGATCATAAGTTTTATTCTAATATTACAACTCACAACCAAACTAATGAATAGGTTTAGTTATTCCATTACAACACATTTTATTCCTAGTAATAAAAATTACCATTCCTGTTGTAATTCACATTCAGTGTACCAAACATACCCTAAATTTTTTTTTTACCGCTTTTAGTCCCTCTCCTGAAAAACGGTTCCATTTTGGTCCCTACCGTTACATCATAAACGGATATTGCTGATGTGGCAAACGGCATGTACTGTTGGCCTGACGTGGCCATTAAAATAATAATAAAAAATGCCACATCAGTATTTAAATTAAAAAAATTAATTTATTAATTTTAACTAAATAAAAAAAATTAAAAACAGAATTAAAAACTAAAAATCATATGAATTGAGATCTAAGTGTGTCTTGAACAAGAACACCAAGAACACAAACTCAAATCCAAGAACACAAACCCAGAAATTTATAAATAAATAAAAAATAAAAAATAAAAATAAAAAAAACCATCAAAGCATTGGTTCAAACCCAGATCTCCGCCGATCCAAACCTACGCACACGTCACAGCACACAAGCTCAAATCCAAGAACACAAACCCAGAAATTTAAAAAAAAAAAAATAAGAACAAAAATTGTCGTAGGCACGCGCGGCCTCTTCGGCAGTGCCAAAGGTGCCGAGCCAGACGCTGGTTTTCTTGCCCGGGTCACGGATCTCAGCTGCATACCTTCCCCAGGGCCGCCTTCTCACGCCTCTATAATAGATTTCCTTGGGTTTCGGGTCTGGGTTAACGGATCCCTGATTATTACTCGGATCCTTTGGGCTAGTTAAGTTTGGGGCTGAGGTTTCCATCGTGGGTTTGTCTCACTGTGAAAAAAGAGTCAACAACGTTGTTTGAGGAAAGGAAGAGCCACCGATCAGTTTGAGTTTGTTTGCAAGGTTGCATCTTGAAAGATCGAAGCTTTCATAGCCAACAATTCCAAGCTCTTTTTCCATCTTGGTCAGCTTTTTTGTGCTGAGAAATTCCGGTGCAACAAAATTTTTAGTTTTGACTATTTTGGTGGCTTGCTTTTTTATTTTGTTTTACTTTACTTTACTTTTTTGCAAAAATACCTTTTTGTTCCTATATTTTGACGTCCCTGATATTCAGTGTTTGTTTGCATATGGTGTATCTAGTTTTTTGTTGAATTTTTTTTTTTTTTTAGAAATGCAGAAAATTTTTTGTTCTGTGTGCGTAGGTTTGGATCGGCGGAGATCTGGGTTTGAACTAATGCTTTGATGGTTTTTTTTTTTTTTTTTTAATTTCTGGGTTTGTGTTCTTGGATTTGAGTTTGTGTTCTTGGTGTTCTTGTTCAAGACACACTTAGATCTCAATTCATATGATTTTTAGTTTTTAATTCTGTTTTTAATTTTTTTTATTTAGTTAAAATTAATAAATTAATTTTTTTAATTTAAATACTGATGTGGCATTTTTTATTATTATTTTAATGGCCACGTCAGGCCAATAGTACATGCCGTTTGCCACATTAGCAATATCCGTTTATGATGTAACGGTAGGGACCAAAATGGAACCGTTTTTCAGGAGAGGGACTAAAAGTGGTAAAAAAAAAATTTAGGGACTAAAACGGGAATCGGCTGAAAATGTAGGGACCAAAATGTGTTTTTCGCCTAAATATAATGCATATGCATTTATGCATCTCTAGAAGCAAATGAAGAGAAAACCATCTAAATACCTCTGTAAGCAAGGGATCAGGGCGGCCATATTTGTAAACAGCTCCAACAACAGCTATCTTGTTAGTACTGGGGTTTTGATGAACTACATGGAGCTCCAAGTCAAACCTGAAAACATAAGATTATATTTTTGTACGGAAACAAAAGCAATGTTTGGAGTGGTTCTTACAAAAATCAAATTCCCGTTGATGTATCAAATGAAAAAAAGAAGGTAAACAAAAACCTTGATCCATTGAATGTGTGCTCAGATGGTGAATGCCAATGACACTGTTGCAGATTGTAGTCAGTCCCATTTATGTTAATATGTCCGGCATCTCCTTTCCAAGCCATCTGACGAAACATCCATTATAGATAATAAAAAGATCGATATATTTAAACTCATTTTGTACATCTATTACTCTATATAAGTAAGATAATGTTTTACCATTACTACTTCAAAACCCTCATGAGATAATATATATGTATGTGTATACCCATGCACACACATACTTGCATCAGGCAAGTTTGTTGCACCCATTGTGTGCATTTACCAATTGCCCAGAACAACTGAAATTGTGGCTTAAAGTCTCGTTTTCAACTAAAAATCATTTTTCAATTATATTTTGGTAGTGTGTAAATGCATAGATCTGTGCAATAGAATTATCCCATTACATATTTAAGGAGTTAAAGCTTATAGGGATCATATAAATTGTCCATGTGATGTATGTTTCTATAAACAGAACAGGTTGATCGTTGAATGATTAACCTGTCCAAGTTCCAAATGGTCCAAGTTGGTGGGTATGTAACTCAAACATTCATTAGATTAAGCTTACAAACATTAACCAAATAGGTACTTAATAAAAATTAAAACTACGAAAAAGGATAACAAAGCATAGCTTCAGTCACAGGCTGGCAGCTCACCGAAATGTCATGTCCTCTGTTCTTCACAACAGCCTGAGCTGGTTTGTAATCCCTTTTTAATTTCCCCAAGCTAGGAAAAACCTGCACCCTTCTGTTCAGAAGATCAATGGGAGATTGCAATTTTCCATTACCACAAGCTTTCCAAAGTGGATCCATGTTTCCCCATTTCGATGGACCTTTACCAGTGTCTTCTTGGTAAGTAAATTTAGATTCATCTTCTGCAAGGCATGAAAAGATTATTTGAATACAACGATTCAAAGAAGTCATGATCTGATATTTTATGATCTTACACTCTAGCTCAATTGGTTAGAAGTATGTTAAAACCTCCCATTTTATCTTCCATATCGTTTTTAATGTAAAAAAAAAAAAAAAAAAAAAATCTGAATGTAGCACCAATTATAATTATGTCATATCATAAATAGGATGATTGATAAATACTGATAACAGTCCTATTTGCTAACATATATATAGTGGATTCAATAGTCCTTTCATTATTAGGAGAAGCAAATGACAAATGTAATATTCTGTTTCCATGCAAATGCCCAACATCAAAATGCATTACTATCTTTAAAAATAAAGCACTATCAAAATATATTTATACCAAGAAAGTGAAGTAAAAGCCCAGAGAGAGCATCTTATTTTCTCAAACATAAAGAAAAGAAGAGTACGTGATCCTAGGACAGGACAAGTAAAATAAAGCATTGTTTCCTTGGCCTTGGAACCCGATGCAACAAAAAGGAAAGAAGCCAATACTTACTTTATTTTCAAACATAAACCGAAAAAAACTAAAAAATGAGTTTTTTTTTTTTTTTTTTTTTTTGTGTCCTTTCTATGTGTCCAGTATCCATGCAGAAAATGGAAATAAAGTAAGAAACCATTCCTTCAAATCTCAAATAATAATAATACTTATAATATAAAAAATAAAATAAAAAGACCAGCAAAATCCTTATTAGAGTCCTTGAAGATGAAGTGAGACAGCAATATGTTGCATCCCTCATAACTTAAAAAATAAAAAATAAAAACTACATGATACAGAGAAGAGAAAGAGATAACATACCCACTTCAGAGTCATCTGCAGAGACATTGTAGAGGTGGGATGAGAGAATGAGAGAAATGAGAAGGAGAAAATTGATACTGGGGTTGGTGTGGAAGAAGGTCATGGTTTTTGTTTTTGTTTTTGTTTTGTTTTTTTGTTTTTGTCTTTGTCTTTTTTTTTTTTTTTTTTGCTTGGCCTTTGTTGGTGTTTGTGTTTAAGACTTCAGGATTGCCTATGTTGTCTTTGTGTCTCTTGTTCTTTATCTGTAATATTGGAGTAGGAGTGCATTGATTTCTGTTTTCTCGGAACCCAGCTAAGCTAAGTACTCTTTTTGGGACGGTCAAGGGTGCGTGCTCCCTCTTTTCCATGCATGAGGGCTTACCGGGTTAAACAACTCATGTCTAGTTACTAATTGGACTACTTCTTCTTATTCTTCTTTTATTTTGATTTTGATTTTTTTTTTTAAATTTTAAATTGATAAAACTTTTTAGATGGAAATAAAATTTCTTGAAAAAAGTTTAACTTCTAATTGGTTTGTAGAGAAATTTTCCCAATCCAAAGGAAATAATATAGGGGATAATTTGTATCGTTAATTAATTTTTGAACTTTCATGTCAATTTTCATAATTTTGTATTTAAGATTTTATTTCCTTGATTTTAAGTGTTTGTAGTCAAATTCAAGGAAATAAAATCTTAAATATCCTTTTTTTATTTTTATTTTTTTATAGAAGAAATACCATAAACTTTCATTGAATCAAATTAGTCAAAATCGGCTTGAAGTACATTTTGTAGATGTGGTGGAACATCAATTAGGATCAGAATATTTTGATTTGTAAGATAAGTCTTTTGAAGCTTATAAATAGGCTTGCAATATGTAAAACGAAATTTGATAGGTCAAAATATCAATATTGATTTCAAAAGAGGCTTTTTGTTTTTAGTTTTTACAGATAGATTTCAAGTATTCCTTGTGGAGTCAAGGATCTCCTTATAAATTTAAGGGTTTCGTTAAGCTATGACAAGATCTAATTGTAGGAGTCAAAATTATAAACCAAATATAAAATGCCACATCAAAATTTAGTGACAAATTCTAAATTTATATGTCATTAAATTAAATAAGTCAAGTGTTGACATGTGTCATTTAAGATGATAATTATCCTAATTAAATTGGAATGATAATAGTTAATAATTATCTCTATTAAAATAAATAAAATAGAGATAATTATCTACAAGTAACAAGTTCTAGTGGGAATCTTTAACTTTGAGCCAATTAGAATCTACTACTTATCTTCAAGAAGATCAATCCAAAGTGCGACTTATCCTCTAAAATGTGAGAAATTTTGTGTTTACACTAATCCTTATCACGCTTTTCATTATGTAACAACTACATGGTAATTAATAAAACTATCATAGTGTACTTTTATTCATCACATGATATAATTAAGGAGAAATTACACTTTCCCATATGTGTTTTGCCCTAAAAATACAAATTTATCCCTGTTTTTAACTGATGTGGGTAATGGGAGACAAACAGAGCTAACCTCAAGTAAGTAAAGTGCCAATTTTTAAACCACAAGTAGGTAAAGTGTTTTTCAAAAAAACCATAGGTGGGCAAAGTGTAATTTCCCCTTTAATTAATGAGTTATATAACTTGTTTTAATAATACACTTAAATGGTTTTATGTGTCAGAGGAAAACAGGTTGGACCTTTGGAGGAAAATGAGATAGAGGAAAACTTTATCCATTTCTCAAACTCATTAAGTGTCAACTCAAATGAGTATTTATATGTAATCCTAATCATATTACTTATTTAATAATAATGGGACTTATTAAAATGATTTAATGTGTTAATTTTCAATTGAATATTCACATGTTCTTTACTTGTTTAATGAGTCATATAATTAAATGTACGTGGTTGGTTTTGAGAACAATCATATAATGGACTAGCCTCTAAGCACGTGTGTTGCGCATGCTCAGAGGCTCTATATGACTTGTTTTAATATTATATGACTAGCCTCTAAACATGCACGTTGAACAATTATATGACTTGTTTTAATAATAAATGTAAATGGTTTTATGCGTTAGGAAAATGGGATAGAGGAAGACTTTTTTTCTTTTTTTGATAAGTAGGGATAGAGGAAAACTTTATCCATTTCTTGAACTCATTATGTGTCAACTCAAATGAGTATCTATGTAATGTTAATCATATTACTTATTTAATAATTATGGGATTTATTTAAATGATTTAACATGTTAATTCAATTGAGTATCCACGTGTACTTAGATAACAGTGTAGTTACAAATAAGCTTGAACCTAAGAAGGAACCAATGGAAGTAGAATACTGCTTTGAACCACCACGATCTAGTGAAGAAGAAGATGAACTTGGCTGAAGTGTCAAGAAATTCAAGGAAAGCCTGGGTGCAAGGAACTTTTCCCAGCCCAGAGTCCCGGTTAGTTACAAAGACAATCTGGTTGGAGAGATACCTGGTGCCTACGAACAAGCTTTTAAGTTTGATAAGAGTTCGGAGATGGAGTATGAATCTGATACAGATATAGATCCGCTTGTTGAAGGCATGGTTGAAGTTAAGCTATCCAAGGAAACAAAAATGTGTATCAGAGAGCCATGGTCGAAGGCCTTGATAGTGAAAGTCTTTGGTAGGACTGTTGGTTTCAACTACCTGACTTTCAAGATCAATGCATTATGGAAACCAGCGGCTAGAATGGATTGCGTGAATTTGGGGAAGGATTTTTTCTTTCAGCAGCTCTGAGGACTATGACAAGGTTCTCTGCGAAGGTCCTTGGTTTATGGGGGAGCATTTTCTTGCAATTAGACCTTGGGATCCATATTTTAAGGCATCGGAAGCCAAGCTATCCTCGATGGCAGTATGGGTCAAATTACCTGATCTTCCCATTGAATTTTATGATAGGGAAGTGCTTAAGAAAATAGGCGAAGCTATCGGGCTAGTGCTCCGCATTAACTCTTACACAGCTTCAGAATCCAGAGGTAACTATGCTAGGCTTTGCATATAGATTGACCTTGAGAAGCCACTTACAAAATGGGTCAGAGTGGGTCGTATAAATCAACAAGTGTTGTATGAGGGCATCTCTACGCTGTGTTTTTGTTGTGGGAGATTAAGCCATAAGTTAGAAAATTGTTGCTACCGTGTTAAGCAGGCAGAACAGGGGAAAAAGCTTGGGGAAGAGGAAGAACCAGCTACCCATTCAAATGGGGATCAAGAAGACCAGTTGGATCAGAAC
Organism: Quercus tomentella; assembly: GCA_028535165.1. Taxonomy (NCBI): domain Eukaryota; kingdom Viridiplantae; phylum Streptophyta; class Magnoliopsida; order Fagales; family Fagaceae; genus Quercus; species Quercus tomentella. Next base: position 42,051,675 of record JAPQVY010000012.1, on the reverse strand, counting down.
TTTGGTCTGTGGATGCTAGTTACAAGAAAAAGGGGCCCAGCCTGAAATGGACGAAACAAGTCAGTAACTAAGTTGGATCCCAACAAGGAAAGTAGCAAGGGCAGATTAGGTAATCATTTTGATAATCCTTATGTGGTGGAGGACAAGTCAACACACGAGCCCCAACGAGTAGATCCAGATGATACGCAACATGGCCGTATGCTTACTGAGTTGACACATCACTCACCTGGGGAAGAGAAATTTGAATTAGAAAATGAAATGGCTTTATGTCAGGGAACATTAGGAAGAGATTCTGAGGCCAATATGAAGGATTATAGGGGTAAAGCCACTCACCCCACTAAAAGTAGAACTACAAAGGGGCTAGGTATTAAAAGCTCAAAATCTCTCAAAAGAAAAATTTCTAGCTTAGGTGCCAACTTTATTCAAGGCCAGCTCTCCTTTACCTTTGGAAGCTCTAGTATCAGAACTAATTGAAACAAATTCTAGAAATTTGAATCGGAATTCGTGGCAAGGTTAGGCAATGAGGTACAGGGGCAAGGTGATTCAAGTGCCAGATGAAGTAAAACCTAGATAAGAGCTACTCTGATGGACACCATGGGCTGGGTAGAGGAGGGATTTAGGAGTGCATGGAAGACCATGTTTCCACTTACCTAAGAAAGCCGCAGGACAGGGTACCTGGACCCAGATCACCCAGCTTGGGGCATCACACCCAATCCATGGTGGAAATTTCTCATGGATGTTCCTCTATTATCTTGGGAAGAGGCGAAGAGGTTGAACAGGCAACAAAGGCCATCAGTGGTTCCTCACTGCGATGAATCAGAATGGTTAATTTAGGAAATGAGAGTAGTGGACTTCAGGGGGTCGACATCGGCACACATGGGAAATCATCCAATCCTGAAGCTGGTCCAGATCTTAGCACCAATTCAGAATTGCAATCTACTGATATGTTGCAAGGAGGACATCCTCGGCATCCTCAAGTACTTGATGATATGGAAACCGAACTGCATAATGGGCAAGGACTTATTACGAAGGATAGGTTAGAGCATGGCGGAAGCGGTCACCTTGAATCCTAGTCCTATTGAGATTCCATTGGGTCAATTCATCAAGATGAATATACTCATATGGAATTGCAGAGGGGCTCTGAGATGGCAATCAATCACTGTCCTTCCATCATGGTTATCACCGAGACAAGAGTAAGGGGTGACAGAGCGGGTAGGATAATTGAGGGCCTTCCTTTTGACGAGTTCATCACAACAAACACCATTGGCTTCGCGGGTGGCCTTTGGATCCTTTGGAAGAAGGAGGATGCTAAAGTGAACCTGCTAACTTCCACAGAACAAGAAATTCATGCCACTATCGAGGTATGCTCCACTAATCACTCTTGGCTTATTTTTGCTATATATGCTAGTCCTAGAATAGCGGAGAGAAGATTAATTTGGTCAAATCTGTCTGAAGTAGCTAAGCTTCACAATCTACCCTGACTTATGTTGGGGGACTTCAATGAAGTCTTGTGTGGGGAGGATAAGTATGGGGGTAGACAAGTGAACATCAATAGAGCTCTAGAGTATAAAGATTGTCTAGATAGCTATAATATGATTGATCTTGGTTTTGCTGGCCCAAGGTTTACCTGGACTAACAAGAGGCCTATTTCGGATCTCATATTGGAAAGGATTGACAGATGCTTTGCTAATCCTTGGAGAATCATGTACCTTGAAACAACTGTAACTCACCTTCCTCGAATCTTTTCTGATCACTGCCCTGTGTTGGTAGATTTATTCGAGCCTCCTCCTAATGCATCCAATAGGCCATTTCATTTTCAAACAATGTGGCTGCTTCATCCTAAATTCCCAAAGGTTGTTCAAGGTGCTTGGGCAGCTCATTGGCCTTTTAGAGGCAACCATGAATTTTACTGTCAGGGCTAAAAAATGGAATTTGGATATGTTTGGCAATATGTTTATGAGGAAGAAAAGGGTCCTTGCAAGAATTAATGGAACTTAAAAAGCCCTTACCAACAATCCAAATGAGTTTCTGATCCAATTGGAAAAGAAATTGATTGAAGAATATGCAACTATCCTACTTCAAAAGGAGGAATTATGGGCCCTTAAGTCTAGACTGAATGCGGCAGCTTTTGGAGACAAAAATACTTCGCATTTTCACCTATCCACTATTGTTCGTAGACACAGGAATAAAATTAGAGCTATTAAAAATAGAGAAGGGGAGTGGATGTTTGAGGAAGATCAAGTCAGGGAACACATACACAGAGGGTTTTATGATCTTTATTCCATGGATTTGGAAAAGTCTTGTCTCAATTCTCCTATTTCTAGCTTCTCTTGTCACTTTTTCTCGAAAGAGGAGCAAGAAAGGATTGGAAGGGAGGTATTGAAGGAGGATATCATGGTCAAATTGTGGGCCCTAAAGGCATTTAAGGCTCTTGGACTAGATGGACTTCATGCTAGATTTTTCCAACACTTCTGGCATGACGTCAAACAATCATTTTGTGATGAAATTAAAAATTTCTTTGCCCAAGGTTGCATCCTAGATTATCTTAATGAAACCCTTATTACTCTCATCCCAAAATGCCAATGCCCGGAGATCCTTTCACATTACAAGCCTATCAGCCTGTGTAATTCCATTTACAAAGTGATCTCGAAGATTATTGTGGGCCGGATTAGACCGTATCTAAGCAATCTTATCTTGCCCATGCAAGCCGCTTTCATTCCTAGAAGGAGAGGCTTGGATAATGTCCTAATTGCCCAAGAAATGATTTATGCATTGGATAGAAAAAAGGGCAAAGATGGGTATATAGCCATCAAGGTGGACTTGGAAAAGCCGTACGATAGATTAGAATGGAGCTTTATCCACAAAGTACTCCAAGCTTTCCACTTCCCCCTACACCTTACCAAACTTATCATGAGTTGTGTTTCTACAACAAGTATTTCGATTATGGTAAATGGATGCAAGATGGATAGTTTCCTCCCCTCTTATGGCATCAGGTAGGGAGACCCCCTATCTCCCTACTTATTTATATTGTGTATGGAATTCCTCACTCATCATATTGAAGGTAAGTGTGTGGAAGGCAACTGGATTCCCCTTAAGGCCTTACTGGGGAACACTGGAATCTCCCACCTTATTTTTGCAGATGATCTTATTTTGTTTGCAAAGGTCACGAAGAAGGTTTGCGAAGCCATATCGCAGGTGTTGCAAGTGTTTTGCTCTGAATCAGGCCATAAAATGAGTATGGATAAATCTAGAATCTATTTCTCTCCCAACGTGAATCAAGTAAAGAGAGAAGAGGTGTGTGAGAAACTTGGTATCCAATCCACTTCTAAATTTTGGAAAATATCTAGGCTTTCCTAATAGGCCAAGAATATATTGACTCCTTGTGATGAATTAACTAATTAATTAGCCAAGTTGATTAATTAATCAGATTAACATATAATATGCGTGATAGCACAAACAAATCACCAATTAAACTAAGTATGCAGCGGAAATTAAATTGACACGGTGATTTGTTTACGAATTGGGAAAACCTACACGGCAAAAACCCCACTGGATGATTTTAAGGTCACCACTCCTGAGAATCCACTATTATCAAAACAAGCGGTTACAAGTAAAGGAATCCTAATACCTTATACCAACCTACAGTTGAACCCTTACCCCAATACTCAATTGGACTTGTTCTGTAGTGACAATCTCTCTTTTTCAATGCACGGCTCTCAGTACGTGACTAACCAATTGTGCGGATCCCAATACGCTACTTGATCACCAACCTGAGAAGAATGTTGGCTACAAATTTCTTCAATTCATGACACAATGAAGATCATGAAGTTGCTTGGTCACAAAACCCTACGGTGTACAAACACAAGAGCCTCTTCAAGAGAAAGAAGAACTAGGGCAAACTAGGTTTTCGGTTACACTTTTCTTCACACTTGTGGAATTGTGCTCTTGTGCAACTGTGCGTAACCTTTTACGGCCCTTAAAATAATCCTTATATATATATATATATATATATATATATATATATATATATATATATTTAGGGTTGTGGGAAAAGAAAGCCCAAACATACATTCACGGATTGGATGAAAATCAACTTGAAAAACTGAACTTTATAAACCTCGACAAATACCCTATCTGTCGAGCAGCTGTCGAGCCTTGGGCTGAAACAGCTCTCTTAAACCTCGATAGATACTAGCTGTCAAGCTGGCTGTCGAGCTTTAATGAACAGCACTTCTTTACTTAACTCTTGGACAGACTTGCATGACTTTAACACTTGAACTTGAAACCTTGTTTCATGAAGCATTAAACACATCCTAGATCTACCCAAATACAAGTAAAGTGCATTTTGTCAAAGGATTAGCCAATTACATAAAATAGTGATATATGTTCCTAACATTGAATCACATATGTCCTAACATTTCTCCTTAAGCATAAAGGCTTAGACATAAATCATTTCAAATTTGTGGTTAAGAAGGTGATGAGAAAACTGGCAAGATGGAAAGCAAATTACCTTTCCTTTGCTAGCAGAGCAGTCCTGGTCAAGTCAGTTATGTCGGCTATTCCTAATTACGTGATGCAAGGTTCAGCCCTCCCTGTGCAATTGTGTGAGAAATTGGATAGAGTTAATCGAAACTTTCTGTGGGAAACAACGGGTGAGAAAAGGAAAATACACCTTGTGGGGTGGAGCAAAATAATAAAATCCAAAAAGGAAGGGGGACTTGGGATACAAGTGGCTAGAGGAAAGAATATTGCTTTGCTGGCAAAATTGAATTGGAGAATGTTTCAAGAGAAAGATTCCTTGTGGGCAAAAGTTATTTTGAATAAGTATTGCGCAGCCTCTAGAAGGAGGTCACAGGATCCGGAGCAAATAATAAGAAGTTATTTAAAATAAATAGTGAAACTTCAATTTAAAATATACAATAAAACTTCTTTTGAATTTCTTAAAAACTTTTAATTTGGTACTAGAGTTATAACTATTTAAATTTAATATGAAATTCGATAATAAAGTTTCACCTAGAGCAAATAAAAAAAAATAAAATAAAAAAACAATAAGCTTTGGTTAGGGTTCTAATTTTTTCTCTTTTTACCCATTACACCAATCATCACTCTCTTTCTCCCTCACCCTTACCACCTTCGTCTCTCTCTCTCCGTCCCTACCTCTCACTTCCCACCTTAGCCATCGTCGTGCCCCCACCTCCTCTCCCCTTATTCTCAACTCTCTCTCTCTCTCTCTCTCTCTCTCTCTCTCTCTCATCCACGCCTCTCTCTCTCTCCCTCGCCCTTGCCACTCTGCCACTACCGCCGCCCTACTCCTCTTCCCCTTATGGTTAGTGCTTTGATAAGGATGTTGGGCTATGGGATTCAGGTTCAAAAAAATTGGGGTTTTTTTTTTTTGGTTGATTGTGAATCCATAGGTATTTTTTTATTTGGGATTTTCAGAGTTGGGTATGTATATTGCTTGTGCTCATTTAGCTTTGTGCTTGTGTTTGAAATGGGTTTTGTGTCAATTTTACATGGAAGCCAGATTGAGTTTATTTTGGTGGACTGCATAATTTAGTATCTATATGAACTTTTTATTGTGATTCTGTCATTTACTGTGTCAGTCATATAGAGTTGATGGATTTGATTCACAAGTGTTTGCATGGCCATTTGTTGTTTGCCTGGTATCGATGATTGAGGGCTCTTATTTGCTGTAAATTATATCTGATTAATCCAGAGATGAAATACTATAAAATCCAACTGGTACACATGCACACTATAGTTGTATATATGGGCAGTCTGCGCATTGTGGGAATTTTTGACAATACCTAGAGTCATGAAATTTTTTTTAATGTGATTTGGCATCTTGAGGTTCCTACTATAGTCTTTGTATTGTCAATAAAATTTTTTCCTTAAAGAGAAAAGTGAGGAAAAAGGTGTGAAAATAAATATATAGAGATTCATGGATCGTAGTTGATGATGCTTATTCCTTGAGATGGCAATGTGGCAGAGTATAAGTTTCCCTATTTGATTATATAACTACAAAGATTTTCCAATGTGATTTGGTTTTGAGCTCTGGTGTATGGTGCTAGTTCATTTCAAGTTAGTCAAGTAGAGGTAGATTGAGTATCTTAATGAAAGTTTGTTGCTTATGAATGTCAAAAGTTGTCCTCTGTCATGTGAACCTTATTGTATTCTATCATGTTACCTAACATAATGTTACATTTTACAAAGAAAATGTTACATAAGTATTCTCATCAATACTTACAAACCCATTTATTCTCAATGCACATTACTATAATTCATTATTAACTTGGTGAACCATGACAAGGATCCCTATCCTTACACAATGCTCACTTTCTTTCCAAAATACTATATTGCTAGTCCAAACTTTAATACTATAATTAGTAGTAACTTAATATATGAAGTAGATTATCTTATAGATTTGTGATATTATACCTTCTAATATTGCTAGTCCAATCCTGTTGTTGACACTTTGCAGCATTTGGATCGTTAATCTCGCATAGATACAACTAATTGTTGGCAAAGTAAGTGAAGTTGGTGAAATAATTAAGGTACTCTCGCTCTCTCTCTCTCTCTCTCTCTCTCTCTCTCTCTCTCTCTCTCTCTCTCTCTCTCTCTCTCTCTCTCTCTCTCTCTCTCTCTCTCTCGTTGTGGTGGGTTGTTGAATTGGGGCAAGCAAATGGCTTGCATGGAGTAATAAGGTGGTTTTATTTGATATTGGGAGTGTTGACTGTTTTGTGTAATACTGGATGATTCTTGTTGAGTTATTTTTATTTGATTAATTCATTTTAGGCTATTGCTAGTAATGATGTTATAGTTACCAAATGTATTGATAACTTCTCTATGCGTTTAAATTCATTACTTTGTTAGGAACATAGCTGAAAGTGAATGATTAAAGATGTTTTGTTTCTTAAATTAAAGTAAAATTGTGTAAATGAAATGTGTGTTAACTCTTACTTTGTGCTTTCATGAAATGACATTATAGGTAGTTCTTGTAAACCACATTATAGCAATGGATAGAAGTTGGATGAAACTTATGAATAGAAGGTCGCAAGAATATTTAGATGGAGTCCAGCAGTTTCTGAATTTTGCATCTAACCATGCACACCTGGATGGAACAATTTCATGTTAGTGTAAACAATGTGTGCATACAAATTTGTGGCCTATAGATGTCATACGGACTCACTTAGTATCAAAAGGGATTTGTAGGAGTTATAACCCTTGGGTTTTATTGGGGAATCATCATCTGCACAAACTTCTTCTGAAATTCCTAATAGTCACGTCCAAGAAAACCCGATAAAGTATGTCAATCTTCGTGACATGTTGCATGACATGTTTCTCATACAAGATATGGCATCAAGGCCAATGGAAGAAGTCCTTATTGTGCAACAACTCACAGAAGGTCCTGCAGGAGGTCCTAATGAAGATGCATTTCGGTTTATGAAATTGCTTGAAAATGCTAATCAACCTTGTTATGAAGGTTGTAAGCATTTTAGCAAATTGTCAGTTATTGTGCATTTGTACCACATGAAGTGTCTTAATGGTTGGATCAACAAATCATTTACCATGTTGCTGCAATTTTTGTCTGATTTTCTTCCTTCAAATGCTAAGTTGCCAAAAGATTGTTATGAGGCTAGGAAGATTATTAAGGATTTGGGCTTGAGCTATGAAAAGATTCATGCTTGTCCTAAAGATTATATTTTATATTAGATGGAGAATGCCAATCATGAAGCTTGTCCGAACTGTAACTGTTCAAGATTGGAAAGTGATGAGTTTAAAGGTCAACAAAGTACTAATGCTTCCTCCAAGAAAAAAAAGAAGAAACTTGCAAAGATTCTACGGTGGTTCCCTTTAAAGCCAAGATTGCAGCGACTATTTATGTCTCCTGAAATAGCCAATCATATGAAGTGGCATACCAAAGGTCGTGTGAATGATGGGTTACTGAGGCATCCTGCTGATTCTGAAACTTGGAAATTATTTGACTCTAAGTACATAGAGTTCTCATCCGAGTTTCGTAATGTGAGGCTTGGATTAGCAGCCGATGGATTCAACCCGTATGGAAATATGAGTAGTACTCATAATACATGGCCTGTCATTTTAATCCCATACAATCTTCCTTCATGGATGTGTATGAAAAGGTCTTCTTTCATGCTATCATTATTGATTCTCGGTCTAACCTCGCCTGGGAACGATATAGATGTGTACTTGCAACTCCTAGTAGAAGAACTGAAGGAGTTATAAGATGTTGGAGTAAAATCATTTGATGTGTCTTCCAAAAAATCATTCCAAATGCATGCTACATTATTGTGGACCATAAATGATTTTCCTGGATATGGTGATCTCTCAGGTTAAAGTACCAAAGGTGCTCTTGCATGTCCCCCTTGTAACTATGATAGTCAGTCTCATTAGTTGAAATATGGTAGGAAATTTAGTTATATTGGACATAGGTGATTCTTGGATAGTGATCATAAATTCTGTAAGCAAAAACAATCATTTGATGGGCATGTTAATACGAGATTAGCTACTATTACGGTATCTGGAGGGGAAATCATGTTACAAACGAATGCTGTAGTCGACCATGTGTTTGGAAAGAAAACAATTAATTTGCCCAATAAAAGAAAAAGAGGGGAGGAAGCCTTAACTTTTGGAAGAAGAGAAGTATATTTTTTACCTTGCCTTATTGGGAGGACCATGTGTTGCATCACAATCTTGACGTGATGCATATTGAAAAGAATGTAGTCGATAATATATTCAGCACATTGTTGAACTTGGATGGCAAGACAAGGGATAACTTGACGGCACATCAAGACTTAAAGGATATGGGTGTAAGAAGTGAATTTCACTTGGAAAATGTTGGGAATGATAAGACACCTATGCCACATGCCTGCTACCATATGAATGCCAGTGAAAAGGATGGTTTTTTGCAAGTTTTGAAAGATGTAAAAGTGTCAGATGGATATTCTTCAAACATCTCATGTTGCGTTAAACTCAAAGAACGCAAGATTAGTGGGATGAAGAGCCATGATAATCACTTCTTAATGCAGCAACTTTTTTCGATAGCAATACGCGGATCATTGACCCCCGAAGTGAGTTGGACTTTAATTGGCTTATCTTGTTTCTTTAGGGAGATATGTTCCAAAGTACTAAATGTGGATGAACTTGGGACTCTTGTGAAGAGAATTGCAGTGACATTATGTGAGTTGGAAAGGATATTCCCTCCCTCTTTCTTTACAGTGATGGTACATCTAGTCACGCATTTGGCTAGCGAAGCCAAAGTTGTTGGCCCAGTTCATTATCGTTGGATGTATCCCATAGAGAGGTAACACGTATAGTAACTTTGTCTATCTAATTAATTGTTTTTCACACCAATTTCCCGTTGTTAATCTTGGGTTTTCCAATAAGTACTTGTCAAGACTTAAGTCTTAAGTACATAATAAAACTTATTCAGAAGGCTTCATTACAGAAGGGTATATAGCAGAGGAATGCTTAGCATTCTGCTCACGTTATTTTAAATCTGTTGAAACTGCATTCAATCGGCCTGTAAGGAATGTCAAGGAATCCATGGGTGCGATGGTGAGCATTACACTAGATTCAAATTCATGGATCCAAGCACATCATTATGTGCTATTCAATTGTGAAGAAATCACCTCATTTCGCTAGTAAGTAATATGTCATTACGTATCCTTTCATGGCATTCAAGTACAATATTCTAACTTAACACTAACACATTTGTCTACATAGTATACACATAGCGGAGATCAAGGCTGATTTCTCTTTTCATGTAACCAATGATGTTATTCAAAAGCAACACATGGAGAAATTCTACGGCTGGTTTAGGAACTATGTAAGTAAAGCATATTCTATATATAAAACTTGGTTGTAACACTTTAGATAGCATACTTATAAAAAACGTCATTGTCTATATTAGGTGATGTCAATGGATACATCTGAGAAAAAGAAACTCTCTGCTAAAGTCATATGGCTTGCTCGATATCCAGATAATGAAGCAAAATAGTTCAAGCGTTATGTTATAAATGGTGTGAAGTTTCACATCAAAGACTCTGAGGTAACTTGGAAAACTCAAAACAGTGGAGTTTGTGTTGTTACCGAAGGTGGTGCTACTTATTATGGTGTACTAATCGATATTATTGAGTTGAACTACTCTGACAAGTATCGATATATACTATTCAAATGTCAATGGGTTGACATTATTAGTGGGAGAGGATGCAAAAAAAATGAGTTTGGATTTCCCCTTGTCAATTTTTCACGATTGATACACACGGGTGGTCGATTGATTAACGAGCCTTATGTATTAGCATCTTAAGTTTCACAAGTGTTTTACGTGGAAGATGTGAGACATAAAGACTGGGTAGTGGTGGTCAAAACAAAACCTAAGAAGGTGTTTAATGTTGATATTAATGTTTCACATGATGATGATGATGATGATGAAGTGGGTACCTATCTTAAGAATGTCCCTTACAATATAACTACTGATGATGCATGTGATGATGCAAATGACAACCATGCTTGGGCTCGAGTTAATGAAGAAGGAACCATTTATGATACACCGTTGATCAGTGAAGATGAATTGCTTGAATAAGACTTTATCGATGATGAAGAGCTTAGCAATGATGTTTATGAGTCTAATGATGATAAGTCCAATGATGATGAGTCTAGTGATGATGAGTCTTAGAGTTTCAAAACCTCTCTCTGGTTAGTTTCTTCTCCTTAAAATTGTTTGAAATTATATCCCTAGTACCAAACTTTTGAAGCTAGCCATTAGTTTCTTATGAGGTACTATTCTACTTTTGACCCTTTTCTTCTTCCTTGTGTAGGAAACAACGCCTATGGTCATCAACCTCGAGGCCAACTAGCTCTTCCTCTTGAAGGTCAGCTTTTTAAAACTAAAAAATATATATTATTTTTAGTACCCAGTAAGTTCCTATTACTTGCTTGTTATATAACATTTTTTTTTTTTTTTGGTTTTGTTTCAACTTATGATTCCTCTTCCAATGCACTGACTCTTGTCCAATAGAGGTCCCCGGTTGTTAAGGTTGTCACTCTTGCTTCTTTTTTTGAAAATTTTTTGATGCTTTTAATGTTGAGGTTTATGATGATGTTACAATTTTTTTATGGGATGTTTTAGATATGATGGCAGTGAGAAATGTTGTATGGTTGTGACAATGACAATAATTGATTGTATGAGATTGTGATAAGAATGGGATTCCAACTTTAGTAAGCCAACACCAATAGACTAATTAGTAATTACTAAAACTACTGAGGTTTCTTGTTTTCAAATTTGTTTCTTTGCTTTGAGAAAGTGACCCCTTGCTGATGTTGATACCTGTTGCTAAGAGTAAAACAGTCTTGTTACATGTTAGTGAGTCAATGTCATTTTGATATATTGTCGTGTTCATTGTTTGGTTCTGTTGTCAAATTTTTTAGAACTCTACTTAAAGACCTTGTGTAATATTGTTTCTTGAACAAGATGACTACAGAAAATACATGTTTCAAATTCAGGTGTTGGTGACCAATGACCTCTAGGTTAAATGGCATTTCCTAGTTAAAATGCATATATAAAAAAAAAGGAGTTGGTTATCCTACTTAGGAATCTACATGATGAAACTTTTGGGTGGTCAAGAAATTTCAGGGACTTTTTTTTTTTGGGGTAACACTAAACAATTTGAATTCTTTAGGCATAGCGCTTGTCTAAAGAATTCAAATGCTTGTATAACACATGCTTACGACTTCAAACTGATGTGAAGATAGGGGCTGAGCTAGAGGAGATTGCACTTGTTGAAGCAGATGTGGCCAGGTTGAAGTAGAAAGTTGCAGAACAAGTGACCACTACTAAGTATACTATTACCAGCAGGCGTGGAGTTGGGACTACTGGTTCTTCTTGCAAAAGTGTACCAAGGGCATCTTCTTGCAAAAGTGTTGAAGGATTTGTTTAAATACTTTGAAACTTTGATAATATATCTTTATGTTATTATTACGTTAGTTTGGATCCATTTGCGGTGTTGTTAATTAGTTGCATTTGTGGTATTGTGTTAGTAGAGCTAAAACTATTACAGGTTCTTTGTAACAGGTTTGTAAAAAAAAATAGTGATTTTGCTACCTACTGGTAAAAAAAGAAACTTATAGCGGCATTTTTTAACGTCACGAAAGGTGCATATATTATGATTTAAATGAAGCCCTATAGCGGCATTTTTGCCCCGCCACTAAAAGGTTGACACATATAGCGATGTTTCTCCCCACCGCTAAAAGTGCAATGAGTCCATTTTAATTGGTTCTCTATAGCAGCGCCTTTTGCCCGCTGCTAAAAATTTGTTTACATGAATTCTAACAACATATGACAGCGGTTTTCTGCCTGCCGCAAAAAACCAAAAACACCACTAAAAGGTGTATTAATAGCGGCGTTTTTTGTTACCGCCACAATAGAACTATTGCGGCAGTGCAAGGCTGGCGGGAGGAACTGCCGCAATAGCCCCACCACAATAGGCAAAAAAGGCCTTTAGCAGCGGTTTTTTGGGCTTTTGCAACGGTTTTGACCTGCCACAATAGCCCAATTTTTTTGTAGTGTGAGTAAAGTTGTAGATTTAGGCTACAATCAATTTTATAACTAAACTTTATCCTAATAAAAGCCCTTAAAGTCATATTATTGAGACAATATCGAAGATTGATAGTTTACCCAAACATTAGTAAAAAGCATTCTTATGTGCGAATGCCCTTTTGTTGACAAGCAATTTAAGTTATTGCCTCAGTTTTTGTGTTATTAGCAATTACAAACAAGAAAACACTTTAACCAAATTTTAAAGGGCAATGCTTGGCACTACATGGATTGCCACAATATTGCATGTCCATATTCTGTGCTTGTTTTGTCACTCTTCAACAAGACACACCTCCAAACAAACAACCATGAAGAAATCCATTCGAGGGAATGATGAATGGTAACGATGTATGTATGAACCACATGGTAAACTGCTCCTAATTTCATATTTCAAATGGTGTAGCATTAAATTAAAAACAAACCAGAAATGTCACTTCTTGGATGTTTATTTCTTTTACCTGCTGAACATGTGCATAACAAGTTCTTTGTATTGAGAATAAAAATCCCTTAACACAGGGAATGTGTTCTAGTTGGTGTGTATAAAAATCTCTTATTTTGGAGATAATGCAGTTATGTGGTTCTTCAAGTATTAATTTTATTTTCAAATTATAGAAACCTAAGTAGAACCTCCATTCTCTTTTGGTGTGTAAAACTCAACTGCTATTTCACTCGATCGCTGAGTTGGCCTTGCATTTGCCTCAAATCCCTGGAAAAAGAACAAAGCAAAAATCAAATTCTCCATGGTAAAAACAAAACAAACACATTAACTTAAAGTGAACCAGCACTTAGAGGAAAATTGATTCTGTAACATGTCTCCATCACCCGCTAGTTTTTGTACAGTTTCCTTTGCTTTATGACTAATGTATTTACTCGTTCTTGCATTAAATATCTCAAATGAAGTGCCATAAGTACCTTTGCCAAAGACCAGCAGTAAATGTAATAGAAGATCCAGTCCACATTCCTTCAAGTTATTATAGAATACTCTAAGAGTATCATAATTGCGTACTTCTACCTCTCATATAATAGTAGGTTTTACTAATTAAATTATGATAGAACCAACAATTCATGTGAGAGGGGAAGTACACATATATGATACTTCCGAAGTATTCTATAATTTTCCCATTCACTTCAAACGTATATATTATGAGCTATAGCTCAACTGATACTTCCTTCTCTCATTGGGTTCAAAACCCATTGGGTGCATGTGTAATATCAATAATTTTTTTTTTTTTTTAAATACTATACATACTAAAGTGAACAGAAGGCACGTTATGAATTGGCTTACCACTTTTCTTTTTGGTTTTTAGTTTGAAAGCAACTTAAGTATTAATTGTTTATAATTTTTCTTTGCAAAAAAGGTTATCCAAACATCAGCCGTAAGGGTTTCAGTAAATTAAGCCAAAAGCCTAGCTTCATGTAAAAGACTACTATATTGGTCAAGAATAAAGCTTCATCATTGGAATCATCTTTCAAATCTCAGAACAGCCATTATGACTTCTTCTAAAAAGCAGGTGGTGGCAACCACTCCTACTTTGAAATGCCTTCTTTAGACTTCTTTAATATATTGGATGTATAATTGTATTGGACCATCCACTCCAGAGATTTCAATGCCAAAAAGACATGTTAATTAAATCAACCAGTATATTCTATATTGAAAATCATCTTGCATCTGACCGTTTTTTTTCCGCGGGAGAGGGGGGGGGGGGGGTATAGACAAGGTTAGCGCAATAACTTGCCAATTAGCTATAATACACTATTTGTTAGAAATTGCCTGAAATGCTTAGGTAAGATTTGAAACTCATATTCAGATGCTTTTTTAATAACAAAAGCTTATAATTATATCATTATTCCTTAATGTTAGTCCTGCATATCCTTAATTTCTGTAATTAATCAAAATTATGTTATCCCAGTTCAGAAACACTTACATCATGAACAGCTTCCCTTAATGCTCTCACTTGCTCTCTTGAAACTGTCCTCACCTATAAAAGAGAAGTTGTATGTTGGAAAGTGCATATGTGGAGTGAAGAAAAAGTAAACAAAACCAATATTGCATTTATTGGTCAAGAAAATTGTGTGCTTTGTGAAGGACCTTCTTGACTATTGTCCAAATGACACCCTCAGTGCAGGGAGGAACTGTAAGAGAACCAATGTATCTGTAATACTTTCTGCTCCCAAACTTAATAGCTCCTGGGTTAAAGATCCCCAAATCTCTCTCTTCTTTTCCAACTGACTTTATGTGGTGGAACAGCTTCAGAAAAAGGGGGAAGGGCATAAAGAAATCAATAATCAAGAAAATTTGTAGGAAGAAATAATCACACTTAAAACTAAGATTTTGATAAATTCAGAAGAATACTACTCTTCTAATGATTCAAGTGTAGTGAAAATGTCATTGAAATAAATGTCAAGCAGCTATTACAATACACAAATGAATTTTTCAAAATTGAAATTCTTGGCATTTTTTGTCAGGTTAAGTCCCTTAATTATGGGTTGAGCTCTATGTTCATTACTGTATTGACAGCTTAAAAAGATCGTGCATGCATGTAATTTTTTATGTGCATTTAATATATAAAAGTATGCATTTATCTGAATAATACTTATGTGCGAAAATATTACGCAAGTCTACATGCATGTGTGTGTGAGAGAGTCAGAAAGAGAAAATCATCTAAAAATTCCATTGAAAGGAAGGGGCCAGGGGGCCAAATCTATAATAGTTCCAATAACATCCATCTCCTAACTATGGATTTAATAAAAAAATGTGACGCATTACTGTAAATAGTGCACACATTCATATGCATTAATGGATCTCAAAGAGCAAATGAATAGAAAACCATCAAAATACCTTTGATAGTAAGGGATCAGGGCGGCCATATTTGTAAACAATTCCAACAACAGCTCTCTCTCCACTAGAGCTTAGATGAACTATGTGGAGCTCCAATTCATACCTGAAAATAGAAGATTAAAATTGTGTATGGGTACAAAAGCAATGTATGGACTGGGTTGTTCAAAAATCAATTAGCCCACAGATGTATTAAATGTGAAATGAAGGCAAACAAAAACCTTGATCCATTGAATGTGTGCTCAGATGGTGAATGCCAATGAAATTGTAACAGCTTGTAGTCAGTCCCATTTATGTTAATTTTTCCGGCATCCCCTTTCCACATCACCTGATGAAACATCCGTTTCAGATAATAAATTAATCAATAGTTTTCATCTGATTTAGTACATCTATTACCCATTTATATGGAAATGATTTATCATGACTACTACAAAACTGTCATCAGAGTATATGTGTGTGTGTACATGTGCACACACATACAAGTATGAGTGTGTTTATTACATCTTTAAGGAGTTAAAGCTTAGGATTTAGAAGGATCATATAATTTGTCCATGTGATGCATGTTTCTATAAACAGAATAGGTTAATCATAATGATTAACCTGTCCTGGTTCCAAATGGTCCAAGTTGGGGGGTATGCAACTCAAGCATTCATTAGATTAAGCTTGCAAGCATCAACTGAATTGGTACATAATAAATATCACAACCATGAAAAAAGGATAACAAAGTATAGCTTCAGTGGCAGGCTGGCAGCTTACCGTAATGTCATGTCCTCTGTTCTTCACAACAGCCGGAGCTGGTTGGTAATCCCTTTTTAATTTCCCCAGGCTAGGAAAAACCTGCACCCTTCTGTTCAGAAGATCAATAGGAGATTGCATTTTCCCATTACCACAAGCTTTCCAACGTGGATCGATTTCGCCCCATTTCTTTGGCCCTTTACCAGTTCCTTCGGTGTAAGTAAATGGGGTTTCATCGTCTATAAGGCATGAAAAGATTGTTCAAATACAGTGATTGAAGTAATCATGATCTGAATATTATGATTTTATATCACTGCACTCTGGCTCAAACTGGTTACATGTGTGTTTAGACGTCCCATTTTATCTTCCATATCATTTTGAAGGAAAATTATTCATCCTTTCTGAAAATAGCACTCACCAATTGTTATTCTCCCATATCCTAAATAGGATGATTGATAAGTACTAATAACAGTCCCATTTGCTAACATATAGTGAATTCAATAGTCCTTCCATTACTAGGTGAAGCAAAATGTTACATTCCATTGTCATGCAAATGACCAACATCCAAATGCATCCGTATCTTTAAAGATAAAATCTTACAAAGAAAGTGAAGTAAAAATGTGAAGAGAGAGAGAGAGAGAGAGAGAGAATCTTATTTTCTCAGACATAAAGAAAAGAAGAGCAGGCAATCCTTGGACAAGTAAAATAACATTTAAAAGATAAAAAAGTTTTGACTTTCTTATAGAAAGTGCTGAAACAAACCTAATATTCTAACATTGTTTCCTTGTTTTTTTCATATCACTTGGAACCCGATGCAACAAGAAGGAAAGAAGCTAATACTTACTTTATTCTCAAGCATAAACCGAAAAAATAAAAAATAAAAATTACAAAGCAAGAACAGAACACATATATAATAATTAAATAACTGTGTATGTGACAGTGGTCCACTATAGTCCATAGTACTAATTACTGTATAAACAAATTCATATTTTTATTAAAATAATTTGCATCTGATCTGAGTAGCTTAGAAAGTTCAATCACATTCATATTTAGATTGCAATAATCAAGGAGACAACTGTCTTAATTGATAGCCTAGGTAATCAACAATTAAAAAAGTTGACCGGTTTTAGTGAAAATCCTGGACAAGGAGGATTTGTCATAGTGAGATTAATTGTTATTTGGTAAGAAATACAGTTGAGTGCACACTTTACATTGTCTGGAAAATCGGATTTCATGAGAGTTAATTAAAATAGTACTTTTTGATAATGTGATCTAAGCAAATAAGACATTTGAATCAGAATTCAGGGAAAAAAAAAAAACTAACTTGCAGCAACATTAAAGAAAAGAAAAGAGTATAATGTAATCTGGCATACATGCAATTGCCAAAATGTGTTTATCACAGTGCCATCATTATAAAATAATGGTATTTTTCTAAATGTGATTTGATCAAAGAAAGAACTTCCACCCAAAAAAAAAAGTTGGATTTTCTTGTCTTTGTATGTGTCTATGCAGACGATTGAAAGAAACCATTCTTCAAATCTAAAACATAAACTAAGAACCAGAAAGATCCTTATAAGAGACCTTGAAGATATAGTGAGACAATTATATGTTTGCATTGCTCATAAGTCATAACTAAAAAAAATTTAAAAAAAAAAAAAAAAAAAAAAGTAGCTATATGATAGAGAAAGAGAAAACATACCGACTTCAGAATCAGAAGCTGCAGAGAAGTTGTAGGGGTGAGATGAGAGAATGAGAGAAGTGAGAAAGAGAAAAATGGTGATGGGATTGATGTGGAAGAAGAACATGGTTTTTTTTTTTTTTTTTGCTTGGCCTTTGTTGGTGTTTGTGTTTAAAACTTCAGTACAAGTGCCTATGTTGTCTTTATGTCTCTTGCTCTTCACTGTTGCAACTGTGCAAAGATTACTCCTTTCTTGGAGCCCAGCTAAGCTAAGTACTACTGCACTGAAATGCTTCACTGCTTCTGTAACGGCTTTTTACTCACTCTTTTGTCTTTTCCATGTAGCGGGTAGGAGGTACTAATGGCATAAACAACTCGTGCCTTGTTCTCAATCGACTTTTATTTTTATATTTTTTAATGAATAGAATTATTTTCTGGATCTAAATAAAATTTCTCTCAAGGGAAAATTGTATGCTTAAATTGGTTTGAAATAATTTTTTTTTAACTGATGATTAATAAAACCATTAACATATATTTTTAATTTTATGGTCTATTTAATTATAAGTTATATGACTTGTTTTAATAATGAGAAATGTTAACGAATGTTCTAAAGGCATTGGTTTAAAAACTATTTTTAGAAATATTTTATAGAAAAATGATAAAGCAATTAATTTTTTTGATAGCTTTTTATATATCCTATGAAAGTAGTGTTAAAAATTTTCCTAATATGGTTTATTAACAATTTCTCTAAAAACACTCATTAACATCATCCTTTAACAATATATGTAAATAGTGAAGGAAAACTTTTGAACATTTATCTAGTTTATTTAAAGGCAAATTACAACTTACCAACTTATGGTTTGACCCAAATTTAAGTTACTTATATGTGGTTTGAAATTTGACATTTTACCCACTTAAGATTAACTCAATTAGAATTTCATAACTCACATCTGATAAAAGCATGGCTAATTATGTAATTTTGCTCCATTTTTATATTTCTTTCCTCTAAAAACACAAAAAATATAAAAATATAAGATCAAATAAGATTAAAAAGAATGAAGCGAAACACTTGTGTCATGGGATTTCAAACCACAGGTAAACAACTTAAATTTTGGTAAAACCTTAAGTGGGTAAAGTGTCAAATTTCAAATCACAAATAATCATTTTAAATTTTGGTCAAATCATAAGTAGGTAAGTTGTAATTTTCTTTTTACTTAATATTGAAAAAGCAAAAGGTGGGACCTACAAACAATGCTTTTTTTTACCAAAAACAATACCTAACGTATGAAGAAATAAGCTACAAATAAGCTTCTTTGTTGCGGACCCACGAATAAAAGGAAATTTAAACAAAAAGCCAGTTGATCATCTAAACCCAAAAACAACTTGAATTAATATTTACATGTAATTTTAATCATATTATTTACTAGGAAAATTTAACAATTGCCTTAAAAAGATTGGTTTATAAAATATTTTTTAGAAATATTTTATGAAAAAATAAAAAAACAATTGATTTTTTTGATAATTTTTTACATTTTCCATAAAAATGATATTAAAACTATCCTAAAATAATTTATTAACAAATTCCCTAAAAACACGCGTTAACAAGACCTATATTTATTTAATTAATAATTATAAGAATCTTTTTTTGAGGGAAATAATTATAGGACTTATGTAAATGATTTAACATGTTAATTCAATTTGAGTATCCATGCTTACTTTTCTTTTCTTTTTCTTTTTTCTTTTTTGTGTGGAGAAGTCACGTGTAATTTAATTGCCCTTTATCCACCCATATTTATAATGAAATTGCAATGTCCTCTGAAATCTTAAACAATAAAAGTTAAAACTTAATAATGTCTCCATAATTTTAATGAAAATCCAAATGACATAGACAAAATTGAGACAAATCCTATCGTTAAAAAAATTCAACAAATATTTCATCAAATAAAAATTCAACAAATACACTTCCTTTGTTTCAATAAAATACCTTATGTCAGTTATGTGAGATAATTTTTTGTATATTTCTGTATTTGGTAATGTAAGGACTCAAATTGTGACGATCCCAAACGATATGGGCTTCGCACGTTAAAGGCCCTTGCAATAAAATTTATAAAGCGTGGGCTGAAAGGCTAGGCCCTGGTCACTGGACGGTGGTTAGTCATGGTGTTCGTACAAAAGTAGGTCGTGTTCGCTCGAGGAATCATTTTCCTTAATGCGGTCTGGGAGGCTCTGGTTTTTTGGCCTTTTTTCCCCCGCCCCTTCCCCGGATTGCTTACTTCTCCTTTTATATTAGCTTGTATCCCTTATCCAACGTCCACGTGTAGGTTCGACTTTCCAGGACTGATACTTGTCCAATCAGCCCATATCCAAAGTGGTTGGGGGTGGTTGTAAAAGCTGAAGAGCATGGTTCTGTCAGGTGCAGAGTATTCAATGGCAGTAATGGCAGCTTTCCCTTTATCCTTGGTCGCCATACTGTCTAGCGGTACTTTCTCTATCAACATGGATATTTTAGGTTTTTTTTTTCTCAAAACTATGCCTATACCGTTCTTACCCTTTCTTTCAGGAGGACCTCGAGAATGCCGAGGACAGAATCATCCTCGGCTACGTCTCAATATTACTTGGGCTTTCATTACATATCCTCGGCTATATCCCTCCTCGACTCGGGCCTTGGGCCCCAATGTAAAAATGGGCCAGGGCCACAAAATATTGGGCCCCACAATAGCCCCTCAAAATCCTGCTGTCTGACCTCTTGGTCGGAGAGGAGGGTTTTGATGATGCCAAGACTTTATTACAATTCGTTTAACTCTGCCCTTCATTAATGTTGGTGTCTCTTCATCTACTTAGGAAATGCTCCGGGTTAAGAGACATTCTTCTAGATTTACACACGATGCGCTCCCACCGTTTCAGGGTACGAGGCACGTCTTTAATAAATTTCCTTTACAAGGCCAATCAAATCTGACAGTTATAGATGACATTGGGGAGTTGAACAGACTCTATATCGTTTGCAGCTCTTCTTGGAAATCTGTACGGATTAAATGCCACTGAACTTACCTTCCATATAAGAAGCCAGATGAGAGGGTACTTCCTTTGCATAAAGACCCTTTAACCTTTCTGAAGCCTTAAACCTTAAGTTGCGCTTAAAGTTTTCCTTATCAGCACAGTCAAATCTTATAGTGTGATATGTCTGAGGTAGAAACGGGGGCGAAGAGACCACATCCTTTCCAAAAGCACCGTGTCCCTCCGAAGCTTAAGATGGCTTGGTCAGGGCAGGATTGGCAGAGACTTAAGATATTTCTCATCTTTCTTCAGCCAAAATCCGAAGCAGGAGCTAATCGCATCAAGTTTTTGGTGCAATCGAGCTGGGGTTGCTCATTATCAGTACCATTCGCTCTCCTATGAGCATAGCTAATATGGCACCAGCGCGTTAGGAGTCAGGGCTGATGCAGGGACTAAGTATCCCTGCTTCTTCCTCTTTTCCTTTACTGGTGCCTCCTTTTGCCTCCCCTTCTTCTTCTTTCTCATCACCAGATCCATCCTGGTGTTTTTACTTCTTCCCCTTCTTCTCCTCATCCATCAAAGGGGGTCTCCCTCTCATACACGATCGCTACTGGAGCAGAGTTTAGAAAGATTTGTCGTTTCATTGTATTTTATTATTATTTTTTTTATCTTATTTTTGTTTCTGTAATTAGCTTCCTGTATAGGCTTGTTTAAGCCCCTCATTGTACGTTGTACTGCTTCTTTACATCAATAAAAGTTGACATTATCTTATTCTATGTATTCTTTCTTTTTTGCAGTGGTTATGCCATAAATAGATGTGCTATCATATGATTTCCTTTTATATTCTGAACGATGCTTAGGGCAGAAACTCATATTAAGAAAAAGATATCATTCTAAGCTTATTGAAACTATTCGGCACAATAATGCCGACATGAAAAAACAATATCTAGGGCAGAAACCCTTATTAAGAAAGAGATATTATTCTGAGCTTATTGAAACTATTCGGCACATTATGAAAAAACAATATCTAGGGCAGAAACCCTTATTAAGAAAGAGATATTATTCTGAGCTTATTGAAATTATTCGGCACAATAATGCCGACATGAAAAAGTAATATCTAGGGCAGAAACCCTTATTAAGAAAGAGATATTATTCTGAGCTTATTGAAACTATTCGGCACAATAATGCCGACATGAAAAAACAATATCTAGGGTAGAAACCCTTATTAAGAAAGAGATATTATTCTGAGCTTATTGAAACTATTCGGCACAATAATGCCAATATGAAAAAGGGTTGCATACCCCAAACTAACCGAGAGGATGGCTGAATGCTCGGTGCTATGCAGGAGGTAATCATCCGAGGATGTGTAACCCGAAAAGAACAGCCCATGCGAGTTGCCAAGTACTAGGGTGCTTCGCCACCTTCCTAACGACCTTCATAGTCCTAGTCCTTTCTAACATCCGGTCTGAGGACCGAGGTGCGATCGTATCGAACTTAAACGCTCGTTTTCACCAGTTCCCTTAAAACTGAAAATCTGAGGACAGGTTGGGACCTTCATTTCGTTTAGGACGTAATCCAATTTTTAGTAGATAATCATCCTGTAGGACTGAGCAATCTAGAATTTTCCTTAAGTGGTTGGTTTTTCCATAGGTTTGAGTCCGAGGACTATGCAATACCTTGGTTCTGTCCAAAACTTAGATTTTCATTCTCATGTACTTGGTTTCCCCATAGGTTTGAGTCCGAGGACTATGCAATACCTTGGTTCTGTCCAAAACTTGATTTTTAAGTAACTCGGGGATATTAGCCCCTTGGCCAAGGTATGGAACATTGGTTTGGGGGGATTAGTACCTCGGCCAAGCCCCTAGTGAAAAACGAAGCCCCTAGTGAAAAACGTAGCCCCTAGTGGAACTTTATATTAGGGCGCTAGAACGGGCTGTTGGAAGTGATGGGGGGACTTTCTCGACCCACCGCCTGTGCCAACACACAAGCCTTTCCCACAGACGGCGCCAATTGTAAGGACTCAAATTGTGACGATCCCAAACGATATGGGCTTCGCACGTTAAAGGCCCTTGCAATAAAATTTATAGAGCGTGGGCTGAAAGGCTAGGCCCTGGTCACTAGACGGTAGTTAGTCATGGTGTTCGTACAAAAGTAGGTCGTGTTCGCTCGAGGAATCATTTTCCTTGATGCGGTCTGGGAGGCTCTGGTTTTTTAGCCTTTTTTCCCCCGCCCCTTCCCCGGATTGCTTACTTCTCCTTTTATATTAGCTTGTATCCCTTATTCAACGTCCACGTGTAGGTTCGACTTTCCAGGACTGATACTTGTCCCATCAGCCCATACCCAAAGTGGTTGGGGGTGGTTGTAAAAGCTGAAGAGTATGGTTCTGTCAGGTGCAGAGTATTCAATGGTAGTAATGGCAGCTTTCCCTTTGTCCTTGGTCGCCATACTGTCCAGCGGTCCTTTCTCTATCAACATGGATATTTTAGGTGTTTTTTTTTTCTCAAAACTATGCCTATACCGTTCTTGCCCTTTCTTTCAGGAGGACCTCGGGAATGCCGAGGACAGAATCATCCTCGGGTACGTCTCAATATTACTTGGGCTTTCATTACATATCCTCGGCTATATCCCTCCTCGGCTCGAGCCTTGGGCCCCAATGTAAAAATGGGCCAGGGCCACAAAATATTGGGCCCCACATCTACTAAATAAAATACAACTTTATTTGAATTTAATTAAAGAATCTAATTTTTCTTAAAAAAAAAATTCTAATATACTACATTTAAGGAATTGTAATTAAGTTCTACCCCATTATTATTTATTTTTCTTTTTTTAACCCAATGGCCCAACTACATGCATCTACAAGATCGTGTGTCAAGCTAAACCAAAAAAATACGTTACAGGGTAACAGATATTTGAAAAGTTTTCAAGGCATGTCCAACAACTTCTCCAAATTTTTGTACTGTTTGGAGAATGAACAGTGACTTTTACCTTTTAGCTACCCACTTTTTCAAATCCACTTTCCAACCGATTCTCTATCTCATTTAAATATTATTCCTTCATTCTTTTTTTATTCTTTCTTTAATCTTTCTTTATTCATTCCCACACAATCACAACAATGCTACTGCCGTTGACACCACCACGCCACTACCCCTGCACTGCAAACCCACATCAACCACCACGCCACTACCACTACCACTACCCTACCCCCCACAACCAACACGGCAACCCCCCACCACTACCAACACATCAGTCACAAAACCCAACCACTCCCACACCCACACCCACACCCACACCCACACTCACACTCATCTAACCCACCACCACCAGAGAAAAAAAAAAACAAAAAAACAAAAAAACAAAAAAACAAAAAAAACAAAACAAAAAAAAACAAAAAAAACAAAACAAAACAAAACAAAACAAAAAAAAACAAAAACAAAAACAAAAACAAAAAAACAAAAACAAAAAACAAAAAACAAAAAAACAAAAAAAAAAACAAAACAAAACAAAACAAAATAAAACAAAAACAAAAACAAAAAAACAAAAAACAAAGCCACCGCCACAACTCAACTTCCACAAGCCACAACCCATCAGCCACTACCACGCAATCTCCACCATCAACAACACAAAAACCACCCATACCTAAATTAATTCAACCAAAAAAATGACCAAAACGACCCACGGCCAAAACCCATCATCAAAAACTAATTAGAAACCCATCACCACCCACGACTACGCCGATCTCGCCACCACAGCAACCACTTCTCCATAAAAACCACACTGCAACAACCACACCGATCTGATGGGGCTGTCTCCTTGCTGATCTGAGAGAGAGAGAGGAAGGAAGTGCTAATGGGTTTCAGGTTTGAAGAGGCCGGTAGAGCTTGCCGGAAGTGGTTTTCTAAAGATTTTGAGGAAGAAGCTGATGGTGTGGCCATGGCGTGGCGTGGCATTGAGGAAGAAGCTGGGCAATTTTGAGGAAGAAGCTGATGGTTTGGATGAGAGAGAAATAATAGTAAACTAAAACTATTGTTCAATTTTTTAAGATAAAATAAGGGAATAGATTTGCTACAGTGTTCTCTAAATTAAAAGAAGTACTGTAGCAACTTCAAAATAAA
The DNA here is from genome assembly GCA_028535165.1 of Quercus tomentella. NCBI lineage: Eukaryota > Viridiplantae > Streptophyta > Magnoliopsida > Fagales > Fagaceae > Quercus > Quercus tomentella. Next base: position 42,026,707 of record JAPQVY010000012.1, on the reverse strand, counting down.
TTTGGAAAAGTTTTGTGTTTAGAGAACCGGTTGGAGTGTGAACAGTAGCATTTTATCTCCAAAAAATAGAGATACAGTATCTGTTAGAGATGCTCTCAGGGGAAGAGTGATTGCTAACAAGACCTGGGTCATGAGAAATATTGAAAGTACCATAGGCAATCCACTAGGCCTTATTTTGAACAATCTACTCCATTATAAATCGGCCATTTCAGCAACCACTTTTTTTAAGAGAGCAAAGCTAGGAAGTAGGAATACAATATCAACGTGACCTATTGTGATTAAAACTGTAAGGGCACAATGTGGTTCTCAAGCCCAAAAGGTAAAAGAATCTAGGTCTAAAGAGCCCAATAAAATGAATTTGTAGAGAGTGAGTTTGAAAATTAGGTTCTAACGAGTTGGATAACAATTATAATGGATCCCAATGATAATAAAATAAAGATAGACTGGCTTTATCTAAAGAAAATCATCCTCGGCACAATCCGAGGAGATCAGTTCTTGTATATATTTCTTGAATTTGATTATAAGCACAGTTCTTATTGCTACAGTATTTTTCTCTCAATTCTCCGATCCCTTTCGCTCAGGGTCTTCTCTCTATTTTATACTACCTTCTTCCTTTCATCTCCACCTTCCATATGTAGATTAGATGGCTGATGTTGATCCTTGTCCAATCAGCACCTTCCTGAAGTCTTTGGGAGTAGCTATAAGGTTGAAAATTACTGTTCAGGTATCACTTCCTCATTAATGCGGCTAGAGAGTTAGCTACAGAGTATTCAATGCGGTGGCAACAGCTTTCTCTTAGATATTTTATGGCTTCCCTCTGTCTTATCTTTTCATGATGGGTATCCTTATCAATAGAATCTCCTGGAACGTTGCCCTGGATGGCAAACCACCCCTTCTGACCTCAGCTTTACTCAACCAAGGGGGCATTTCTCCTCAGCCCACCTTTCCCAACCATCTTAATCATAGCTAGCTCATGAAGTTCTGATTCTTACATCTTCATTACCGTTTATCTGTCCTCGGACTACTAAGCGTCCTCGGACAAGGCCTACAGCCCAATATATACCATTGGACCCTTCACCCCTACAAAAACAGTATTACTTTTGTTGTATATATAGGAATATACAAAGATAAGTTGTAATAATGATGTTTGAGTTTGAAGAGTATTGTTTCATAAAATCGATAAAGTGAAAATTCAAGTTCTAGAATTCTCTAAGAGAAAATTTAAAATTCAGTATTTTCGATCGGTCAAAACTTTTGCTCAATCGATCGAAATGGTAATGAAATCTATCCTGGAGTCTCTACCTGTTTCGATCAATGCTCGATTCCTATTCGATTGATCGAAAAGAGCATTCGATCGATCGAAAGGAACTCTTAACCGTTTAATAATGTTGTTCTAGTAACATTGTTTGTATTTTTTAAAAATATGTGTGGCTGAAAAAGTATGTGGAAATACGTGCAATGTTGTTTAAAACCTGAAAGCACGTGTTTAAACACATGTACCAAACAGGCTTTTCTGCATAATTTTCTGGTAACTGTTCTGAAAGTTTGAAGATGTTTCAAGCCTTGTGAACAGTTTTATGAAACATTTTGACTTTCCATACATGTCTTTTGATGAAATATAACTCTATGGGTATAAATAGAGAGAAACACATGAAATCCTATGGTTATTCTCCAGAATTGCTATCTGTAGAACCCAACAACTTGGTTGTATCTTGGGGACAAATTTGCAACAACCCTTTAGCAACAGGAGTGTGGGAGTAAATATTTTCTAAGGATAAAAATTTTGAACTTCCAAGTTATCTATTTCTGTTTGTCTTTTGTGTTATCATTGTTCTTCATTTATTACTTTGTGTATTGTTCCCAACAACTTTTAGTTAGATATACCACTTATATTATTTTTATTATGCATCAATTACAATATGTTATATTAACAGTTGTGAAAAATATTAGTATATATCTAAACAAATACACATATTAATTGTTTTCAATGATCTAAGACTAATATTGGATAAAGTACCATTTTCATCAAAGTACACAAACTCTAGTGAATAAGTCTGAGGCAAAATTCGACTACAACTCCACCCAATACATTTTTATGAGAAGTGAATTTTGACAAATTAACCATTAGATAATATTTTCTTCTTATATTCTCCATATTTACAAAATTTTCAAAAAAAATTAAAGATCAATAGCTATGTCGTTAATCAAATGTTTAAATTTCAAGCTTTTGTAATTTAAAATTATGTATAAAAAATAAGTATAATGATCGACAAGTAAATAAAACCTGATTGACATGAAATTTGATGTGTGTGCAGTTCTCAACTTCTCATGAGTTTATATTACCCTCCTATGAGAGTGGTGAACTCCACTCAAAGCATCTAATAATTTTTATTCATACTTGAGAAAGTAACTAACCAGTCAATGCTTATTATCGGTCTATTGGTTGTATCTACTTACTTAGGTTATAGTGATGGGTATTAACATTTGAAATAAACTCAATTACATTACATATCAGTGGTATTTGTTTACTTTATCAAATTGGTTTATGGTGTTTGGATAGCATGATTTGTCAAATCCACTAGAAATTTTAAAGGTTAAAAATCCTTAGATTTGAAATGATATCTAAAATTTATGAATTTCAAATCAAGACATTTCAAATTTATTGAATTAAAATCCAAATCCAAATCTAAATTTATTTTTCCAGACGCAACCTTATAGAAACATCAATTGCACATATAGAGAGAAAATACACGTTTCTTGGTAGTGGCACAGTATAACTAGATTATTGTTTCAGTTGGATCTTGCATTTGATTTTGCTTAATCATTGCTTCATGGAGAAAGATGGGGATTTAAAAGATATTATTTTCCCAAAAAGTTTAAATTTATCTTTTTCTAAGAGCTCATAAATCAAATCAGGTATCATAGTGAATATGACAACTGACAAGTATTTAAACAGGTCTTGGTAGAGGCTATGCCAAAAAAGGAGAGTTTTTCAACAGATCTTAGTGGAGGGTGATGCTAAGAACTGTTTTGATGCACTAAATGACACTCATTGGGAAATTGGATTCTCTCATTCAAGATATTGCAATTTGCTGTTAGACATTTCACTAAATATATTTTCCAATGGATTAGGAGGGAGAGGAATTGTAGTGGGGGAGGTTTGAGTACAGTGTCCAGTGGTATTGGATCCGTTGGGATTGTGATATGTGTCCATTTTTTAATACGTGTCACCATCCAACCGAGTCCAGTACACTGGAAACACTGGACCTAATCCAAACCCAATTCTAGTATATAGCACATGCTTTAGCTAAGTACTATTTTCTAAATTCTAGTTGCTCTTTTGTATGTAATAACCTTTCAATTCTGTGGGTTTCAGTTAGCTCAACTGGTAAAGTCTCTGATGGCTGTATAAGAGATCTGGAGTTTAATCCCCGCCTACACCAAAAATTGATTGGTGTCTTAGTCTGATGATAAAGAGCTATCATCAGAAGCGGACGCCATAGGTTGAAACTCTTTCACAAAAAAAAAAAAACCTTTCAATTCTCCCTGGGATGCTTTGGAAAGATTTTTTTTTTTTTTTTTTTCTTTCTTGAATAATGAAATCATCATTTAAAAATAAAAAATAAGAACAAATTGACAAATGTCTAAACGCAATTCGTTGTTCGGCACTTGCTTTGGCATAAGCTGCTCTCTCTTCTTCTTTTTTTTCCTTTTTTTTCTGGATTGGAAATTTGGAAGTAGAAAATTATTCAATACACACACTTGGGTAGAAACAAACAACATAAACTGATGACTGATAGTTTAGGTCTTTAAAATGGCTTTTCTCACCAACACCTCGCGCCCCCACACCCCCCCAAAAAAAAAAAAAAAAAAAAAATCTTTATCATGGCCGATGGACTACATTTATGTTTGTACAAAGCCCACAAGGTTTCTATTTTTTATTGCCCAAACTCCTTACACACGGGATTAGGCCCATTCTCTTTATATTGGGCTCACGGCCCTATTTCTGTGACTTCATGGATCGGGTTCACCGCCTAAATCGGTTTGGATACACATTAACAATTACATGAAAATTGACGGTGGAAAAATATATAATTTACCAACTTTTTAAATTTAATTCTCCTAAATATAGTTACACTCTCAAAAAAAAAATCTCCTATATATAGTTACACTTTTAATCAATTTATTTTTATACAATATAGTTACACTTTTAATCAATTTGAACCAGAATATGAGGTCTGTCAACAATGAAGAGTTTGCTAAGTATATACAATGCACCGGTGATGGGAATGAACCATTTATAATGGATGATTTGATTAAACTATCCCCTTCAATGGCAATGCAATGGGAGGGTTAGCATTCTATATACAACTTGATTGATCAAGTTTTTCTAAGTTTGTAAGAACATGTCAATGATGCAAAATATATGGTTGATAGGGATTTGCTAACACCTATAAATGATAGTGTCGAAGAGCTTAATGAAAAGATAATTTCTCAATTCCCAAGAAATAAGTTTACATTACATTCTTTTTTATTGAAATAAATTTGGAATTGATTAAGTCTAAAATTGAAGTAATTGGAGTTTATTAATGTTAACTAGCTTATAACCTCATGCATATGTATAAATATACTTAAAATATATACATTAAAATGCATAGTATAATTCTTATCTATATAATTTAAATATTATTGATAGTCATTCTTTCTTTCTTTTTTAACTCTTTAAAAAGTCTTGTAAGAATATTATTAGGTAGAAAATGTAAATTGTCCGTATTTAAAAAAAAAAATTATGTTCATTAATTCTAAATTCTTTAGTTTTTGTATAGTACTTTACTTTCAAGAAATCAAGTATTGGGTAAAGTTTTTTTTCACTTTTTTTTTCTTTTGTAAATTTTATATTATTAAGTGAATTATAAATATTTAAGATAGTAATTAGTATTTATAGTGTGGACTATGGAGTGATTTTTTTTTTCTTTTTGTAAGGTGCGTTACTTTCAAGAAATCAAGTACTGGGTAAAAAAAATTTCATTTATTCATTTCTAGCAACTATATTTTTCAAATTCTCAACCACTATATTTTTTAAATCTCTCAAGGTTATCATTTTTGGTAGCATTTTAATTTGAAATTTATCAAATCTATATAATTTGGAATGAAATTATTCATTACGTTTTCCCTACAAAATTCATTAATTTTTTTGACTAGTTTTTTTTTTTTAGGTTATGATTATTATTCATTGACTTATCATTATCCCTTTCTAATTTTTCTTTTAAAAAACCTATCAAATTTTAATTTAAGAGATTATTATTATTACTATTTATTAGAAAATATCTCAGAACACATGCTCAGAGGCTCTTCTATTTTTTGGGTAAAGATTAATAATTTGAATTCATTATAATTTAGGATTACTACATTTTCTAATCATAAAATACCTAAGGGTTTGATGAGTGTTATGCATTTGTGGATGAAATATTTTTTTCATCACACCCCTAGGTATTTTATGATTAGAAAATGTAGTAATCCCAAATTATAATGGATTCAAAATATTAATCTTTACCCAAAAAATGAAAGAGCCTCTCAGCACGCATGTGAGCATGTGCTCAGAGGCTAGTACAATATAAAACCTTAATAAATAACCCCAAAATGACCATGGAGAATTGGAGTATTCTTTGAGATGGATTGAGAAAATTGAAAAATAGATAAGAGTGATAAAATTTTCCTACCCACTTGATCCACCCTATCTTGCTTAGAAATGGCAATGGTGTAGGTTTTTTATTCCTCGCCCTCACTTTGAGACAGGTATTTTTTTCGCTCACCCTCCTCCTATTAGGCACTTGCCAAGCCCCGTTCCACTCAGTTTTTTATTTTATAGTTTATTAAAATTTTATTTAAAATATGTCATACTTTGAATTAAGACTCATAAAACAGTAGGTTCTAGTTATCTCAACTAGTAAAGTCTTTGATTGTTGAATAAGAGATATAGGGTTCAATCCTCACCTACACCAAAAATCGATTGATGTCTTGATTTGATGATAAAAAAGTTATCATTAAGAGTGGACGCTGTAGATTGAAACTCTCTATAAAAAATAAGACTCATAAAACATTTATAAAAAAAATAATTCAAGTTTTAACATTACAAAACCTTTTAAAACATAACAATATAATAATTTCAGTATTGAAAAACATAAAAACAATTGAAACATAACAATACAACAATTTAAAATAAATAAACATAAAAATACAAATTCAATAACACAACAACAAAAAAATCATAAATTTAAGTTTGAAAGTTAGAGAAAATCTATATACCTTATAACAAATAAATAAAATAAAATAAAATAAAATAAACCTGTTAAAACTATTTAAGGGTGGATTGGTTTTGCTCTCCTTGTGTTGTGTGTGTATATATATAAGGCAAAAATGCAAAACTGACCCTCTAACTTTTACCTTTTTTTCATTTCAATCCTCTAACTTTCAATTTTGTTATTTCAGTCTTCTAACTTTCAATTGTTGTCAATGCAGGATTTCATTAGAACCCAGTTATGTCCTGCCGTTAACACTGCTAAAACGACATCGTTTTACTTTTTTTTTTAATTCGAAAAAAAAAAAAAAAAAAACATTAAGGGCATAGACAACGTCGTTCCCCTTCCCCTGAAATCAAAACAAAATGGATATCTGAACTGGTAATATTCTTATGCAACTTATACCAATTGTTCTTTTCTTTTTTCTTTCATTTCTATGCATGGATAAACCTTCACACTTTTCTTTTTTCTTTCATTTCGTAGGATCTTTGCAGCTCTCTTTTTTCCTTTCTTGGGGGAAGCATGAATACTTTGTTGACCTTTAGACTTATTATTTTCCCATCTTGAAACTCCACAGTTTGGACAAGCTTCAACGTTGGCATTCTCCTTCCAATATAAAACACAATTTTTAGGACAAGCATGAATCTTCTCATAGCTCAAGCCCAAATCCTTAATAATCTTCTTAGTCTCATAACAATCGTTTGGCAACTTAGCATTTGAAGGGAAAAAATCAAGCAAAAATTGTAAAAACATGGTAAATGATTTGTTGGTCCAACCATTAAGACACTTCATGTGGTACAAATGCACAATGGCTGACAATTTGCTAAAATGCTTACAACCTTCATAACAAGGTTGATTAGTATCTTTAAGCAATTTCATAAACTGAAATGTATCTTCATTAGGACCTTCTCCAAGACCTTCTGTGGGTTGTTACACACTAGGGACTTCTTCTATTGGCCCAGATGTCATATCATGTATGGGCAACATGTCATGCAACATGTCACGAAGATCAGCATAATCTATCGTGTTTTTTTGGACACGACTATTAGGAATTTCAATAGAATTCTTTGCAAACAACGATTCCCCATTAAAAACCCAAGGGTCATAACCCCTACAAATCTCATGTGACACTAAGTGACCCTGTACAACATTTGTAGACCACGAATCTGTATGCACACATTTTTTACATGGACATAAAATCATTCCATCCAGTTATGCATGGTTAGATGCAAAATTCAGAAACTGTTGGACTCCATCTAAATATTCTTGCGACCTTCTATTAGTAAGTTTCATCCACCTCTTATCAATTGCTATAAAGTGGTTTACAAGAAACACTTATAATGTGATTTCATGAAAGCACAAACCAAGAGCTAACACACGTTTCATTTAGTTCATTTCACTTTAAGTTAAGAAACAAATCATCTTTAATCATGCACTTTCAGCTATGTTCCTAAGAAAACAACAAATTTAAACGCATAGAAAAGTTATTAACACATTTGGTAACTATAACATCATTACTAGCAATATTTTTTAGGAATGGACATCTCTTTAAATATCCCATTTCACTTTAGTGTTCCTCGTGTGTAAAAAAGATAAAAAGAAGCCTCTAAAATTAATTAATCAAATAAAAACAACTCAATAAGAATCATCAAATATTACACAAAACAGTCAACACTCTCAATATCAAATAAAACCACCTTATAACTCCATGCAAGCCACCTACTTGCCCCAATTTAACAACCCATCACAAACATGGTGAGAGAGAGAGAGAGAGAGAGAGAGAGAGAGAGAGTACCTTAAGTCTAACACAAACAAATTCACTTGCTTTGATCACACGAACTTGTAATGCCTCTTCTTTTTGCAATTTGCCAACAAGGAAAGAATATATATAAAACTAAGTTCATTCTCAAATCAGCCTAATTAAGAATGTTAGCCAAAACTATCCATCAGCATGTAAGCATCTAAAGTTGGAGCTTAGTTCATAAAGTAACTGCAACAATCATAAACTATCTATCAAATTTAGAGTATTTACAGTCCTACAACATTAATAAGTGATGCATGCACCATTAATTAAAAAGGGTAATTAAACATAATAACAATGATGTAATGTTGTGCAAGTCTTTTGGCAAATCAAAGAAATTCCCCTGTTGTACCATTACTTTCATACACACTTCATTACCTCCACTATCAAAAGCTTCAAAATTTATAATCCTTCATACTAGAAAATCAACAAATTGATAACCCTAACAATCCCCACCCCACACCACAACTCACCTAGCAATTCAAAAGAACATAAACTACAATCAAATCCACATAGCATATGTAACAGTTTGTGGATGATGCAATTATACATCCTGTAGCTTAGTTCTCTTTATACTTAACATTCAAAACCACATCCGTATTGTTTACATACATTATTGGTAATAATTGGTTAGTGAGAGTTAGTGGTAGAGTTAGTTTTAGTGTGAATAGACATACAGAGTTGGTCATGCTTTGTTTTTTTGTATATAAGTTGTAATCTAGTCTTTGAGAATGAATGAATTACATTTTCTAACCAATCCTTTCTTCCATATTTTCTTTCTTTGAATTTTAACATGTTTAATCAAATAGCCAAATCCAATTACAGCACTGGCCATATATCCCTCTCAGGCATTTCATCAAACAACTGAATAGCATTCTTAAAAGTACTGCAAAACTAGTCTTGATCATATGAGCATTTTACCACAACCAACTCTACACAATCCACCAAAGGTTTCATAAATTTGGTAACCCCAAAATTTAAACCAAACTATGAAACTCAAGCAATGACTTGCACATGGATGGAAAAAAAAAAAAAAAAAAAAAAAAAAAAAAAAAAAAAAAAAACCCATATCAGCGATAACAAGGTGGCGGCCAAAAAAATGGTGGTTGTCGACGGCGCGGCAGCTGGCGACAGTGGCTCTAGCTTGATCGCCGGCCGAAGGTCTCTCTTAGTCTCTCCCTCTCACGTGGTTCAGCCCTTGGATATTTGGTGATTTTAAAGTTCACACGAGAGGCTAAGCAAAACCCATCAATGAAAGCCTTCAAAAATCAAATCCAAACCCACAATCAATTTTTTGGAAAAAAAAAAAAAAAAAAATCACACAAAACCACAAGAACCCAACAAAATATTTTGAAATTTAAGGCAAACCCATTTGAGAAATAAAGCCAAATAAAAACTCAGATGCTTACTCGAGATTGGCAGCAACTTAAGGTGATTTGGGTCTCCATTGAGTTCGATCTTCAACGAGTTGGGTGGGTAGTAATGGGTCTCCGGCAAGCTGAGGTTTGGAGATTTTGAGAGTGAAAGAGACTTTGACTTTGAGAGAGAGAGAGAGAGAGAGAGAGAGAGAGAGAGAGTGTGGGTTTTTTCTTTCTTAGAGCTGGAGGGAAAATGAAAAGAGGAGGGGAGGGAAACGACAAAACAACAGAGGGCAATTAAAAGGTCTATTGCGGCAGTCCAAAGCGCCACAAAAAAGTGAGTATTGCGGCCGTCATCCAGCCCACCGCTATAAGTGACAAAAATGTCGCTATTAATACCACCACTTAGAGGGCCGCAAAATATAACACAAATTCTTCTATCAATAACAATTAATTAAAAGGCTACATTTTATTAAGCATTTTCTCGCACAATCATACACTCAAAAAAACTTCAGCCCCAAAACCTCCTTCTCAAACCGGTTCTCCAACTCTTCTAACTAAGACATTCGCAATCCTTCCTCTCCCACTCTCTCTGTTTTCCAAAATTATTAGATCTCTCTCTAACTCCATGACCAAGCATTGCCATCTTTGCTCTTCACTCTTTGAACATATCACTCATTGATCCGCTCTCTCTATCTCTCACTTTTACTTAAAATCAGGCCCAAATATGTCTCAATGTCCTCCACTCTCATACTAACTCTCTCTCTCTCTCTCTCTCTCTCTCTCTCTCTCAGATCAATGTCTCTCTCACAAAGATCGATGCTTCACTCTCTCTTTCGCTCAAATTAATGTCTCTCTTTTAGTGGGTCTCTCTCTTTCTGCCTTGTCCCTCCATGGTGGACTGTGGTGATTGGTGGTTGTAGAAGTGGTGGTCAGTTGAGTCTGGTGATGAGTTGTGGGGTGAGTTATGGACATGTTGTTGAAAGCCACTCATATATTCCCAGTCAAGCCTCGATGGCTATTTTTAGGGCTTCAATCGGCTAGTGGCAGCGTTGAGTGCTAATAGAGACAGACCTAATCTAGGGTTTGAGAGTGAGAATGTGTGGTGGTGGTGGGAAAATCAATCGTTGGGTTTTGAGATCAATGACGTGAGATTTTAATTTGAGAGTGAGAAGGAGAGAGAGTTTTTTTTTTTTTTAGGGAGACAAACGGATGAGAAATGAAAAAGGTTGGGGTCTAAATTGATAGATTTATGTGAGGGAAAGGAAAAACAAAAAAAACAAAAAACAAAAACAAAAAAAAAGGGAGAAAAAAATTGGGCTTTTGGGCAATTAACAGGTTTCTTGTGGCGGTTGCTTAAACCGCCGCTATAACTAAAAAATGCCGCAAAAAGACATATATTGTGGCGGTTTGATAATACTACCGCCATAACTAAATCAAATGCTACCAAAAATATATATATTGCGGCAGTTTTATATACCGCCGCTGTAGTATGTTGCAAAAGGGTATATTTATTGCAGCGAGTTTATGGAGCGCCGCTGTAGCTAATTCTAACACCGCTAAAACACGTATATTGCAGTGGTTTATATAGCGCTGCTGTAGTACGCCGCAAAAGGCTTGATATATTGTGTCGGTCCAATGAAATGCCGCAATATATATCATCTACAGGGGTGGGCCAAAAAAGCGCCACAACATGTGATATATAGCGGCA